>CM053028.1:562722494-563451067 GCA_028564925.1 Lithobates sylvaticus | reverse complement strand
TCCTGAGGAACCTCAGACTGTGCGGGACGGTGCCGTCCTTCCAACAGAGAGGAGCTTTTCCTGTACTGAGTGCGGGAAGTGTTTCCCATCTAAATCCCATCTTATTGTGCATATAAGATCTCACACAGGAGAGAAGCCGTATTCCTGTCCTGAGTGTGGGAAATGTTTCTCACGGAAGTCCAATCTTTACACACATCAGAGATCTCACACGAGGGAGAAGCCATATTCCTGTCCTGAGTGCGGGAAATGTTATTCAGTGAAGTCCCATCTTTCCACACACCAGAGATCTCACACGGGGGAGAAGCCGCATTCCTGTTCTGAGTGTGGGAAATGTTTTGCAGTGAAGTCCAATCTTTCCACACATCAGAGATCTCACACGGGGGAGAAGCCGTATTTCTGTCATGAGTGCGGGAGATGTTTTTCACAGAAGTCCCATCTTTCCAGACATCAGAGATCTCACACGGGGGAGAAGCCGTATTCCTGTCCTGAGTGAGGGAATTGTTCCTCACTGAAGTCCTGTCTTCCTGTACATCAGGGATCCCACACAACCCTCGAGGTGTATTAGTGCCTTGAGTGTGGGAAATGTCTTGTATATGAATGTTGCTGGACATCACAGCTCTCATGTGGGGAAGAAGCACACCCTGATATACACCTCAGATCTACTCCATGGCTGATCTTCATCATGTAAGAAACAGTTGATAAGGAGATCAGAGATCACCAAAGACATGGATGAAGTGTTGTAAAAATACAATGGATGGGCGGCTCATACAGGTCTGGTAATGTACTTTTATGTCATGGCTTTCTTCCGGGTCCGCACCCATGCACGCGCACACCCAGAAACCTCCACTGTCATTGGCTGTAGGACAAGTTTGTCAGCAGGTCCCAGCCAATGATTTTGCCCCGTACCCTGCTGAACACCTGCAGCCAATGACAAATCACTCCTGTGTTTTATTTTGTAAACACGGGGAGCTATCTTGTGATTTCTTCTCTTCCCGAGTCCTTTTTGGTTCAGGAAGAGAAGAGAACACCACACTGTGAGTATAATCACCACACTTTACACCCACACACCTTAGATTGGCACATTTAACCCCATTGATTGCCCTCATTCACCCTTTGATCCCCCCTGTCATCCAACCAGTGCCATTAGTACAGCGTCAGTGTACAGTATTTTTCACCAATCGCTGTATAAGGGTCACTTGTTACATCAGATAGTGCCAGGGTCAGCTAGCATTAGATTGCCCGCACACTATCGCACTCACGCTATAGGATCCTGATCACCAACATTACTAGTATAGTGTCTGTATGGATCAATATCCTGATCACCACCATTGCTAGTATAGTATCTGTATGGATCAATATCCTGATCACCACCATTGCTAGTATAGTATCTGTATGGATCAATATCCTGATCATGAACAGATCTATATTAGTCTCCCCCTTAGTATAGTGTCCCTAATAATGCAACGTTAGCAGGATCAGCCCTTCTGCCCCCCAACAAGTGCAGTGTCAGTAGATCACCGGCACCTCTGATACGTTGCACACATAACCGCAGTGTTGGCAGAATCAGACCTGATCTCTTCTAGCACTAGCAGGTAAGTTGTATTTGTGTAGCACCCTGGAGTTTAGTCAGGGAGCTCCTCACAAATTTACTGGCCAGGAGTAGTTATCCTGGTTGATTGTTAGAGATCTATTGATTTCTCCCTAAGTTTGGCCTTGTTGCACTTTTCTCTTCTACCACTAGGTGGCCGGGTACTTGGTGGTGCTACATATGAGAAGGGCAACCCAGGGTCAGGTTATGGGTATATGGGGTATCTCAGCCAATGGGCAGGGTTTTTCCTGAATCCCTTGGCCTGCTGGGAGAACCTATATATTCGGGTGGATTCAAGTGATCAGGGTTCTGTGCCACCTAGGGAGAAAACGTTTCCGCAGAAGGGAGTTTAACAAGACTCATGGCCACTCATTAAAATTAAAAGAAAAGAGGTTTAACCTTAAACTACGTAGAGGGTTCTTTACTGTAAGTGCGGCGGGGAGCATCGATAGTTTCAGGAAACTATTAGATAATCACTTGAACAACGGCAACATACAGGAATATACAATGTAATACTGACATATAATCACACACATAGGTTGGACTTGATGAACTTGTGTCTTTTTTCAACCTCACCTACTATGTAACTATGTAAGCTAGCTGCTGCCATAACAATGGTATTTAGCATCACAGTACCGACGTACGGGTACAGCAATTTGCGTGAAGTGGTTAAAGGGTAACTCCACTTGCATGGGAAAAAAAGCATCTAAAGAAAAAATAATATAATTGTGACACTAATCATATTATAATTGAATGTTATTAAAAATCACCTTTCCTTTTCAATCTGCAGCCAATGTAATTTTCTAAGAATACATTGCAATATGGCTACCTGGGGTTGTTCTGTACACAGAGTGTATACTGACCACTCCTCAGAAACATAATTTCCTGCTTTTGTGATTGGCTCACCAATTTTCCCAGAAGTCTGCCCTAAGATACAAGTCAGATTTCAAGCATCCCCTGAAACAAAAATGTCATTTTTTGGAGAGATACTTTCAATAGGAACACGTCTAAAGGAATGCAGGCCCAGTAGCTTTCCTCATTAGTCCCCTGCAGCTGCACACCTGACAGTTAATTATGAAACCACTCCTATTAGACTCACTCAGAACAGAGGCACAAACGGATTTCTTCAGAATAACAAAAGGTAGGAATCCACAACAAAGGTTGTTATAATCCTTGCAATGTACACAGATCACCCAGAGTAGAATGTTTTTTTCCTCAACAAAAGTGGAGTTACGCTTAACCATTAACCATTGTAATTTACTTTGCAGGAACACCAATCAGCTGCAGCACTGATCTGTTTATTCTGACAGCAGCAGGGTGTTGCTCTAAGAATACAAACATCCGCACCTGCAGTGCTGCAGGAGGAAATTTCTCATCCACAGTTTAAAAAAAATGTGCATGCCCAAGCATGAGGGGCCTGTGTGGTCAGTGGGTGGATTGCTCCTTTGATTCAGCATTTTTTTTTTATTTTCACTTTTTTGGTATATATTTCAGTTAAAAAAAGTTGTTGTTTTACTGAGTTAATCTCAAATCGTTATTGTGTTTTATTATTAATCATTGTTTGCTTTAGAGCAGGGGTCTCAAACTCAAATTACCTGAGGGCCACAAGACAAGTTTTCATATCGCATGGGGGCCGCATGTACACTTCAAAATTAACAGTACTGGTGTCATCGGATGCATTATTAACCCACAGCACTGGTGTTAGTGGATGCATTATTAAACTCCAGCACTGGTGTCAGCGGATGCATTATTGAACCCCAGCACCGGTGTCAGCGGACGCATTATTAAACCCCCAGCACTGGTGTTAGCGGACGCCTTATTAAACTCCAGTACTGGTGTCTTTGTCTACTTTACAAAAAGAGGTCATTTGGGGGTATGTTTTTTACTGTAGAGTAGAGTAAGTTCTGTATATAATTGTATTCTATTTTGTATGTATGTACTAATAATCTTTTCATTACATGTTTGCATTCTTTAGAGTCCTGATTATAATTAGCCTGCCTATGTTACGCCCCTTGTAACCATACAAGTACAATTGTAATATTAATGTGATACCTACGTAATCATGTGTATAAAAACCTTCAATTGCGTCATAATAAAACACAACAGTTATTTGGAAATATGCAGAGTGTATCTTTTGTGTCTGTTCCCTACTGCAGTAGTTATTATTAATTTGGAAACAATAATCAATATGAGGATAGGAGTTGCCTATCAATAAAATTCCATATCAGATGGCGAGCTTTGCCTAGGAGGTGATTTACAGGTGACCCTGAGAATCCAAAACAAGGAGTTTAGACGATCCGGGAGTTTCTGATAATCAGCCTTTTGCTTACATTTGAGTTATCAGACTTTCTTGATCGGTAAGACATTTTTGGGCCAAAGGGTACCTATTTTACTCCCCTTAATCAAACTGTATTGATTGGTGGCTATATGTTATTTTGTCACTGTCTACTCTCCATCGGAGTGTTCACAGGTATATGTAGCACACATCTGCTAGATAAAGTAGTTTAGAGGCAAGAGGGTATAGGCACAAGTAGAGAAGAGAGAAGACTGGCCAGTCATTATGGGCATTAAATTAAGTAAGGGAATGAAGGGTAAGAGACCCTCAAAAAAGTCTTAACTTAGAGGTGAGAGAACCTGTGACGGACTCCGGATACCCTGACAGGGTATCTCCGCCAAGAAGCTGCTTCCCAAGCTCTGGAACACGAGACCAGTGGATCTGGCTATACTGTAGTTACCCCAAGAATTAGACAGCACTAGTCTTGGAGTAAACCAGAATAAGAACTGTTTATTTGAACAAGAATACAGGCTTTTATACACTTGAGAAGAAGGTCACTCACCACATTAACAATGACCCAAATGTGACGGGAGTCACTTTTGGGCGCAGGGTGACCAAGAAAAGAATGAACCCTGAGAATAGGATTGGATTACTTCAAATGGGACAGTAATATTCATTAACAATAGGGATGGGCCCGGTGTTCGATTCGAACCCATGTTCGAATCGAACATCGGCCGTTCGTCCGCTCGTCGAGTTCAGAACTCTGAGGGCAGGATGCCTGTGGCCAATTATAGCTCAGGGGGTTTAGTACACGCCCCACACTATATAAGGCCGCCGTGCCAGCGGCCTTGTGTAGTGTGTTCCGGCGTTCAGGGAAAGAGGATTGATAGGCAGGGACAGCGTGAACTATTTTTCATTCATTTCCGTGTGGGGAAAGTGCAGGGAAAGAAGAATAATAGGCAGGGATAGTGTGTTCTTCTCAGCCATTTGCGTGTGGGGAAAGTGTAGGGAAAGAGGAATAATAGGCAGGGATAGTGTGTTCTTCTCAGGCATTTGCGTGTGGGGAAAGTGCTGTTCTCTACAAATACAGCCATCTGCAGGAGTTAGTGTGTGTGCTGTGTGAGTCCAGCACAGCACAGTATAAACCTGCACCTGTATCTGCCATTTTGTGCAGTTCTCCATTAATCCAGCCATCTGCAGGAGTTAGTGTGTGTGTTGTGTGAGTCTAGCACAGCACAGTATACAACCTGCACCTGTATCTGCCCTTCTGCCCTGGTGTCATCTAATCCAGCCATCTGCAGGAGTTAGTGTGTGTGTTGTGTGAGTCTAGCACAGCACAGTATACAACCTGCACCTGTATCTGCCCTTCTGCCCTGGTGTCATCTAATCCAGCCATCTGCAGGAGTTATTGTGTGTGTTGTGTGAGTGCAGCACAGCACAGCATACAACCTGCACCTGTATCTGCCCTTCTGTGATCTAATCCAGCCATCTGCAGGAGTTATTGTGTGTGTTGTGTGAGTCCAGCACAGCACAGTATACAATCTGCACCTGTATCTGCCCTTCTGCCCTGGTGTGATCTAATCCAGCCATCTGCAGGAGTTAGTGTGTGTGTTCTGTGACTCCAGCACAATATACACTACCCAAATAGCTGTTTTTCCAATCTCCCTACAGGCCATTACAATGTCTGGAAGGCCAACAAGGAGAGGCAGACAGTCACGAGCCAAGAAAACAGGGCAAGCAGGCTCTGTGTCTAGAGACAACAGTGCTGGTCGTGGACGCGGTGCATCGTCATCAGAACGTGGCCATGGGACACGCTGGTCCTTATTTTCGGCAGCTGGACATGTTGAGCTGCATCATGCCGAAGGCTTGGTAGAGAGGATGACCAAGCCCTCCTCATCCTCCTTATCCTCTCTCACCCAGGCTCAGGGTACTGGCAAAGCAGCTGCAAACGCGTACTCAATGTCATCAGTCACCCCTTCCCTAAACCCACCATGTCCTCCTGAGGAGTCCCCCGAACTGTTTGAGCACAGTGTTGGGTACATGCTCCAGGAGGATGCCCAGGGTTTTGAAGGCTATGATGATGCTTCCAGCTAGAGGAAGGCAGTAGCGTGAGCACAGAGAGAGGGGATGCTCAAGGACAGCAATCTGGCAGTCATGTTCCACCAGCTGCAGCATACTGCCAGGTTTGTTCCAGTGGTGAAGAGGGAGGGGAAGATGAGGTCACTGACTCCACATGGGTGCCTGAACGGAGAGAGGAGGAGGAGGCGGCCCATCTCCAACGAGGCAGGATGCCCTCTGTGGGCCAGCTTGAGGGCAGCACACCAACTGAATCACACCGCAGCGCTCTGCCTGTGCAGGGCGTTGCCTCTGCCCGTTATTACAAAAGTTCTTTGGTGTGGGCCTTTTTTGAGACGAGTGCATCAGATCGCACCGCTGCTATTTGCAACATATGTCTCAAGCGTATCTCGCGTGGCCAAAACATCAGCCGCTTGGGCACCACAAGCATGACCAGACATATGTTGACCTGCCATGCAGCTCGTTGGCAAGCGCATCTTAAAGACCCACACCAAAGAACAAAGCGGACCTCTCCTTGCTCCTCATCAGCTGGGATCTCCAACCCCACTATACCTTCAGTCCTCTCTGAAAGCTGCACTGAGAGGAATAAGGTGTAGAATTAGGTGTGTCACAGCCAAGTACTTGCGGGCACTCTGCTAGCAGTACACCGACGTCCGATTGTACCAGGCAAATTTCCCTGCCTCACCTGCTGGACCGTCAAAAGAAGTTCACTCCCAGCCATCCACATGCCCAGCGGTTGAATGCTAGCTTGGCTAAATTTCTAGCACTTCAACTGCTGCCTTTTTAGTTGGTAGACTCGGCCCCCTTCTGTGAGTTTGTTCAATGTGCGGTTCCTCAGTGGCAGGTTCCCAAACGCCACTTTTTCTCACGGAAGGCGATTCCGGCTCTCTACCGCATGTGGAAGGCAATGTCTTGGCCTCGCTGGACAGGGCGTCAGCGGTAAGGTGCATATTACCGCTGACTCATGGTCCAGCAGGCATGGACAGGGACGTTACCTATCTTTTACGGCCCATTGGGTCACTCTTTTGGCAGCTGGGAAGGATGCAGGACAAGGTGCAGTAGTGTTGGAGGTTGTTCCGCCACCACGCCTCCAAAATGCTACTACTGGTTGTGACACACCTCTCTCCTCCACCCCCTCCTCCTCTTCTTCCTCCATGACCTCTTCAAGTGCTCTGTCCTCGGAACCAGCGGTGCGCCGTAGGCGTCTAAGGGGCTACGCAAGTACGCAAGATGCCATGCCGTGCTTGCGCTGGTGTGTTTGGGGGACAGGAGCCACACTGGGGCAGAGGTTCTGTCAGCTCTGCAGGGGCAGGCCGAGAGGTGGTTGACGCCACGCCAGCTTAAGCCAGGAATGGTGGTTTGTGACAATGGCATCAACCTCCTCTCCACCCTGCGACAGGGACAACTGACCCATGTGCCCTGTATGGCTCACATCCTTGACCTGGTGGTGCAGCGGTTCTTGGGCAGGTACCCAGGCTTACAGGATGTCCTGAGGCAGGCCAGGAAAGTCTGTGTGCATTTCCGCCGATCATATAATGCCAGTGCTTGGCTGGCTGAGCTGCAAAAGGAGTTGAACCTGCCCAAGAACCGCCTTATATGTGACATGGCCACCAGGTGGAACTCAACGTTGGCCATGCTGCAGCGACTGCACACGCAGCAAAGGAACATCAATGAGTACCTGTGTGACTACGGCACCAGGACAGGGTCATGGGAGCTCAGATTTTTTTTCACCACGCCAGTGGAGCATGATCAGGGATGCATGCACTGTCCTGTCACCATTTGAGGAGGCCACGAGGATGGTGAGCAGTGACAGTGCATGCATCAATGACACTGTACCTCTTGTCCACCTGTTGGAGCATACGCTGCGTGGAATAATGGACAGGGCACTTGAGGCAGAACAGAGGCAGGAAGAGGAGGACTTCCTTGCCTCTCAAGGCCCCCTTTATCCAGACAGTGTTCCTTCTCTCCCACCCATCACACAGGAAGAGGAGGAGGAGGATTGTGTCAGCATGGAGGTGGAGCCTGGCACTCAGCATCAGCAGTCTTTTAGGGATGATTTACAGTCCCAAGAAACCAGTGGACTTGTACGTGGCTGGGAGGAGGTGGCTGCGGATCATGTCGTCCTCAGTGACCCAGAAGACTCCGGACCGAATGCCTCAGCTAACCTACGTTGTATGGCCTCCCTGATCCTGCAAAGCCTGCGGAAGGATCCTCATATTCTTCGGATCAAGAAGAGGGACCATTACTGGCTGGCCACTCTCCTTGATCCACGGTACAAGGGTAAGGTTGCGGACCTTATCTTGCCGTCGCAGAGGGGGGCCTTGAAGAAAGGTCTGTGCAACGCGTTCCCAGAGACTGGGAGGTTACAAACTCCTGGTCCTGGACGACGAGATGCTGAGGCTTCGGTCAGTAGCACAGAAGGAGCAGTGGGACCGATGGGTTCAGACAATTTTTTAGTCCGCAGCCCCAAGGTATGATCGGTTCCAGCAACCATCGCCAGCGTCTGATATACATGGTGCAGGAATACCTAGGGGCAAGGTCAGACTTGGACACCTTTCCCACCAAAAATCCTCTGGCTTATTGGGTCTTGAAGATGGATCACTGGCCAGAGCTTGCACAGTATGCAATTGAGCTACTGGCCTGTCCTGCATCCAGCATTCTTTCGGAACGCACATTCAGTGCTGCTGGAGGCTTTGTCACCGATCACAGGGTGCGCCTGTCCACCGACTCGGTTGATCGACTGACCTTCATAAAGATGAATCAGTCTTGGATCACCACCAGCTACCAAGCACCTGAAGCTGATATAACTGAATAATTTATTTTGAAATGTCACATCCCTTCAAGACTGCCTATGCTGATGCTGAGTGACTGTCCTGTTATGTTGACTGACTATCCTCTTCCTCCTCAATGATCCTGATGATAGCTTAGAAGAACATTTTTGTTTCTGGGTGCCACCACCAGTGGCTAAGGCCCAATTTTTCATCCCCTGTTTAACAGGGGCGTGTAATTACATTTTTTATGCAATGCTTTGCAACAGGTCTCATTGCTGTGCTCCAAGTACAGTATCTGTGAGGGGTTGCAGTGTTGTGGCACCAGCACCAGTGCCTAAGGCCCAATTTTTCAACCCCCGTTTAACAGGGGCGTGTAATTACAATTTTTTTATGCAATGCTTTGCAGCAGGTCTGATTGCTGTGCTCCAAGTACAGTATCTGTGAGGGGTTGCAGTTTTTCAGCCCCTGTTTAACAGGGGCTTGTAATTACATTTTTTTATGCAATGCTTTGCAGCAGGTCTGATTGCTGTGCTCCAAGTACAGTATCTGTGAGGGGTTGCAGTTTTGTGGCACCAGCAACAGTGCCTAAGGCCCAATTTTTCAGCCCCCGTTTAACAGGGGCGTGTAATTACAATTTTTTATGCAATGCTTTGCAACAGGTCTGATTGCTGTGCTCCAAGTACAGTATCTGTGAGGGGTTGCAGTGTTGTGGCACCAGCACCAGTGCCTAAGTCCCAATTTTTCAGCCCCTGTTTAACAGGGGCGTGTAATTACAATTTTTTATGCAATGCTTTGCAACAGGTCTGATTGCTGTGCTCCAAGTACAGTATCTGTGAGGGGTTGCAGTGTTGTGGCACCAGCACCAGTACAGTATCTGTGAGGGGTTGCAGTGTTGTGGCACCAGTGCCTAAGGCCCAATTTTTCAGCCCCTGTTTAACAGGGGCGTGTAATTACAAATCTTGATCTAATAATTCACAGCAGGGCCCATTCCTGTGCCCACCAAGAGTAACTGTGAGGGCTTACAGTGTTGTGGGTCCACCACCACCACCACCACCAAAGGCACAATTTTTCAGCCCCTGTTCAACAGGGCATGTAATTACAAATCTTGATCTAATAATTCACAGCAGGGCCCATTCCTGTGCCCACCAAGAGTAACTGTGAGGGCTTACAGTGTTGTGGCAACACCAACATCTAATGGGGCAAATTTCTGCAGAGTATATACGGCAGGCCCCTACTTTCAAACATCCAACTTAGAAACGACTCCTACTTGCAAACGGAAAGAGACAACAGGAAGTGAGAATCTTGGTGAAATCTACCCCTAGGAAGGGAAATTCTATCCTGTTAGATTTAATTTGGGAAAAAGGTATCTCCTCTCTACTGATGCTTTATCACCAATCCTTGTTTCAATAAAAACCCCACTTTTCAAAAAAACATTTGTCATTGGGACGGAAAGTGAGGTAAAATGTTCTGAACAGGTGCAGAGACAGCAAAACAAATGTTACAGGGGTGATAACCCTTCCCTATGTCCTCCAAAAAGCTTAAAAATAGATTTTTTTTTTTGGATGGAGCTACACTTAAAAATGTACCTGTTCAAAATTACAAACAGATTCTACTTAAGAACAAACCTACAGTCCCTGTCTTGTTTGCACCGCCTGTATACTGCTGTTCAGAGTATATAGGGTTGTAGGTATAGGGTTTTATTTTGGGTGCAGGGTTCCCCTTAATATCCATACAAGACCCAAAAAGGCTGGTAATGGGTGGGGGGGGGGGTGATGGGGTAGACATGCCATTTTTCTCAAAGATTTTCATCCATATTGCCAGGACAAGACATGACATTAAAGCTGCAAGCAGTTTTAAATGGCTTATTTTTTTCCTTTACAAATGTCCTTTTTTGCAGGGACAGTTCTAAACACGGGAAACACATGCACTTCACAGGCATACTTTAGACACCCCCCAGGTACCATATTTAAAGGAATATTTCACTTTTTTTTTCACTTTATGCATCATTAAAATGACTGCTCCCAAAAAAACGTCAGTTTTTAAAACTTCTTTTTACATTGATACATGTCCCCTGGGGCAGGACCCGGGTCCCCAAACCTGTTTTATGACATTTACATGCATATTCGCCGTTCTAATTAGCACTTTAGATTTCGAACGTTCGCGCCCATTGTAATTAATAGGGCTCGAAAGTTTACGCAAACTTTCGGTCCGTTCGCAGGTTCTGGTGCGAACCGAACCCGGGGGTGTTCGGCTCATCCCTATTAATATGGGACAAACTAAAGGCAACAGGTAAATACGCCCCCATAATATCACCATTGACACCAATGGAGGGGTATCCATGGTTTCACCTAGGGGAAGACGGGAGAAATTTAGGAGGATGGGGTAGAGATGGGGGGAGTGACATGTGCTAAACTGGCCCCTAAAGGTGTATTGAAACCACTGGCTGAGTTGATACTAACATGGGGAAACCTTCCAATGGCTATCTGGAGATACCATCAAATACGGGATTTTTTGGGTAAAAAGAAACTATTGATGAGATCCACAGATTCCCTCACCGTATTTGAATCATGGTGTCAGAGATTAAACATCAATTATCCAAGACATGTAAATTGATACTTAAAAACCAAAGTATATCAGTACCGTACTATATTAGGGAATGGGAAAGGGAACTAGGACAAAGGTTCTCCATGGCACAAATACAAAAAATTATCAAAGTAACACATAGTACCTCAATAAGCTCCAATACTCAGGAGATGGCATATAAATTCCTAATTAGATGGTATCGTACTCCAGCTCGTCTGGTACAAATGTTCCCACATGCAGATGCAAGCTGTTGGAGGGGATGTGCTCAGAGGGGCACCTTTCTCCATATATGGTGGACATGTCCAAAAGTGAACAATTTTTGGGAGGAAGTGGCCCCATGGATCAGGAAATTGACTCCAGGCCCAATAGAAGTCTCTATTATGCATTTCTTGTTCCATGGGAATCCAGCCTCAAATAAAGCATATAAGAGAAGCATGACACCATACTTGCTGAATGCAGCGAAAGCATTGATTGCAAGGTACTGGAAACAGACTATATGCCCTACACTGCTTGACTGGAAAAAAGAGGTAGATAAGATAATGGAAGCCGAAAAATGGATATATATGACTAGAGACAAACAGGAAGAATTCAATGATATATGGGAAGGATGGACACTTCACTCATCAGAGATAAAATGAAACTAGATAAACAGGTTTCAGCCATGCCACTCTACTCAATGAGAGGGGGGGGGGGGTTGAATATGGATTGGGGGGGATTTTCTCTCTCTTTCTCAACTCTCTATTTTACACACTTAAGAATGACCACTTATGAGGTGAAGGTAGATTAGAAGGACCCCTGAGGAGAGGGGGAGGATCTCGAGGGAAGGGAGGAGAGAAATAGGACACGAGGTTAAGGGGAAGAGGAGGGGATGGGAAGGAAATTAAGTGAAATGGTCCTTCCCAGAACCTTCCTGCACCCCCCCATACAAGGATTACATGAGGTATTTTGAGGTTCACAAAGAGACACTTAAAAGGTAGGGAGGGAGGGGAAGGTGGAGGTAAAGGGAAGAATATAAATAAGTAATATGATAATGACTATGCTGTGGTGGAGATTGAAGTGGTTGGATGTAAAAAATTGAATAAATATAAGTAACGGGGATCACAGGGTGGGGGGGGGGGGGGGGGCTGAGATTGGTTGTGGTATTTTTAAAGAGAAAGGGAAGGGGAGGGAATGGGGGGGGGGGGGAGAGAGAGAGAGAAGGGAGGGAGAAGAAAGGAAAAAAATGTATATATCATTTTTTTTTCTTCTCTCTCTCTCTCCCTCTATGGGAAAGGTTGTGGGGATCAAACACTGGATGTAGAAAATTATAAGTTATAAAAATGAAATGTATGTATAGATTATATGTAAAATGAATATGTTGAAAAATAAAAATTTTTGGTGATAAAAAAAAAAAAACAAAACGTAACGAATTTAAACGAATCCGAAAAAAGCAAACAAATTTGAAAACAAATTTGAATCGAACTCAAAAACAAGAAAAATAGAAAATTTTTAAAAAATACAATAAAATAAAATATAAAATAATATAGAAAAATATATATATATATATATATATTATTTTTTTTTTTTTGTTCTGTTCTATTATTTTGCATTCTATTCTAATCTTTTCTATTTAAATTCAAATTCATTCTATACGAAATTCAAATTTCGGAACATGGCTTCTGAAGTTCGAATTTCGTATAGAATGAATTTGAATTTGAATAGAAAAGAATAGACTAGAAAAACAATAGAACAGAATAGAATAAAAATATAATATATATTATTTTTTATTCTATTCTATTCTATTGTTTCTCTTCTATTATTTTCTATTCTAATCTTTTCTATTCAAATTAAAATTAATTTTATACGAAATTTGAATTTCGGAATATGTTTATTTTAATTTATATATAGATATATATATATATATATATATATTTTTTTTTTTTTTCTTTTATTATTTTCCATTTATTTAATTATATTTAAATTCATTCTATACAAAATTCCAATTTCAGAAGATGGTTTTATATATAAAATATATATAATATTTTTTTTTTTTTCGATTCTGTTCTATTGTTTTTCTATTATTTTCTATTCTAATCTTTTCTATTTGAATGCAAATTCATTTTTTTTTTTTTTTTATTATAATAATTTTTTATTTATTTCTATTGTTTTTCTATTATTCTTTTCTATTTTTTTTTATGCTATTCTTTTCTATTTTATTCTAATCTTTTCTATTTGAATGCAAATTCATTCTATACGAAATTCGAATTTCGGAAAATGGTTATATAGAAAAAAAAAAAATTTAATATAAAAATAAATATAAATATAGATATATAAAAAATATATATATATATATATATATATATATATATATATATATCCATCCATCTTCCGAAATTGGAATTTGGTACAGAATGAATTAGAATAGAAAAGATTAGAATAGAATATATTATATTTTTTTTTCTTTCTGCTTTATTTTTTTCTATGCTATTCTTTTATATTATTTTCTATTCTAATTTTTTTCTATTGGAATTCAATTTCATTCTATATGAAATTCGAATGCCAGAAGCTGTTAACAAAATTAGTTAAATAACAAATCAAAAAATTTTTTTTTCATCCTGCACATGTCTAGTGCCCACCACTGCCCCCATCAGGAAGGAGTATGTACCTGTTGCCCCAGGTACCTTTTGTGACCAGTCATTTTGTCTACCAGTAGGTGTCTTCCAGGCTGTACCGATGCACATCTGGTGTGTTTTGTCTGTGGGGAAGAAAACTGCCAAAAGTTTACAACACTTGGAGACCCTCCATGAATACTCTGGATGCATGACTGTGCTGCCCAACATGGGCACAGGAACCGCAGCACTCCTGACGTCCTTTGGCCATACTGCACAAGAACTCATGCCGCCCAGAGTTCAGAGGTGGGGGAAGGAGAAAGAATCCTGACACTTACCAGTTGAAGTGGCCTAGGCCTCCCTGAGCACCACTTTCCCTATGTAGTGCTACGGAGGCCCAGAGTGTAGCTCCATCTAGTGTCCATAATGTGGTATTACTACTGCAGTGCCACGCTATTGCCACTAGATGATCATAGAAAATCACTACATGAAACAAAGTACAAGCAACATTCATCATAGCTGGGCAAATGTCTGTCAAATTTATTCAACTGCTTTTTTTTTTTTTAAATAGACCTCTAAATCTTGTGAAATCTTCCACCACAAAATGTACTCAGCCAATGAGAGGTAACGACTCCATTTTTATTTTTCTCCTGCTATCAATGACCAACACGGCACAACACTTCATCCATGTCTTTGGTGATCTCTGATCTCCTTATCAACTGTTTCTTACATGATGAAGATCAGCCATGGAGTATATCTGAGGTGTATATCAGGGTGTGCTTCTTCCCCACATGAGAGCTGTGATGTCCAGCAACATTCATATAGAAGACATTTCCCACACTCAAGGCACTAATACACCTCAAGGGTTGTGTGGGATCCCTGATGTACAGGAAGACAGGACTTCTGTGAAAAACATTTCCCACACTCAGGACAGGAATACGGCTTCTCCCTCGTGTGAGATCTCTGATGTGTGTAAAGATTGGACTTCCGTGAAAAACATTTCCCGCACTCAGGACAGGAATACGGCTTCTCCCCCGTGTGAGATCTCTGATGTTTGGAAAGATCTGACTTCTGTGAAAAACATTTCCCACACTCAGGACAGGAATACGGCTTCTCCCCCGTGTGAGATCTCTGATGTCTGTAAAGACTGGACTTCTCTGAAAAACATTTCCCGCACTCAGGACAGGAATACGGCTTCTCTCCTGTGTGAGATCTCTGGTGCATGACAAGATGTGATTTGTTTACAAAACATTTCCCGCACTCAGGACAGGAATACGGCTTCTCTCCCGTGTGAGATCTCTGATGTGTGTAAAGATTGGACTTCACTGAAAAACATTTCCCGCACTCAGGACAGGAATACGGCTTCTCCCCCGTGTGATATCTCTGATGTGTGTAAAGATGGGTCACTCAGGACAGGAATACGGCTTCTCCCCCGTGTGAGATCTCTGAAAAAAAAAAAAAATTTCTGCACTCAGGACAGGAATACGGCTTCTCCCCTGTGTGAGATCTCTGATGTATGACAAGATGTGATTTTTTTACAAAACATTTCCCTCACTCAGGAATACGGCTTCTCTCCCGTGTGAGATCTCTGATGACTTTCCCCCCACGTGAGATCTTTGATGTGTGTCAAGACTGGACTTCACTGAAAAACATTTCCCGCACTCAGGACAGGAATACGGCTTCTCCCCTGTGTGAGATCTCTGATGTTTGTCAAGACTGGACTTCACAGAAAAACATTTCCCGCACTCAGGACAGGAATACGGCTTCTCCCCGGTGTGAGATCTCTGATGTGTGGAAAGAATGGACTTCTGTGAAAAACATTTTCCGCACTCAGGACAGGAATACGGCTTCTCTCCTGTGTGAGATCTTATATGCACATTAAGATCAGATCTAAAACGGAAACACTTCCCGCACTCAGTACAGGAAAGCCTCTTCTCTGTTGGAAGGACGGCACCGTCCCGCACAGTCTGAGGTTCCTCAGGATAAGAGGAATACGATGGTCCATCTACACTGTGTGGTGCCGGATGGACATTTGAGGTAGTCGGGTTTTCTCCTGGACTATACTGTGTGATGTCCTCATCTTCTACTTTACAGTCTGGAGACAAAGTGAGACAATCCTCTGAGGTTTTCCTCATCTCCCGTCCATCTACTAATATAGAAATACAAAGATTATTAGACAATATGACTAGACACTATGCTATGCACTCTTTCGGAGAGACAGGGTAAA
Source organism: Lithobates sylvaticus (assembly GCA_028564925.1). NCBI lineage: Eukaryota > Metazoa > Chordata > Amphibia > Anura > Ranidae > Lithobates > Lithobates sylvaticus. The sequence continues at coordinate 563,434,959 of CM053028.1, read as the reverse complement.
AAGGAAAGGTGGAGGGGTCTGTCTGTATGTATGTGAGAAGTGATCTCAAAGCGAGTGTGAAAGAGGACCTGGGGGATGGAGAGTGTGATGAGTCTGAAGCATTATGGGTGGAACTGCATACAGATGTGAGTAGTTCAAAGTTAATCATTGGAGTTTGTTATAGACCACCCAATGTTAATGAGGAGGTGGAGACTCAGCTCCTTGCACAGATGGAAAGGGCTGCAAGGGCTGGGACGGTGATAATAATGGGGGATTTTAACTACCCAGAAAATGACTGGAGTAATGGCACTGCTGGGACAGTTAAAGGGCAAAAATTTATAAACCTATTACAGGACAATTTTATGGTCCAGTTTATTGAGGCCCCAACTAGGAATGAAGCTCTGCTGGATCTGGTAATCTCAAACCATGCAGAGCGTATTACTAATGTTCAGATAAAGGAACACCTGGGTAGCAGTGACCATAACATGATTTCATTTGATGTTATCTGTAAGCAAAAATCACATACGGGAAAGATAAAAACACTTAATTTCAAGAGAGCAAATTTTCCAAGGATGAGGGCTGCTCTCCAGGACTTGGACTGGGAGAGAATATTGGCATCAATGGGCACAGAACAGAAATGAGGATTCTTCAAAAAGACTGTTTGGGACCTCACTGCAAAGTATATTCCCATGGGCAATAAGTTTAAAAGGCTAAAAATAAAACCTATGTGGCTCACGGCCAAAATTAAAAAAGCTATAAACTATAAGAAAAGAGCTTTTAAAAAAATATAAAAATGAAGGAACACTAGTGTCATTTAAATGTTACATAGAATATAACAGAATATGTAAAAAGGAAATCAAGGATGCAAAAATTCCAAACGAACGACAGATTGCAAAAGATAGTAGGACAAACCCCCAAAAAATCTTCAAATATATTAATAGTAAAAAGGTCAAGTCTGAGCATGTAGGCCCTTTACAAAATAATCTAGAGTGGGTGACTGGGGACAAAGAGAAGGCTAATTTACTAAATACTTTCTTCAGCTCTGTGTATACAAAGGAGCATGGGGGAACTCATGTCCATAATGGGGGTGGTAGTGACACAGCCCCAAATCCACAATGGCTCAAAAGTGATATGGTCCAGAAATATTTGGACAGAATAAAGGTGGATAAAGCACCTGGACCAGATGGCATCCACCCACGGATCCTAAAAGAATTGAGCTCTGTAATTTCCAAGCCATTGTATTTAATTTTTAGGGACTCGTTAATGATGGGAATAGTACCACTGGATTGGTGCAGGGCCAATGTGGTGCCTATATTTAAAAAGGGAACAAAGTTTTTACCAAGTATCTATAGACCTGTGTAAGGTAAAGTCTACAGGTTTGGAAATATCGGTTTGTAAATGGATAGAAAACTGGCTAAAAGACAGAATTCAGAGAGTCTGCTGGGGTTTTTTTGCATTCCTCTGGGTCAACTGTGGGAATAGAATTGGGTATATTGGATTGTACGATATTATTTTATTTTTTTTGTGGTTGAACTGGATGGACTTTTTTCAACCTGACTAACTATGTAACTAGACATGAACAGATTGGTTCCCCTAAACCAGGACTCTGCCCACATCAGGCAGCTTTGACTGTGAAGATCTTACAATTCCCCCCTCAAGGTAACTAGTAAATGGGTCCTCTGATCTCCTACCAGTTCATTTCTTTATTCATGGACCTTAGTCAGAGAGTGAGGAAACAACGAGAACTGTCTTTTATAGGAGTGACAGTGATGAGGGGATTATAGGACGAGTGTCCCCTCCCCCTCTATCACTCATTGCCATCTTCCCAACGCAAGAAGTCCTGCACTTCCTTATTTAGTCCATGATTTAGTCATGAATAACAGCGGGGCTGAGCCCCACCAGAGGTCAGAGAGTGAGGATGGGGGAGAACAACCAAGATGAAGACTGGACTGATCCTGAAGACCCCCATCATTGGGTTATTGACTCCTCCCTCATTATCACTTTCTGTTTAAGGTTCAAAATTTTGAGGATGTTATCACATTATTATCAACATGTAAAAGTCTGTGCTCCAATCAAATCATCAGATATAAAATGTCCAGCTGGTAGAAAATGGGTGTAACAAAAGAGAATCCATATTATGTGTATATATAGCAGTGGGTAGAGGGGAGAGAGCAGAAGTCAGGACTATGTAATGTACAACATATTGTATAAGATACAACAGATACGACTATATAGTATCAGAATGATGTAATGTACAACATAGAGTATATAGTGCAGGGGTCAGGAGTATGTAATATACAATATAAATTATACAGTGTAAGGGTCAGGACTCATAATATTGGTATTCAGTAATCAGTGGAAGATTAAATGTTTACATGAGACAAGTTGCAGAGGTCCCACACCGCTGCCTCCCATCTCCTGAGACTGCACTCAGTGACTTGGGTCTGAGACTATACAGACATATCCCTCCACCCGGCACAGCCAGCAGATAACAGAACATGTAATCCGGGGAGGATTGTTCTGTCAGAGATCTTGCCATACCCGGGTATGGGGCTGAAAACCCAAATCACATACTCCAGGTCCCTAGGTCTATAACATCTATGCTGAAAATGAACATTTTGCTGTCAGCTGAACCCCAGAATCTCCATAAATCCAGTCTAGATACATAAATTGTGTCTGCAGCACAGAGAAGGAAGATTATCTGAGAGAAATACAGGAATACAGGACGGGGAACACAGCTCAGGAAAGTGACCAGGGGATTACAGGCTGATATGACCCAGTCCCCGCCTTACTCTGGACCAATCAGTGAGCAGTATGGGTGGAGGAATGTATTTAGTGTTAATGACCCACCTGTACTGATCTCTGTAGGAGTGTCCTCCTCTATAAATGTCCCCGTTATTCCATCCTCCTCCATAGACTGCTGATCATCCCTCACATACCTCTCTTCTTCTTCTTCTTTAACCTCAAATTCTATATCGATTGGATCTCCACTCTAAATCAAGAAAATGAGAGAGAATATCATCTGTAAGATATAAGATTTATTATTGTGACATCACATAAAAATCCACACATTGTCTCTATAAGTGTGTTTTATAACCTCCGTCCCACCAACCTTGTAACAGTGGGGGATGGTGTGATCTTCCTGTGTGGAATCCCGGGAATACAGAGGACGGGGACATCTCTCTGGTGGGTTCCTGGTATTTGGTGGCTCCATCATATCCTTGTGTCCTTCTGAAAACTCCTCCATCACTCCATACTCCTCATCCTCCTCTTTATACTCTTCTTTAACATCAATATTATCATCCCCGAGGTTTCCACACTGAATATATAATAAAACATTCATTGTAAATAGAGATGGGCTGAACACCCCCCTGTTTGGTTTGCACCAGAACTCCCAAACAGAGAAAAAGTTGTGACCGAAACAAACCCTATTAAAGTCTATGAGACCCGAACTTGAAAAATCAAAAGTCCCCGTTTTGAAGGCTTATATACAAGTAATTGGCCATAAAAAGTGTATGGGGGCCGGGCAGTGGCGTAGCCTGGTTTGTCAGCGCCCGGGGCGAGGCAAGTAATTTGTGCCCCCTTGACCCACAGACTTACCTATTTTCAGCTGGCTCCAGTCTGGTCACATGATCCCCTGTGTGAGACAGTGTTGGCTGTAGGGGAGAGGAGAGCGTGCTTGACAATGACTGGTAAAGCCTGGAGTGGTGACATCATGCATAGGTTCCTATGTCCCATCTGATGGTGGCACTCCTTCCTCTCTCCTGCATACACCACTGGCTCACACAGGGGATAACATGACTGGACAGCCTGAAAATAGGCGTTTACATCTTTTCTTCACATGTTAGCCACCATAGGCATTAGGTGGGGGGATTTTATAATATTTCAGTTAATGGGAGCTACATATGTCATGTTCACACTATAATACTAGTTGCAGCACCGTGCCATAGGAGTCAATATACACACGGCGTGGTGCTGCAACAAGTATTATAGTGTGAATATGACATACTGTATGTAGCTGCCATTAACTAAAATATTATGAAAACCTACTGGGTAGTGAGTCCTAATCACCAGTGCTGCAAGAAACCGCAACCTCATTGTGCAAATAAAGCACAGAAAATGCCATAGAACAATTCATCAAATGCAATAATTCTAAGATAGCCCTACTGGGTAGCGAATCCAAATCACCAGTGCTGCAAGAACACACAAACAAATATATAAACAAACACATTTCATATAATAATCAATAAAAAGCATCCAAAACCCATGGCTATGGATGGACTTTATGGCTATGAAGGGACTTTATGGCTATGAAGGGACTTTATGGCTATGAAGGGACTTTATGGCTATGGATGGACTTTATGGCTATGGATGGACTTTATGGCTATGGATGGACTTTATGGCTATGGATGGACTTTATGGCTATGGATGGACTTTATGGCTATGGATGGACTTTATGGCTATGGATGGACTTTATGGCTATGGATGGACTTTATGGCTATGGATGGACTTTATGGCTATGGATGGACTTTATGGCTATGAAGGGACTTTATGGCTATGAAGGGACTTTATGGCTATGAAGGGACTTTATGGCTATGAATGGACTTTATGGCTATGAATGGACTTTATGGCTATGAAGGGACTTTATGGCTATGAAGGGACTTTATGGCTATGAATGGAATTTATGGCTATGGATGGACTTTATGGCTATGGATGGACTTTATGGCTATGGATGGACTTTATGGCTATGGATGGACTTTATGGCTATGGATGGACTTTATGGCTATGGATGGACTTTATGGCTATGGATGGACTTTATGGCTATGGATGGACTTTATGGCTATGAAGGGACTTTATGGCTATGAATGGACTTTATGGCTATGAATGGACTTTATGGCTATGAAGGGACTTTATGGCTATGAAGGGACTTTATGGCTATGAATGGAATTTGTGGCTATGAAGGGACTTTGTGGCTATGAAGGGACTTTGTGGCTATGAATGGACTTTGTGGCTATGAATGGACTTTGTGGCTATGAATGGACTTTGTGGCTATGGATGGACTTTGTGGCTATGGATGGACTTTATGGCTATGGATGGACTTTATGGCTATGGATGGACTTTATGGCTATGGATGGACTTTATGGCTATGGATGGACTTTATGGCTATGGATGGACTTTATGGCTATGAAGGGACTTTATGGCTATGAAGGGACTTTATGGCTATGAATGGACTTTATGGCTATGAATGGACTTTATGGCTATGAAGGGACTTTATGGCTATGAATGGACTTTATGGCTATGAAGGGACTTTATGGCTATGAATGGATTTTATGGCTATGAATGGACTTTGTGGCTATGAATGGAGTTTGTGGCTATGGATGGACTTTATGGCTATGGATGGACTTTATGGCTATGAAGGGACTTTATGGCTATGAATGGACTTTATGGCTATGAATGGACTTTATGGCTATGAATGGACTTTATGGCTATGGATTGACTTTATGGCTATAAATGGACTTTATGGCTATGAATGGACTTTATGGCTATGAATGGACTTTATGGCTATGAATGGACTTTATGGCTATGAATGGACTTTATGGCTATGGATGGACTTTATGGCTATGGATGGACTTTATGGCTATGAATGGACTTTATGGCTATGAATGGACTTTGTGGCTATGGATGGACTTTATGGCTATGAATGGACTTTATGGCTATGAATGGACTTTTTATTGATTATTATATAAAATTAGTTTGTTTATTAATTTATATATTTGAACAATTGTGTGTTTTTGCAGCACTGGTGATTTGGATTCACTGAGAGAGAGGCAGAGAAAGACATTGGGATCAGAGAGACGGTGGAGCTGAGGGAAAGGTGGGGGGGGGGCTGAGGGAGGGGCCTGAGCGGGAGGTGAGACAGACTGCTAGCCCACCTTCCATGCCAGTCTGTCTCCTTGATCCGGGGGTGCTTTGATCCTTCTAGCGTCTCCCTGGCAATGTGCGCCTCCTCACAAGTCCTCTGGGTCCTCAGTCAGCCTGTTCTCCGGGCCTCATGTTAGTGCGGAGAGGAAGTTCGAGCAATCCATGCCCTGGAGGCACGGGAGATGCTGCGTCCACCGCTTCTCATCTCTTGGGGGGGGGGGGGGGGGGGGGGCTAGGTCAAGGAGGAACTTGGTGGAACTATTCTCCTCAGTCCAGGGCTCTCAGGCGGCCAGACTATCTGTCCTCGGCTCAGCCCCTAGCTGATCACCACCGTGATACGGATCCCCCAGCTGCCCACCCCACAAGAATGGCCACTGTTGCTGAACAACGTGGATTCTCCGGCATCATAAGTTTAACAAGAGTCCACACTCGTGACAGCGCCCCTCTAAATTTTGTGGGGCACATGTATTAATGCAAAAGATTTTTTCAAAAGATTGTTTTTCCAGGAGAAGTAATTTTAATGATGCTTAACCACTTGTCTACCGGGTTCTTATATCCACTTCCTGCCCTGACCAATTTCCAGCTTTCAGCGCTCTCACACTTTGAATGACAATTACTCAGTCATGTAACACTGTACCCATATGAAATTTGTGTTCTTTTTTCACACAAATAGAGATTTCATTTGGTGGTATTTAATCACCACTGAGGCTTTTATTTTTATAGAATAAAAAAAAGACAGAAAATTTGGTTTTAAAAATGCATTTTTCTTAATTTCGGTTATAAAATTTAGAACATTTTGTAATTTTTCTTCATAAATTTGGGCCACAATTTATACTGCTAAATATCTTTGGTAAAAATAACCCAACTCAGTGGATATTATTTGGTCTGTGTGAAGGTTATAGTCTACAACAGGGATCCTCAAACTACGGCCCTCCAGCTGTTGCAGAACTACATATCCCATGAGGCATTGTAAAACTCTGACATTCACAGACATGACTAGGCATGATGGGAAATGTAGTTCCTGAACAACTGGAGGGCCGTAGTTTGAAGACCCCTGGTCTACAATCTATGGTGCCAATCACTGAAAATTGATCACACCGATGTACTGAAGGCCGATCCCATTTCATGAGACCCGAACAAGCCAGGAAAGTACAAATACCCCCCAAATGACCCCTTTTTGGAAAGCAGATAATCCAAGGTATTTAGTAAGAGGCATATTGAGTTTTTTAGAAGTTGTCATTTTTTTCCCACAGTTATTTGTTACATAGTTAGTAAGGTTGAAAGACACAAGTCCATCCAGTTCAACCACAAATAAAAAAAAAAAAAATAATATCATACAATCCCATATACCCCATTCTATACCCACAGTTGATCCAGAGGAAGGCAAAAAACCACAGCAGAGCATGATCCAATTTGCTAAAGCAGGGGAAAAAATTCCTTCCTGATCCCCCAGAGGCAATCGGATTTTCCCCGGATCAACTTTACCTTAAAATGTTGGTACCCAGTTATATTATGTACATTTAGGAAAGTATCCAGGCCTTTCTTAAAGCAATCTACTGAGCTGGCCAGAACCACCTCTGGAGGGAGTCTATTCCACATTTTCACAGCTCTTACTGTGAAGAAACCTTTCCGTGTTTGGAGATGAGATCTCTTTTCCTCCAGACGTAAAGAGTGCCCCCCTGTCCTCTGTGTTGACTGTAAAGTGAATAACTCAACACCAAGTTCACTATATGGACCCCTATATATTTGTACATGTTGATCATATCCCCCCTTATTCTCCTCTTATCAAGAGTGAATAAATTCAGTTCCTCTAATCTTTCCTCATAGCTGAGCTCCTCCATGCCTCTTATCAGTTTAGTTGCCCTTCTCTGCACTTTCTCCAGTTCCCAGATATCCTTTTTGAGAACTGGAGCCCAAAACTGAACTGCATATTCCAGATGAGTCCTTACTAATGATTTGTACAGATGATATATCTCTCTCTGGAGTCCATAACTCTCTTATACAAGAAAGCACTTTGCTCGCTTTGGAAACCGCAGCTTGGCATTGCATGCTATTATTGAGCTTATGATCTACCAAAACCCCCAGATCCTTCTCCACTACGGATCCCCCCAGATCCTTCTCCACTATGGATCCCCCCACATCCTTCTCCACTACGGATCCCCCCACATCCTTCTCCACTACGGATCCCCCCACATCCTTCTCCACTACGGATCCCCCCACATCCTTCTCCACTACGGATCCCCCCAGATCCTTCTCCACTATGGATCCCCCCAGATCCTTCTCCACTATGGATCCCCCCAGATCCTTCTCCACTATGGATCCCCCCAGATCCTTCTCCACTATGGATCCCCCCAGATCCTTCTCCACTATGGATCCCCCCAGATCCTTCTCCACTATGGATCCCCCCAGATCCTTCTCCACTATGGATCCCCCCAGATCCTTCTCCACTACGGATCCCCCCAGTTGTACTCCCCCTAGCATGTATGATGCATATTCTTAGCCCCCAAGTGCATAATTTTACATTTATCAACATTAAACCTCATCTGCCACATAGTCGCCCAATTAGACAGAGCATTGAGGTCGGCTTGTAAATTGGAGACCTCCTGTAAGGACGTTATTCCACTCTATAGTTTGGTGTCATCTGCAAAGACGGAAATGTTACTTTTGATCCCAGACCCAATATCATTTATAAAGATATTAAAAGGTAAGGGTCCCAGCACTGAACCTTGGGGTACACCACTGATAACCCTAGACCATTCAGAGTAAGAATCATTACCCACTACTCTCTGAATTCTGTCTTTTAGACAGTTTTCTATCCATTTACAAACTGATATTTCCAAACCTGTAGACCTTACCTTACACATGAGCCGTGTGTGGGGAACTGTATCGAACGCTTTTGAAAAATCCAAGTATACCACGTCCACAGCCACCCCTCTGTCCAAGGTTTTACTTACCACCTCATAAAAAGAAATGAGGTTTGTCTGACAACTTCTGTCTTTCATGAATCCATGCTGTCTGTTGCTTAAAATATTTTTTTCCTGCAAGAACTCGTCTATGTGGTCTTTTATTAATCTCTCCAGTATCTTCCCAACTATAGAAGTTAAACTAACAGGTCTATAGTTACTTGGTAAAGACTTTGTTCCCTTTTTAAATATAGGCACCACGTTCGCTCTGTGCCAATCCAGTGGTACTATTCCCATCATTAATGAGTCCCTAAAAATTAGATACAATGGCTTTGAAATTACAGAGCTCAATTCTTTTAGGATCCGTGGGTGGATGCCATCAGGTCCAGGTGCTTTATCCACCTTTATTCTGTCTAAATATTTCTGGACCATATCACTTTTGAGCCATTGTGGATTTGGGGCTGTGTCACTACCACCCCCATTATGGACATGAGCTCCCCCATGCTCCTTTGTATACACAGAGCTGAAGAAAGTATTTAATAAATTAGCCTTCTCTTTGTCCCCAGTCACCCACTCTAGATTATTTGGTAAAGGGCCTACATGCTCAGACTTGACCTTTTTACTATTAATATATTTGAAGAATTTTTTGGGGTTTGTCCTACTATCTTTTGCAATCTGTCTTTCGTTTTGAATTTTTGCATCCTTGATTTCCTTTTTACATATTCTGTTATATTCTTTGTAACATTTAAATGACACTAGTGATCCTTATTAGTGATTGTTATTTATTTTTTGTTCCCAAAATTGTCATTTGATGTTAAATACCGTTGTTATGGCGTTGTTATATATATACGTACACACACACACACAGTATCTCAAGTGAGTACACCCCTCACATTTTTGTAAATCTTTTCTTCTATCTTTTTATGCGACAACACTGAAGAAATGACACTTGTCTACAATGTAAAGTAGTGAGTGTACAGCTTGTATAACAGTGTAAATTTGCCGTCCCCGCAAAATAACTCAACACACAGCCATTAATGTCTAAAACACTGGAACCGTTGGAAAAACCTTCAGATTTTATTCCGACGGGAAAACCGGTCGTGTGTACAGGGGTACAGGGATGGCACTGTAGGGCACTCGGGATCATGCCAACTCACGCCGATGCAGTGTTTTCTCTCTCCTCACACTAATACAGAGTGTGAGGAGAGGACAGAGAAACACAGCAGCTGCATGAGATGAACCGGGCATGATCCCGCATTGTTGACAAAAGTGATCACTCCATCAATGGATAGAGCTATCACATGGTAAAGGGCTGCTATGATTGGCCCTTTACCTCGATCCATGATGCACTGGGTCCCACAGACTCAACAATCACGGACATTTCCAGGTGTACATCCCGGGGGGGCATGTGAGAAGCCTGAGCACGGGAGAACATCAATAGACACCCTCCCAGAACTAGCCAGCCATGCTGTAGCTGTCATTTAGCTATAGGAAAGTATATTGAAGTGCGGTCGGCAAGTAGTTAAAGTGAAACAATAACAATAAAAATAAAAAATTCCTTTAAATATAGTGCCTGGGGGGGGTCCCCTTAGTCTGCCTGTAAATTGGTGCATCTGTACCATGTATAGAACCTGCAGCAAAACTGACAAAAATATTTATGAATTAAATGACATTTCCAGCAATAGAAAAATATATTAAAAAAACAGCATGGTGCCCCCCCCCCCCCCCCCAATCCATACCAGGCCCTTGTAGTCTGGTATGGATTTTAAGGGGAACCACATGGACAATAAAAAAACAGTGTGGGGTCCCCCCAAAATCTATACCAGACCCTTATCCGAGCATATTCATACACACTCAGAGCTCCGCCTCTTCATCCACCTACAGAAACCACGGCCGGCTTCCCGACCCCACTCCTTAATGACCAGCTATTCACTGCACCCTGATTGGGCAAGGCATTACCCAATCAGGGCTAAGAATGCAGTGTGCATGACGCAGTGCATTGCAGAGCGATCAGGGTGGGGTGTTCGCCAAATGGACAAACAGGCAATGTTCAGACGAAACTTTTTGCTCGGCCCAAAACGTTTACCCAACTTTATTGCAACAAACCGGCTGTGTATAAATTATATCTAACAATAATTGTCAATCATCTACCTGATGATGGTGAGGGATGGTGTGATCTTCCTGTGTGGAATCCCGGGAATACAGAGGACGGGGACATCTCTCTGGTGGGTTCCTGGTATTTGGTGGCTCCATCATATCCTTGTGTCCTTCTGAAAACTCCTCCATCACTCCATACTCCTCATCCTCCTCTTTATACTCTTCTTTAACATCAATATTATCATCCCCGAGGTTTCCACTCTGAATATATAATAAAACATTCATTGTAACAATAATGCTGTGTATAAATCAGAACTACCAATAATTGTCAATCATCTACCTGATGATGGTGGGGGATGGTGTGATCTTCCTGTGTGGAATCCCGGGAATACAGAGGACGGGGACATCTCTCTGGTGGGTTCCCATTACTGGATCCATCTGTAGGAAACACACACACTGACTGAATACATTGTTTCTATGTGTTTATCAGATGATGGGGGATCTAGGTGGAGCCTCCGTACTGCTCTCTCCTTTACAATAAAGTCTCCTCTTACCCGGTGATGTGAGGGGCGGCTGATTCTCCATCATGACGTCCTTGTAGAGATCCTTGTGTCCTTCTAAATACTCCCACTCCTCCATGGAGAAATAGACAGTGACATCCTGACACCTTATAGGAACCTGACACACACAATGATACAGTCACCATCCAGACACATCCCTTGTCTGTTACTGGATAATGTCCCAGAATTCCCAGCACCGCTCACCTCTCCTCCATCATCTCTCTGGTGACTTCTAGAATCTTCTTTGTATTTCTCTATTCTATCAGGGAGGGAGGTGGAGGCAATGTGATGGTCATATGATCTCCAGACTTCACAGGAGGAAAACTCTAGATATGAACACAAATAGTAAAATCAAATGATGTGATCAGGTGACGTGCGGAGGAACGGAGTGTAAATAGCAGACAATTTTCTCCAGAGCTCCTAATGGTGGGGATGGATTTTGCTGAGTGCTGGTGCCAAGTTTCCACCCCCCAGGATCACTGCAGGTGTGGAGAAAAGCTGTGTAAGAGGATATGGAGGAGAGATGAGGAGGAGATCCAGGAATCAGGATAAAGGTCAGGACAAGCAACAGACGAGCGCATCCAAGAGATAAAGCCGGGGGCACTACACAGAAAATCAATCCAAGGAAACAACAGGCAGGACGAGGAATAGCAAGAAGGAGCTCAGAGACAAATGAGAATATTGCTCAGCCAATGGGAGATTATCTCAGCATGACTTACATAATGAAGGAGATGAGGGGGAGGGGAGGAACTCAGTTATGGTGACCATAGAGACATGGAAATTCAGCTGGTTCAGCAGGGATCGGTCACATCTCCATCCATGTGTGGTCACTGCCGGGTAAAAGTCACTTGATTAGCGGCTGCAGCCAATAGCTTCATCACTGATCCGTGTATTCTGAGAGCGGAGGAGTTGTCAGAATACAATAGTGCAGCGGGGAGGATTCTCCCATCCCCCTCCAATCTGTGGATGGGGGAATTACTTCAGTTTTTTCCTCTCATCCCGCTGGCTGAATGATAAAACTGAACCATGTATGGCCAGCTTTGGAGGGAAGATATATTAACCATCAACTGATCCCCCTGAAGGGGTTAATCTACATATTACCTCCTCTGCCGCCAAAACCAGCAATGTCTCCTCTCTACGTCCTTCCAAATGGAATGTCCTGTATATCTGACATCACTTCCTGTCTGTACCTGACATCACTTCCTGTCTGTATTCCATAGAGACGTCTTGTCTGGGTAGAAGTGAGATTACCACCTTGTGGAGATCAGAGGAACTGCAGCTGAAGAAACGTCTCGTAGTGTGAACACGGCTGTTTCATGTATAGAAATGAAGACACTGCAAGCTATTTGAGGAGTCGTGTTAAATTGTATAACAGGAACAGCAAACACAGAACAGGAAACAGGAAGTACAAGCAATGCAATATTACCATAGAGTCACTGTATTTGTATAGTAACTCTATAACACAGGCCTTGTGCTGTGTGTGTATGTACTGTATATCCTTCCGCTTTCTATCCTCCGAGTGTGTATGAAGAGGCAGAGCTCTGAGTGTGTATGAAGAGGCGGAGCTCTGAGTGTGTATGAAGAGGCGGAGCTTCTGAGTGTGTATGATGAATCGGAGCCCTGAGTGTGTATGAAGAGGCGGAGCTCTGAGTGTGTATGAAGAGGCGGAGCTCTAAGTGTGTATGAAGAGGCGGAGCTCCTGAGTGTGTATGAAGAGGCAGAGCTCTGAGTGTGTATGAAGAGGCGGAGCTTCTGATTGTGTATGAAGAATCGGAGCCCTGAGTGTGTATGAAGAGGCGGAGCTCTGAGTGTGTATAAAGATGCAGAGCTCTGAGTGTGTATGAAGAGCTCTGAGTGTGAGCTCTGAGTGTGTATGAAGAGGCGGAGCTCTGATTGTGTATGATGAATCGGAGCCCTGTGTATGAAGAGGAGGCGGAGCTCTGAGTGTGTATAAAGATGCAGAGCTCTGAGTGTGTATGAAGAGGCGGAGCCCTGAGTGTGTATGAAGAGGGGGAGCTCTGAGTGTGTATGAAGGGGTGGAGCTCCTGAGTGCGTATGATGAGGTGGAGCTCCTGAGTGTGTATGATGAATCGGAGCCCTGTGTATGAAGAGGCGGAGCTTTGAGTGTGTATGAAGAGGCGGAGCTCTGAGTGTGTATGAAGAGGCGACGGAGGAGGAGTCTAGGAGGTAGACTGACAGAAAGCGCAGCTGACTTGCAGGAGTGAGCGAGGAGGATCCAGTTCCTTTGCCATCGGAGGTGAGGAGAGTGTGAAGGATGTTGGTGACTCTGGTAGATGAAAAGCTGGGGGTCATATTGCTCTGTGAGTGGGGAAGCACCACTAAGGGGGTGCCCTCACCATCACGTGTGTAAGAGGTGGAAGAAGGTGTGGCTACACTACAGCTGGCACAGTTTGGAGCACCGAGAACTTTACACCTTATTAACTTTTCATTGATTGGTGGATTTTTTATTTTTTTTAATAAGTTCATTGAAATAGATGCAAAGTGGAAGCAGTGGACTTGCAGAGAACACTATATTGAGCACAAAATATTGTATGATTACATACATTTTTTTACAGGTTTCTACTTTAATATACCAGCAAACATTATGAGATTAAAGAAGTAGGTGTAAAGTGGAAGCAGTGGATCTGCAGGGAACAGCATCTTGAGCACAAAGCACTTTATGTTGTATATGAATTTGCACATGGATCAGTTTACTTCATTTATTGATAAACACCATAAGATCAGTGAAGTAGGTGTAAAGTGGAGGCAGTAGATCTGCAGAGAATATTATTTGAGCCCCTAGCACTTTATATATGAATGTCTCCACATATTTTAGTGTATTTGTGATGATTTATGTGCACACACAATAGGACAGCGCTGTGACACATAATGCTCTTCTAGTTGATAAAGGGAATACTTACCTTTGTTACAGCAGCAGTCCGGTATAAGTTATTTCTGTAGGTATTTGAGTTGTTACACATAGCGCAGGTTTTATTCTATTTATATTGGTGACATAATTGCCCAAATCTGGGGATCAGGAGCCATTTCCACCCTTTACTCTCGGCTGGGGATCTTTGTATCCATATAACAGATGTTCTACATGACTAAATCTGACATCAATTTTACTGCAAAATCAAAGGGGCCAAAATGTCCCCCCCCCCTCCCCCGAGCAGTAATATATTTCTATCCCCCTTGGAGGGAGTGGAGATGACCCCATCTATAAGGATATACAGTACATACACACAGCACAAGGCCATGTTCACACTACCAGACGTTTCTGCAGTTCCTCTGAGCTCCACAAGATGGTGATCTCACCTCTACCAAGATAGGAAGTCTCTATGGAAGACAGGAAGTGATGTCAGACACAGACAGGAAGTTCCGGGTGAGAGGTGAGTCGGGAGGAAGTAGAGAGGAGACATTCCTGGAAGTGGCAGCAGAGGAGGTAATAAGATCTTATTTTCTATTTACACCCAGTAACCCCCCGTCATGTCCGTCCTCTTCCGCCATAGTCACTGTGATGTCTTTTATGGCCAGCAGATGATGATACACACATATATAGTGTGGGAACCTAGATTAACCCCTTCAGGGGGATCAGTTGATGATTAAAGAGGGAGTCCACCTAAAAAAAAAATATTAAAAGCCAACAGCTACAAATACTGCAGCTGCTGACTTTTAATAAATGGACACTTACCTGTCCCAGGGTCCAGCGATGTCGGCAGCCGAAGCCGCGCAATCGCTCAGTTCTTGGCTGCTGCCACCGCCATTCTTATTGAAGGAATCAGGAAGTGAAGCATTGCGGCTTCACTTCCCGGTTCCCTAGTGTGCATCGTAAGTGGTCCCCGCTATCTCCTGGGACCTGTGTGTTTCCCTGGAGACAGCGGGGGGTGTGGAAAGGGGCGTGACTCCCGCGGGAGTCTATTCCCGGAAGTGGGTGCAGATACCTGTATTAGACAGGTATCTGCACCCCCCTCCCCCCTGAAAGGTGCCAATTGTTGGACCGGAGGGGGGGAGGAATCAGATGAGCGGAAGTTCCACTTTTCCGGGGTTTAATATACCTTCCTTCCAAAGCTGCCCATACATGGTTCAGTGTTATCGTTCAGCCAGCGGGATGAGAGGAAAAAAACTGAAGTGATTCCCCCATCCACACATTAGAGGGGGATGGGGGAATCCTCCCTGCTGCACTATTGTATTCCTCCCCTCCCCCTCATCTCCTTCATTATGTAAGTCATGCTGAGATAATCTCCCATTGGCTGAGCAATATTCTCATTTGTCTCTGAGCTCCTTCTTGCTATTCCTCGTCCTGCCTGTTGTTTCCTTGGATTGATTTTCTGTGTAGTGACCCCGGCTTCATCTCTTGGATGCGCTCGTCTGTTGCTTGTCCTGACCTTTATCCTGATTCCTGGATCTCCTCCTCCTCTCACACCCAACATAGAGAATGGAATTTGTGATCCAGAAGGCCACATTTTACGAGACTCCGGGACCCCAAGAATCATAGTGAACACTAAACTGTCCAGATTAAATATTTCCCCACTGGGGACCATAGTGCTTAACCACTTCAGCCCCGGAAGGATTTACCCCCTTAATGACCAGGCCATTTTTTTAGCGATTCGGCACTGCGTCGCTTTAACTGACAATTGCGCGGTCGTGCGACGTTGTACCCAAACAAAATTGACGACCATTTTCCCCCACAAATAGAACTTTCTTTTGGTGGTATTTGATCACCTCTGCGCCTTTTTTTTCACAAAGAGCGACAATTTTGAAAAAACAAAACAATTTTTCTTTTACTTTTTGCTATAATACATATCCCCAAAAAATATAAAAAACAAATGTGTTTCTCAGTTTAGGCCGATATATTCTTCTAAATATTTTTGGTAAAAAAAAAAAAAATCGCAACGGGCGTATATTGATTGGTTTGCGCAAAAGTTATCGCCTCTACAAAATAGGGGATATATTTCGGGACCTTTTATTTATTTTTTATTGCTTTTACTACTAATGGCGGCGATCTGCGATTTTTTTTTTTTTAACGGGACTGCGACATTGCGGCGGACAAATCTGACCCCAAATGACACTTTTTGGGGAGCAGTGACATTATTGCGTTGGTCAGAGCTATAAAAATGTACTGATCAATGTAAAAATGACACTGGCAGGGAAGGGGTTAACAATAGGGGGCGAACAAGGGGTTAATATGAAGTGTATAATAACAATCTAATGTGCAACAATTATAACAAATAAAAATAATAATAAATAAGCACCACACACATTTTACACAGTTCTATTATTATACGGGAGGTACAGTGGTGTAGTGGGTAGCGCTCTCGCCTAGCAGTAAAAGTTGCTGTAGTGTCGCTGGTTCGAATCCCAACCCCGACACTCCCTGCCTGCAGTTTCCATGTTCTCCCTGTGCCGGCGTGGGTTTCCTCCCACACTACAAAGACATGTTGGTAGACAGGTGCGCCGTCAATAAATTTGTTTTGTATTAAAATGAATTCGTATTTTGTAATTCGTGTCCGAAATTCAATTCGGATTCGTACGAAATACGAATTTGCATTAGGTTTGTTCGCTATGAATTTATCATTGAGGGACCCCCCCATTCCTGTGCTGTGATGACTTCCTGGGTTTTTTAACTTCATCATATCGAATAATCGTAATTAACGAACATTCTTATTTTGTCCGATTCTGAATCTCCCATCTACCAGTACCAGTGTCCCACTCCCATATTATAAAAGGTCATTTTCCCAACCCCCACTCAGCAGCAGAAGAAAACCTCTGATTGGTCGACAAAACACCAGTCACGTTTCCGTTGTAACGGAATTTGGATCCGAAATTTGTAAACAAAATTTCGTACAAAATTCGGAAGCATCGCAATTCGTATTTCGGATCCTCCCAAATGTACAAATTTACGGAAATTCGTACAAATTTTCGATTCGTACTAAACTAATCGCACATGTCTCCATGTTGGGAGGTTAATTAGATGCTGTCTAAATTGGCCCTAGTGTATGAATGTGAGTTGGGGACCTTAGATTGTAAGAGGGTAGGGACCGATGTGAATGTACAATGTATATGTAAAGCGCTGCGTAAATTGATGGCGCTATATAAGTACCTTAAATAATAATAATAATAATGCAGCGCTGTATAACCTATATATCATTCTTTGAAACACCAATAAATAAAATGGAAATAACTAAATGCAATATTCCCTACAGTGTATTCTTATATACGTAATTAAAAGCACAGGGCAAGCAGTCCATATAAATAAGATTTCATGTGTTAAATAACATAGTTTATATCAAACAGACCATCCCCCGCTGTGCTCATCCGTCCTCACTGGGACCAGTATCATGTGCACACCACCACCTGACAGATTCAGTGTGTGAGACCATCCCCCGCTGCAGAGCCGTCTTTTTGCATGGGCGAGCTCGGCAGTTGCCTGGGGGCCCCACCTGTCCAGCGACTCCACCCAGGGCCGGACTGGCCTACCAGGATACCAGGAAATTTCCCAGTAGGCCATCTGCCTTGGGGCCGCTTTGAGTTGCGGCTTCTGCGCTCCGCTCTTTCCATCTCTCCTCCTCCTCCTGTGTATCACGGAGCTGGCTGGGTCTGTGTTCGCCGGCCGCGCTGTAACAAGGTCCCGCCCCCCTAGACCGGCTCGTGGAATAGTAGATTGAATCAGTGTTCCGCCTATCACACGAGCCTGTCTAGGGGGCGGGATACACTGGAGGAGATGCCCGCTGTGTGTGTGTGTTACCAGGCAATGGTGAGTCTGTATTAATTGGCACAGTGAGGCTGCATTCATGGGCACAGTAATGCTGCATTACATGGGCACAGTGAGGCTGCAATGGTGGGTACAGTGAGGCTGCATTCACAGGGCACAGTGAGGCTGCAATGGTGGGCACAGTGAGGCTGCATTCACGGGCACAGTGAGGCTGCAATGGTGGGCACAGTGAGGCTGCATTCATGAGGCTGCATGATGGGCAAAGTGAGGCTGCATTGCATGGGCACAGTGAGGCTGCATTCACGGGCACAGTGAGGCTGCATTCACGGGCACAGGGGCTGCAATGGTGGGCACAGTGAGGCTGCAATGTGGGCACAGTGAGGCTGCACATGGGGCACAGTGAGGCTGCAATGGTTGGCACAGTGAGGTTGCAATGGTGGGCACAGTGAGGCTGCATTCACGGGCTCAGTGAGGCTGCAATAGTGGGCACAGTGAGGCTGCATGGGGCACAGGTTGGTACAGTGAGGTTGCATTCATGGACACAGTGAGGCTGCATTCATGGGCACAGTAAAGCTTAATTTGATGGGCAATCGTGCGTGATTGTGTAGACAGAGCCCATTGCATTGTATTGCCCGGGGGCCTATAATGCTCTTAAGATGGCACTGCCCCGATGTACTCATCCGTCCTCACTGGGACCAGTATCATCTGCACACCACCACCAGCCAGATTGCCGGCTCACCTCACAGATGAGTATAAAAAAATCAAATAATGGTCACTCTTTTGCTCCTTCACGATCTCTCTCATCCACGCCAAAACAGCCGATCCTCCTACGCTCTCCCCACTGGGTGCTTGTGCTGATAACTTCACATAGATTTCATTCAGGAAACTCTCTCCTTCTCTGTCCGCCTACAGCTCAGCTCCGCTTCTCTCAAATCCCTTATTGACATGTAATCACAAACATAGACTCCATAGTGATCTCTGCTTGTTACTTTATGAAAACAGCCCCAAAACAGGCACACTTACAAGATCAAAGATTTAAAGCAGCATATGTCTTAACTATGTTCCCTCAGCGTGTTCTAACTGTAGGGGGGATGCACTACCGGTGTCATGACAGAGATCACTTTTCCCGATCACTGGAAACAATAGATCTCTGACATGTCACTAGGCAGAACGGGAAATGCCGTCTTTACATTCTGCCTGTGTACAAGGCAATCGCGGGTCGCCGGCAGAGATCTAATCCATCCGACCCGCAGACACGCTCCCACAATGTGCAGGAACTGCGGTTTGTTCAGAAGAGCCAACCTGACGCCGTATAATTGTGGCGGTCGGTCGGAAACTAGTTAAATACATACTGACCTTCATATTACCTCCTGATATCCTCATCCCATTATTGTACAACCAATACAGATAATTCTCTGTTATCAATGTTATCTGTCTACAGGGAAACCTTCATAGATGACGGCACCAATGAGGATGGAGGAGGACCGGAGTCACATGACTGAGAAGATACTAAACCTCACCCTGAAGATCATCTACCGGAGAGGTGAGGAGGATTCTGGGAGGTCACATGACAGAGGTGAGGAGGATTCTGGGAGGTCACATGACATCACTCTTATCTCTATTAATAAAACACAGACCTGACCGGAGAGGTGAGGAGGATTCTGGGATTCTAACATGATATTCCTATTGGTTCCTCAATACCGAGATTTCCTCTTGTGAAGTCAGGTGATCATATGACCATCACAGTGCCTCCATGTGACTCCCTAAAACCTGAGAGACACAACATGGAGAAGATTCTAGAAGTCACCAAGAAGATGATGGAGCTGCTGACAGGAGAGGTGAGCGGTGCTGGGAATTCTGGGACATTATCCAGTAACAGACAAGGGATGTGTCTGGATGGTGACTGTATCATTGTGTGTGTCAGGTTCCTATAAGGTGTCAGGATGTCACTGTCTATTTCTCCATGGAGGAGTGGGAGTATTTAGAAGGACACAAGGATCTCTACAAGGACGTCATGATGGACAATCAGCCGCCCCTCACATCACCGGGTAAGAGGAGACTTTATTGTAAAGGAGAGAGCAGTACGGAGGCTCCACCTAGATCCCCCATCATCTGATAATCACATAGAAACAATGTATTCAGTCAGTGTGTGTGTTTCCTACAGATGGATCCAGTAATGGGAACCCACCAGAGAGATGTCCCCGTCCTCTGTATTCCTGGGATTCCACACAGGAAGATCACACCACCCCCCACCATCATCAGGTAGATGATTACCAATCACTGGTAGTATCATTAGGATCTGTACATTATCTGCATTGTTACCATTGATGTCATTTTTATTATATATTCAGAGTGGAAACCTCGGGGATGATAATATTGAGGTTAAAGAAGAGTATAAAGAGGAGGATGAGGAGTATGGAGTGATGGAGGAGTTTTCAGAAGGACACAAGGATATGATGGAGCCACCAAATACCAGGAACCCACCAGAGAGATGTCCCCGTCCTCTGTATTCCCGGGATTCCACACAGGAAGATCACACCATCCCCCACTGTTACAAGGTTGGTGGGATGGAGCATCTAGAACATGGACTCCTAGAGATGATGTGTGGATTTTTTATGTGATGTCACAATAATAAATCGTATTGTTTACAGATGATATTCACTCTCATTTTCTTGGTTTAGAGTGGAGATCCAATCGATATAGAATTTGAGGTTAAATCAGAAGAAGAAGAGAGGTATGTGAGGGATGATCAGCAGTCTATGGAGGAGGATGGAATAACGGGGACATTTATAGAGGAGGACACTCCTACAGAGATCAGTACAGGTGGGTCATTAACACTAAATACATTCCTCCACCCATACTGCTCACTGATTGGTCCAGAGTAGGGCGGGGACTGGGTGATAATCTTCCTTCTCTGTGCTGCAGACACAATTTATAGATCTAGACTGCATTTATGGAAATTCTCGGGTTTAGCTGGCAGAAAAAGGTTGATTTTCACCATAAATTTTGCTCTACCTAGGCACCTTGGGCATGTGCTTTGGGTCTTCTGCCCCATGACCAGGTCTAGTAAGATCTCTGACAGAACAATTGTCCCAGGATTACTTGTTCTATTGTTTGATGATCACACACACAGGTTGAACTTGATGGACTTGTGTCTTTTTTCGACCTTACCTACTATGTAACTATAATTGTGCCGGGTGGAGGGATATGTCTGTATAGTCTCAGACCCAAGTCACTGAGTGCAGTCTCAGGAGATGGGAGGCAGCGGTGTGGGACCTCTGCAACTTGTCTCATGTAAACATTTAATCTTCCACTGATTACTGAATACCAATAATATCAGTCCTGACCCTTACACTGTATAATTTATATTGTACATTACATACTCCTGACCCCTGCACTATATACTCTATGTTGTACATTACATCATTCTGATACTATATAGTCCTATCTGTTGTATCTTATACAATATGTTGTACATTACATAGTCCTGACTTCTGCTCTCTCCCCTCTACCCACTGCTATATATACACATAATATGGATTCTCTTTTGTTGCACCCATTTCCTACCAGCTGGATATTTTATATCTGATGATTTGATTGGAGCACAGCAGGAACCAATCAGCTCATGTCTAGTAATAATCTTTGTATTTCTATTTTAGTAGATGGACGGGAGATGAGGAAAACTTCAGAGGATTGTCTCACTTTGTCTCCAGACTGTAAAGTAGAAGATGAGGACATCACACAGTATAGTCCAGGAGAAAACCCGACTACCTCAAATGTCCATCCGGCACCACACAGTGTAGATGGACCATCGTATTCCTCTTATCCTGAGGAACCTCAGACTGTGAGGGACGGTGCCGTCCTTCCAACAGAGAAGAGGCTTTCCTGTACTGAGTGCGGGAAGTGTTTCCCTTCTAAATCCAATCTTAATGTGCATAAAAGATCTCACACAGGAGAGAAGCCATATTCCTGTCCTGAGTGCGGGAAATGTTTTTCAGTGAAGTCCCATCTTTTCACACATCAGAGATCTCACACAGGAGAGAAGCCGTATTCCTGTCCTGAGTGCGGGAAATGTTTTTCACAGAAGTCCGATCTTTGCAAACATCAGAGATCTCACACGGGGCAGAAGCCGTATTCCTGTCCTGAGTGCGGGAAATGTTTTTCATTGAAGTCCCATCTTTTCACACATCAGAGATCTCACACAGGGGAGAAGCCGTATTCCTGTCCTGTGTGCGGGAAATGTTTTTCAGTGAAGGCCAGTCTTTCCACACATCAGAGATCTCACACGGGGGAGAAGTCGTATTCCTGTCCTGAGTGCGGGAAATGTTTTTCACGGAAGTCTCATCTTAACAGACATCAGAGATCTCACACGGGGGAAAAGCCGTATTCCTGTCCTGAGTGTGGGAAATGTTTTTCACAGAAGTCCCATCTTTCCACACATCAGAGATCTCACATGGGGGAGAAGCCGTATTCCTGTCCTGAGTGTGGGAAATGTTTTTCACAGAAGTCCCATCTTTCCACACATCAGAGATCTCACACAGGGGAGAAGCCGTATTCCTGTCCTGAGTGCAGGAAATGTTTTTCAGATAAGTCCAGTCTTTACAGACATCAGAGATCTCACACGGGGGAGAAGACACTTTCCTGTCCTGAGTGAGGGAATTGTTCCTCAGTGAAGTCCTGTCTTCCTGTACATCAGGGATCCCACACAACCCCTGAGATGTATTAGTGCCTTGAGTGCGGGAAATGTCTTCTATATGAATGTTGCTGGACATCACAGCTCTCATGTGGGGAAGAAGCACACCCTGATATACACCTCAGATATACTCCATGGCTGATCTTCATCATGGAAGAAACAGTTGATAAGGAGATCAGAGATCACCAAAGACATGGATGAAGTGTTGTACCGTGTTGCCATTGATAGCAGGAGAAAAATAACGGTCAAAGACAGACACAGTCCAAAGTGGTAAATGATGAGTTACTTTTAGATCCCAAAAGGAGGTGAGAATCATTCACCACAAATGGCCGAGTGTAAAAAACAAACCTCTCAGGTCAGAGGCGTAACTAGAACCTTCAGGGCCCCAGTGCAAGAAACCATGAAGGGCCCCCCTGACCCCCGGGGCGACCCAGCCCCATATTTCAAGGGGCCCATGTGTCACCCCTGTACACCTGGATAGGAAGAGCGGCGGTGACGGCATATAGAGGACCCAATCCCCTCCATTTTCTTCCTGCAGTCATGACTTCAGGAGGAAAATGGAGGGTATTGGTTCCTCTATATGCCGCCCGCTACCCCTCCTATCCAGGTGTACAGGGGTGACACATACAGGGGTGACACATGGGCCCCCTGAAGCATGGGGCTGGGATGAGTGGCAGTGAGCGGTGGTGGCAGTGACGGGGGAATGGGATGGCATAAGTGGTGGGGGGTTGGATGGGATGAGTGGCAGCAGTGGTGGGGGGATGGGATCAGTTTTGGCTGTGAGGGGGGCTAGATCACTGGCAGTGGTGAAGGTTGAGGGGGGCTAGATCACTGGCAGTGGTGAAGGTTGAGGGGGGTGGGATCAGTGGGGGATGGGATCAGTGGCGGTGGTGGTGGCAGTGGTGGTGAGGGGGGTTGGGATCAGTGGTGGCGGCGGTGATGGGATCAGTGGTGGGGGTTGGTGGGATTAGTGGCGGTGATGGGATCAGTGATGGTGGGATCAGTGGTGGGGGTTGGTGGGATTAGTGGCGGTGATGGGATCAGTGATGGTGGTGGGATCAGTGGCGGTGGTGGGATTAGTGGCGGTGATGGGATCAGTGGTGGCGGTGATGGTGGTGGGATCAGTGGCGGTGGTGGGATTAGTGGCGGTGATGGGATCAGTGGTGGCGGGATCAGTGGCGGTGATGGTGGTGGGATCAGTGGCGGTGATGGTGGTGAGGGGGGGTGGGAGCAGTGGCAGTGGTGGTGCTATCCTCCCCCACCACCACCTCTGCCTCATACTGATCCCATCCCACCACCACCACCATAGATCTCATCCCTATCCCATGGGGGGTAGGGATAAGATCTGTGGTAGTGACAGGGGTCAGTAAGAGGCAGAGGTTGGGATCAGTTGCACTATTTTATCACTTACTTTGTCAGTCGCTCCATACCTCCAGGTATGCTCCTGTGAGATGGGATCTCCTGCACAGGGGAGAGCTGCATTGGTGTCAGCCGGTAAGCTGACTTTCCCTTCCAGCGTCTGCCCCTGGACAGCGGAGGACGTGAGGATGGGCCCCTGGACACCGGAGGACGTGAAGGCAGGCCCCTGGACACCGGAGGATGTGAGGGCTTGCCCCTGGCGGGGGTGAACGTGCGTGCGGGGCCCCCGGCGGGGGAGGATGTGAGGGCGGGCCCCTAGACAGCGCAGGACGTGCGGGCTGGTCCCCGGCGGGGGAGAACATGCTTGCGGGTCCCCAGTGGGGGAGAACGTGCGGGCGGGTCCCCGGCGGGTGAGAACGTGCGGGCGGGCCAGTGGGCCCCCCCACAGTGACGGAACTTCAGGGCCCAGTCGCAACTGCGACTGATGCGACCCTGGTAGTTCCGTCACTGTCTCAGGTTTATTACCTCAGATATAGAAGTGTCAGAAAAGCAGTGAGACAGTTTGCATTGCTTGAGAGACAATTTGCATTACCAAAATGTATCTTTTTGCTGAAGCATTCCGAAAACCATATGGGGGAGTCAGATAAGGACCGGCTTCGTGGAAATCCATCTCAATATCCCGGACACTTTTACCCCCCTTCCTGCCCAGTCCAATTCAGATTTCAGTG
This sequence comes from Lithobates sylvaticus, assembly GCA_028564925.1. Classification (NCBI taxonomy): domain Eukaryota; kingdom Metazoa; phylum Chordata; class Amphibia; order Anura; family Ranidae; genus Lithobates; species Lithobates sylvaticus. The sequence continues at coordinate 563,410,006 of CM053028.1, read as the reverse complement.
CTGTCACTATTTGGATGACAATTACTCAGTCATCCAACACTGTACCCAATTTGTAGCATTTTCTGAGACAGACAGAGCTTTCTTTTGGTGGTATTTAATCACCACCGGGATTTTATTTTATGCTATATAAGTGAAAAAATAAAAATAAAAATTCTAAGTTTCTGTTATAAAACGTTGCAAATAAATAATATTTATTCATAAATTTAGGCCACAAAGTTTTCTGCAACATTTCCTTGGTAAAAATGACCCAAATCTGTGTATTTAGTTAATATTTAGTCTGTGTAAAAGTTATAGAGTCTACAAACTATGATATATATATTTTACATTTCATCAATCCTGATGTCATGACGGACAATCTCATATATTGAGGCCCTTAAAATGCCAGGGCAGTACAAATACCCCCAAATGACCCCTTTTTTGTAAAGTAGACAGTCCAAGGTAATAAGTAAAAGGCATCCTAATTTTTGCTGAAGTTGTAATTATTTGTCACAATTAAAAATGAAAGAAGACAAAAAGAAAACAATATATATATATTTTTTTTTACAACTTTTTTACATACTGTCAACAGAGCAGTAAAACGTCATCATACTTGTGTGGTGGTGATACTAATATTGACTTGTGGCAGTATGTAAATAAAAATTATATATATTTTCATTTTTTTTACAATTTTTTTTTCCCTTTTTTTTTTTTTACATAGTGACACATGCAGTGTTAACATATTGACCCTGTACTACTCTGGGGAGGTGGTCAATATTTTTTTTTTTGATGATCTCTGTTATAAGCAATCGTTTTTATGAATGACACTGGGTGTACAACTGTGATAGCAGTGATTGGTCACAGCTATCACATGGTACAGACGTGATAGGCCCCATCTGTACCATGTGATCACTGTAACCAGTCACAGAGATCATTACAATAGTACACAATGAATGGCTACGAATGAAAGCCATTCATTGTGTACAACTGTCATGTGATGGCTGTGATTGGTCCCAACTATCACAAGGTACTGGCGCCAGCCAAGTCCAATAATCTATCATTCAGTGGAGCTGCAGGGTGGCCACTTGACTTGGAGGACTTCATATGACGTCCACTGAGGATGGGAGACTCGGCCATCATTCTGCTATAGGCCTGACAGGAAGCAGTTAATTCCAATCTAAATCCCCCTGGAGGCCTGGAGACACGGTACAAGTTTTATATATAATGTGTGGACATTTCTACCTATGATAAATGACAGGCTAAATCCACCTGGAGACTTTCTCCACACCTGGAGTGTGCTGAGTTCTTGGATAACGTCTACACAGTGTTTACAGATTGGCTTTATCACCCCAACGAGCTCCAGTTCATGGATGTAATCATTATGTTTGGATGATCTCACCAGTCAGGAGACTTTCCTGTCATCCTACATGATCCCTTCTGAGGATTCTTCTATCCTTCCAAACAAATGTATGAAATCCTCGATGAGTCCTCCTTCTATGTGATCTAGAAGATCTGGGATCACAATGTCTTTGTGGATGACCCAGTTTATATATATTATTTATTGTTTTACAGCTTTTTTCACTCCAGGATTAATTATTTTATTTATATAGACATTCAAGGAATTGCTATTACTTTGAGGGATCTCCACCACCATTCCTATGTGACCATTACATCCTTGCAATTTATGTTTATTATCTTCATTATGAGTGTGTATATATATATATATATATATATATATATATATATATATATATATATATATATATATATTTATATTTATGCATTTGGATGTATTTTTTGCATTTTCTTCACCAAAAGGATTTGTTTTGGGGGGTATCTGTTTTATTAGCTATACATTTGTTGTGACCTTGTGTTCTGTGTCTTTTAAGACGTTTCTATATGTAATAAAAATATCTTTGTTAAACAGTTGGTTACATAAGAACTGTATCTATTTTTTTCTTACTTTTTTGTGTTATATTTGAACTTCTGTGGTCGCCCTGTAAGATATTTTAACGAAACGGTTACTATGAGACATTTTATTGTGGCTGCAGTTCCTCTGAACTCCACAAGGTGGTGATCTCACTCATATCCGGACAGGAAGTTTCTATGGAATACAGACAGGAAGTGATGTTGGATACAGACGGGAAGTGATGTCGGATACAGAGAGGAAGTGATGTCAGATACAGACAGGAAGTGATGTTGGATACAGACAGGAAGTGATATAGAACAAAGACAAGAAGTGCCATGCGGCAGGAAATAGGAGACATTACTGGAAGCAGCAGAGGAGGTAATAAGATCTTATTTTCTTTTTCTAACATTCTGCTTAAACATTTGTGAATCGGTACTGTTTGGACCTTGAAGAAGGGGACACAACCCGAAAGCTTGTCCTTAAAAATTGTATGTTAGTGCAAATAAAGAAGGTATCCCGAACAGTACTGCGTTTTCTCTGAGAATGAAGTAAATCTAATGCTGCTCCCTCTTAGCCGCTCTTTCCACTGGAAAGTTGAGTAAGGTAATATGGGAAGATTTGGGTATAGAGAGACCTGTAATCTTACGTATCAAATAAAGAATCTTATTCTAGTACCCTCTAATTTTAGGGCAGTCCCACCATGTGTGTAACATTGAGCCCGTGTGTTCACAACCTCTGGAACAGAGGGAAGGATCCTGACAGGTAAAGTTTAGCTTTGGACAGACTTAGGTACCATCACATCAGGACCTTCAGACTCACCTCCACCAAGGTAATGTGTAACAAGCCTTGGTAGGAGTGAGAGAAGGCCCCATGCCATTCCTCCAAGTCCCATACCTGTGAGAGGTCTCTCTTCCATCCCACCATATAGAGGGGATCCGAGGATAGATCACAGATATTCCACGTTCTGCTCCATGGTCTGGTCACACCATTGTTCGTAGGTCGTGATTCTGGGAGGTTTGGGTTTAGTCACCCATAAAGAGTGTAAAAAATGGGAGATTTGGAGAAATCTGAACTTCTCTGTCAGGGGCATATCCAGTCTACTTATACAAAAACCAAGAAAGATCGGACCTGAAGACTTGAAAAAGTGACCAATCCTATACAACCCTTTGTTCAGCCACCATTTAAAAGCTTTGATGTCCATGCCTGGAGGAAATTGAGGGTTATGAAACAGATGGGCTAATGGGTGACTATCAGAGACCAACTCTGGGTGACCTCAAAGGCCATCCTATAGGGTTACTGAATGGGAAAAAGTTGGAGCCAAGATAGAGGGACAAGGAGGACACCACATTAGGTAGTCCACAGTGAACTGGGGTAACACCTGTCATTCCATATCCACCAGATCAGGTTTGGTAACTCTGGAATATATGATTGAGATCTGGGCTAGTTGAGCAGCTTGATAAAACCATAATAGGTTTGGTAGAGCAAGACCACCTTTATCACAAGCATGAAGTGTAGGTAGGACCCTCTTAGCCCTTTTGAGCCCCAGATGAAGTCAATAATTTTCACCTGAAAATGCTGTAGATGGTCATTAAGGATAGGGAAGAGTAGGGAGCGGGAGAGATAGGAGGACAGCCATGCAGGGAAAGGCCTCCAGCAAGAAGCCACATCTGCACATTCAGGAATGCTGTCTCCTATGGCAACAGTCTTTAACAGTTCCTAACACAAAGCATAACAGTTCTTTCACCTTCACTACAACTTCTCCTTGTAGTTCTTCAGCCCATTGAGCTCCCGTTCTCTCACTAGACCCTCTGATTCACTGACTCTGAATCCCTTGAGCTTCTCCATTTTTCACGGTGGTATCTTCCTCAAGGGTCACCCCCACTTCTCTGCTGGGTCTCTAGCTTGGCACTCCAGATACTTCTCAAGCTTCACCCCACTGGTCTGCTCGGTCCCTGGCTTGACACACAAGGCTGCTCTACAAGCATCACCTCCACTGGTTGGCTCCCTGACTTGATCACCGCCTGAAGTTTCCCAACTCTCCACCATGCCCGTTCGGTGAGAATACTGCTCCGGCACTTGCTTCAGTTACTCACTGAGGTCCCTGGTAATAAGGTGGTTGGGTCCCTTAGTGGTGACAGCTTCCCCTCTACCTCCGACCATGACAGGTTCTCCGGCCAGCAGAACCGTCACTTCTGGTTGAACTGCAACCCGCAATCCCAACCCTGCGCTGCTCTCTTACTTCTGGATAGGACTTTAGACAGCCTAGCAGTCAGGTGTTCCCGGGATAGGCCCAATATACGGCATAGCAGCCCAGGGCAACACGACACACGTCCACCTAGACAGCCGCCCAGGTGGCACAGAACATCGATCACCTGACTCCACCCTAATATATAGGCTCTCCCAGCAGGCCAAGAGATTCAACAAAACCCCTGCCCATTGGCTGAGATACCCCATATACCCATAACCTGACCTTGGGTTGTCCTTCTCATATCTAGTACCACCAAGTACCCGGCCACCTAGTGGTAGAAGAGAAAAGTGCAACAAGGCCAAACTTAGGGAGAAATCAATAGATCTCTAACAATCAACCAGGATAACTACTCCTGGCAAGTAAATGTGTGAGGAGCTCCCTGCCTAAACTCCAGGGTGCTACATAATCATACAATATGTTGTTCTCAATATAGTGTTCTCTGCAAGTCCACTGCTTCCACTTTGCATCTACTTCAATGAACTTATTTTGCTAAAAAAAATAATCCACCAATCAATGAAAAGTTGATAAGGTGTGAAGTTCTCGGTGCTCCAAACTGTGTCAGCTGTAGTGTAGCCACGCCTTCTTCCACCTCTTACACACGTGATGGTGAGGGCGCCCCCTTACTGGGGAGTTTTATTGATTTCTGGATTATTATTTTTTTAGCAAAATACGTTTTTTGAAGTAGATGCAAAGTGGAAACAGTGGACTTGCAGAGAACACTATATTGAGCACAACATATTGTATGGTTACATGAATTTGCACAGGATTTTTAGTTTTTTTTTAATATAGCAACAAATATTATAACAATAAAGAAGTAGGTGCAAAGTGGAAGCAGTAGATCTGCAGGGAACAGCATCTTGAGCACAAAGCACTTTATGTTGTATATGAATTTGCACATGGATCAGTTTACTTCCTTTATTGATAAACACCATAAGATCAGTGAAGTGGGTGTAAAGTGGAAGCAGTAGATCTGCAGAGAATATTATTTGAGCCCCTAGCACTTTATATATGAATGTCTCCACATATTTTAGTGTATTTGTGATGATTTATGTGCACACACAATAGGACAGCGCTGTGACACATAATGCTCTTCTAGGTGATAAAGGGAATACTTACCTTTGTTACAGCAGCAGTCCGGTATAAGTTATTTCTGTAGGTATTTGAGTTGTTACACATAGCGCAGGTTTTATTCTATTTATATTGGTGACATAATTGCCCAAATCTGGGGATCAGGAGCCATTTCCACCCTTTACTCTCAGCTGGGGATCTTTGTGTCCATATAACAGATGTTCTACATGACTAAATCTGACATCAATTTCACTGCAAAATCAAAGGGGCCAAAATATCTCCCCCCCCCCTCCCCGAGCAATAATATATTTCTATCCCCCTTGGTGGGAGTGGAGATGACCCCATCTAGAATCAATGTTATTCATTTCACCTCTCAGTGGTCAGAATGTTATGGCTGATCGGTGTAAAGTACATACACACACACAGCACTACCCGACGTTTCTGCAGTTCCTCTGAGCTCCACAAGGTGGTGATCTCACTTCTACCCAGATAGGAAGTCTCTATGGAAGACAGGAAGTTCCGGGTGAGAGGTGAGTCGGGAGGAAGTAGAGAGACGACGTTGCTGGAAGATGCAGCAAAGGAGGTAATAAGATCTTATTTTCTATTTACACCCAGTAACCCCCCGTCATGTCCGTCCTCTTCCTCCATAGTCACTGTGATGTCTTTTATCTCCAGCAGATGATGATACTCACATATATAGTGTGGATATGTAGATTAACCCATTCAGGGGGATCAGTTGATGATTAATATATCTTCCCTCCAAAGCTGGCCATACATGGTTCAGTTTTATCGTTCAGCCAGCGGGATGAGAGGAAAAAACTGAAGTGATTCCCCCATCCACACATTGGAGGGGGATGGGGGAATCCTCCCCGCTGCACTATTGTATTCTGACAATGGGGGGCGCTCCTCCGCTCTCAGAATACACAGATCAGTGATGAAGCTATTGGCTGCAGCCGCTGATCGAGTGACTTTTATCCAGCAGTGACCACACATGGATAGAAATGTGACCGATCCCTGCTGAACCAGCTGAATTTCCATGTCTCTATGGTCACCATAAGTGACTTCCTCCCCTCCCCCTCATCTCCTTCATTATGTAAGTCATGCTGAGATAATCTCCCATTGGCTGAGCAATATTCTCATTTGTCTCTGAGCTCCTTCTTGCTATTCCTCGTCCTGCCTGTTGTTTCCTTGGATTGATTTTCTGTGTAGTGACCCCGGCTTCATCTCTTGGATGCGCTCGTCTGTTGCTTGTCCTGACCTTTATCCTGATTCCTGGATCTCCTCCTCCTCTCTCCTCCATATCCTCTTACACAGCTTTTCTCCACACCTGCAGTGATCCTGGGGGGTGGAAACTTGGCACCAGCACTCAGCAAAATCCATCCCCACCATTAGGAGCTCTGGAGAAAATTGTCTGCTATTTACACTCCGTTCCTCCGCACGTCACATGATCACATGAGTGCTTACTTTCACAGGTTCCTGACGGATTTCACTCTTCAGTTTAGGAGAGGAAGGACACACCCAGGAACAATGATTTGGTTTGCATAGAAGCCTCATATAGAGGACCCCTCAAATCCCCCCATCCAAATGTCCCTCCATCCAGAGTCTATATGTCCATCCAGAGTCTATATGTCTATATGTCCTATGACATCACACTGACCTCACAGCTCCTCCTCCCAATGTCCCTCCATCCAGAGTCTATATGTCCTATGACATCACACTGACCTCACAGCTCCTCCTCCCAATGTCCCTCCATCCAGAGTCTATATGTCCTATGACATCACACTGACCTCACAGCTCCTCCTCCCAATGTCCCTCCATCCAGAGTCTATATGTCCTATGACATCACAATGTCCCTCCATCCAGAGTCTATATGTCCTATGACATCACACTGACCTCACAGCTCATCCTCCCAATGTCCCTCCATCCAGAGTCTATATGTCCTAGGACATCACACTGACCACACAGCTCCTCCTCCCAATGTCCCTCCATCCAGAGTCTATATGTCCTATGACATCACAGCTCCTCCTCCCAATGTCCCTCCATCCAGAGTCTATATGTCCTATGACATCACACTGACCTCACAGCTCCTCCTCCCAATGTCCCTCCATCCAGAGTCTATATGTCCTATGACATCACACTGACCTCACAGCTCCTCCTCCCAATGTCCCTCCATCCAGAGTCTATATGTCCTATGACATCACACTGATCTCACAGCTCCTCCTCCCAATGTCCCTCCATCCAGAGTCTATATGTCCTTGGCATCCTCACTAGCAAAGTTGGACTGTTAGTCCTGCATTGTATGTAATGACATCAGAATGCCTGCTACAAGCTTTTATCTTGCATAGTGTGGGGGTCCTGTGTGGTAAATTTATACCTCAGCCTGAAGTGTGGCTTTAATAAAATGAAAACCTGATTTTTTTGAAACAAACAAAAAAAAAATGGAAACCTGAATGATGAGGTGAGGAGGATTCTGGGAATATCATTTGATTTTACTATTTGTGTTCAGATCTAGAGTTATCCTCCTGTGAAGTCTGGAGATCATATGACCATCACATTGCCTCCACCTCCCTCCCTGATAGAATAGAGAAATACAAAGAAGATTCTAGAAGTCACCAGAGAGATGATGGAGGAGAGGTGAGCGGTGCTGGGAATTCTGGGACATTATCCAGTAACAGACAAGGGATGTGTCTGGATGGTGACTGTATCATTGTGTGTGTCAGGTTCCTATAAGGTGTCAGGATGTCACTGTCTATTTCTCCATGGAGGAGTGGGAGTATTTAGAAGGACACAAGGATCTCTACAAGGACGTCATGGTGGACAATCAGCCGCCCCTCACATCACCGGGTAAGAGGAGACTTTATTGTAAAGGAGAGAGCAGTACGGAGGCTCCACCTAGATCCCCCATCATCTGATAAACACATAGAAACAATGTATTCAGTCAGTGTGTGTGTTTCCTACAGATGGATCCAGTAATGGGAACCCACCAGAGAGATGTCCCCGTCCTCTGTATTCCCGGGATTCCACACAGGAAGGTCACACCATCCCCCACCATCATCAGGTAGATGAGGAACAATCACTGATAGTATCATTAGGATCTGTACATTATCTGCATTGTTATCATTGATGTCATTTTTATTATATATTCAGAGTGGAAACCTTAGAGATTCTAAAGTTGAGGTTAAAGAAGAGATAAAAGAGGAGGATGATGAGGATGGGGTGATGGAGGAGTCGGAGTCTCTAAAAGAACACAAAGATCTGTACCAGGACACCATGGTGGAGTCATCCAGCTACAGAAACCCACCAGAGAGATGTCCCCGCCCTCTGTATTCCCGGGATTCCACACAGGAAGGTCACACCATCCCCCACCATCATCAGGTAGATGATTGACAATTATTGGTAGTTCTGATTTATACACAGCATGATTGTTACAATGAATGTTTTATTATATATTCAGAGTGGAAACCTCGGGGATGATAATATTGATGTTAAAGAAGAGTATAAAGAGGAGGATGAGGAGTATGGAGTGATGGAGGAGTTTTCAGAAGGACACAAGGATATGATGGAGCCACCAAATACCAGGAACCCACCAGAGAGATGTCCCCGTCCTCTGTATTCCCGGGATTCCACACAGGAAGATCACACCATCCCCCACTGTTACAAGGTTGGTGGGACGGAGCATCTAGAACATGGACTCCTAGAGATGATATGTGGATTTTTATGTGATGTCATAATAATAAATCTTATTGTTTACGGATGATATTCACTCTCATTTTCTTGATTTAGAGTGGAGATCCAATCGATATAGAATTTGAGGTTAAAACAGAAGAAGAAGAAGAGAGGTATGTGAGGGATGATCAGCAGTCTATGGAGGAGGATGGAATAACGGGGACATTTATAGAGGAGGACACTCCTACAGAGATCAATACAGGTGGGTCATTAACACTAAATACATTCCTCCACCCATACTGCTCACTGATTGGTCCAGAGTAGGGGTGGGGGGGAGGGGACTGGGTGATAATCTTCCTTCTCTGTGCGGCAGACACAATTTATGGATCTAGACTGGATTTATGGAAATTCTGGGGTTCAGCTGGCAGCAAAAGGTTGATAGTTATGAGGAAAGGTTGTGACCATAAATGTTGCTCTACCTAGGCACCTTGGGCATGTGCTTTGGGACTTCTACCTCATGCCCGGGTCTAGCATGGTCTCTGACAGAACAATCCCCCCAGGGTTACTTGCTCTGTTGTCTGCTGGCTGTGCCGGGTGGAGGGATATGTCTGTATAGTCTCAGACCCAAGTCACTGAGTGCAGTCTCAGGAGATGGGAGGCAGCGGTGTGGGACCTCTGCAACTTGTCTCATGTAAACATTTAATCTTCCACTGATTACTGAATACCAATATTATGAGTCCTGACCCTTACACTGTATAATTTATATTGTATATTACATACTCCTGACCCCTGCACTATATACTCTGTTGTACATTACACAGTCCTGACTTCTGCTCTCTCCCCTCTACCCACTGCTATATATACACATAATATGGATTCTCTTTTGTTACACCCATTTCCTATCAGCCGGACATTTTATATCTGATGATTTGATTGGAGCACAGCAGGAACCAATCAGCTCATGTCTAGTAATAATCTTTGTATTTCTATTTTAGTAGATGGACGGGAGATGAGGAAAACCTCAGAGGATTGTCTCACTTTGTCTCCAGACTGTAAAGTAGAAGATGAGGACATCACACAGTATAGTCCAGGAGAAAACCCGACTACCTCAAATGTCCATCCGGCACCACACAGTGTAGATGGACCATCGTATTCCTCTTATCCTGAGGAACCTCATACTGTGAGGGACGGTGCCGTCCTTCCAACAGAGAAGAGGCTTTCCTGTAATGAGTGCGGGAAGTGTTTCCGTTTTAAATCCCATCTTATTGTGCATAAAAGATCTCACACAGGAGAGAAGCCGTATTCCTGCCCTGAGTGTGGGAAATGTTTTTCAAAGAAGTCCTGAGTGCGGGAAATGTTTTTCTCTCCACACATCAGAGATTTCACACAGGGGAGAAGCCGTATTCCTGTCCTGAGTGCGGGAAATGTTTTTCAAAGAAGTCCCATCTTTCACACATCAGAGATCTCACACGGGGGAGCCGTATTCCTGTCCTGAGTGCGGGAAATGTTTTTAACACACATCAGAGATCTCACACGGGGGAGAAGCCGTATTCCTGTCCTGAGTGTGGGAAATGTTTTTTACAGAAGTCCTATCTTTTCATACATCAGAGATCTCACACGGGGGAGAAGCCGTATTCCTGTCCTGAGTGCGGGAAATGTTTTTCAAAGAAGTACGAACTTTCACACATCAGAGATCTCACACGGGGGAGAAGCCGTATTCCTGTCCTGAGTGTGGGAAATGTTTTCTCACACGGGGGAGAAGTCCAATCTTTCCACACATCAGAGATCTCACACGGGGGAGGAGCCGTATTCCTGTCCTGAGTGTGGGAAATGTTTTTCACAGAAGTCCAATCTTTCCACACATCAGAGATCTCACACAAAGCCGTATTCCTGTCCTGAGTGTGGGAAATGTTTTTCAGAGAAGTCCGAACTTTCCACACATCAGAGATCTCACACGGGGGAGAAGCCGTATTCCTGTCCTGAGTGCGGGAAATGTTTTTCAGATAATTCCAATCTTTACAGACATCAGAGATCTCACAGACGAGAGAAGCCGTATTCCTGTCCTGAGTGTGGGAAATGTTTTACAAAGAAGTCCGAACTTTCCAGACATCAGAGATCTCACACGGGGGAGAAGCTGTATTCCTGTCCTGAGTGCGGGAAATGTTTTTCAAAGAAGTACGAACTTTCCACACATCAGAGATCTCACACGGGGGAGAAGCCGTATTCCTGTCCTGAGTGCGGGAAATGTTTTTCACAGAAGTCCAATCTTTCCACACATCAGAGATCTCACACGGGGGAGAAGCCGTATTCCTGTCCTGAGTGAGGGAATTGTTCCTCACTGAAGTCCTGTCTTCCTGTACATCAGGGATCCCACACAACCCTCGAGGTGTATTAGTGCCTTGAGTGTGGGAAATGTCTTCTATATGAATGTTGCTGGACATCACAGCTCTCATGTGGGGAAGAAGCACACCCTGATATACACCTCAGATATACTCCATGGCTGATCTTCATCATGTAAGAAACAGTTCCGGGGGTGTGGAGATTTTGTGAAAAAACAACTTGTCCGAGGGACTAAATCGGGTCCCAATCTCCTCGTCTCTTATGACGATCTCCTTGTCCTGATAAATTAAAAAATGATTTTAACCAAAACTGTATATAAATCTGGTGCTTTTAGGAATTTCTTTGGCTTATTAAATGCACATTTTCTGCAGGTAAAGAAAAAGTAAATTTGCTATTTTTTTAGGAGCCGGGAAAGTATTGCAGCCATGATGTGGTGATGGCTGGTGCTATGCAGGACTCCTGCAGACTGTCCGTGTAATCTGTCTGTCTGTACATTATACGGGAAGACAGTTACAGTGACGGGAAGAACCAATCATCTACCAGAGAGCTCAGCAGAGGTGTGGGAGTTCATTGAAAACTACAAGCCGACATCGGCAAAGGACAGAACTCTGTGAATGAATGGCACGGCCGCGCTCTTTTCATACAGTGACAGCCGGTACGGGGAACTTCTCCCTGCACTGCTGTCACACAGAGGACTCAGATCGCTGAGCCGCTGCAGGAACATATGACATCTTTCCAAAGGGAAATGTTTCCTTTAACCCTTTCACTGCCAGAGACGTTTTTGCATAGTTTTTTTTTATGCCTACATGTTTAACCACTTCAGCCCCGGACCAATTTGCAGCCAAAGGACCAGGCCCCTTTTTTTGCGATTCGGCACTGCGTCGCTTTAACTGACAATTGCGCGGTCGTGCGACGTGGCTCCCAAACAAAATTTACATCCTTTTTTTTCCCACAAATAGAGCTTTCTTTTGGTGGTATTTGATCGCCCCTGCGGTTTTTATTTTTTGCACTATAAACAAAAATAGAGCGACAATTTTGAAAAAATGCAATATTTTTTACTTTTTGCTATAATAAATATCCCCAAAAAATATATAAAAAAAAAATTATTTTCCTCAGTTTAGGCCGATACGTATTCTTCTACATATTTTTGGTGAAAAAAATCGCAATTAGCGATTATTGATTGGTTTGCGCAAAAGTTATAGTGTTTACAAAATAGGGGATAGTTTTATAGCATTTTTATTAATATATTTTTTTACTAGTAATGGCGGCGATCAGCGATTTTTATTGTGACTGCGACATTATGGCGGACACATCGGACATTTTTGACACATTTTTGGGACTATTGTCAATTATACAGAAATCAGTGCTATTTAAATGCACTGATTCTTATGTATGAATGACACTGGCAGTGAAGGAGTTAACCACTAGGGGGCGGGGAGGGGTTACGTCAGTGTGTGTGTGTTTTTTTTTTTTTTTTACACTAGGGGGGCGTGGCTTTACGTCTGACGTCGCTGATCGGCTTTCCCGATGACAGGGAACAGCTGATCAGTGACAGGCAGTGTAGGAAGCACGGGGAGAGGTTTGTTTACACAGACCTCTCCCCGTTCTTCAGCTCTGTGACCCGATCGCGGGACACCAGCGGCGATTGGGTCCGCTGGTCCCGCCGCCGCGGTCACGGAGCTCAGGACCGGTTTACGAGCACGCCAGAGACCCATGGCTGGGCTCTTAAAGGGCAACGTACCTGCACGTTGATCTGCCCAGCCGTGCCATTCTGCTGACGTAAATGTGCAGGAGGCGGTCCTTAAGCGGTTAATAAGAGTCTTCCATTCAGTTTTCCCAGGCTGTTGCGGTCCCAGGCAGAGTGCATTTGGTATTGATTGTGACAGGAGCTGGCGCTATACAGGAAGCATCAGCTTATGTGGCTCTGCAGCTTCTTGCTTTCTCTACCACCGGCTTCATTCACAACAATGATGCTCTGGGATGGTAGATTGGCAACCTGCGATCTGGGCTTGTCAAACCACCATCCCAGAGAAGGAGGTTGCGGGCCACATCAGAGGGCTTGGGCCACATGTGGCCCCCGGGCCAGTCGCTGGGCACCCCCGCCTTACTCTGTTGTCTTCACTGTTAGCTCAGTCCGTGTCTGGCTGCACAATGTGTAGAGGGAGATTTTCAAGGTAAAAAAGAAATCTGAAAACATTATTTTCCTCCCCGATGGGACCAGAGGGTTAGGGGGACAGCAGCGCTGCACCCCCTTAAATTACCCCCCCCCCCCCACTGTGAGGGATGAGGAGGTTCCGCTATTTTACCGCTAAAAGTTTGTTACTGTGGCTGTATTTTTTACATATCTGTACCTCGCTGCAGGAGTCTACCTCCCCTCCCCCCTTGTGTTGGGTCTGGGACCTGAAAAACGCTGCGCATAGGCACGGGAAACATTTTAAATAAAAAAGGGGGCAGGATTTTTCGGGGCGGGGCCTAAACGCAGGTGCCGTGAATATCCACAAAGACGCACGCCAAGCTAAAAGCAGATAAATACAGCGGTGTCAGTCTCTCCTCTGCTGATGAGGAGGAAACAAGCTGCCTGCACACAGGGACACACGAGCTGTGGGACACATATGGGTTGCAAAACCGGCATTCCTGATTCAGGAAGGACACTCTTTTTCCAGAACTAGGCTGAACTTTATAGCGGCTTTAAAAGTCATGACTATTTTCAGCGATTAGTGCAATTTGTATAGCGCCTTTGCTTTTGTACTTAGGACTATGCCTGCCAAAAAAGACACCACAAAAGCCAAAATAGTAAAGGTTTCACCCCCAGGCATTGGGATCTCGAGCTGTATTTCCACGCTGTCATCCTCGCCTGAATTACCAGTTATGGCAACTTGGGGTGAGCCATTGGAACAAATTGATGGTGCAGCTGCCTCTCACATCTCAGCACCTGTATATGTGACTGAAGATGCCCTTTCCTCCTCCCTCCAGGGTCTGGATGAAAGATTAGCGGTTTTAATTACATCCTCCATTCAAATGGATAGGAAGCGTACTAGGTCCCCTTCCCCCACTTCAGCTTTGCAAGGGGAACAGTAGGCTCAGTATGAGGTGTTACCCTCAATGGATCAGGAAGAAAACCAAACCGATGATTCCTCTGCAGAGGAAACAACGGTAGATGAACCCTTTTCAGCCTCTCAATCTGAGAAATTGCTGATACATTCTCTTACGGAGATGGTTCGTTCCACTTTCATGCTACCCCTAACGGAGTCTCCTGAAAGCTCGGTTTTCTTCCTTGGGTTCCTTAAAACCTTCTCAGCCTTTGCATGCGTTTCCAGCACATGCATTACTAGAACAGCTTATTTTTGCTGAATGGGATCACTCGGATAAGCATTCAATTCTCTATCCTCTGGAGGAGAAATTCTCCAAAAAATGGAAAGTACCAGCAATTGACGCTGCGATTTCCAAATGTGAATAATAACTTAAAGTGGTGTTTCCCCCCCCCCCCCCAAAAAAAAGATGATTAAAATTCCTAAAAAAAAAAAAAAAAAATTGAAAAAATAAATAATTTAAAGCGGAGCTCCACCCGTTTGTAAGACATAGCTCTAAAATATTATACTCACCTTCCTCGATCCGAAACGGTAGTTTTTTTTTTTTTTTTTACTTACCTTTTGTTGATTTCTTCTTGCCATCCATCGCTTCCGGTTCTCCTTCTCTCGGATATGGGCGGGGATATTACGGCTATTTCGTAATATCCCCTAGCCCGCACTGTCTCCTGGGAGCTTGTGTCATAGCTCCCAGGAGTCAGTGCGGCGGCCTGGCCCGAGATAGCGCGAGACTTGAAACCGAACGTGATGTCATCACGACAGTCACGTTCCGTCTCTGCTATCAAAACGGGGCGGGACTTTCGATGCCGCCGCATGTTGTGATGGCAACAGGAGCTGCTGACGGCGCTCCTATGCTGTTCGTACTGCGCATGCGCGAGATTACAATGAATGGGCATCAATCGAATCCCGGAAGAGAATGCCTGTGGGTTTCACATGCCCACAGGCAAGATGGAGAACGAGGCTAGAAATTTTATAAAGTGTTTTTAGAAGCGAAAAAACGAAAGGCACAAGTGCTAGAGATGGGACACGTGAGTTACTCATTTACAAATTAATATCTTTATTAATGACTATTGTAAAAAAAAACGTCAGGGGCAGTGGAGCCCCCCTTTAACTCACCTCTAAATGCCTGTTGCTAGGGGGGTCCCTCGTAGTCTGCCTCCTTTGGTGCCTGGGCTGGTTACATCACTTTCCCTCGGTGCAGGAAGGGCTCCCTTCCTCCTGTCAGTCATCTGGGACACGTGACAGGTCAATCACGGCGCGTGGTGCCGCTCGCGCATGCGCAGTGGGTGCCCGGCTGTGAAGCCACAGCCTGGTGCCCACAGTAAGAATGCCGGAGGAGCGGGGCTTCGTTCCCCCGCATCGCTGGACCCTGGGACAGGTAAGTGTGCAGTTATTAAAAGTCAGCAGCTGCTGCAGTATTTGTAGCTGCTGAATTTAAATTTTTTTTCCCATGTGGTTTTAACACATCATTTTAAAATTTGTAATAAAGATTTATATTTTGTTATTTTTGTGTTTGGTCTTTTTAATCTAATGTACATGCATTGTCACCGGGCAGATTGCTATGTCAATTATTTATGAATAGACCCCTAAATGTCAGGAGACGTTTCTATAAAGATGGGAAGTATGGAGCAGATAAATGAATAGACCTCCTAGCAATGTTATTACCAGGCTGCAGCTAGGGGGAGCTCTAATGATTAGAGTGTGACCACAGCAGAGTGATCCCATCTAGCTCACATTAACCCTTTCACTGCCAGAGCTGGTTCTGCATTATTTTTGCACACATTGTAAAATGCAGATTTTGGGCCTGAAGATTAGATAAAACCCCCAAACATATATTTTCTGAAAGCAGAGGCCCTGGAGAATAAAATGGAGGTAATTGTTAAGGTGTTCCTCGTACACAAATGTCACCTTCATATCCGGGATTTTTTTCTACTTTCCCTAATTTTCTATGGTGTGATCTTCTCTACAATACTTTGTTATACATAAAATAGAGGAAAAATTAGTGTAATAACCACAACAACACCTCTCCATTCACATTGGAGCCATGATGAAAATATACAAACAGTAAAAAAAAGTCAAAAGATGTGCAAACATCACATTCCAAACATTCCTCAAACAAAGTCCATTAATAAGTGAAGAAGAAATCCCTCCACTCCCTTATATATACACCACTTAGTGCTTGTGTCACCCCTCCCCCTCTGGGTGTCACTCACCGGAACTATATGCCCCCCACTATCATGGGTGGGAACACACACACATTATACACAATAGACATGTGCAAAAGGAAAAAAATTTGTTTTGTTTCGTTTTAATTCGTTAATTAATTAATTTCGTTTAGTTAGATTCGTTAAATTAGTTTTCGAATTTCGTTTCATTTTCGACCGATTTTCAAATTCGAAAATAGTTCAACCGAATTCGAAAATATTTCTACCGGATTCAAAATTATTTCAACCGGATTCGAAAATATTTTGCGACCCAACTTTGGGTCCACGTATCTCAGGGTCACTTAGTGATAGAAACCCCAAATTTGGAGATGTTGTAGTGCTATTTTATGTTTGCATACCAAATTTGGGGTTTCTAGCTATAAGTGGCCCCGAGATATGTGGCCCCAAATTCGGGTCACAAATTGTCATTCTCTGCTGCAGAAAAGTGCTTGACATTTTGTTACCCGAATTTGGGGCCACGTATCTTGGGGTCACTTATAGCTAGAAACCCCAAATTCGGTATGCAAACACAGTAGAACTAGTACTACAAAATATTTTCGAATCCGGTTGAAATAGTATCAAGATGATTCTAAATTATTTCAACTGCATTTGAAAGTATTTCAACTGGATTCGAAAATATTTCTACCGGATTCGAAATTATTTCAACATGATTTCAAATTATTTCAACCGCATTTGAAACTATTTCAACCGGATTCGAAAATATTTTGCGACCCAACTTTGGGTCGCAAAATATTTTCGAATCCGGTTGAAATAGTTTCAAATGCGGTTGAAATAGTTTCAAATGCGGTTGAAATAATTTTGAATCATGTTGATACTATTTCAAGCGGATTCGAAAATATTTTGCGACCCGACTTTGAAAAAAAAAAATGAAATTGATTCTAACAGTCTGCAGGAGATCTGCAAAAAAAAAAAAATAGATGCTAATAGTATGCAGGAGATCTGGTGAGAAAACGAAATAGATACTAATAGTCTGCAGGAGATCTTGTGGGAACAAATAGTAATCTGCATTCTGCAATTTTTTTTTAAAATGAAATAGATAGTATCTATATTCTATTCTGTTCTATTGTTTTTCTAGTCTATGCTCTATTTCTATTCTAATCTTTTTCTATTCAAATTCGAATTCATTCTATACGAAATTCGAATGTAGGAAAAAAAATATATATAACCCTCTTCCGAAATTCGAATTTAGTATATAATGATTTCGATTTTAATAGAAAAGATTTTAATAGAATATAAAAGAATAGACTAGAAAAACAATAGAACAGAATAGAATAAAATATAATATATTCTATTCTATTATTTTTCTACTCTATTTTCTATTTTATTATAATCTTTTCTATCCAAAGTTAAAATTAATTAATTAATTAAATATTCGAAATTCGAATTTATTCTGGGGTCCACGTATCTCGGGACTTTGGGTCCACGTATCTCACGGATGTCGATCGCAAGGCAAGTACTTGTTTTGGGATGTTGTAGTGCTAGTTCTACTGTGTTTGCATACCAAATTTGGGGTTTCTAGCTATAAGTGGCCCGAGATACGTGGGGCCCCAAATTTTGGGTCACAAAATGTAATTCTCTGCTGCAGAAACCAAATTTAGAGATGTTGTAGACATATCGCCCAAATCTGGGGGTCACTTGGTGCTAGGAACCCACAACTTGGTCACGTGGCACTTGTGGCAGGTGATGTGGCAAGTGGACAAATAACCATCTTCCAAAATGTATAATTCAAATAGAAAAGATTAGAACAGAATAGAAAAAAATATAATTTAATAGAATAAAATAGAAAGAATATACAACCAACTTCTGAGATTCGAATTTCGAATAGAATAAATTCGAATTTCGAATAGTATGAATTCAAATTTTTTAATTAATTAATTTTAACTTTGGATAGAAAAGATTATAATAAAATAGAAAATAGACTAGAAAAACAATAGAACAGAATAGAATATATTATATTTTATTCTATTCTGTTCTATTGTTTTTCTAGTCTATTCTTTTATATTCTATTAAAATCTTTTCTATTAAAATCGAAAACATTATATACTAAATTCGAATTTCGGAAGATGGTTATATATATTTTTTTTTTCCGACATTCGAATTTCGTATAGAATGAATTTGAATTTGAATAGAAAAGATTAGAATAGAAATAGAGCATAGACTAGAAAAACAATAGAACAGAATAGAATATAGATACTATCTATTTCATTTTTATTTTTATTTTAAGATTACTATTTGTTTCCATAAGATCTCCTGCAGACTATTAGCATCCATTTCATTTTTTTTGCAGATCTCCTGCAGACTATTAGTATCTATTTTGTTTTCTCACCAGATCTCCTGCAGACTATTAGCATCTATTTCTCTTTTTAGCAGATCTCCTGCAGACTGTTAGAATCAATTTCATTTTTTTTTTTTTCAAAGTCGGGTCGCAAAATATTTTCGAATCCGCTTGAAATAGTATCAACATGATTCGAAATTATTTCAACTGCATTTGAAACTATTTCAACCGCATTTGAAACTATTTCAACCGGATTCGAAAATATTTTGCGACCCGACTTTGGGTCCGCGTATCTCGGGGTTACTTGGTGATAGAAACTTTTAGAAAGAAATTTGGAGATGTTGTAGTGCTAGTTCTACTGTGTTTGCATACCAAATTTGGGGTTTCTATCACTAAGTGACCCCAAGATACGTGGCCCCAAAGTCGGGTCCCAAAATGTCAAGCACTTTTCTGCAGCAGAGAATGACATTTTTCGACCCGACTTTGGGGCCACATATCTCGGGGCCACTTGTAGCTAGAAACCCCAAATTTGGTATGCAAACACAGTGCAAACTAGCACTACAACTAGCACTACAACATATTTTCGAATCCGCTTGAAATAATATCAACATGATTCGAAATTATTTCAACTGCTTTTGAAACTATTTGGTATGCAAACACAGTAGAACTAGCACTACAACATATCCAAATTTGGGGTTTCTATCACTAAGTGACCCTGAGATATTTCGAATTTCGTCCGCGATTTTTTCGATTCGAAAAAATTTGGATTCGGTTAAATTCGTTAGTATTGTAATTCGGTAATTCGGATGCATCCGAATGTCCGAATAATGAAAAATTCGTCGGAATTTCGATTCGGAACATAACGAAATGCACATGTCTAATACACAATTTTAAGCTAAAATATAAAAGATGAGATTGTGATGAGTAAATGGATACCAAACATGTCAAGTAATAACATTTTGTGTGCCGGTGACATGCCAAAATACTACAGTACCTAAAAATCTCCATAGGAGGCTCTTTCCTGCTCATCAGTTCAGAGATAAGTGAGATCTCTGGTGGTAGAATTATTCCTCTCACTCCGCCATTCGTGGTGATCCCTCACATGTGTGGTGCAATCACGCTTTACATACATGTATACACGGTATGGATGTGTTTACAGATATGTGTGGGGCAATGGGGGTTACTTTTCATTTTTTAATATAAATTTATCATCATTTATATTTTTTTCCTTATTTATCTGTATTGATATCACAAGTGGATAATAAACCCCCATGTGATATCATTGGGCAGGTGACAAGTCCTCTTTATGAGACATGGGGGGTGTATTAGACCTCCAATGTCTCCTTTACCCTCCAATGCACAGATGGCGCTCGGTTAGATGCTTCCTTGGCGGTATCATCCGGGGAATGACGGCTCAGAAACAGGAAACACTCAGAGCTGAGGACTGTCGGCTTTATTCAGTGCAGAGGAGATCAAGGGATGGTCGGTCACCAATCTCCTCCCTCTTGGCCTCCTGAAGCTGCTGGATGTGGTCTTGGGGTATCAGGACAAGTGGGAGAGCCAAGGAACCACACTGGGGGGGGGGGGGGGGTCATGGTCTTTTGGCCGTCTGCAGTGTAAGTGGGATTAGGCAGCTATACAGCCCCCCAGGTCACTCTTACTGTCCGGCGGGTGAGCCGGCTGAAGAAAACAAGCCCTGCTACTGCCGCCATCAGCTTGTGATTAACCCTTTACTCTGTGGGTGTACTATGGTTAAATATCCTGTCTGGGGGGGTCCTAATCCTGGGGGGTCCTAATCCTGCCTGTGAAGGGACATCTCTGATGTACAGAAAGTACTGCATCTGTGATGACATTTACAAAAGAAAAGTGTTTTACATTTTACCAAAACAGCACACAGACCCCCCGAAGTTCTATGTATTTGGGGGACCTTTGAGGGTCTGTGCTGGTGTGCTGTTTCAAAAAAAAAGAAGCCAGCAATGAAATGTCCACAGACTGTGGAAACTTTACACTGAACCTCATGCAAAAAAGTCACATGTCTAGTGATGAAACTAGTCGGGAAGAGAAGCCTGTGACATTACCAGCTGTGTTTTGTGTGCACTGTCAGCATATGAGGAGATCCCAGCGTTATGCTGTATGAAACTGATCATTTCATATGCAATCTATCCTGCGGGGAAGCGTGAGTGAGTTTCACCCTCACTAAATAGGAATTACTTCGTTATACTATCTGCGCAATGGTCTTGTTTGTTCCTTGTTTTTCATGTTGCGGAAGCCTGCTGAAAGTTGGAAGTTCATCCATGGGAATCAGCAGTGCAATCTCTGAATGAACCATCTGTTACTCAGAAGACCCTTTAAGGCTTGATTATCTAGTCCCACATAAGTTTACAGGATTTATATAGTGCCAACAGTTTGCGCAGCACTTTTAAGTCCTGGAGGCGAGTATTGGAGGAGCAAGGGAACAAGGGAGCAAGAGAGCAGAAGGCCTTGGGAAGAGCGGAGAGGATGATTTGGGAGATATCTGCAGATGAGGTTGGTGATGTAGCTGGGGGTGATGCTATGGGTGGCTTTGTATGTTGTGGTTAGTGTAACAAAATCGCTTCCCACTCTGCTTGAGTGCTTCCATCATATACCGCTTCCTCCAGTCTGAAGATAGATATCAGATATTATAGCCGCATATTACAACCAAGAACTAGGCAGGACTCATTTGGCTGCAAAGCTGGAACACGTTTATTTGAACAAACTAACACAGAATATATACACCATAGGAGGACATCCCCCTCCTGATCATATTATCCTAACAATACAAACTGCACACAGGAATATAATTAGAACAGACATATACTATAAACTTGATGTTAATTATCTACCTGGATGACTGAGAGGTTTCATTCCAGGTCAGACTTGCCGACTTCTACAATACTGAATACAGTGTACTGGGCAATACACATTATTACAAGTATAAACACAACCCACAATGGTTTGCTCAGCAGACAGACAAAAGGGGAGTTAATTAGCACAAATACCAATGGGTGAAAGACCCCTAGAAGGCACACTAGACCTACTTGCAATAAACACATTATAGGAGGTAACCCCAGACAGGTGGCTTGCTGATGACATCAACATCTGCTATAAGTCCCATAGTGAGGAGCAGTCCTTGCTGGAAACGTGGCATCTAGGCCCTTAACATGGACCCCGGGCTTAGAGTCCCAGAGTCTGTGTCTTGGGGAGACATGGACTTGGATCCAAAGTAACAAGACCACTCCACAGATCCCCCAGGCATACACCTTCCAAATACTAGTGTTCCCTTAAATGCCAGGGCCCATAGCCAGTGGGTAAGATAATTGCTCCCAGTCCTCTCCAAAAGCCCCTGCCCCGGCTAGGTCTGTCACAATTAGTATTTTGAATTTTATATGGTGGGGGAGGGGAAGCCAGTGAAAGGATTGGCAGAGAGGAGCAGCAGTCATGGATTGGTTAGTGAGGTGTATTAGTCTACCAGCAGCATTCATAATGAAGAGGAATAGCCTGTGTAAAGGTCAGCCAGGGAGGAGGGAGTTGCAGTAGTCGAGGTGGGAAATAACCGAGGAGTAAATAAGATGTTTTGTGGGGTCATTAGTCAGGAAGAGGAGAATTCTGGAGATGCTGCGGAGGTTAAGGCGGCAAGATGTAGCCAGTGATTGGATGTGGGGGCTGAAGGAGAGGTCAGGATTACACCCAGCACCCTGGCATGTGTGGAGGGACCAATGGTTGTGCCGCTGATCTTGATGGTAAAGTCCTAGGGAGGGGATGGGGGAGGAGGAAATATTACAAGCTCAGTTTTAGAAAGAATAAGTTTAAGGAAATGATGTGACATCCACACTGATATGTCACTCAGTAAGTTGGTGATATGTGAGGAGATTGAGGGGGTAAGAATGGAGCATGATCTGCTCTCCATTATCTTCAGCGGAGGGCAGGAGAGACATGAGGGGTCTGATAGACTCCTGATGTCTCATGAAAGAGAACCTGTCACAACAAAAATGCTATCATATTGGGGTTTATCGGTCCCTTAAGTGATAGTAGTAAAGTTATGTGACAAAATTAAAATTACACCCAAGGACTTAAAACCCCACCCCCACCCCCACCCCAAAACTTGAGTTCCTTCTTATTTACAAACATAAGTAACATTTTGCCGTTGTCTATATAATAAAAAAAAACAATGATTGCACTACATATACTACATAACACCATGCATGGCAGAGTGAGGGAATCATTCTACATCCATTATTCTGGGTTACCTCCACACACAGGACCTGGAAAGGCTTTTAAAGCGTCACCTATGGGCCAATATTGAGTACCAAAGTTTGTCATCATTTTTAGGGCTGGACATGTTGGTATCTATTTAATCAACACATCCTCATCTTTTAAATTTTACTAAAAACTGGTTAAATATTGCAATTGTGCTCTAAAATTACACTTACTGTATTTCTTACTGAAATTTACACTTGATAAACCACTGAGCTAATATCATGTCACATGAACTACCATCATTTTATTCTCCAGGGACTCTGCTTTCAGAAAATATATTTTTATGTACATTTTAATATGTGTGCAAAAAAATACAAAATCAGCTCTTACAGAAAAAGGGTTAATGTGAAGTAGATGGGATCAGTCTGCTGTGTTCAGTGTAAGGCTTGATTCACACTAATGCGTTTTTTGATGCATTTTGCAGAAATGCAGGGACATTTTTTAACATGGGTTCCTATTGTTCACATCAATGCATTTTTGTGCCTCTGCATTTTTGGAAAGGGTCGGGGACTTTTTTTCATGCAAAATGCAGCGTTTTGCATGTAATATAATTCAATGGACCCGCATCCAAAGCGCAAGTACTGCGTTTTTACCACAATTTTACCGCAATTTCCAATTTTTTATTTGTTTTTCTTTTACACGGTATATAGCTGGTTGCTAAGGAGGGGGCCCCTTCCTTAGCAACCAGCTATATACAGTGTAAAAAAACGCAAAACGCAAATTGCAGCAAAATCGCGGTAAAAATGCGTGTCCAAAAACGTGGCAAGCACCGCAAAAAGCACTGCAGAAACGCTCAAAAGCAACATGCATAGATGTGAATCGAGCCTAATGTAACATCTCCATCAGTAAATTTAGTGCAAAACACCATTATGGCCACTAGATGGAGCCAATGATCCTATAAAAAAATATGGCCAAAACTGGTCAACTAATTCATTTTAAAATAGACCTCTAAGTGTTTGTGAAATCTTCCACCACAAAATGTACTCAGCCAATGAGAGGTAATGACTCCATTTTTATTTTTCTCCTGCTATCAATGGCCAACACAGTACAACACTTCATCCATGTCTTTGGTGATCTCTGATCTCCTTATCAACTGTTTCTTCCATGATGAAGATCAGCCATGGAGTATATCTGAGGTGTATATCAGGGTGTGCTTCTTCCCCACATGAGAGCTGTGATGTCCAGCAACATTCATATAGAAGACATTTCCCACACTCAAGGCACTAATACACCTCAAGGGTTGTGTGGGATCCCTGATGTACAGGAAGACAGGACTTCAGTGAGGAACAATTCCCTCACTCAGGACAGGAAAGTGGCTTCTCCCCCGTGTGCAATCTCTGATGTTTGTAAAGACTGGACTTCCGTGTAAAACATTTTCCACACTCTGGACAGGAATATGGCTTCTGCCCCAAGTGAGATCTCTGATGTCTGGAAAGATTGGACTGCACTGAAAAACATTTCCTGCAAACAGGACAGGAATACGGCTTCTCCCCCGTGTGAGATCTTTTATGTCTGTAAAGATTGGACTGCATTGAAAAACATTTCCCACACTCAGGACAGGAATAAGGCTTCTCCCCTGTGTGAGAATTCTGATGCATTAAAAGAGCGGATTTCATTGAAAAACATTTCCCACAACTAGGACAGGGATATGGCTTCTCCCCTGTGTGAGATCTCTGATGCCTGTAAAAATTGAACTTCTGTGAAAAACATTTCCCACACTCCAAGCAGAAATATGGCTTCTCCTCAGTGTGCAACCTCTTATGGTTTTCAAGATTGGACTGAATTGAAAAACATTTACCGCACTCAGAACAGGAATAGGGCTTCTCCCCCGTGTGAGATCTCTGATGTGTGGATAAATGCGAGGAACGTGAAAAACATTTCCCGCACTCAGAACATGAATACGGTTTTTCCCCCGTGTGAGACCTCCGATGTATTAAAAGTTGTGATTTTAGTACAAAACATTTCCCGCACTCAGGACAGGAATACGGCTTCTCACCCGTGTGCACTTTTTGATGTGTGTAAAGATGCCCGGCCTGTGAATAAGATTTTCCACACTCAGAACAGGAATACGGTTTTTCTCCTGTATGAGATACTTTATGTTCGTTAAGTCTTGATTTAAAAAGAAAACACTTCCCGCACTCAGAACAGGAATACGGCTTCTCCCCCTTGTGAGACCTTTTATGCACATGAAGTTGGGATTTAAAACGGAAACACTTCCCGCACTTAGGACAGGAATGTGGCTTCTCTGCTGTGTGAGATCTTATATGTCTATTAAGTTTGGATTTAGAAGGGAAACACTTCCCGCACTCAGCACAGGAATACGGCTTCTCCCCCGTGTGAGATCTTATATGCCTAGTAAGTTTGGATTAAGATCAGATTTAAAACGGAAACACTTCCCGCACTCAGTACAGGAAAAGCTCTTCTCTGTTGGAAGGACGGCACCGTCCCTCACAGTCTGAGGTTCCTCAGGATAAGAGGAATACGATGGTCCATCTACACTGTGTGGTGCCGGATGGACATTTGAGGTAGTCGGGTTTTCTCCTGGACTATACTGTGTGATGTCCTCATCTTCTACTTTACAGTCTGGAGACAAAGTGAGACAATCCTCTGAGGTTTTCCTCATCTCCCGTCCATCTACTAAAATAGAAATACAAAGATTATTACTAGACATGAGCTGATTGGTTCCCCTAAACCAGGACTCCGCCCACATCAGGCAGCTTTGTCTCTGAGGATCTTACAATTCCCCCCTCAAGGTAACTAGTAAATGGGTCCTCTGATCTCCTACCAGTTCATTTCTTTATTCATGGACCTTAGTCAGAGAGTGAGGAAACAACGAGAACTGTCTTTTATAGGAGTGACAGTGATGAGGGGATTATAGGACGAGTGTCCCCTCCCCCTCTATCACTCATTGCCATCTTCCCAACACAAGAAGTCCTGCACTTCCTTATTTAGTCCATGATTTAGTCATGAATAACAGCGGGGCTGAGCCCCACCAGAGGTCAGAGAGTGAGGATGGGGGGAGAACAACCAAGATGAAGACTGGACTGATCCTGAAGACCCCCATCATTGAGTTATTTACTCCTCCCTCATTATCACTTTCTGTTGAAGGTTCCAAAGTTTGAGGATGTTATCACATTATTATCAACATGTAAAAGTCTGTGCTCCAATCAAATCATCAGATATAAAACGTCCAGCTGGTAGTAAATGGGTGTAACAAAAGAGAATACATATTATGTGTATATATAGCAGTGGGTAGAGGGGAGAGAGCAGAAGTCAGGACTATGTAATGTACAACATATTGTATAAGATACAACAGATAGGACTATATAGTATCAGAATAATGTAATGTACACCATAGAGTATATAGTGTAGGGGTCAGGAGTATGTAATGTACAATATAAATTATACAGTGTAAGGGTCAGGACTCATAATATTGGTATTCAGTAATCAGTGGAAGATTAAATGTTTACATGAGACAAGTTGCAGAGGTCCCACACCGCTGCCTCCCATCTCCTGAGACTGAATACATATGGGGGTTATTTACGAAAGGCAAATCCACTTTGCACTACAAATGTAAAGTGTGAATGTGAATATCCTTTGCGCTAAGAGAATAAATAAATGTCGGTATACAAAATTGTGATATATAAAAATAACTGCTGCAAAATGTAAAGTGTTCACAATAACACAAAACAAGAGATAAAGAATGGATAAGTAATTTTGCGCAATGATATATATTCACTAATGGTTAGAGAAAACAATTCTCCAAATGCTAAATAAAGTGCAGTACTGTAAGGATTCCTGAATATTGCTTTTATGATGGGTGGACATTGTTATTAATACGGAGTTTCTTCTATTTTTTCCTGTATTCTGGTCTCTCAGAACTCTCACCTCAGATCAAGATAATATCTCGCTTCAGTAAGTAATTGGTTGGAATTACCTGAATACTTCTGTGGGGATCCTAGTGTCCAAGTATATATTATAAATGGTGCCAGCAGTATCTCTCCCTTTTGAGATCCTTCACACCTGTGTCCTGTATTGCTCCAATGTCACCATGGTAAAAACAGGGGGGAAGGAAAAGAGAAAGAAAGCCTCCACTAGTGTAGTATTTAAAAAAAGGGCTGGACTCATTTGTTAAGTGTTAACAATTGAACTCTTACAATAAAAAATTAAAAGGTAGGCAAAAAGGTAAATAGTAACAGCTTGGCGTCCTCAGCGCCCTCTCACGTCACCTCCCAGTGTTCCTCTGACTCCGGCCACTCCCTACGCGTTACGACACGTCACGTGTATTCATCTGGGGAACCGGATTGGTTGTACAGCTCTTGGTTATTTGTCGTGAGAACCGGAAGTGTCTATGCGGCCATCTTTAGTGTGGTAATGCATTGTTTACATCACGCCCATTTTGTTGGTGATGGACGTGTTGTATATAGCGGCCATTTTCTTGTAGATATACCGAAAACAAACTATAATACATATCGCAGCCATTTTGTTGGTCATATATGTAGTTCAAATAGCGGCCATTTTCTAGTGGACAAAACAGAATAATTGCTTGTGTCCTGTATGTAGGAACGTCCATATACTAAAAAGAGAGTGTTTAATATTAGTATTGAGGACTGTGTAGTGTAATATACTGCGGTGTAGTAGTCACTGCTAATGGTCATAGCGACAGCCAAATGGATAATATAATAAATGATGGTGAGATCTGGCACCGTTATAAGATCCATCACCGATATCTAGTTGTCAAACACACATCTATTAAAATCATAATATGATAAATAGACTTGGGTAAATAGGTCAAAGCCACACAGGGGCTTAAAATAGTAGATGATGAAAACAGTGACCCTAAATAAATACTAAGATGGGCTAAATCAGTCGTACACACTAGATGAGACGAGAGAGTGCCTTAAAGTATTTAAAGTATTTAAGTATTTAAAATAAAGGGTATAAAAATAAAAATAAACTAGTATTGTCAGAAAAACCAAAAAAGATATGGCAATTAAATATCATATTAAAACATGGTATAATGTTAAAACATGTATAATAAAATATTAAAATAATAACTGAGAAGGTAGCAATTTGACCTGGGTGTGAGGACCTCTATATAAAAACCAGAGTAAATTCAAAGGTTAAAAATTACTCAAAAAGCAATTTAGGTTGAACTCTACGTTCATTCCTCCGGGTACAAGAGTCCACATGGTGTAAATCCCTTGTGACTCTTTTGGGCTTGTAGTTCTAACTTTGTGGCTGCCCCTCCATGCCTTGTTGTATTTTTCAATGCCCCAGAATTGGAGTGAAGAGGGGTCTTTGTTATGTATCTGGGCAAAATGCCTCGAAACATTGTGCTTGGGAAACCCATTTGTAATATTTTGAACATGTTCCTCAATTCTTATTTAAAGGGCCCTTTTGGTTCTACCTACATATTGTAGATTACAACTGCATTGTAATACATATACAACACCTTCAGTGTGGCATCCTATAAAATCTCTAATTTGGAACGTTTGTCCTGTGTTAGTGGCTGTAAATTCTGTCCGTTTTCTTTGAAATTTCTGAGCATTAGGACAGGTATAGCAATTACGACAAGGATAGAATCCTTTTCCCAAGAAAAATGAATATGTTGGTTTGGGAGGTGGTTCAACCACAGATTTTACAATGAAATCCCTAATAGTAGGGGCTCTTTTGTAAACTATGTTGGGTTTCTGTGGTAGAATTGTTTTTAGATCTTTGTCTTTCTTCAGAATGTGCCAGTGTCGCTGAATACGTTTGGCTACATCCCTATGTTGAGTATTGTAATCCAGTATTAGGCAAGGTGCTTCATTTTGGAATGTCTTTTTTGATTGAGTTTGTAGCATAGTTGTCCTGTCCATTTCGTTTACATGTTGAATTTGGTTTTCCCTACGAGGGCGGACATTGAGGCACTGATCCTACGAGTGTCTGAGACATACCAACAAGAACTACAGGGAGTTCGCGCTGACATCCAGCAGCTCTCGGAGCGAGCAACAGGAGGAGAGACAGCGATCCTAGTGGTGGAAGAGCGGCTGACAGCAATAGAGCAAACACAGGCACTACAGAGAGAAAGTTTAATGGAAACTCAACTACAGATGGAAAACTTGGAAGACCGGAGCCGTAGGCAGAATGTTCGGATTCGTGGCCTCCCTGAGATTACAGGCCCGGAAGGCCCAGAAGACCTGAGGGCCATAGCTGCCGACTTGTTCCACCAAGTGTTGAACAGAGGGAACCGGGATCCAACAGAAATTGACCGGGTACATAGGGTAAGTGGCCCTAGATCAATAGAACTGAATAGGCCCCGTGACATTATATGCCGCCTAAACAGAGACTCCTATAAAGAGGACATAGTGCGTAAGGCCTGGGAAATAGGAACGATTATCTTTAAGGGAGTCAATGTTAAAATCTTGCCAGACTTATCAAGGGCGACCTTACAGCGTAGGGCGATGTTACGGCCTTTATTGGACCTATTGATACAACTGGGCCATACATATAGATGGAGATTCCCGTTTGCATTAACTATTCGGAAGGGGACATCTACTTTCATACTACATCGTTATACAGACCTCCCGGAACTATTTGTCTTTTTGGGGACCCCACCTATAGAGGTAATAGACTGGTTGCAACCACCTACACGCATAAATCATGCGGACGCCCCTAAGCTGAGCCAGCGAGGAGGATCACAATCCCGTCCCGGGAGAGGGAGGAGGGGAGCACAGGACCGGGGCCATCCACCTGGATAGGATTGGACGGACGAACCAGAATTAGAATTGGGACAGGGGAATGGGGGGGGAGTTGGTCCCTAAGATAATGGAGAGGAGGGAGAGACTAACTCCCCCCCCCCTTTTTTTTTTTTTTTTTTTTTTGGGGGGGGGGGGGGGGACCATGAGGGGGGGTGGGAGAGGGGGTAACCTGAATTGGATGATTGAGGGGGGGTCATATCTAACCCGGACCATATCTGATTCGGACCTTAAATTGAAAGGAGCGCCCCCACCATACCCATAGACTATATCTGAAGGACTAATCCAAGCCAACCGAGAAACTGATATAGCTGGAACGATATTTGTGCACACCCCATCTTCCCTTTCCCCCTCGTTCTTCCGCCTCCCCCGCCCCCCCTTCCCCCCCCCCCCCTTTTTTTTTTTTTTTTTTTGTTTGTTGTGTTTTTCCTTTTCCTTTTATTTTTTTTTTTTCTCCCTCTCCCCCCTTTGGACTTCATTACATGTCGGTCCTTCTCCCAAGGATGGGGAAGAGAGAAACTAAAGTGATTCAGGGACTAATTAGGAAGGAACTGATCCAGAGCATAATCTAAAGTGGACATTAGGTTGTAATAATGTACCTACTGAATGTTGTGCTATCATCCCATTTTTTTTTTTTTTTTTTTTGCGCTTTCTTGCGTTTATTTTGTTTTTTGTATTTTTGTGGCTTTTTTTCCCTTTTTTCTGTTTGGCACTATTTATATCACAAAATTGTTAGAGATATCACAATATAGAGCACTAATTAAAATGCTATTTAAATGTAAATAGATAGAACACGAGGTGGACATGAATGGGTGTGGGCTTGTACTTGTGCATATTGATATGCACAGATACAGCACACCTTAATCACTGGATAGTACCACAACAGAAGGGTACTCTTGGTCCTAACCTGGACGCAGAGAGGAACATCCATAACAGGAAGGACCTTTATAACACATTAGATATTGGGGTTAATAAATAAGAACACTGGAGGGGACTTAGAGGGGTTTGCTTAGATATGAGCTACACTTGAAGGCACGTATTGGTATACACTAAATATGTAACATATAATGTATTTTTTCCTTTTCTTTTTTTGGTGTTTTGAATGCTTGTTTTTTTTTTTTTTTTTTTTTTTTTTAGGTTGGTGTGACGTGGGGGGGGTTTACCCCTCCCCCCTTTTTTTTTTCTTTGGATGTTTTAGTAGAGCTAATGACGGTACTGTACGTAGAGGCTCTGAGTTAACTGGTCATTGGGGTTGAGCTGAACCCTAGAGTCCAGATCTAAGTAAACCTGGAAGGCCAATGAAGGCCAATAGGGTTTTTTTTTTTTTTTTTCTTCCATATAGTAATACAACTTGATGGGGGTGTTTTTGGTTTGAGTTTTCCCTTTCCCCCCCACCCCCCCCCCCCCTTTTTCCTTTTTTTTTTTTTTTTGTTTCCCCCTCTTCCATATCTATATAGGAGGGGGAGTATATATATGATACTTAGATCGGTAGGATATAGGTATATTTAAGGGCTTTGTTCTGCCGGGAATTAGGTCGATATGAGAAGACAAAATGAGTTATAGGGCTATCGGAGGGAGGGGAGAGAGCCCCTTCTCTGCCTGTACCTGACACGCCCCCATTTAGGATTGCGCTCACTTAAGTGGTAATGTGTATGTGAGCGCCAATTTTTTCTTTTTAGACACCTCTTGGTTTCCAAGAGGGAAAGGTGAGAGATTAGTGAATCTCTCACAGATACATTAGGGTTAGTAGAACCCTCTTGTTTTGGGACCCCTTTTTTTTTTTTTTTTTTCTCTTTTTCCTAGGGTTTTTCTTTTTTTGTTTGGACACCCATAGGGAGGATGGAATTACTGAAAATTACGTCAATGAATGTTAAAGGCCTTAATATACCTGAGAAACGTAGGATGCTCTTCCACGATCTAAGACGGTCACATTCAGATGTAGCATATATCCAGGAAACACACTTCAAGGAAGGCAAGGTACCAGTCCTAAAGAACAGTCTATATACTTCAGTATATCATGCTGCAAATAAGAACTCTAAGACTAGAGGGGTCTCAATCTTGATCTCCAGACGAGTTCCATGGAGTATGCAGGATATGAGAGCAGATGAAGAGGGCAGATTCTTGTTCCTTAAAGGTACGATTGGGGGGATAAAGGTAACATTCGCAACAGTATATGCACCAAACTGTAGTCAAGATCAGTTCATCTGCTCTACTCTTGATAACCTCATGGAATTCACGGAAGGGAAACTAATGCTGGGAGGGGATTTTAATCTGGTACTAGAACCTAAAGTAGATACATCAACGGGCAGCTCCTCGACCACTAGAGGATGCCGTAAACAAGTTCTACAGGCACTGCATGAGCACCAACTGATAGACGTCTGGAGACTGTTCCATCCAGAGGAAAGGGACTATACCTTTTACTCCTCTCCACATAAGGTTTATTCCCGGATTGATTTATTTATTATCCCATATTATATGTTACCCGCAGTTAAAGCAGTAGATATAGGGAATATTACATGGTCAGACCATGCCCCGGTCACTCTGACATGGAAGGTGACAGAATACCCGGGAACTAATAGAGGACAATGGCGACTAAATGAGAGCCTATTAGATGACAAATCAGTAACGGAAGAGGTGATTAAAGAGCTACAGTATTACTTTCAATACAATATTACACCAGAAGTGGACATAGGGACGATTTGGGAAGCGCATAAAGCTGTAATAAGGGGGATCCTTATTAAGCAGGGCGCTAGAATCAAAAAGACCAGGGAAGCAGAATTGACCAAAATATTGACGGAGATAAAGAACTTGGAGACTAAACATAAACAGAAATGGAGTAGGATTGTGGAGACGGAACTTAGCAATCTCCGTAGACAAGTGACCTCCTTACTCCAATACAAAGCTAAGGTAGCAATGCAGTATTGTCGGAAATATTACTATGAGTCTGGAGATAAATGCGGACGTTTGTTAGCTAGAGCCCTACGAGAACAACGTGCACAATCATACATACCCTGTATTGTAGATGCAAAGAATAGAAAGGTACATACCCCTACACAGATCGCATCTACCTTTCAGAAGTATTATCAAACCCTATATAACCTACCTGCGAGACAGAACTTGCAACAGAACATAGAGGAATATATCTCATCGTCAGGGATTTCGAAGATAACAGAACAGATTAAAGAGGAATTAGACGCACCCATTACGTTAGAAGAATTACAAAAGGCAATTAACCTATCCAAACCTGGTAAATCACCAGGCCCGGATGGGCTTACCTATAAATACTACAAACTATTTTTACCTCAACTGGGCAAGCAGATGGTACAAACATTTAACGCCCTAGGACAGGAGATGGGGTGTCGGATTGAAGCTCTGAAAGCATATATCACGGTTATACCTAAGGAAGATAAAGACCCCTTAGTATGTGGAAGTTATCGTCCAATTTCTTTACTAAATGTGGATTTGAAATTATTTACCAAAATTATAGCCACACGAATACAACCACACTTGACGGACTTAATTCATGCTGACCAGGTGGGCTTCATACCAACTCGGGAAGCCCGAGATAATACCATAAAGGTATTGAACCTTATCCATCTAGCTGACAGCTCCGACACCCCATCTGTATTCCTGGGTACGGATGCCGAGAAGGCGTTCGACCGAGTGGATTGGTCATTTATGTTTTCGGTCTTACGATATGTGGGGTTAGGGGAGAGGATGATCGGATGGATTTCGAGTATATATTCGAAACCAACAGCCCAAATTAAAATAAACGGACACCTATCAGATACGGTTTCAATCAGGAACGGAACTCGACAAGGGTGTCCGCTATCACCTCTTTTATTTGCATTATCATTAGAACCATTTCTTTGTAAAGTACGACAAAACCCAGACATTACGGGGATGCAAATTGGAGGTTCACATTATAAGGTATCCGCGTATGCGGATGACCTCTTATTTTCACTCACCAAACCAAATATTTCCCTACCAAACTTGCTGAGAGAATTAGACCAATATGGTAGACTTTCGAACTTAAAAATTAATATGTCAAAATCTGAGGCAATGGGAGTAGCTATTCCCCTGCCACAGATTAAAACATTGAAAGCTAATTTTAAGTTTAGATGGACTACAACAGCCCTTAAATACCTGGGTACTTTTATTCCACCTAAATTATCCCAAGTGTACGTATTAAACTTCCCGCCTCTACTTAGTAAAATACGGACCCTATTAGCCAAATGGCATAAGGGCCTTTTTTCCTGGTTTGGGAGGTGTAATATAATTAAAATGTCAATTCTTCCTAAACTGGTGTACCTGTTCCAAACTCTCCCGATTCTTATCCCTCGAGAATTCTTTAAACAGGCCAATGCGACAATAACCCAGTTTATTTGGGCAAATAAAAAACCCAGGCTACAACGCCGACTTATGACCATGCCAAAGCAGCATGGAGGGATGGCGGTACCAGATATCCAGAAATATTATCAGGCAGCACATATGGGGAGATTAATAGACTGGTGTAGACATGCAGACCTTAAATTGTGGCCAGGGATGGAGCAGTCTCAGAGCCTGGTCCCATTAAAACGGGCACCTTGGTGTTATGCAGACCTTAGTAGGACTCTGAGGAAACATCCAACCATAGGCCCCACACTGCGTATATGCTCTCGAATGTGCTCCCGGACGGGGTTATCACCTGCCTACTCTCCCCTGTACCCTATTGTGGGGAATCCTCGTTTCCCCCCGGGACTACAGGAGGGTCCATTTAAAATATTAAGGGAGTCGCAATGCTATCAGGCCTCGCACTTCGCACAAACAAGGACTTGGCCCTCACTAATGCTGTTGACCTCATCAAGGGATCGATTTAGTCTTGATTATTGGAGCGGGGCACAACTTCGACACTTTCTAAATACTCTCCCACCCCCAGACAGATTCCAAAGACCCTTGACTCAGTTTGAAAAATTATGTGAAGAGGGGGACCCATTACCTCATACACTTTCCCAAATGTATGAGTTATTGATTACTCCTGAGGAGAGATACACTCCCCCATTTATTAAGAAGTGGGAAAGGATATTAGATAGGACTTTCTCTTGGACACAACAGAAACAAATAATAAATATGGCCTTAAAATCATCAATATGTACACGAGTCCAGGAAACCAATTTTAAAGTACTGACGAACTGGTATTGTACACCATCAAAACTCCATAAATACACCTCTTCGATCCCAGATGAATGCTGGAGATGCCTGGAGGACAAGGGGACATTGTTCCATATTTTCTGGGAATGCCCGAAATTGGAACTCTTTTGGAAAGAGGTGTACCGGATATCAAAGATATTTACTGATTACGTTTTACCGGAAGACCCTGCCCTATTCTTACTACATGTTACACACATACCAGAAAAGAGATATAATAAATTAATCTTACGACACCTCTTTAACGCTGCAAAATCGTGCATTGCACGACAATGGAGAGATCTAATGCCTCCCTCGGTTGCTTTTTGGGTAAATAGAGTGGAGGAGATAAATAAGATGGAGGATCTGATACTCTCAGCTCAGAATAAGCATGAGCTATATTTGGAAACTTGGACTCAGTGGAATACATTTAAATTCTCAGAGGAGGGGAAGGCTCTTTTTGTAAATTAAATCAGTAGAGGATTTGGTCCTCCACGTGGGTGCCCTTATATACTATTACAGGTTTTCCTTTTTTTTTTTTTTTTTTTGGGTAGCGGAGGGGGGGGGGGTGTTTATTGAATAGGTTAGGATCTGATACACCCGAAGACAAATAGGTACTCAGAAAGTATCCACCATATAGTTTATTGTACCAATCTGAATAGAAGAGAAATACGTTGTTTATATGCATTTGATTTAGAGGTGATAGAGTTAATGCTTTGTATGGTTAAACGAACCGCTGTGTGTATTATGAAAATATAAATAAATAAAATTTGAAAAAAAAAATTTGGTTTTCTATCTATAGATCATCATATCCCTTTGTTTTAAATCTGTCTGGTTTAAATCAATAAGATTTGGAGCATATTAATACTATTTGGAGGAAAAAATAATGTTTTACCTTTACTGGGATTGCCATAGACCACCCTGAGTACTATATTTGAACTTTTTGTCTATCTATTTTTTATGCTGTTGTGGTTTTTCAATACCATGAGATTCCTATTCCCATCAACTTTACTACATTTATTTATTTTTGCATCACCATTGTCACTTTATATTTTAGACACTATTCACTTTATGCAATTGTCACTTTATGCAATTTATTATATATTTTAGACACTGTTCACTATATACATTTGTCACTTTTGCAACTGGCACTTTATACATTTGTCACTTTTTTGATTTTATTGGGTCACCAGCACCACCCTCTGGAATCCTTACAGTACTGCACTTTATTCAGAATTTGGAGAATTGTTTTCTCCAACCATTAGTGAATATATATCATTGCAAAAAAATTACTTATCCATTTTTTACAAATGCAAAGTGCACTTTAAATTGCACTGAAAGTGCACTTGCAAGTGCAGTCACTGTAAATCTGAGGGATAGATCTGAAATGAGGGGAAGCTCTGCTGATTTTATTATCCAATCATGTGCAAGCTAAAATGCTGTTTTTTTATTTTCCTTGCATGTCCCCCTCGGATCTACAGTGACTGCACTGCCAAGTGCACGTTCAGTACAATTTCAAGTGCACTTTGCACTTGTAGTTTGCACTTGTAGTACAAAGTGGATATGCCTTTAGTAAATAACCCCCATTGTTTCTATGTGTTTATCAGATGATGGGGGATCTAGGTGGACCCTCCGTACTGCTCTCTCCTTTACAATAAAGTCTCCTCTTACCCGGTGATGTGAGGGGCGGCCGATTGTCCATCATGACGTCCTTGTAGAGATCCTTGTGTCCTTCTAAATACTCCCACTCCTCCATGGAGAAATAGACAGTGACATCCTGACACCTTATAGGAACCTGACACACACAATGATACAGTCACCATCCAGACACATCCCTTGTCTGTTACTGGATAATCTCCCAGAATTCCCAGCACCGCTCACCTCTCCTGTCAGCAGCTCCATCATCTTCTTGGTGACTTCTAGAATCTTCTGCATGTTGTGTCTTGTAGGGATCGGGGATGGAGGTGGGGGGATGGTGATGGAATTCTGGATTCTCGAGGATCTTGTGGACATATTATGAGATCTCCTTCTTGTGTCATTTTCAGTAAATTTCTTCATTATTACTGTACAGTTCTGCATCATACAAAGATAAATATCACTCTCCCATAATCCCTCATCTCTATGGACAGCTCTATATTTATTCTCCAGGGATTGGCCTCAATGTTCCCAATTAAGGATAGACATCTCCATCCAATGATATGATTACAATGTGGTCAGATTTATAGCTCCTTCTAGAAGTCATATAATATATAAGGAGTCACTAATGTTTTACTAGTAAGGCTCGCTGACCCACTAGGAAATGTTACCCATGGATTTAGTGGTCAGTGGGCGTGGCATGCTGGTAATCATGGGTCTCACTGATTGGACTAAACCTGACATTGTTCTTTTCTATACCCAATGCTGCCATCTTGTGCTATAACCAAATATCAGAGTACACTTTATGTATTCATAGTACTTGTGTGCAGGGCCACTGATAAGGGCTACCACCGGCTCTGCTGTATGGGGCCCGGGCCCTGTCAGTTCCAGAGGGGGTCCAGGAAGCCAACATGTCCATCTGAAGCCTCTAAGCTACATTCTGTTGTCTTCCTGTCATTCTATGACAGAGCGGCTCAGTGCTCTGAATGTTAGATGCATTCCCTATTTCTCTGTGTGGCTGTCTGAGTTCATATTCCCTTCTGATTGTAACTTTGTTTCTCTTCACTTCCTCCCTCCAGATTCTTGCTATACTCACTCTGCTTCTCAGATATGCCCCCATCCCCCTTTCCTACAATCAAGCTCCAATCCTTCTCCCTGATATCTCTGATTGTGTCCTGGTGGCTCCCTGCAGTCCTTCCCTCCTGTACTCCTTGTTTTGTCTGATCTATCCGGTCTCCTGTCTGCCCAGCCTATACATCTTCCCTGTTGTCTCCTTGTTGCTCTCCCAACCAGCTGTATTCCGTTTTGACTTTATCTTCTCCCAGCACAGCTTAGTGTACTATATGTAGCTAGGCTTCCCACTCCTCTCCCACTATATGTAGCTGGGCTTCCCACTCCTCTCCCACTATATGTAGCTGGGCTTCCCACTCCTCTCCCACTATATGTAGCTGGGCTTCCCACTCCTCTCCCACTATATGTAGCTGGGCTTCCCACTCCTCTCCCACTATATGTAGCTGGGCTTCCCACTCTGGTTACACTCAGTTCACTGCCTCTATTCTATACAACTCTTCTTTCCCCTCCATACACTGTCATTACCAAATCTATATCTCACTGATCAACTATTTCTATTTAACTGTTTACTGACTTATCTAGTTAAAGCAGAAAGTTCTGCTTTAAGTCCTCCCCCTCCTCTGCCACATTTGGCATGTCATTTTCTTTGGGGGGGGCGGAGTAGGTACCTGATTCTGACAGGTACCCGCTCCCACTTCCACTCAGACTGCCTAGGCGATCTGAGCAAAAGTTCTCCTCCTTCCTTCAGCCTTCTGGGACACATCACAGGTCCAAGGAGACTGCAGGGCCAGTTAGATAAAGCAGCGTGGCATGCGCATGCACAGTGGGCAGGCGGCTGTGAAGCAGAAAGCAGCACAGCCAGTATGGATGAGCCAAACACCCCCCCCCCCCCGTTCGGTTTGCACCAGAACATGCAAACAGGCAAAAAATTAGTTTGAACGCGCGAACACCGTTAAAGTCTATGGGACACGAACATGAATAGTCAAAAGTGCTAATTTTAAAGGCTTATATGTATGGTATTGTCATAAAAAAGTGTTTGGGGGTCCTGCCCCAGGGGCATGTATCAATGCAAAAAAAGTTTTAAAAACAGCCGTTTTTTTTTCGGGAGCAGTGATTTTAATAATGCTTAAAGTGAAACAATAAAAGTGTAATATCCCTTTAAATTTCGTACCTGGGGGGTGTCTATAGTATGCTTGTAAAGGGGCGCATGTTTCCTGTTTTTAGAACAGTCTGAGTGCAAAATGACATTTCTAAAAGGGAAAAAAAAGTCATTTAAAACTACTCGCGGCTACAATGAATTCTCGGTCCGCAATACACATAAAAGTTTATTGATAAAAACTGCATGGGGGATTTCCCCACAGGGGAACCCCGAACCAAAAAAATAAAAAAGTTTGTGGGGGTCCCCCTAAATTCCATACCAGGCCCTTCAGGTCTGGAATGGATTTTAAGGGGAACCCCGCACCAAAATGTAAAAAAAAAAAAATGGCATGGGGCCCCCCCCAAAAATCCATACCAGACCCTTATCCGAGCATGCAACCTGGCAGGCTGCAGGAAAAGAAGGGGGATGAGATGGCGCCCCTCCTCCTGGACCGTACCAGGCCACATGCCCTCAACATTGGAAGGGTGCTTTTGGGTAGCCCCAAAGCACCTTGTCCCCATGTTTATGGGGAGAAGGGCCTCATCCCCACAACCCTTGCTTGGTGGTTGTGGGGGTCTGCGGGCGGGGAGGCTTATTGGAATTTGGAAGCCCCCTTTAACAAGGGGACCCCCATATCCTGGCCCCCCATGTGAATTTGTAATGGGGTACAAATCTACCCCTACCATTTCACAAAAAATATGACAAACAAGACGTTTTTTGACAAGTCCTTTATTAACTTCTTCTTTCATCTGGTCTTTCTTCGGTGTTCCGTGATGTCAGAGGGGCGGGGTCACCCATTTAAGTAAACAGTGACCCCGCCCCCCTCTGACAACACGGGGAAAGCCATAGGGAAGTTCCCATGTGTCAGAGGAGGGCAGGGTCACTGGGTGGCGCCGCCCCCCTTAATTTTTGAAGTGTCAGAAGAATCGAAGCGTCACACGGCGGAAACTCCCACTGAGATGGATCGTGCTGATGGAGCGGAGAAGAAGCCGGAGCAAGATGCGGGACGAGAATAGCGGAGGAAGAAGAAGATGGAGAAGAAGTTGAAGGAACAAGAAGAACACTGAAGGAAGACCAGAAAAAAGGAGATGAAAGAAGAAGAAAGTAATAAAGGACTTGTCAAAAACCGTCTCTTGTGTTTAACCTTTTTGTCACTTTTTTTTGTGAAATGGTAGGGGGTTCATTTGTAACCCATTACCAATTCACACGGGGGGTGGGATCTGGAGGTCCCCTTGTTAAAGGGGGCTTCCAAATTCCGATAAGCCCCCCACGCACAGACCCCCACAACCACCGGCAAGGGTTGTGGGGATGAGGCCCTTCACCCCATCAACATGGGGACAAGGGTTGAGGCTACCCCAAAGCACCCTCCCAATGTTGAGGGCATGTGGCCTGGTATGGTTCAGGAGGGGGGTGGCACTCTCTTGTCCCCCCCTCTTTTCCTGCGGCCTGCCAAGTTGCTTGCTCGGATAAGGGTCTGGATTTTTGGGAGGACCCAACGCCATTTTTTTATTTTGGTGCGGGGTTCCCCTTAAAATCCATACCAGACCTAAAGGGTCTGGTATGGATTTTGAGGGGGACCCCCACACATTTTTTTTTTCATTTTGGTTCAGGGTTCCCCTGTGGGGAAATCCCCATGCCGTTTTTATCAATGAACTTTTATGTGTATTGCGGACTGACAATTCATTGTAGCCGCGAGTAGTTTTAAATGACTTTTTTTCCTTTAGAAATGTCATTCTGCTGTCAGACAAAACACGGGAAACATGCGCCCCTTTACAGGCATACTATAGACAACCCCCCCCCCCCAATACGAAATTTAAAGGAATATTACACTTTTATTGTTTCACTTTAAGCATTATTATAATCACTGCTCATGAAAAAACTGCAGTTTTTAAAACTTTTTTTTTGCATTGATACATGTCCCCTGGGGCAGGACCCGGGTTCCCAAACACTTTTTATGACAATACCATGCATATAAGCCTTTAAAATTAGCACTTTTGATTTCTCCCATAGACTTTTAAAGGGTGTTCCGCGGCTTTCGAATTTGCCACGAACACCCAAAATTGTTCGCTGTTTGGCGAACAACCAACGTTCGAGTCGACTCGAACATAAAGCTCATCCCTGACAGCCAGCTGCCCACAGTTTGGATGCCAACACTGGGAAACTGAAGACTACTGAAGAACTAGCCATGGTGAGGAAGGTGCTGGATTCCTACACAGGTAAGTGTCCTTTTATTAAAAGTCAACAGCTACAAAATGTTTTGCTTCTGACTTTTAATAGTTTTTTTCTAGAGTGATTCCTTGTTGAATGACACAGATAGTTCAATTGCATTCACAATTCCAGGTCTGTCCCCATCCCCTTCCTAAAATAGCCTTCAGGGCTTGTTCACCCCCCTTACGGTAATTTTCCTGTACTGCAAGGAAACACACTGCCCTCTGCAGGTGTGTGCGGTTGCCACAGTACCTGCCCTGACCTGGTCACTCCCCTCTGCCCTGACCTGATCACTCCCCTCTGCCCTGACCTGGTCACTCCCCTCTGCCCTGACCTGGTCACTCCCCTCTGCCCTGACCTGGTGACACCCCTGCCCTGGTAAAGTGACTCCTCTGTGACTTGTCATGGTGTCCTCCCTGTGCTCTTCCCTGGTGACTCCCCTAATTGTAGAATATATAATTTGTGTGTGCATATCACAAGTTCAACACAAAATCTAGCATTTCTGTAGAAAAAAAGCCAGCCTAAGTTCCACATTAAAGAAGTACATTTTAATATTTATTATATTATTTAATGCCATTTCTAAAATCAATAATTGTTATATCAACAGCTCACTGATCACACTGATGTTCCATGAGGTGTTGCCAAGGGTTCCCCAAAGGCAAAAAAGTTGAGAAATACTAGATTAGAAGAACATCAGAAGACTTAAAGTGACTCTGAATACTCCCCAGTCTACAACATAGTCAGATTTAACCCCTTCATTACACTCACCTCTCCAGTCAGCAGGCTGAGGATCTCCAGGGTGAGGTTCAATATTGTCTCATTCCAAGGAAATTTCTTCCTTACATTCTTCACAAAACTCAAATACTGCTGATTGTCCATCATGACGTCCTTGTAGAGATCCTTGTGTCCTTCTAAATACTCCCACTCCTTCATGGAGAAATAGACAGTGACATCCTGACACCTTATAGGAACCTGACACACACAATGATACAGTCACCATCCAGACACATCCCTTGTCTGTTACTGGATAATGTCCCAGAATTCCCAGAATCCTCCTCACCTCTCCTGTCAGCAGCTCCATCATCTTCTTGGTGGCTTCTAGAATCTTCTCCATGTTGTGTCTCTCAGGTTTTAGGGAGTCACATGGAGGCACTGTGATGGTCATATGATCACCTGACTTCAGAAGAGGAAATCTCTGTATTGAGGAACCAATAGGAATATCATGTTAGAATCCCAGAATCCTCCTCACCTCTCCGGTCAGGTCTGTGTTTTATTAATAGACATAAGAGTGATGTCATGTGACCTCCCAGAATCCTCCTCACCTCTCCGGTCAGGTCTGTGTTTTATTAATAGAGATAAGAGTGATGTCATGTGACCTCCCAGAATCCTCCTGACCTCTCCGGTCAGGTCTGTATTTGATTAATAGAGATAAGAGTGATGTCATGTGACCTCCCAGAATCCTCCTCACCTCTCCGGTCAGGTCTGTGTTTTATTAATAGAGATAAGAGTGATGTCATGTGACCTCCCAGAATCCTCCTGACCTCTCCGGTCAGGTCTGTATTTGATTAATAGAGATAAGAGTGATGTCATGTGACCTCCCAGAATCCTCCTCACCTCTCCGGTCAGGTCTGTGTTTTATTAATAGAGATAAGAGTGATGTCATGTGACCTCCCAGAATCCTCCTCCCCTCTCCGGTCAGCAGGTAGATGATCTCCAGGGTGAGGTTTAGTATCTTCTCAGTCATGTCACTCCGGTCCTCCTCCATCCACATTGGGGCAGTCATTTGATCTATACAGGTCTCCTTGTAGACGGATAACTTTGGGAAATAAAAGTAAGAATCATTTGGATGGTATTGGTCACACAATAATAGGATGTGGATGTGAGGGGGGGGGATAATAGGAGGGTTGCTGGACATTTAACAACTGATCCCCCCCCCCCATGGGAACACATTTAGTTTGGACTGTTGGCTACATTTTTGAGGTGCGGGACCCTCTTGACTGCTGGATCAGATATTCCCTTTTCTCTGTTGGGTTTGTTTGGTTTCTCTAAATATGTGAAGAATAAGTGCAGCGCTATCAAATATAGTATATAAACAACAAAAAATGATCACATCAAACTATATACCATACATTAACATATAGTGATATAAGTGATATACAGAAAGGTGAGTATTAGGTGACTAATTAGAACTGAATCAAATCTAACAAAAGTCCACATAAATATCCAAAAAAGTGCAGTCCAAATATAAGTGGCTGAAAAATAAATGTGTCCAATCCAGCAAGTGAAAAAGGTGAACCACCACCGACAGCACAAACTGCTTACCAGAAAGCTATGACGCGCACAAGTATACACTTGGTGGGTCAAACAGGCTTAGTAGTATTATTCCAAGGATCCCCAGTTAACAATAAAAGATCGAATCTTTCCAGCGATCGTTTAACAGATCAAATCTTTCCAGCGATCTTTCACAGGTAGTGGGATCAGAGAATAACAAAGCTCGCCAAACAAGCCATAAATGGAAAGAGAGGGAGGAACATAGTGTAATTACGTATAAAATGGTATTTATTAAAACATATGGTAGGAAATGCACTTACATGCTTCCAAAGTTACAAGCGCTTGTTAGGACATAAACAGCGGTGTTGAGTAAGTCAGCATACAGTCCCGACACGTTTCGCT
The DNA here is from genome assembly GCA_028564925.1 of Lithobates sylvaticus. Taxonomy (NCBI): domain Eukaryota; kingdom Metazoa; phylum Chordata; class Amphibia; order Anura; family Ranidae; genus Lithobates; species Lithobates sylvaticus. The sequence goes on along the minus strand of CM053028.1, from coordinate 563,366,304 downwards.
TAAATATGCATCATCTGATGCTTTTAATAAATACCTTTTTATACGGAAGGTGGATGCAGCATCGGTCCCCCTGCGCCTCTTCACTAAGAACCGATCGATCTAACATCTGCGATGGCTCGGTTCTCACAGCTCCGCCCCCCGCTCTCACTGGAGCTGTGGAGGGCGGGGAGTGCCCGTCTCAGTCTCTCAGTTGTCTCGCTGAGAGGCTGAGATGGCCATCAGTCCCGGCACCTGGCAGATCCAGACTTCATTGTCGTGATGATGCAGTGCCTGGACTGATTCCAGTGATGTCACCAGAGAGCCGACTTCAACCCGATCTCTGCTGAAAACAGGTCACAAGAGTGCAAAACGAATTGCACTCCTGTAACCCATAGGAGAAGCCCAGCCAAGTGATATCAGGCTGGACTTCTCCTTTAAGGAGGTCAGAAAAGTATGTGCAGGTGGGGTGAGAGGACCATCAGAGACCAACAGCCTGTGTAGTGTAATAATTGCCCTTTGTAGGCCATGTATGGTCAGGATGGTCATTGTCTTGTCTATTTATTGTCAGTGCTGTTTGTTTAGAGGAACATATTACTAGAATTTATCTCCAAAATGAAGAGAACATTCCGGCCCCGTAAGTGGGGAAATGTTCTGAGCCTGAAGGGGTTAATCTAGGTTTCCACACTATATATGTGTGTATCATCATCTGCTGGAGATAAAAGACATCACAGTGACTATGGAGGAAGATGACGGACATGACGGGGGGGTTACTGGGTGTAAATAGAAGATAAGATCTTATTACCTCATCTTCTGCCACTTCCAGCAACGTCTCCTCCCTCGCTACTTCTTACCGACTCACCTCTCACCCGCAACTTCCTGTGTGTACCTGACATCACTTCCTGTCTGTATTCCATAGAGATTTCCTATCTGGGTAGAGGTGAGATCACCATCTTGTGGAGTTCAGAGGAACTGCAGCCCCAAGAAACGTCTCATAATAAGCAGTCTTGTTTAACAGGGCAAAGTTAAAAACATAACTCCCGAAATTTAACTTTTTGGGGAAGAAATTGCAAAAATATATCAAAAATCATAAATATAAAATATATATATATAAATATATATATATATATATATATATATATATATATATCAGTCCACTCATTATGAATATGTTAAACATAAATTGCAAGTATATAATGTTTACATAGAAATGGTGGTGGAGATCTCTCCAAGTAAGAGCACTTCCTCGTATATGCTAATGTAGTGATGTGATCATTTCTTTGCCCATTTACCAAGTGTATATTCGTGTTATGCAGTTTGTTTGCCCTTCTCCAAAATGGTTGCTATGCTCTCTCTCTCACCAAGGATGAGGTCATCAAGAAGAGCAGAGGATGGCAAGGGGTTTTGTGGGTAAGTGGGTGGAGAGAGAGACATGTGGAGAGAGAACAGTGAATTCCTGCTAAGAGAACACAGAATGTGTAAATACTGCAGATTCCCCTCACTGAGACCTGCATAGAGACTGTTAATGATTTCATGTTCCTGTTTGTAAAATACTTTATGTTGGATGGTTCCCTGAATGTTATTTCTTCAATACATGGACTTTCAAATACAATTCTGTGTGGATTACTGTCTATGTGAAGATATATTTCTCAATTGGGATTTCACTTGCTATTCACAAGCCCCAATTGAGTGGAGGCCCTGCACATGTTAGAGATCCTGTCCTGATCACACAGATTATGAAGACTCTGTTCCTAAATACTATACAGGTGGCGCCATCATACCTCAGTACCCGCAGAGAGAGAGAAGAATAGCGCTACATTTGGAGGCACTGCTGAGATAAATATCTTGGATCAGGACATTAAGGAACGACCATGTCACTGTTCTCAACAGAAGCTGTGAGGCAGTGGGCCCTGGAAGAGGGACTTCCACCTAAAAGGACATTTGCTATTTCCTTTGTACCTATCACTGTGAGCCCCCATAGACTGCAGGGGGCGCTACAAGCAAATGAAACCTTGCAGTCGGCATCTCTTGTGGATAAAAGAGGGGAAGATGAGAGTTATGTATACCCACTATCTCTGTCTCAGTGAGGTGGATTTAAATCCAGTTAAAGGGCCCTTTTGCACATATCCAAAGGGGGCTGATGTAATTGGTTGTGCTGTAGTATTTCCAGTAATCTCACCTCCAGTAAGGCGGAAGTTACCAGCCCTGCCTGTAAAGTGTGAACCATTGAATACAACGGCTTCATCAGGAGAAACTCTGGTGACTGCTACAGCCGCTAAGCAGGAAACAAATATTGAGCACCTGCTGCTAAAAGTCACTGAAGTCATTGCTCAGAATTTACATGCCAATTCTTATCGCAAATTAAAGGCTTTTTCAGGGGTGCTCCCTGCCCCCGCTGGTGAAGAAAGCTTTGAGGTGTGGAAAGATTTTGCAGTGATAGAAGTGATAGAGGAATGGACCTGCTCAGAGGAAAATAAAGAACAGAGCATCATGGAAAGCTGAAGACCACCAGCATCCATTATCATTACAGTTTACAAGGACACTCATGTGAGTACCAGTGCTCAAGAACATATTGATGTTTTGACAGATGCTTATGGACAGCACCGTGACCCTCATCAGATGCTTACTGATTTTAAACAGACAAAGAATAAAGAGGACGAGGATGTTTCTGTGTTTGTGAGTAAGGATGGGCTGTCTGTTCGGGTCGAACATGACTAGAACATTGGCTGTTCACCCATTCGCCGAATAGCAAACAATTTGGAGTGTTCGCAGCAAATTCGAAAGCCGCGGAACACCCTTTAAAAGTCTATGGAAGAAATCAAAAGTGCTAATCTTAAACGTGTTTGGGGACCCGGGTCTTGCCCCCGGGGACATGTATCAATGCAAAACAACGTTTTAAAAACGGCCGTTTTTTCGGGAGCAGTGATTTTAATAATGCTTAAAGTGAAATATTCCTTTAAATTTCGTACCTGGGGGGTGTGTATAGTATGCCTGTAAAGTAGCGCATGTTTCCCGTGTTTATAACAGTCCAAGAGCAAAATTACATTTCTAAAGGAAAAAAAAGTAATTTATAGTACTAGCGCTAGTGCCGGCTATTAATGAATTGTCGGTCCCAACAATTCACATAAAAGTAATTGAAAGTCATTGAAAAATAAAAAAATAAAAATGCATTGGGGTCCCCCCAAAAATTCAGGTCTGGTATGGATATTAAGGGGAGCTCCGTGCCAAAATGAAAAAGAAATGGCGCGGGGTTCCCCAAAAAATCCACACCAGACAATTATCTGAGCACGCAACCTGGCAGGCCGCAGGAAAAGAGGGGGGATGAGAGAGCTGCCCCCCTCTCCTGAACCGTACCAGGCCCTCAACACGGGGAGGATGTTGATGGGGACAAGGGCCTCATCCCCACAACCCTTGCCCGGTGGTTGTGGGGGTCTGCAGGCGGGGGGCTTATTGGAATCTGGAAGTCCCCGTAAACAAGGGGACCCCCAGATCCCCTGTTTGAAATGGTAACGGGGACATTGTACCCCTACCATTTCACAAAAAGGTAAAAAAAAAAAAAACACACACCGTGGGAGAAGTACTTTATAAAATAAAAAAGAGATTCCAGCGATGTAATCCAATAAATCCATGCTCCTACTCGGCAATGTAATCCAATTCTCGATCTCCAGCAATGGATGATCTCCAGTGACTTCAGCGAGGAACACACACAGGATCCAATGACACAGCGCCAGCTTGACACTTCTTATGTAGATGAGGGCGGGGCCACCCATCACGTGACCTTATCCCCCTCTGACAAGGTAAACACCGGGTTTCCCAGTGACGTGTGCGGGTGACCCCACCCCCTTCTGATGCAACGGGAATCCTGCGTTTCATCAGAGGGGGCGGGGTCACCCACACACGTCAGTGGGAAACCCTGGCGTTTCCCCATTGTCAGAGTGGGATGGGGTCACATGACTGGTGGCCATTTTAAAAACTTTTTTTGCATTGATACATGTCCCCTGGGGCAGGACCCAGGTCCCCAAACACGACAATAACTTGCATATTAACCTATAAAATTAGCACTTTAGATTTCTCTCATAGACTTTTAAAGGGTGTTCCATGGCTTTTCGAATTAGCCGCGAACACCCCAAATTGTTCAACTCGAACAGATAGCCCATCCCTAATTATAGCCTGTACTATAGCTAGGGCTAGTACTTTTAAATTACTTTTTTTCCTTCAGAAATTTAATGTTGCACTCGGACTGTTCTAAACACAGGAAAAATGCGCCACTTTACAGGCATACTATAGACACCCCCCAGGTACAAGATTTAAAGGAATATTACACTTTTATTGTTTCACTTTAAGCATTATTAAAATCCCTGCTCCCGAAAAAACTTCAGTTTTTAAAACTTTTTTTTGCATTGATACATGTCCCCTGGGGCAGGACCCAGGTGCCCAAACTGACAACTGCACTCTATACACAGGACTGTATATGACATGTTCCTGACCACCGCACTCTATACACAGGACTGTATATGACATGTTCCTGACCACCGGACACTATACACAGGATTGTATATGACATGTTCCTGACCACCGCACTCTATACACAGGACTGTATGTGACATGTTCCTGACCACCGCACTCTATACACAGGACTGTATATGACATGTTCCTGACCACTGCACTCTATACACGGGGCTGTATATGACATGTTCCCGACCACCGCACTCTATACACAGGATTGTATATGACATGTTCCCGACCACCGCATTCTATACACAGGACTGTATATGACATGTTCCTGACCACCGCACTCTATACACAGGGCTCTATATGACATGTTCCTGACCACCGCACTCTATACACAGAACTGTATATGACATGTTCCTGACCACCGCACTCTATACACAGGGCTCTATATGACATGTTCCTGACCACCGCACTCTATACACAGGACTGTATATGACATGTTCCTGACCACCGCACTCTATACACAGGACTGTATATGACATGTTCCTGACCACCGCACTCTATACACAGGGCTGTATATGACATGTTCCTGACCACCGCACTCTATACACAGGACTGTATATGACATGTTCCTGACCACTGCACTCTATACACGGGGCTGTATGTGACATGTTCCCGACCACCGCACTCTATACACAGGACTGTATATGACATGTTCCTGACCACTGCACTCTATACACAGGGCTGTATATGACATGTTCCTGACCACGCACTCTATACACAGGACTGTGTGTGACATGTTCCTGACCACTGCACTCTATAAACAGGATTGTATGTGACATGTTCCTGACCACCGCACTCTATACACAGGACTGTATATGACATGTTCCTGACCACCGCACTCTATACACAGGGCTGTATATGACATGTTCCTGACCACCGCACTCTATACACAGGGCTGTATATGACATGTTCCTGACCACCGCACTCTATACACAGGGCTGTATATGACATGTTCCCGACCACCGGACACTATACACAGGATTGTATATGACATGTTCCCGACCACCGCATTCTATACACAGGACTGTATATGACATGTTCCTGACCACCGCACTCTATACACAGGGCTCTATATGACATGTTCCTGACCACCGCACTCTATACACAGAACTGTATATGACATGTTCCTGACCACCGCACTCTATACACAGGGCACAGGGCTCTATATGACATGTTCCTGACCACCGCACTCTATACACAGGACTGTATATGACATGTTCCTGACCACCGCACTCTATACACAGGACTGTATATGACATGTTCCTGACCACTGCACTCTATACACAGGGCTGTATATGACATGTTCCCGACCACCGCACTCTATACACAGGACTGTATATGACATGTTCCCGACCACTGCACTCTATACACAGGGCTGTATATGACATGTTCCCGACCACGCACTCTATACACAGGACTGTATGTGACATGTTCCTGACCACTGCACTCTATACACAGGATTGTATGTGACATGTTCCTGACCACCGCACTCTATACACAGGACTGTATATGACATGTTCCTGACCACTGCACTCTATACACAGGGCTGTATATGACATGTTCCTGACCACCGCACTCTATACACAGGGCTGTATATGACATGTTCCCGACCACCGGACACTATACACAGGATTGTATATGACATGTTCCCGACCACCGCATTCTATACACAGGACTGTATATGACATGTTCCTGACCACCGCACTCTATACACAGGGCTCTATATGACATGTTCCTGACCACCGCACTATATACACAGAACTGTATATGACATGTTCCTGACCACCGCACTCTATACACAGGGCTCTATATGACATGTTCCTGACCACCGCACTCTATACACAGGACTGTATATGACATGTTCCTGACCACCGCACTCTATACACAGGACTGTATATGACATGTTCCTGACCACTGCACTCTATACACAGGGCTGTATGTGACATGTTCCCGACCACCGCACTCTATACATAGGACTGTATATGACATGTTCCCGACCACTGCACTCTATACACAGGGCTGTATATGACATGTTCCTGACCACGCACTCTATACACAGGACTGTATGTGACATGTTCCTGACCACTGCACTCTATACACAGGATTGTATGTGACATGTTCCTGACCACCGCACTCTATACACAGGACTGTATATGACATGTTCCTGACCACTGCACTCTATACACAGGGCTGTATATGACATGTTCCTGACCACCGCACTCTATACACAGGGCTGTATATGACATGTTCCCGACCACCGGACACTATACACAGGATTGTATATGACATGTTCCCGACCACCGCACTCTATACACAGGACTGTATATGACATGTTCCTGACCACCGCACTCTATACACAGGGCTCTATATGACATGTTCCTGACCACCGCACTCTATACACAGAACTGTATATGACATGTTCCTGACCACCGCACTCTATACACAGGGCTCTATATGACATGTTCCTGACCACCGCACTCTATACACAGGGCTGTATATGACATGTTCCTGACCACCGCACTTTATACACAGGACTGTATATGACATGTTCCTGACCACCGAACTCTATACACAGGACTATATATGACATGTTCCTGACCACCGCACTCTATACACAGGACTGTATATGACATGTTCCTGACCACTGCACTCTATACACAGGGCTGTATATGACATGTTCCTGACCACCGCACTCTATACACAGGATTGTATATGACATGTTCCCGACCACCGCACTCTATACACAGGGCTGTATATGACATGTTCCTGACCCCTGCACTCTGAGCCATTATTTCTGGTTATCTCTAAACTGATGACCTGTAAAGGATTTAAAGCGTCATCTATGAGCAATTTTGGGTCCCCAAGGTTTTCATTATTGTACCGACACACACAACTTTTTTCCGTTTAATACATTTTTTATTATAATTTTACTTATAACAAGATTGAAGTCATAAAATCAGAAATTAGTAAAGGAAGAAATCCAATTGGTCAGTAAAATGACTTGTCTGGAATGTGGAGGCGGAGTCATTATTATTTGTGTACAATACAAAACACAACGTGTTACATTATTATAACAAAGTATTGTAGAAAAGATCACACCATAGAAAATGGGGGGAAGTAGAAAATAAACCCGGATATGAAGGTGACATTTGTGTACGAGGAACACCTTAACAATTACCACCATTTTATTCTCTAGGGCCTCTGCTTTCAGAAAATATATGTTTGGGGGTTTTATCTAATCTTCAGGCCTAAAATCTCCATATTACAATGTGTGCAAAAATAATACAAAACCAGCTCTGGCAGTGAAAGGGTTAATGTGAGCTAGATGGGATCACTCTGCTGTGGTCACACTCCAAACATTAGAGCTCCCCCTAGCTGTAGCCTGGTAATAACATTGCTAGGAGGTCTATTCATTTATCTGCTACATACTTCCCATCTTTATATAAACGTCTCCTGACATTTAGGGGTCTATTCATAAATAATTTACATAATAATTCACCCAATGAAAATACTTGTACATTCCTTCTGTGTGAATGAGGGGAAAATGGTTTAATTGGCTATTTGCTGGTCGAATAATTTCCATTGATTTAAAATAGAAAATACTACATTTGCCACTAGCTGGAGATAATTGCTATTATACTTAGCGCCATCTAAAGTCCAAACATAGTATTTCTCATTTTAATTCAATGGTTAGTCTAATAGTGTTGGCTTATTTAAGTTCTATCCTTCAGTGTGTACTGTACTGATAAGTGTATGAGTATGATCTCAGGTATTAGTATGAAGACATGTCTGATTAAGGAGACTAAAAGGTCTATTTAAAAAAAATGTATTGGACTAATGTGACAATCATTCATCCAGCTGTTACAATTTCTGGCTGTGATTTAACACAGTGATTTCTTATGATCATCAGCTCCATCTAGTGGCCATAATTAGATTTTTTTCCGGAAATACCTCAATTAGTGCAATACTGCATTATGGTCATTAGATGGAGTCAAGGAAATTAGAGTATGGAAAAAAATACGGCCAATATTCATCATGGCTGGGCGAATGCCGGTCATAACCATTAAAATATATATTTTTTAAAACAGACCTCTAAGTGTTTGTGAAATCTTCCACCACAAAATGTACTCAGCCAATGAGAGGTAATGACTAAATTTTTATTTTTCTCCTACTATCAATGGTACAACACTTCATCCATGTCTTTGGTGATCTCTGATCTCCTTATCAACTGTTTCTTCCATGATGAAGATCAGCCATGGAGTATATCTGAGGTGTATATCAGGGTGTGCTTCTTCCACACATGAGAGCTGTGATGTCCAGCAACATTCATATAGAAGACATTTCCCACACTCAAGGCACTAATACACCTTGAGGTTTGTGTGGGGTCCCTGATGTACAGGAAGACAGGACTTCAGTGAGGAACAATTCCCTCACTCAGCACAGGAAAGTGACTTCTCCCCTGTGTGAGATCTCTGATGTCTGGAAAGACTGGACATCTGTGAAAAACATTTCAAGCACTCAGAACAGGAATACGGCTTCTCTCCTGTGTGAGATCTCTGATGTGTGTAAAGATGGGACTTAGCTGAAAAACATTTCCCGCACTGAGGGCAGGAATACGGCTTATTCCCTGTGTGAGATCTCTTATGTCTGGAAAGATTGGACTTATCTGAAAAACATTTCCCGCACTCAGGACAGGAATATGGCTTCTGCCCTGTGTGAGATCTCTGATGTCTGGAAAGACTGGACTTCATTGAAAAACATTTCCCGCACTCAGGACAGGAATACGGCTTCTCCCCCGTGTGAGATCTCTTATGTCTGGAAAGACTGGACTTCATTGAAAAACATTTCCCGCACTCAGGACAGGAATACGGCTTCTCCCCTGTGTAAGATCTCTGATGTTTGTAAAGATTGCACTTCAGTGAAAAACATTTCCCGCACTCTGGAGAGGAATACGGCTTCTCCCCTGTGTGACATCTCTGATGTCTGAACAGACTGGACTTCTGTGAAAAACTTTTCCCGCACTCAGGACAGTAATGCGACTTCTCCCCCGTGTGAGATCTCTGATGTGTGTAAAGATTGGACTTATATGAAAAACATTTCCCGCACTCAGGACAGTAATGCTGCTTCTCCCCCGTGTGAGATCTCTGATGTGTGTAAAGTTGGGACTTCTCTGAAAAACATTTCCCGCACTCAGGACAGGAATACGGTTTCTCTCCTGTGTGAGTTATTTTATGCCTATTAAGATGGGATTTAGTATGGAAACATGTCCCACACTCGGTACAAGAATACGGTTTCTCACCTGTGTGAAATATTTTATGCCCATTAAGTTCAGATTTAAAACAGAAACACTTCCCGCACTCAGGACAGGAATACGGCTTTTCTCCTGTGTGAGATCTCTGATGTGTGTAAAGATTGGATTTATCTGAAAACAATTTCCCGCACTCAGGACAGGTATACGACTTCTCCCCCGTGTGAGATCTCTGATGTGTGTAAAGATGGGACTTCCGTGAGAAACATTTCCCGCACTCAGGACAGGAATATGGCTTCTCTCCTGTGTGAGACCTTATATGCACATTAAGATTGAATTTATAACGGAAACACTTCCCGCACTCAGTACAGGAAAAGCTCTTCTCTGTTGGAAGGACGGCACCGTCCCGCACAGTCTGAGGTTCCTCAGGATAAGAGGAATACGATGGTCCATCTACACTGTGTGGTGCCGGATGGACATTTGAGGTAGTCGGGTTTTCTCCTGGACTATACTGTGTGATGTCCTCATCTTCTACTTTACAGTCTGGAGACAAAGTGAGACAATCCTCTGAGGTTTTCCTCATCTCCCGTCCATCTACTAAAATAGAAATAAAAAGATTATTACTAGACATGAGCCGATTGGTTCCCCTAAACCAGGACTCCACCCACATCAGGCAGCTTTGTCTCTGAGGATCTTACAATTCCCCCTCAAGATAACTAGTAAATGGGTCCTCTGTAGGGTGGCAACTAATGATTATTTTCAGAATTGATTAGTTGGCCGATTATTATTTTGATTAATCGACTAATTGGATAAAAACCTCAAAAAAAGGTTGGTGTATAATTTGGTTAATATTCTTGAATATCTATATACAGCGGTTAATATAAATATCCAGATATATAGTTGGATATTTAATCCACTCTGAGAATAACAGACAGATAGATGTATTATTAGAGGAAGAATCTGCTACATATCAGAATCAGAGATCAACATTATTAAAATGTAATAAAGAGGTAAAACGCTGTTTTGCAGATGATCAGACAGGAGTGTAATATAATATGATGGATGACAGACTCCCTTGTCATAGACAGGTAGGTGGGTACAAGCTCCCTGCACCTGATGTCACTTATGCTGGTCGTACACAAACTCATTTTTCTTTCAAAAAAAACATCCATCCAATTTTCTAACCATTAGTGTGGTCAAATTGGCGTTCGTTTTCCACCACAGTGACGGGAACATTTGGAGTAGCAGAACAGAAAACTTTTCTCCATCAAACAAATTTTCACATTGTGTATGTGGTTTGTGGTCAGAAGTTACATTCATTTTATAATTGAATGTTAAAAGCAAGTGGAATTTTTGAACTACACTCATCCATTCATCGAATGTACAAATAATTTTCATACAAATATTTGTGTGACTATTCTCGTCCAAAAATCGATCCGTGTGTGGCCAGCATAGGACATTTAGTAGCAGCAGCATGATTTTTGTTTAATCATCCATTATGATGGGGTTAAAAAAAAAATATCCCTTTAGAGTACAAAAACAGCAGATAATCACTACTATAAGGGATTCATTTATACTGTGAAATAGTGAAAGTAATATATCTTATATCATATATATAATAATAAATATACCCAGAAGTAGGATATATGGGGATTTTACCTGGGAGTCACACATGAAGATATATGGAGGTTAGAGGGGGGACTTTTATATTAAAGTAACACTGAAAGCTGAGACTTTTTTCATGGATATAATTTTATATATAATGCACAATACTAGTAAACTTTTACTTTATATAATAGTAATGCCTTCTATCACCTCCAGTCTATCAGCCTCCACCTTCTCTGGGGTCAGATGCCGATCTTCCCTGTACAGAGACCATAAAGTCTTTGTAAATGTTGGATTTCTTTTTTAAACAAACTTGTCATACTTACCTCTAGGGATGCACAGAAATTTTGGCGGCTGAAAAAAAAAACTGCAGAAAAATTGTGTTTTTGGCACATTGCGGAAAGGAAAATATTGCCGATAATGGAGTGGTAAATGGGGCCACCCATTGTGGGGGTGTCATCCTGGAGTGCCCCAGTCCTGTCCTCTCCTTCCCTCATTCCTCTCTCCCACAGAGCGGCGATCTCCGTGTGTCACAGAGCTGAATTGCCCGCATCACAGTAACAATGTCCCGCCTCCTGTGATAGAAGGCACACTGATCCAATCGTGGGGCATTGAATCTGTGACGTGATCACAGGAGGCGGGACATTGTTACTGAGACCCGGGCAATTCAAATACAGTTCGGTGACACACGGATATTGCCGCTTTAATCCGGGCACTGGCAGGCTGCATGATGGGCACTGGTGAGGTTGCATTGATCTCCTGCATCATGTCTGCAGTCTTTGACCATCTCCTGTATCATGTTCACAGTCTCTGACCATGTCCTGTATCATGTCTGCAGTCTCTGACCATGTCCTGTACTGTCTGCAGTCTCTGACCATCTCCTGTACTGTCTGCAGTCTCTGGCCATCTCCTCTATCATGTCTGCAGTCTCTGACCATCTCCTGTATCATGTCTGCAGTCTCTGACCATCTCCTGTATCATGTCTGCAGTCTCTGACCATATTCTGTCACATGTTCACAGTCTCTGACCATGTCCAGTATCATGTCCGCAGTCTCTGACCATCTCCTGTACTATGTCTGCAGTCTCTGACCATCTCCTGTACTATGCCTGCAGTCTCTGACCATCTCCTGTACTATGCCTGCAGTCTCTGACCATCTCCTGTATCATGTCTGCAGTCTCTGACCATCTCCTGTATCATGTCTACAGTCTCTGACCATCTTCTGTATCATGTTCACAGTCTCTGACCATGTCCTGTATCATGTTCCCAGTCTCTGACCATCTCCTGTATCATGTCTGCAGTCTCTGACCATGCCCTGTATCATGTTCCCAGCCTCTGACCATCTCCTGTATCATGTCTGCAGTCTCTGACCATCTCCTGTACCATGTTTGCAGTTTCTGACCATCTCCTGTATCATGTCTGCAGTCTCTGATCATCTCCTGTTCTATGCCTGCAGTTTCTGACCATCTCCTGTATCATGTCTGCAGTCTCTGACCATCTCCTGTATTATGTCTGCAGTTTCTGACCATCTCCTGTATCATGTCTGCAGTCTCGGATCATCTCCTGTATTATGTCTGCTAGAGGTGCACCAAATGGATATTTTGCTAATACTATAGCAGTGTGTTTAAGTAAGAGATTGCAGACATGATACAAGAGATGTCAGAGACTGGGGACATGATACAAGAAATGGTTAGAGACTGAAGACATGATACAAGAGATGGTTAGAGACTGGGGACATGATACAAGAGATGGTTAGAGACTGGGGACATGATACAAGAGATGGTTAGAGACTGGGGACATGATACAGGAGATGGTTAGAGACTGGGGACATGATACAGGAGATGGTTAGAGACTGGGGACATGATACAAGAGATGGCTAGAGACTGCAGACATGATACAAGAGATGGTTAGAGATTGCAGACATGATACAAGAGATGGTTATATATAAATGGTGGTTGTACATACAAATATAAATATTTTTTAAAAACTGTCATTTTTGGTATCGGTTTTCAGCCTAGTGCATCCTTCATTTTAGGCACCAACATTTCCATACAGTGCACCCCTACTCAACTCCTCCGTGTAATGGTCTTGCACAGAGCAGCACTAATTCTCCTCTTCTAGATCCCCCCCAGGGACTTCTGGCTCCTCCTACCTTCAGAGTTCCCCTATAAGAAGCCGCAAAGTATAGTATAGAGTTCTCCAATAGGAAGACACAAAAGTATAGTAAAGAGTTCCCCTATAGGAAGCTACAAAGTATAGTATAGAGTTCCCCTATAGGAAGCTGCAACGTATAGTATAGAGTTCCCCTATAGGAAGCCACAAAGTATAGTATAGAGTTCCACTATAGGAAGCCGCAAAGTATAGTATAGAGTTCCCCTATAGAAAGCCACAAAGTATAGTATAATGTTCCCCTATAGGAAGCCACAAAGTATAGTATAGAGTTCCCCTACAGGAAGGTACAAAGTATAGTATAGAGTTCTCCTATAGGAAGCTACAAAGTATAGTATAGAGTTTCCCTGTAGGAAGGTTCAACGTATAGTATAGAGTTCTCCTATTGGAAGATAAAATAAACTTCTGCCTTTAGAATCACTTGCTTCCTTCTCTTGCCCAGGACTACATGTCCCAGGAGGCATTGCTCCTCACACATTTAAGTTCTCAGGCATTTACTGACATATATGGATGGTGTACAAAGCTGTATTTTCTGATGTGTAAATAAATAATGCATTCTGTATGCAGGCTAATTAATCGACTGACCAACTAATCGATTATGAAAATAGTTTACAACCATTTTCATAATTGCATATCATCGATTAGTTGTTTCAGACCAACATCTCTTTATCTCCAACAGATTATTTCTTTATTCATGGACCTTAGTCTGAGAGTGAGGAAACAACGAGAACTAACTTTTATAGTGACAGTGATGAGGGGATTATAGGACGAGTGTCCCCTCCCCTCTATCACTCATTGCCATCTTCCCAACACAAGAAGTCCTGCACTTCCTTATTTTGTCCATAATTTAGTCATGAATAACAGCGGGCTGAGCCCCACCAGAGGTCAGAGAGTGAGGATGGGGGAGAACAACCAAGATGAAGACTGGACTGATCCTGAAGACCACCAGCATTGGGTTATTGACTCCTTCCTCATTATCACGTTCTGTTTAAGATTCCAAAGTTTGAGGATATTATCACATTATTATCAACATGTAAGTCTGTGCTCCAATCAAATCATCAGATATAAAATGACCAGCTGGTAGAAAATGGGTGCAAAAGAAGTCAGGACTATGTAATGTACAACTTATTATATAGGATACAACTGTTAGGACTATATATTATCAGAATTATGTAATGTACAACATAGAGTACATAGTGCAGGAGGGTCAGGAGTATGTAATGTACAATATAAATTATACAGTGTAAGGGTCAGGACTTCTAATATTGGTATTCAGTAATCAGTGTAAGATTAAATGTTTACATGACAAGTTGCAGAGGTCCCACACTGCTGCCTCCCATCTCCAGAGACTGCACTCAGTGACTTGGGTCTGAGACTATACAGACATATCCCTCCACCCGCCACAGCCAGCAAATAACAGAGTAAGTAATCCTGGGAGAATTTTTCTGTCAGAGATCTTGTCATACCTGGGCACCGGGGAGAAGGCCATTGGCCTGCCAGCTGAACCCCAGAATCTCAGGATGGGGAAAACAGCTCAGGAAAGTGACCAGGGGATTACAGGCTGATATCACCCAGTCCCCACCCTAGTCTGGGCCAATCAGTGAGCAGTATGGGTGGAGGGAGGTATTTAGTGTTAATGACCCACCTGTGCTGATCTCTGTAGGAGTGTCCTCCTCTATAAATGACCCTGTTATTCCATTCTCCTCCATAGACTGCTGATCATCCCTCACATACCTCTCTTTTTCTTCTGCTTTAACCTCAAATTCTATATCGATTGGATCTCCACTCTAAATCAAGAAAATTTGAGGAAATATCATCTGTTAGATATAAGCTTTATTATTGTGACATCACATAAAAAATCATTTACTGAAGGCAAATCCACTACGCATATGGAAGGGCAGGCGCTGAAGATCTGAGGGGAGGATCTAAAATGAGCGGAAGCTCTGCTGATTTATATCATCCAATCATATGCAAGCAAAAATGCTGTTTTTTTATTTTCCTTCTATGTTCCACTCAAATCTACAGCGACTGCACCTCCAAGTGCACAGTGGATTTGCCTTTAGTAAATAAACCCCCCTGTCTCCTTAAGTTCATGTTCTAGATGATCCATTCCACCAACCTTGTAACAGTGAGGGATGGTGTATTCTTCCTGTGTGGAATCCCAGGAATACAGAGGACGGGGAAATCTCTCTGGTGGGTTCCTGGTATTAGGTAGCTCCATCACTCCATACTCTTCACCCTCCTCTTTATACTCTTCTTTAACATCAATATTATCATCCCTGAGGTTTCCACTCTGAATATATAATAAAACATTCATTTTAACAAACATGCTGTGTATAAATCAGAACTACGAATAATTGTCAATCATCTACCTGATGATGGTGAGGGATGGTGTGACCTTCCTGTGTGGAATCCCAGGAATACAGATGACGGGGACATCTCTCTGGTGGGTTCCCATTACTGGATCTATCTGTAGGAAACACACACACTGACTGAATACATTATTTCTATGTGTATATCAGATGATGGGGGAATCTAGGTGGACCCTTCGTACTGCACTCTCCTTTACAATAAAGTCTCCTCTTACCCGGTGATGTGAGGGGTGGCTGATTGTCCATCATGACGTCCTTGTAGAGATCCTTGTGTCCTTCTAAATACTCCCACTCCTCCATGGAGAAATAGACAGTGACATCCTGACACCTTATAGGAACCTGACACACACAATGATATAGTCACCATCCAGACACATCCCTTGTCTGTTACTGGATAATGTCCCAGAATTCCAAGCACCGCTCACCTCTCCTGTCAGCAGCTCCATCATCTTCTTGGTGACTTCTAGAATCTTCTGCATGTTGTGTGTCTCAGGTTTTAGGGAGTGACATGGAGGCACTGTGATGGTCATATGATCGCCGGACTTCACAAGAGGAAATCTCTGTATTGAGGAACCAATAGGTTAGAATCCCAGAATCCTTCTCACCTCTCCGGTCAATTCTGTGTTTTATTACTAGAGATAAGAGTGATGTCATGTGACCTCCCAGAATCCTCCTCACCTCTCCAGTCAGGTCTGTGTTTTATTAATAGAGATAAGAGTGATGTCATGTGGCCTCCCAGAATCCTCCTTACCTCTCTGGTCAGCAGGTAGATGATCTCCAGGGTGAAATTTAGTATCTTCTCAGTCATGTGACTCCGGTCCTCCTCCATCCTCATTGGTGCCGTCATTTGATCTATACAGGTCTCCTTGTAGACGGATAACTTTGGGAAATTAAAGTAAGAATTATTTGGATGGTATTGGTCACATAATAATAGAATATGGGAGTGGGGGGGAATAGGAGGGTTGCTGTACATTTAAGAAATACTGCCTTTATGCCCCTCTAAAAATTTCTCCGTCTATTTTGTGTCTTCAACATATGTCTTGATCAGTGAGATGGTGAGGTGAAGGCCCTTCGCTTGCTGGCAGGAGTTCTTTAAGAAGCTCATAAAAGTAAGTGCAGGTGGGGTGGGAGGACCATCAGAGACCCCTATGAGCCCTAAAGCCACCTCTTACCTGAGAGCCTTGCAGCCTGACTACTCTATTAGAGGCCCCCACAGCCCTTCAGCCCCACTAACCTCTCAGAGTTGTTCAGCTCTATTACTTCCTAAGAGACCCCCAAAGTCCTTCAACTACACTTCCTCCTCAGGGGTCCTAGAGCCTTTCAGATGAGGTAAACCTTCGGAGGCTTGCAGAGTACCACTACCTCCTCAGAGACCCTACTTTACTCTGAAAAAGTGCCGGAACTACCATGGTTGCAAAGGCCACACCTGCCACCGGGCCCTGGAATTCTGCCACACGGGGAGGGCACCAAGACAGCAGGAAAGAGTCCTGGGATCAGTGGAGTCTTCCCTGATGATCGCCAAGTAGGATTGCTGAGAACAGGGTGTGAAGTACATTCAGCCTTTGCAGAGCCCCCTTGCTGTCCCTGATCTGCCCCCAACGTGGGCACAGCACCCTCCAACATCAACAACAGCTTGAAGTTCTACATACCGAATGGACTCTGCGCCAGCTCTGAGGAACCATTCACTGATGCTAGCTACAGGGTCCAGAGAATGGCAAGTGCCTGTATGTGGGGTGGGGGTCCTCGGTGTGTGTGGGGCCCTTGAGATGTGTGGAGGGGCAGGATCAGCTCTCTGCACATCTCCAACTCCTCTCCTACCTCTGCCAGCTGCTCTCTGGAGTTTCTGCTCAGCCTTCTGCCCCCCATCTCTTCTCTTGTGCCCCTTCCAGGTCTGCCCATATTATTGCCCCTCCATCTGTCCCACCCATTCCTATCCATCCTCCTCATCTCATCCCCTTCCTGTACCTCATCTTACCCTTTGTCATCACTTGGAAACTTCAGTGGCTGCATTGTGCCAGATTTGGGGTCACAAAGAGCAAAGCACCTCGCTGGGCACTGCAGGAAGCGATCGGTGGAGGTGAGCCCTGTGTGTGCGATCAGAGGTGAGCTCTGTGCGTGCGATCGGCGGAGGTGAGCCCTGTGCGTGCGATCAGAGGAGGTGAGCCCTGTGTGTGCGATTGGCAGAGGTGAGCCCTGTGTGTGCTATCGGCAGAGGTGAGCCCTGTGTGTGTGCTATCGGCAGAGGTGAGCCCTGTCTGTGCTATCGGCAGAGGTGAGCCCTGTGTGTGCGATCGGTGGAGGTGAAAATGTGGTGAAACTACCAGGTCGCAGAGGTCGTACTTGCGATAGGGCTCTGCTGTTCCACTATAATGGGGGGGGCAAAGAGTGCAGGAATGGGTCCCACTGCAGTAGTAAAGGGCAACAGAATCAGTGAAAAGAGCCCTAGGACCGATGGAGCCCTTCATGGTTTCTTGCACCAGGGCAATGAAGGTTCTAGTTACGCCTCTGCTCAGAACCCTCAGTATTTTCCTCCCTCTGACACCAATGATGGATCATATTCTTCATGGAAGGCTGGGGAATGTTTTCTTCCTCCTGACCAGCAATGTAAGGGGCTCTATGCTCCATACTCCTGACCCCTGCACTTCATCATTGTGTTGGCTGCATATTGTAATGATTGCCCATTGGTTGCCTGTGTAGTGTAATAATTGCCCTTTGTAGGCCATTTATGGTCAGGATGGTCATTGTCGTGTTTATTTATTGTCAGTGCTGTTTGTTTAGAGGAACATATTACTAGAATTTATCTCCAAAATGAAGAGAATGTTCCAGCCCCATAAATAGGTGAATGTTCTGACCCTGAAGGGGTTAATCTACAAATAAATGTTGGGGCAGTGCTTGCACTATGGACAAAATATCTGAATCCACAACACAATAGTTCCAATAAAACTTTCTGATAACAGTGTCAGACAACTCCTGGGGTAACCTGGCAGCACTTACAACCCTGGCTGTAGATGATAGGTGTGCTGGGCTCTGTAGTCCCACAGAGTTCATGGTGCCTGTGAAGCAATAGACGCCTCTATAGCAGTAAATAGGGAATACCGACATAAGGAGCAGAAGAGCCAATTCACTGCAAGAGTACTCCGGCAGATGGCGGGCCGGATTCCCCTTAGATGTAAACAGAGAGGGCGCCTCTCCTAACCTGGTGACATCCGATGTGTTTGGATTGGAAAACACCAATCATTGTCCAGGAGGGCTATTGGCAGATGAAGAGGTTAAAATGCGCTCCTACCCCCACCTAGATTCCTTAACCATTTATAGCCCAGAATAAGACATTGTCCCAATGTGCGGCTACAGAGATCAGGAAATGTCTCACTGCCTGTGATTAGTGCAGTACCAACTTCCTGGCGGGCTCTGCACGTGGGCTGTGCGAACACGCGGAGCTCATCTTTAGTACAGACCATAAATTCCCTCATTGTAATATATGGGGTTATTCTACATTTCCACACTATATATGTGTGTATCATCATCTGCTGGAGATAAAAGACGTCACAGTGACTATGGAGGAAGAGGACGGACATGACGGTGGGTTACTGGGTGTAAATAGAAAATAAGATCTTATTACCTCCTCTGCTGCCACTTCCAGCAATGTCTTCTCTCTACTTCCTCCTGACTCACCTCTCACCCGGAACTTCTTGTCGGTACCTGACATCACTTCCTGTCTTCCATAGAGACTTCCTGTCTGGATATGAGTGAGATCACCACCTTGTGTATTTTAGCGGAACTGCAGCCCCAAGAAATATCTCATAGTAACCATTTCTTTTAACCACCTCAATATTGGACACTTTCTTTTTTTTTTTTATCCATAAATTTTAAATTTTATCAAAAGAGAACATAACAATTACGATTTTGCAAATGGTACATATCATTGTAATGAAAAAACATTGTAAAAGCATATAAAGTAGATTTCATTCAAATCTTGATGGCCCAATCCAGCCTACCCCAAATGGGTTCACGCTGTAGGTCTGGGAGGTCACCACACTGAGCCGCTAGTCAGCCTGTACAACTATAAGTAAGGGAATAACATTGGGAAGGGGGAGGGTAACAATATAGGAAAATCAGAGAGTAGAGGATAACATAGAGAGTGTTCTACATCCGCCTATTACTTAGTTAATTGAACATATTATTTCAGGCTGTGGGATAAGTTAGAATTTGCATTCTTTTATATAGTTGGAGGCTCTGGGGTGGGATATCCAAGTCTTCCATTTTTTACTAAATGTGGTAATGGGATGATTTTTGTAAGCAAGCAATAATTCAAATTGTGCTTGTGTATTCAGTCTGGTTATAACAGTAGATGGGTTGGGTGCTTCTGTAGATTTCCAGAGGTTGGCTATTGTAAGTCTTGATGCTATTAAGATGTGGACCACTATAGTTCTATGTATAATGGGATATTTCTCAAGGTCAATACCTAATAGGGCTGAGGCTGGAGTAAGCGTGGAAAGGTTTCCTGTTATATCTGCTATAAAGGATGAAACTGAGTTCCAAAAGCTTTTCAGGGTTTTGCAGCTCCAGAGGGTATGTATAAGATTTCCAGTTTGCTCATTACACCTCCAACAAATATCAGATGTGGATGGGTACATTTTAGATAATTTATAAGGGGTTAAATACCACCTGTTAATTATTTTCTGGGCATTGTCCCAGTGTTCTATGCATGAAGATGATTTGTTCATTATTTGGAGAGATTTTTTCCACTGTTCCCAGGAGCAGTTTTGATCTAAATCTCTCTCCCATTTCAACATGTGAGCATTTTTATTGGCTGGTTGGGAGGATTGTATCTCATAGAAGAGGGAATATTGGACACTTTCAACCCCCTTTCATACAACACTGTACCCATATAACAGTTTTATCATTTTTTTCACACAAATAGAGCTTTCTTTTGGTGGTATTTAATCCCCGCTGGGTTGTTTATTTTTTGAGCTACAAATTAAAAAAGACTGAACATTTTTCTTAGTTTCTGTTATACATTTTATTTTTATAAATTTGATTGAAATTTGCAAATGACAAAAGACAGAGGTGACAAGACACCTCAACAGACAGAGGGTAGCAGATAGCAGATACAAGGAATGAGAATATATTTGAAAACCACAACTGAGGCAACAACCGATAGGAAAGTAGGGTATCAAACGTTGCTAAGATCAAAGAGACGTGGATGGATGAGAAGAGAGGGAGGGTGATAGACCTCACATAGGGTCCAGAAAGGTGCTCTAAAAGCAATGCATCTCCTGACCCTAAGATAAGGCTAGTGGTTGGAATGAAGAATATAGCTAGATCTAGCTACTAGAACTCCCAGAACGTTGCAGGAGTTTATGAATAAATGAAGTAAACTGATCCATGTGCAAATTCATATACAACATAAAGTGCTTTGTGCTCAAGATGATGTTCCCTGCAGATCCACTGCTTCCACTTTGCACCCACTTCTTTAATCTCATAATATTTACTGTTATATTAAAGTAGAAACCTGTGAAAAAATAATGTAATCATACAATATTTTGTGCTCAATATAATGTTCTCTGCAAGTCCACTGCTTCCACTTTGCATCTATTTCTATGAACTTATTTAAAAAAAAATAAAATAAATCCACCAATCAATGAAAAGTTGATAAGGTGTAAAGTTCTCGGTGCTCCAAACTGTGCCAGTTGTAGTGTAGCCACGCCTTCTTCCACCTCTTACACACGTGATGGTGAGGGCGCCCCCTTAGTGGTGCTTCCCCACTCACCAGAGCAATATGACTCCCAGCTTTTCATCTACCAGAGTCACCAACATCCTTCACATTCTCCTCACCTCCGATGGCAAAGGAACTGGATCCTCCTCCTCACTCCTGCAAGTCTGCTGCACTTTCTGTCAGTCTCCCTCCTAGACTCCTCCTCCTCCGACCGCTGTTCCAGCAGGAGCTCCGCCTCTTCATACACACTCAGAGCTCCACCTCTTCATACACACTCAGGGCTCCTCCTCTTCAAACACACTCAGAGCTCCGCCCCTTCATACACACTCAGAGCTCCGCCTCTTCATACACACTCAGAGCTCTGCCTCTTCATACGCACTCAGAGCTCCGCCTCTTCATACGCACTCAGGGCTCTGCCTCTTCATACGCACTCAGAGCTCCGCCTCTTCATACACACTCAGAGCTCTGCCTCTTCATACACACTCAGAGCTCTGCCTCTTCATACACACTCAGAGCTCCTCCTCTTCATACACACTCAGAGCTCCGCCTCTTCATACACACTCAGAGCTCCGCCGCTTTACACACACTCAGAGCTCCTCCTCTTCATACACACTCAGGGCTCCTCCTCTTTACACACACTCAGAGCTTTGCCTCTTCATACACACTCAGGAGCTCCGCCTCATCATACACACTCAGGAGCTCCACCACTTCATACACACTCAGAGCTCCGCCTCTTTATACACACTCAGAGCTCCGCCTCTTCATACACACTCAGGGCTCCGCCTCTTAATATACACTCAGGAGCTCCGCCTCTTCATACACACTCAGGAGCTCCGCCTCTTCATACACACTCAGAGCTCCGCCTCTTCATACTCACTCAGAGCTCCTCCTCTTCATACACACTCAGAGCTCCGCCTCTTCATACACACTCAGAGCTCCTCCTCTTCATACACACTCAGAGCTCCGTATCTTCATACACATTCAGAGCTCCGCCTCTTCATACACACTCAGAGCTCCGCCTCTTCATACACACTCAGAGCTCCGCCTCTTCATACACACTCAGAGCTCCGTCTCTTCATACACACTCAGAGCTCCATCTCTTCATACACACTCAGAGCTCCGCCTCTTCATACACACTAAGAGCTCCGCCTCTTAATAAACACTCAAGGCTCCACCTCTTCATACTCACTCAGAGCTCCTCCTCTTCATACACACTCAGAGCTCCGCCTCTTCATACACACTCAGAGCTCCTCCTCTTCATACACACTCAGAGCTCCGTCTCTTCATACACATTCAGAGCTCCGCCTCTTCATACACACTCAGAGCTCCGCCTCTTCATACACACTCAGAGCTCCGCCTCTTCATACACACTCAGAGCTCCGTCTCTTCATACACACTCAGAGCTCCATCTCTTCATACACACTCAGAGCTCCGCCTCTTCATACACACTAAGAGCTCCGCCTCTTAATAAACACTCAAGGCTCCACCTCTTCATACACACTCAGAGCTCCCCCTCTTCATACACACTCAGAGCTCCGCCTCTTCATACACACTCAGGGAACCTCGGTTTATGAGTAACGCGGTTAACGAGCATTTTGAAAGACAAGCAACTTTTTTTTTTTAATTCTGACTCGGTTTGCGAGTGTTGTCTCACAAGACGAGCAGAATTCAAGCTAATAGGGCCTGCAGTACCGCATTTGACCTGAGGTGCGGGGGCGCCGGAACTGAGAAGAGCTGAACGACGCCGGTTACAGCCGATCGGCGCCGTTCTGCAATGCTCGGAAAGACACGGAAATACTCAGTTTCCAAGCCTTTCCGAGGTTTGCCGAGGTCAGCCGAAGTGTCCTCTGGGTTTTCCGGCCGTTTCAGAGGCTCTCCAGCGCCCCCCCCCGCATGCGGTATTGCATGCCACTGAAGTCAATGCGGAACAAATTATTTTAATTTCCATTGACTCCAATAGGGAAACTAGCTTTGATATGCGAGTACTTTGGATTACGAGTGTAGCACTATATTTTTCTCTCTCTGCGGGTACTGAGGTATGATGGAGACACCTGTATAGTATTTAGGAGCGGAGTCTTCATAATCTGTGTGATCAGGACAGGATCTCTAACAAGCGCAGGGCCTCCACTCAATTGGGGCTTGTGAATAGCAAGTGAAATCCCAATTGAGAAATATATCTTCACATAGACAGTAATCCACACAGAATTGTATTTGAAGGTCCATGTATTGAAGAAATAACATTCAGTGAACCATCCAACATAAAGTATTTTCCAAACAGGAACATGAAATCATTAACAGTCTCTATGTATGTCTCAGTGAGGGGAATCTTAGCAGGAATTCACTGTCCTCCTTATGCCACATGTCTCTCTCTCCACCCACTTACCCACAAAACCCCTCGCCATCCTCTGCTCTTCTTGATGACCTCATCCTTGGTGAGAGAGAGAGCATAGCAACCATATTGGAGAAGGGCAAACAAACACTGCATAACAGGAGTATACACTTGGTAAATGGGCAAAGAAATGATCACATCACTACATTCTCCCCCTGCTAAAAATCCCTCCGACCCGGCAAGGATAGACACTCAAAACATAGCAAAAGTTTACATAGTTGTCGCCTTCTGCAGACCACTTCTCCAGAAGAAATCTATTACAGAGATTAGCTGCACATGAAATATGGATAGTAACATATAGGCATCATGCCAACCAGTCCAGTCTAGAATGAGCTCAGACCTCCCCTCTGAGGAAGGTCCCGATCAGTAATAGGTGAAGGAACCTGTACAGGAGACTCTGGTGGAGGTGTAAACCAGTCAGTGTCATCGCTCTGGTCTCCACGGTCTGCACAAGGCACATCATTAGAATCTGTAACAATATCAGATTGTGGCTCCTCATCAGCAACAGCAACTTGTGGTCCTGGAAGCAAGTGATTCCTATGCCAGGCTTTGATCCGCCCCTCAGCTCCTCTCATCCTGTACACTGCAATTCTACCAAGTTTTTCTATAACTTCAATAACTTCTCCAGCGATCAGCTAATTTATGTTTGGCTGAAGGTCCCAAATTGCGGAGAAGCTCTTTATCACCAGGTTCTAAGTCCTTGTAACGAACTTTGGCATCAAAACGCCTTTTATTCCCAGCATTTTAAACTCAGTTTAAGTCGTGCCCCATACTGGTAGTGATTTGATGATTTCTACTTTCCACTCCATCAGTAGACACACCCAACTGAATGTCAATAGGGAAAAATTATTTTTTTTTCAAAAAGTTTATTTTTTAAAATGATTTTTTTTTTCAAAATTTCTTTTTTTTTTTAAATAATTATTTTTTTTAAATTATTGTTTTTCTAAAATTATTTTTTTCTTTCAAACATTATTTTTTTTTTCCAAAAAATATATATTTTTTTAAAAATATATATATATTTTTTCAAAAATATATATATTTTTATAATTATTTTTTTTTGAAATTTTGAAAAATTATTTTTTTTTTTTTTTAAATGATTTTTTTTTCTAAAATGATTTTTTTTCTAAAATTATTTTTTTTTTTCAAAAAATTTTTTTTTTTTAGTTATTTTTTTTATAAAATTAGTTATTTTTTTTATAAAATTAGTTATTTTTTTTATAAAAAAATTAGTTATTTTTTTTCAAAAATTCGTTTTTTTTTTTTTTTCAAAAATTCGTTTTTTTTTTCAAAAATATATCTTTTTTTAATGATTTTTTTTCAAACATATATCTTTTTTTAATGATTTTTTTTCAAACATATATCTTTTTTTAATGATTTTTTTTCAAACATATATCTTTTTTTAATGATTTTTTTTCAAACATATATCTTTTTTTAATGATTTTTTTAATAATTTTTTTTCAATTTTTTTTTTTTTTAAATAATCTTTTTTTCAAAAATGATTTTTTTTTTTTCAGTTATTTTTTTTTAAATAACTGACACCCCGCAACTACGATCTTGGTAAAGAGTCTCTGACGGAGACTCTTTACCACGTGATCAGCCGTGTCCAATCACGGTGGAAATAGGAAGAGCCGGTAATCGGCTTTTCCTCACTCCTGTCTGTCAGACACGAGTAGAGGAGAGTGCAGCCCCCCTGAGGATGCCCACACTGGACCACCAGGGACGCCACCAGACCACCAGGGATGCCCAGCACAAGGTATGCCACCCTAGACCACCGGGGATGCCAGTCAGTGCCCACAATGGATGTCATTATTGTTTGGCACTGATTGACATCCATCAGTACAAAACAATACAATACAATGCCGCCTATCAGTGCCCATCCGTGCCATCTATCAGTGCCCATCCATGCCGCCTATTAGTGCCCATCCATGCTCATCTGTGCCGCCTATCCATGCCCATCCATGCCGCCTATCCATGCCAGCTATCAGTGCCAATTTGTGCCACCTATCAGTGCCCATCTGTGTCGCCCACCAGTGCCACATATCAGTGCCCATCGATGCCACCTCATCAGTGCCACTTCATCGGTGCCCATCATTGTCGCCTTACCAGTGCCCCTCAGTGCAGCCCCATCAGTGCCCATCAGTAAAGGAGAAAACTTACTTATTTACAACGTTTTGAAACTGAAATTAAAAAAAAAACATTTAAAAAAAAAAAATTGGTCTTTTTTTATTTGTTTAGCAAAAAATAAATACCACCAAAAGAAATCTCTATTTGTGGGAACAAAATAATAAAAATGTCATTTGGGTACAGTGTTGTATGACCGCGTAATTGTCATTCAAAGTGCGACCGCGTTGAAAGCTGAAAATTGGTCTGGGCAGGAAGGTGTATAAGTGCCCCCCCCCCCCCCCGGTATTGAAGGAGTTAATTTGTCACATCTGTAGGAGAGATTCCCTTCTCAGGGATCTCCCCAGAAGCTCTTCTCGCTCCTCACAAACACAGAAACATCCTCTTCCTCTTTATGTTTTGTCTGTATAAAATCAGTAATCATCTGATGAGGGTCACGGAGCTTCCATAAGGATCTGATGAGGGTCACGGAGCTTCCATAAGGATCTGATGAGGGTCACGGTGCTTCCATAAGGATCTGATGAGGGTCACGGAGCTTCCATAAGGATCTGATGAGGGTCACGGAGCTTCCATAAGGATCTGATGAGGGTCACGGAGCTTCCATAAGGATCTGATGAGGGTCACGGAGCTTCCATAAGGATCTGATGAGGGTCACGGAGCTTCCATAAGGATCTGATGAGGGTCACGGAGCTTCCATAAGGATCTGATGAGGGTCACGGTGCTTCCATAATCATCTGATGAGGGTCACAGAGCTTCCATAAGGATCTGATGAGGGTCACGGAGCTTCCATAAGGATCTGATGAGGGTCATGGAGCTTCCATAAGGATCTGATGAGGGTCACGGGGCTTCCATAAGGATCTGATGAGGGTCACGGTGCTTCCATAAGGATCTGATGAGGGTCACGGAGCTTCCATAAGGATCTGATGAGGGTCACGGAGCTTCCACAAGGATCTGATGAGGGTCATGGAGCTTCCACAAGGATCTGATGAGGGTCACGGAGCTTCCATAATCATCTGATGAGGGTCAGGGAGCTTCCATAAGGATCTGATGAGGGTCACGGAGCTTCCATAAGGATCTGATGAGGGTCACGGAGCTTCCATAAGGCTCTGATGAGGGTCACGGAGCTTCCATAAGGATCTGATGAGGGTCACGGAGCTTCCATAATCATCTGATGAGGGTCACGGAGCTTCCATAAGGATCTGATGAGGGTCACGGAGCTTCCATAAGGATCTGATGAGGGTCACGGAGCTTCCATAAGGATCTGATGAGGGTCACGGGGCTTCCATAAGGATCTGATGAGGGTCACGGTGCTTCCATAAGGATCTGATGAGGGTCACGGAGCTTCCATAAGGATCTGATGAGGGTCACGGAGCTTCCACAATGATCTGATGAGGGTCATGGAGCTTCCACAAGGATCTGATGAGGGTCACGGAGCTTCCATAATCATCTGATGAGGGTCACGGAGCTTCCATAAGGATCTGATGAGGGTCACGGAGCTTCCATAAGGATGTGATGAGGGTCACGGAGCTTCCATAAGGATCTGATGAGGGTCACGGGGCTTCCATAAGGATCTGATGAGGGTCACGGAGCTTCCACAAGGATCTGACAAAACATCAATATATTCCTGAGCCCTGGTACTCACATGAGTGTCCTTGTAAGCTCTAATGATAATGGATGCTGGTGGTCTTCAGCTTTCCATGATGCTCTGTTCTTTCTTTTCCTCTGAGCAGGTCCATTCCTCTATCACTTGTTGTGCAAAATCTTTCCACACCTCAAAGCTCTCTTCACCAGCGGGGGCAGGGAGCGCCCCTGAAAAAGCCTTTAATTTGCGATAAGAATCGGCATATAAATTCTGACCGATGACTTCAGTGACTTTTAGCAGCAGGTGCTCAATATTTGTTTCCTGCTTAGCGGCTGTAGCAGTCACCAGAGTTTCTCCTGATGAAGCCGTTGTATTCAATGGTTCACACTTTACAGGCAGGGCTGGTAACTTCCGCCTTACTGGAGGTGAGATTACTGGAAATACTACAGCACAACCAATTACATCAGCCCCCTTTGGATATGTGCAAAAGGGCCCTTTAACTGGATTTAAATCCACCTCACTGAGACCGAGATAGTGGGTATACAGTTCATAACTCTCATCTTCCTCTCTTTTATCCACCAGAGCAGAAGACTGCAAGGTTTCATATGCTTGTAGCGCCCCCTGCAGTCTATGGGCGCTCACAGTGATAGGTACACATGAAATAGCAAATGTCCTTTTAGGTGGAAGTCCCTCTTCCAGGGCCCACTGCCTCACAGCTTCTGTTGAGAACAGCGACATGGTCGTTCCTTAATGTCCTGATCCAAGATATTTATCTCAGCAGTGCCTCCAAATGTAGCGCTATTCTTCTCTCTCTGCGGCTACTGAGGTATGATGGCGCCACCTGTATAGTATTTAGGAGCAGAGTCTTCATAATCTGTGTGATCAGGACAGGATCTCTAACAAGCGCAGGGCCTCCACTCAATTGGGGCTTGTGAATAGCAAGTGAAATCCCAATTGAGAAATATATCTTCACATAGACAGTAATCCACACAGCATTGTATTTGAAGGTCCATGTATTGAAGAAATAACATTCAGTGAACCATCCAACATAAAGTATTTTCCAAACAGGAACATGAAATCATTAACAGTCTCTATGCAGGTCTCAGTGAGGGGAATCTGCAGTATTTACACATTCTGTGTTCTCTTAGCAGGAATTCACTCTTCTCTCTCCACATGTCTCTCTCTCCAACCACTTACCCACAAAACCCCTCGCCATCCTCTGCTCTTCTTGATGACCTCATCCTCGGTGAGAGAGAGAGCATAGCAACCATATTGGAAAAGGGAAAACAGACACTGCATAACAAGAGTATACACTTGGTAAATGGGCAAAGAAATGATCACATCACTACATTATCATATACGAGGAAGTGTTCTTACTTGGAGAGATCTCCACCACCATTCCTATGTAAACATTACATACATGCAATTTATGTTACCATATTCATTATGACTGGACTGATAAATATATATATATATATATATTTATATTTATTTATTTATGCTTTTGATATATTTTTGCAATTTCTTCACCAA
Organism: Lithobates sylvaticus; assembly: GCA_028564925.1. Classification (NCBI taxonomy): domain Eukaryota; kingdom Metazoa; phylum Chordata; class Amphibia; order Anura; family Ranidae; genus Lithobates; species Lithobates sylvaticus. The sequence goes on along the minus strand of CM053028.1, from coordinate 563,337,080 downwards.
AAAGTTCAATTTCGGGAGTTATGTTTTTAACTTTGCCCTGTTAAACAAGACTGGTTATTATGAGACGTTTCTTGGGGCTGCAGTTCCTCTGAACTCCACAAGATGGTGATCTCACCTCTACCCAGATAGGAAGTCTCTATGGAATACAGACAGGAAGTGATGTCAGGTACACACAGGAAGTTCCGGGTGAGAGGTGAGTCGGTAAGAAGTAGCGAGGGAGGAGACGCTGCTGGAAGTGGCAGAAGACGAGGTAATAAGATCTTATTTTCTATTTACACCCAGTAACCCCCCGTCATGTCCGTCCTCTTCCTCCATAGTCTCTGTGATGTCTTTTATCTCCAGCAGATGATGATACACATATATATAGTGTGGAGACCTAGATTAACCCCTTCAGGGGCAGAACATTTCCCCACTTACAGGGCCGGAACATTCTCTTCATTTTGGAGATAAATTCTAGTAATATGTTCCTCTAAACAAACAGCACTGACAATAAATAGACAAGACAATGACCATCCTGACCATACATGGCCTACAAAGGGCAATTATTACACTACACAGGCTGTTGGTCTCTGATGGTCCTCTCACCCCACCTGCACATACTTTTCTGACCTCCTTAAAGGAGAAGTCCAGCCTGAGATCGCTTGGCTGGGCTTCTCCTATGGGTTACAGGAGTGCAATTCGTTTTGCACTCTTGTGACCTGTTTTCAGCAGAGATCGGGCTGAAGTCGGCTCTCTGGTGACATCACTGGAATCAGTCCAGGCACCGCATCATCACGACAATGAAGTCTGGATCTTCCAGGTGCCTGGACTGATGGCCATCTCAGCCTCTCAGCGAGCCACTGAGAGACTGAGACGGGCACTCCCCGCCCCTCCACAGCTCCAGTGAGCGCGGGGGGCGGAGCTGTGAGAACCGAGCCATCGCAGATGTTAGATCGGTCGGTTCTCAGTGAAGAGGTGCCGGGGGACCGATGCTGCATCCACCTAGGTAAGTATGAATCTGAAAGAAAAAAAATCATACTTCTCTTTTAAAGACCTTCTGCCAGCAAGTGAATGAAGCCTTCACCTCACCATTTCACCGTTCTAGAAATATGTTGCAGGATACAAAATAGACCAAGAGAACAAACCCCTCCCCCCGCTGTCCTCCTACCAGCACTGAAATAAAAATCACACACCAGTAATGTGCACTACAAGGTCCAGCCCAACAGACAGCAGTCTATGGTAACAGCATGATGAGGACAAATGTTCATTCCAACATACAAGGGTCCTGCAGCTTGTCAGATAAAGATCCGGGAAGATCCAAGGAGCTCAAACAACAAAGAAATGACAGCGCAAGATCCTCATTAGAATGATGAAGTCATTTATTCCATAATAACAAATAGTACACTTACATGTTAAAATCTTCATAATCAGCATAGATGGGAGAGTACAGAACAGACTCCTCCCCCACTGTTCTGTAGTCCACCAGCAGGATCTCCCTGCTATCCAATCCGATCCCTTCTCTTACTGCAGAGAGTGACAGTGACATCACTCCGATCAGTCAGCAGGCTGCCGGAGATTGGAGCCTTGCAGCCGGAGTTCTGCCAATTATCCTGATTAGCCGACAACTCCGACCAAAAGTCAGCAAGTTCCCCTTCCTGGACATCATGATGACCCGACATTGTCCTCACAGCACTGCCTCAGAGCAAACCAGTCAAAGGAAGGATCGTATTTATCATTCCTTGTCTGCAGATCTAATACTAAACAAATCCAGTTCAGAAACTAAACAAACCCAACAGAGAAAAGGGAATATCTGATCCAGCAGCCAAGAGGGTCCCGCACCTCAAAATGTAGCAAACAGTCCAAACTAAATCTGTTCCCATGGGGGGAGTAGTTGTTAAATGTACAGAAACTCTCCTATTACCCCCCTCACATCCACATCCTATTATTGTGTGACCAACACCATCCAAATAATTCTTACTTTCATTTCCCAAAGTTATCCGTCTACAAGGAGACCTGTATAGATCAAATGACGGCACCAATGAGGATGGAGGAGGACCGGAGTCACATGACTGAGAAGATACTAAACTTCACCCTGGAGATCATCTACCTGCTGACCGGAGAGGTGAGGAGGATTCTGGGAGGTCACATGACATCACTATTATCTCTATTAATAAAACACAGACCTGACCGGAGAGGTGAGGAGGATTCTGGGAGGTCACATGACATCACTCCTATCTCTATTAATAAAACACAGACCTGACCGGAGAGGTGAGGAGGATTCTGGGAGGTCACATGACATCACTCTTATCTCTATTAATAAAACACAAACCTGACCGGAGAGGTGAGGAGGATTCTGGGAGGTCACATGACATCACTCTTATCTCTATTAATAAAACACAGACCTGACGGAGAGGTGAGGAGGATTCTGGTATTCTAACATGATATTCCTATTGGTTCTCCAATACAGAGATTTCCTCTTGTGAAGCCAGGTGATCATATGACCATCACATGTGACTCCCTAAAACCTGAGAGACACAACATGGAGAAGATTCTAGAAGTCACCAAGAAGATGATGGAGCTGCTGACAGCAGAGGTGAGCGGTGCTGGGAATTCTGGGACATTATCCAGTAACAGACAAGGGATGTGTCTGGATGGTGACTGTATCATTGTGTGTGTCAGGTTCCTATAAGGTGTCAGGATGTCACTGTCTATTTCTCCATGGAGGAGTGGGAGTATTTAGAAGGACACAAGGATCTCTACAAGGACGTCATGATGGACAATCAGCCGCCCCTCACATCACCGGGTAAGAGGAGACTTTATTGTAAAGGAGAGAGCAGTACGGAGGCTCCACCTAGATCCCCCATCATCTGATAAACACACAGAAACAATGTATTCAGTCAGTGTGTGTGTTTCCTACAGATGGATCCAGTAATGGGAACCCCCCAGAGAGATGTCCCCGTCCTCTGTATTCCCGGGATTCCACACAGGAAGATCACACCATCCCTCACCATCATCAGGTAGATGGTTGACAATTATTGGTAGTTCTGATTTATACACAGCATGTTTGTTACAATGAATGTTTTATTATATATTCAGAGTGGAAACCTCGGGGATGATAATATTGATGTTAAAGAAGAGTATAAAGAGGAGGATGAGGAGTATGGAGTGATGGAGGAGTTTTCAGAAGGACACAAGGATATGATGGAGCCACCAAATACCAGGAACCCACCAGAGAGATGTCCCCGTCCTCTGTATTCCTGGGATTCCACACAGGAAGATCACACCATCCCCCACTGTTACAAGGTTGGTGGGATGGAGCATCTAGAACATGGACTCCTAGAGATGATGTGTGGATTTTTTGTGTGATGTCATAATAATAAATCGTATTGTTTACAGATGATATTCTCTCTCCTTTTCTTGATTTAGATTGGAGATCCAATCGATATAGAATTTGAGGTTAAATCAGAAGAAGAAGAGAGGTATGTGAGGGATGATCAGCAGTCTATGGAGGAGGATGGAATAACGGGGACATTTATAGAGGAGGACACTCCTACAGAGATCAGCACAGGTGGGTCATTAACACTAAATACATTCCTCCACCCATACTGCTCACTGATTGGTCCAGAGTAGGGCGGGGACTGGGTGATAATCTTCCTTCTCTGTGCTGCAGACACAATTTATGGATCTAGACTGGATTTATGGAAATTCTGGGGTTCAGCTGGCAGAAAAAGGTTTAATTTCACCATAAATGTTGCTCTACCTAGGCACCTTGGGCATGTGCTTTGGGTCTTCTACCTCATGCCCAGGTCTAGCAAGATCTCTGACAGAACAATCCCCCCAGGATTACTTGTTCTGTTGTCTGCTGGCTGTGCCGGGTGGAGGGATATGTCTGTATAGTCTCAGACCCAAGTCACTGAGTGCAGTCTCAGGAGATGGGAGGCAGCGGTGTGGGACCTCTGCAACTTGTCTCATGTAAACATTTAATCTTCCACTGATTACTGAATACCAATATTATGAGTCCTGACCCTTACACTGTATAATTTATATTGTATATTACATACTCCTGACTAGAGGTCGACCGATATATCGGCCGTTATTTGGTGTTTTTTAATTAATCGTCATCGGCCGATTGTGCTGATAAAAAAGGCCGATTATAACTTCAGCCGCGACTTACAAATGACTTCTGTAATAGAAATCAATGGAAGTTGCCTGAGTCTTGCCCTGGAGCGACTTGTCTCCTCTCTGGTCTGCCAAGAAAAGACTAAAAAGATAGAATGTTTCTTCTTATCAATAGACTGAACTCTGTGGAGAAGTTCTCAGTTTAACCATTTAAAGACTAAATCTTTTCTGACACTTGTTGCTTACAAGTAAAAATCCTGTATTTTCTGCTAGAAAATCACTTGGAACCCCCAAAAATGATATATATATTTTTTTAGCAGACCCTAGGGAATGAAATAGCGGTTGTTCCAATATTTTATGTCACACGGTATTTGCGCAGCGGTCTTTCAAACGCAATTTTTTGGGAAAAAATACACTAATTAAAAAAAAAACTAAAACAGTAAAGTTAGCGCATTTTTTTTTTTTTTTTTCGTCCAAAAGTTTTGATTACCTGTTTGTGTATTTAATATATAGTTTTTTTTATTTTATCTAAATTATGCATACAGGTGAACTGATTGGAGGTTTGTTTTGTTTAATGTTTAAATGTAAGAAATTTTCTGTATCACTTATTACTTAAGGCGGCTTTCACACTGGAGCGGGCAGGCGTTGATGGTAAAACGCTGCTAGTTTTAGCGGCGCTTTACCGTTATTTTAGCGGCGCTATTCGGCTGCTAGCGGGGCACTTATAACCCAGCTAGCAGCCGAGGAAGGGGTTAAATGCGCCCGTGAAGCGCCGCTGCCAAATCGCATTGCAGGCGCTTCGGCAGCAGTGCCCATTCATTTCAATGGGCAGGAGTGGTGGAGGAGCGGTGTACACCGCTCCAAAGATGCTGCTTGCAGGACTGCCAACACATCGCCTCAGTGTGAAAGCACTCGGGCTTCACACTGACTGCAGGGGAGCCATTTTGCAGGCACTTTTCAGGTGCTATTTTTAGCCCAAAAGCGCCTGAAAAACGCCCCAGTGTGAAATGTGTCTAACTGTTAGATTTTATGAGATGAAGGGAAAAAAAAAAAAACGGCCTAACATATCGGCCCAAAAAAAATCAGCATCATATATCGGCCACCGGCCGCCGCGATTTCTAAATATCGGCATCGGCCAGAGAAAAACCCATATCGGTCGACCTCTACTCCTGACCTCTGCACTATATACTCTGTTGTACATTCCATCATTCTGATACTATATAGTCCTATCTGTTGTATCTTATACAATATGTTGTACATTACATAGTCCTGTTTTGTCACACCCATTTCCTACCAGCTGGACATTTTGATGATTTGATTGGAGGACAGACTTTTACATGTTGATAATAATGTGATCACACCCATTTCCTACCAGCTGGACATTTTATATCTGATGACATTTACTTACTCAGAGGACCCATTTACTAGTTACCTTGAGGGGGGAATTGTAAGATCCTCAGAGACAAAGCTGCCAGATGTGGGCGGAGTCCTGGTTTAGGGGAACCAATCAGCTCATGTCTAGTAATAATCTTTTTATTTCTATTTTAGTAGATGGATGGGAGATGAGGAAAACCTCAGAGGATTGTCTCACTTTGTCTCCAGACTGTAAAGTAGAAGATGAGGACATCACACAGTATAGTCCAGGAGAAAACCCGACTACCTCAAATGTCCATCCGGCACCACACAGTGTAGATGGACCATCGTATTCCTCTTATCCTGAGGAACCTCAGACTGTGCGGGACGGTGCCGTCCTTCCAACAGAGAAGAGGCTTCCCTGTACTGAGTGCGGGAAGTGTTTCCCTTCTAAATCCCAAATGAATGTGCATATAAGATCTCACACAGGAGAGAAACCGTATTCCTGTCCTGAGTGCGGGGAATGTTTTTCAGTGACGTCCAGTCTTTCCAGACATCAGAGATCTCACACGGGGGAGAAGCCGTATTCCTGTCCTGAGTGCGGTAAATGTTTCACACAAAAGTCCGATCTTAACACACATCAGAGATCTCATACAGGGGAGAAGCCTTATTCCTGTCCGGAGTGCGGAAAATGTTTTTCAGTGAAGTTCAGTCTTGACACGCATCAAAGATCTCACACGGGGGAGAAGCCGTATTCCTGTCCTGAGTGTGGGAAATGTTTTTTGCAGAAGCCCCATCTTGTCATACATCAGAGATCTCACACGGGGGAGAAGCCGTATTCCTGTCCTGAGTGTGGGAAATGTTTTGTACAAAAATTACATCTTGTCATACATCAGAGATCTCACATGGGGGAGAAGCCGTATTCCTGTCCTGAGTGCGGGAAATGTTTTTCAATGAAGTCCAATCTTGACACACATCAAAGATCTCACATGGGGAAGAAAACGTATTCCTGTCCTGAGTGTGGGAAATGTTTTTTGCAGAAGTCCCATCTTTACATACATCAGAGATCTCACACGGGGGAGAAGCCGTATTCCTGTCCTGAGTGCGGGAAATGTTTTTCAGTGAAGTCCCATCTTTCCAGACATCAGAGATCTCACACAGGGGAGAAGCCGTATTCCTGTCCTGAGTGCGGGAAATGTTTTTCAGAGAAGTTCAGTCTTTCCAGACATCAGAGATCTCACACGGGGGAGAAGCCGTATTCCTGTCCTGAGTGCGGGAAATGTTTTTCAGTGAAGTCCCATCTTTACATACATCAGAGATCTCACACAGGGGAGAAGCCGTATTCCTGTCCTGAGTGAGGGAATTGTTCCTCACTGAAGTCCTGTCTTCCTGTACATCAGGGATCCCACACAACCCTCGAGGTGTATTAGTGCCTTGAGTGTGGGAAATGTCTTCTATATGAATGTTGCTGGACATCACAGCTCTCATGTGGGGAAGAAGCACACCCTGATATACACCTCAGATATACTCCATGGCTGATCTTCATCATGGAAGAAACAGTTGATAAGGAGATCAGAGATCCCCAAAGACATGGATGAAGTGTTGTAAAAATACAATGGATGGGCGGCTCATACAGGTCTGGTAATGTACTTTTATGTCATGGCTTTCTTCCAGGTCGGCACCCATGCATGCGCACACCCAGAAACCTTCACTGTCATTGGCTGTAGGACAAGTTTGTCAGCAGGTCCCTGCCAATGGTTTTGCCCCATACCCTGCTGATCACCTGCAGCCAATGACAAATCACCCCTGTGTTTTGTAAACACGGGGAGCTATCTTGTGATTTCTTCTCTTCCCGAGTCCTTTTCGGTTCAGCAAGAGAAGAGAACACCACACTGTGAGTATAATCACCACACCCACACACCTTAGATTGGCACATTTAACCCCATTGATTGCCCTCATTCACCCTCTGATCCCCCCTGTCACCCAACCAGTGCCATTAGTACAGCGTCAGTGTCCAGTATTTTTCACCAATCATTGTATTAGGGTCACTTGTTACATCAGATAGTGCCAGGGTCAGCTAGCATTAGATTGCCCTCACACTATCGCACTCACGCTATAGGATCCTGATCACCAACATTACTAGTATAGTGTCTGTATGGATCAATATCCTGATCACCGCCATTGCTAGTATAGTGTCTGTATGGATCAATATCCTGATCACCGCCATTACTAGTATAGTATCTGTATGGATCAATATCCTGATCACCGCCATTACTAGTATAGTATCTGTATGGATCAATATCCTGATCACTGTCATTGCTAGTATAGTGTCTGTATGGATCAATATCCTGATCACCGCCATTACTAGTATAGTGTCTGTATGATCAATATCCTGATCACCGCCATTACTAGTATAGTGTCTGTATGGATTAATATCCTGATCACTGCCATTACTAGTATAGTGTCTGCATGGATCAATATCCTGATCACCGCCATTACTAGTATAGTATCTGTATGGATCAATATCCTGATCACTGCCATTACTAGTATATTGTCTGTATGGATCAATATCCTGATCACCGCCATTACTAGTATAGTATCTGTATGGATTAATATCCTGATCACTGCCATTACTAGTATAGTGTCTGCATGGATCAATATCCTGATCACCGCCATTACTAGTATAGTATCTGTATGGATCAATATCCTGATCACCGCCATTACTAGTATAGTATCTGTATGGATCAATATCCTGATCACTGTCATTGCTAGTATAGTGTCTATAGGTCGACCGATATATCGGCCGATATTTGGCGTTTTTTATTTAATCGGCATCGGCCGATTGTGCTGATAAAAAAGGCCGATTATAACTTCAGCCGCGACTTGCAAATGACTTCTGTAATAGAAATCAATGGAAGTTGCCTGAGTCTTGCCCTGGAGCGACTTGTCTCCTCTCTGGTCTGCCAAGAAAAGACTAAAAAGATAGAATGTTTCTTCTTATCAATGGACTGAACTCTGTGGAGGAGATCTCAGTTTAACCATTTAAAGACTAAATCTTTTCTGACACTTGTTGCTTACAAGTAAAATTCCTGTATTTTCTGCTAGAAAATCACTTAGAACCCCCAAAAATTATATATATTTTTTTTTTGCAGAGACCCTAGGGAATAAAATAGCGGTTATTGCAATATTTTATGTCACATGCGCAGCGGTCTTTCAAACGCATTTTTTTTTTGGGGAAAAAAAATACACTAATGATTTAAAAAAAAAAAAAACAGTAAAGTTAGCCCATTTTTTTTTTTTTTTGTCCAAAAGTTTTGATTACCTGTTTTTGTGTATTTAATATTTAAGATATCTTTTTTTTTTTTTTTAAATCTAAATTATACATACTAGTGAACTGATTGGAGGTTTGTTTAATAGAATGTAAGAAATTTTCTGTATCACTTATTACTTAAGGCTGCTAACACACTGGAGAAGGCAGGCATTGACGGTAAAACACTGCTAGTTTTAGTGGCGATTTACCGTCATTTTAGCGGCGCTTTACCGTCATTTTAGCGGCGCTATTCAGCCACTAGCAGGGCGCTTATAACCCAGCTAGCGGCCAAGGAAGGGGTTAAATGCGCCCGTTGTGGTTGTACTTATGATAATATATAATCTACTGTGTGAAGCTCGGTGATAACAAGTCTGACTTGTAGTTAAATCCTGATGGGCACAGAGTCACATCGGCTGCTTAAAGGGATTAGTTAATTAGCTCATGTTAATTTGTTACAGGTGTATTGTTAGAGTAATATGAGCAGGAGGGGGAGGGGGATCTCCTCTTTTACTGTATTATAAATACTTGTCATTTTGGTTCTAATAAAACAGTCCATGTTAGCACTAAGCAAGTTTAGTCTCGTTTTGTGCTTGGAAGCGGTTGGAATATCTGAGATCTATATTCAGACTGGGAGGAAGTGGTATATGACGAAAGCACTCAAGAGGCGTGTAGGGACGTTTCGTCACATGGGGTATCTCAGCCAATGGTCAGGGGTTTTCTTGAATCCCTTGGCCTGCTGGGAGAACCTATATATTCGGGTGGAGTCAAGTGATCAGGGTTCTGTGCCACCTAGGGAGAAAACATTTTCGCAGAAGGGAGTTTAACAAGACTCGTGGCCACTCATTAAAGTTAGAAGAAAAGAGGTTTAACCTTAAACTACGTAGAGGGTTCTTTACTGTAAGTGCGGCGGGGAGCATCGATAGTTTCAGGAAACTATTAGATAATCACTTGAACGACGGCAACATACAGGAATATACAATGTAATACTGACATATAATCATACACATAGGTTGGACTTGATGAACTTGTGTCTTTTTTCAAACTCACCTACTATGTTACTATGTAAGCTAGCTGCTGCCATAACAATGGTATTTAGCATCATAGTACCGATGTACGGGTACAGCAATTTGCGTGAAGTGGTTAAAGGGTAACTACACTTGCGTGGGAAAAAAAGCATCTAAAGAAAAAAAATAATATAGCGCATATAATTGTGACACTAATCATATTGTAATTGAATGTTATTAAAAATCACCTTTCCTTTTCAATCTGCAGCCAATGTAATTTTCTAAGAATACATTGCAATATGGCTACCTGGGGTTGTTCTGTACATAGTGTGTATACTGACCACTCCCCAGAAACATAATTTCCTGCTTGTGTGATTGGCTGGAAATTTTCCCAGAAGTCTGCCCTAAGATACAAGTCAGATTTCAGGCATCCCCTGAAACAAAAATGTCATTTTTTGGAAAGATACTTTCAATAGGAACACGTCTAAAGGGATGGAGGACACAGCTTTCCTCATTAGTCCCCTGCAGCTGCACACCTGACAGTTAATTATGAAACCACTCCTATTAGACTCACTCAGAACAGAGGCACAAACACACGGATTTCTTCAGAATAACAAAAGGTAGGAATCCACAACAAAGGTTGTTATAATCCTTGCAATGTACACAGATCACCCAGAGTAGAATGTTTTTTTCCTCAGCTAAAGTGGAGTTAGGCTTACCCATTAACCATTGTAATTTACTTTGCAGGAACACCAATCAGCTGCAGCCCTGATCTGTTTATTCTGACAGCAGCAGGGTGTTGCTCTAGGAATACAAACATCCGCGCCTGCAGTGCTGCAGGAGGAAATTTCTCATCCACAGTTTAAAAAAAATGCGCATGCCCAAGCATGAGGGGCCTGTGTGGTCAGTGGGTGGATTGCGCCTTTGCTTCAGCATATTTTTTTTTTTCACTTTTTTGGTATAGATTTCAGTTAAAAAAAAGTTGTTGTTTTACTGAGTTAATCTCAAATCGTTATTGTGTTTTATTATTAATCATTGTTTGCTTTAGAACAGGGGTCTCAAACTCAAATTACCTGAGGGCCACAAGACAAGTTTTCATATCGCATGGGGGCCGCATGCACACTTCAAAATGAACAGTACTGGTGTCAGTGGATGCATTATTAACCCACAGCACTGGTGTTAGTGGATGCATTATTAAACTCTAGCACTGGTGTCAGCGGATGCATTATTGAACCCCAGCACCGGTGTCAGCGGACGCATTATTAAACCCCCAGCACTGGTGTTAGCGGACGCCTTATTAAACTCCAGTACTGGTGTCTTTGTCTACTTTACAAAAAGAGGTCATTTGGGGACATGTTTTTACTGTAGAGGAAATGTGTAAGTTCTGTATATAATTGTATTATATTTTGTATGTATTGCACATGGCACTAATAATGTTTTCATTACATGTTTGCATTCTTTTGAGTCCTGATTATAATTAGCCTGCCTATGTTACGCCCCTTGTAACCATCCAAGTACAATTGTAATATTAATGTGATACCTACGTAATCATGTGTATAAAAACCTTCAATTGCGTCATAATAAAACACAACAGTAATTTGGAAATATGCGGAGTGTATCTTTTGTGTCTGTTCCCTACTGCAGTAGTTATTATTAATTTGGAAACAATAATCAATATGAGGATAGGAGTTGCCTATCAATAAAATTACATATCAGATGGCGAGCTTTGCCTAGGAGCTGATTTACAGGTGACCCTGAGAATCTAAAACGAGGAGTTTAGACGATCCGGGAGTTTCTGATAATCAGCCTTTTGCTTACATTTGAGTTATCAGACTTCCTTGATCGGTAAGACATTTTTGGGACAAAGGGTACCTATTTTACTCCCCTTAATCAAACTGTATTGATTGGTGGCTATATGTTATTTTGTCACTGTCTACTTTCCTTAGGAGTGTTCACAGGTATATGTAGTACACATCTGCTAGATAAAGTAGTTTAGAGGCAAGAAGGTATAGGCAGAAGTAGAGAAGAGAGAAGACTGGCCAGTCATTATGGGCATTAAATTAAGTAAGGGAATGAAGGGTAAGAGACCCTCAAAAAAAAAAAAAAAGTTTTAACTTTTGGTGAGGTGAAATAGAACCTGTGACGGACTCCGGATACCCTGACTGGGTATCTCCGCTTCTCAAGCTCTGGAACACGAGACCAGTGGATCTGGCTATACTGTAGTTACCCCAAGAACTAGACAGCACTAGTCTTGGAGTAAACCAGAATAAGAACTGTTTATTTGAACAAGAATACAGGCTTTTATACACTTGAGAAGAAGGTCACTCACCACATTTACAATGACCCAAATGTGACGGGAGTCACTTTTGGGCGCAGGGTGACCAAGAAAAGAATGAACCCTGAGAATATGATTGGATTACTTCAAATGGGACAGTAATATTCATTAACAATAGAGATGGGCCCGGTGTTCGATTCGAACCCATGTTCATCGAGTTCAAAACTCTGTGGGCAGGATGCCTGTGGCCAATTATAGCTCAGGGGGTTTAGTACACGCCCCACACTATATATGGCCGCCGCGCCGGCGGCCTTGTGTAGTGTGTCCCAGCGTTCAGGGAAAGAGGATTGATAGGTAGGGACAGTGTGAACTATTTTTCATTAATTTCCGTGTGGGGAAAGTGCAGGGAAAGAGGAATAATAGGCAGGGATAGTGTGTTCTTCTCAGCCATTTGCGTGTGGGGAAAGTGTAGGGAAAGAGGAATAATAGGCAGGGATAGTGTGTTCATCTTAGGCATTTGCGTGTGGGGAAAGTGCTGTTCTCTACAAATACAGCCATCTGCAGGAGTTAGTGTGTGTGCTGTGCGAGTCCAGCACAGCACAGTATAAACCTGCACCTGTATCTACCATTTTGTGCAGTTCTCCATTAATCCAGCCATCTGCAGGAGTTAGTGTGTGTGTTGGGTGAGTCTAGCACAGCACAGTATACAACCTGCACCTGTATCTGCCCTTCTGCCCTGATGTCATCTAATCCAGCCATCTGCAGGAGTTATGGTGTGTATTGTGTGAGTCTAGCACAGCACAGTATACAACCTGCACCTGTATCTGCCCTGGTGTCATCTAATCCAGCCATCTGCAGGAGTTATTGTGTGTGTTGTGTGAGTCTAGCACAGCACAGTATACAACCTGCACCTGTATCTGCCCTTCTGCCCTGGTGTCATCTAATCCAGCCATCTGCAGGAGTTATTGTGTGTGTTGTGTGAGTCTAGCACAGCACAGTATAAACCTGCACCTGTATCTGCCCTTCTGCCCTGGTGTCATCTAATCCAGCCATCTGCTGGAGTTATTGTGTGTGTTGTGTGAGTCTAGCACAGCACAGTAAACAACCTGCACCTGTATCTGCCCTGGTGTCATTTATTCCAGCCATCTGCAGGAGTTATTGTGTGTGTTGTGTGAGTGCAGCACAGCACAGCACAGCACAGTATACAACCTGCACCTGTATCTGCCCTTCTGCCCTGGTGTCATCTAATCCAGCCATCTGCAGGAGTTATTGTGTGTGTTGTGTGAGTCCAGCACAGCACAGTATACAATCTGCACCTGTATCTGCCCTTCTGCCCTGGTGTCATCTAATCCAGCGATCTGCAGGAGTTGGTGTGTGTGTTTTGTGAGTGCAGCGCAGCACAGTATACAACCTGCACCTGTATCTGCCCTGGTGTCATCTAATCCAGCCATCTGCATGAGTTAGTGTGTGTGTTGTGTGAGTCCAGCACAGCACAGTATACAATCTGCACCTGTATCTGCCCTTCTGCCCTGGTGTCATCTAATCCAGCAATCTGCAGGAGTTGGTGTGTGTGTTGTGTGAGTGCAGCGCAGCACAGTATACAACCTGCACCTGTATCTGCCCTGGTGTCATCTAATCCAGCCATCTGCAGGAGTTATTGTGTGTGTTGTGTGACTCCAGCACAATATACACTACCCAATAGCTGTTTTTCCCATCTCCCTGCAGGTCATTACAATGTCTGGAAGGCCAACAAGGAGAGGCAGATAGTCACGAGCCAAGAAAACAGGGCAAGCAGGCTCTGTGTCTAGAGACAACAGTGCTGGTTGTGGATGCGGTGCATCGTCATCAGCACGTGGCCATGGGACACGCTTGTCCTTATTTTCGGCAGCTGGACATGTTGAGCCGCATCATGCCGAATGCTTGGTAGAGTGGATGACCAAGCCCTCCTCATCCTCTCTAACCCAGGCTCAGGGTACTGGCAAAGCAGCTGCCAATGCATACTCAATGTCATCAGTCACCCTTCCCTAGACCAACCAAGTCCTCCTGAGGAGTCCCCGGAACTGTTTGAGCACAGTGTTGGGTACATGCTCCAGGAGGATACCCAGCGTTTTGAAGGCTCTGATGATGATACCCAGCTAGAGGAAGGCAGTAGCGTGAGCGCAGAGAGAGGGGATGCTCAAGAACAGCAATCTGGCAGTCATGTTCCACCAGCTGCAACATCTGCCAGGTTTGCTCCAGTGGTGAAGAGGGAGGGGATGATGAGGTCACTGACTCCACGTGGGTGCCTGAACGGAGAGAGGAGGAGGAGGAGGAGGCGGCACATCTCCAATGAGGCAGGATGCCCTCCGGGGGCCAGTTTGAGGGCAGCACACCAACTGAATCACACCGCAGAGCTCCGCCTGTGCAGGGCGCTGCCTCTGCGCATTATTCCAAAAGTTCTTTGGTGTGGGCCTATTTTGAGATGAGTGCATCAGATTGCACTGCTGCTATTTGCAACATATGTCTCAAGCGTATCTCGCATGGCCAAAACATCAGCCACTTGGGCACCACAAGCATGACCAGACCTGTGTTGATCTGCCATGCAGCTCGTTGGCAAGCGCATCTTAAAGACCCACACCAAAAAACAAAGCGGACCTCTCCTTGCTCCTCATCAGCTGGGATCTCCAACCCCACTATACCTTCAGTCCTCTCTGAAAGCTGCACTGAGAGGAATGAAGGTGTAAAATGAGTTGTGTCACAGCCAAGTACTTGCGGGCACTCTGCTAGCAGTACACCGACGTCCGATTGTACCAGGCAAATTTCCCTGCCCCAGCTGCTGGACCGTCAAAAGAAGTTCACTCCCAGACATCCACATGCCCAGCGGTTGAATGCTAGCTTGGCTAAATTTCTAGCACTTCAACTGCTGCCTTTTTAGTTGGTAGACTCGGCCCCCTTCCGTGAGTTTGTGCAATGTGTGGTTCTTCAGTGGCAGGTTCCCAAACGCCACTTTTTCTCACGGAAGGCGATTCCGGCTCTCTACCGGCATGTGGAAGGCAATGTCTTGGCCTCGCTGGACAGGGCAGTCAGCGGTAAGGTGCATATTACCGCTGACTCATGGTCCAGCAGGCATGGACAGGGACGTTACCTATCTTTTACGGCCCATTGGGTCACTCTTTTGGCAGCTGGGAAGGATGCAGGACAAGGTGCAGTAGTGTTGGAGGTTGTTCCGCCACCACGCCTCCAAAATGCTACTACTGGTTGTGACACACCTCTCTCCTCCACCCCCTCCTCTTCTTCTTCTTCCATGGCCTCTTCGAGTGCTCTGTCCTCGGAACCAGCGGTGATCCGTAGGCGTCCAATGGGCTACGCAAGTACGCAGGCAAAAAGATGCCATGCCGTGCTTGCGCTGGTGTGTTTGGGGGACAGGAGCCACACTGGGGCAGAGGTTCTGTCAGCTCTGCAGGGGCAGGCCGAGAGCTGGTTGACGCCACGCCAGCTTAAGCCAGGAATGGTGGTTTGTGACAATGGCACCAACCTCCTCTCCACCCTGCGACAGGGACAATTGACCCATGTGCCCTGTATGGCTCACGTCCTTAACCTGGTGGTGCAGCGGTTCTTGGGCAGGTACCCAGGCTTACAGGATGTCCTAAGGCAGGCCAGGAAAATCTGTGTGCATTTCCGCCGATCATATAATGCCAGTGCTTGGCTGGCTGAGCTGCAAAAGGAGTTGAACCTGCCCAAGAACCGCCTTATATGTGACATGCCCACCAGGTGGAACTCAACGCTGGCCATGCTGCAGCGACTGCACACGCAGCAAAGGGCCATCAATGAGTACCTGTGCGACTACGGCACCAGGACAGGGTCAGGGGAGCTCAGATTTTTTTCACCACGCCAGTGGAGCATGATCAGGGATGCATGCACTGTCCTGTCACCATTTGAGGAGGCCACGAGGATGGTGAGCAGTGACAGTGCATGCATCAGTGACACTGTACCTCTTGTCCACCTGTTGGAGCATATGCTGCGTGGAATAATGGACAGGGCACTTGAGGCAGAACAGAGGCAGGAAGAGGAGGACTTCCTTGCCTCTCAAGGCCCCCTTTATCCAGACAGTGTTCCTTCTCTCCCACCCATCACACAGGAAGAGGAGGAGGATTGTGTCAGCATGGAGGTGGAGCCTGGCACTCAGCAGCAGCAGCAGCAGTATTTTAGGGATGATTTACAGTCCCAAGAAACCGGTGGGCTTGTACGTGGCTGGGAGGAGGTGGCTGCGGATCATGTCGTCCTCAGTGACCCAGAAGACTCCGGACCGAATGCCTCAGCTAACCTACGTTGCATGGCCTCCCTGATCCTGCAAAGCCTGCGGAAGGATCCTCGTATTCTTCGGATCAAGAAGAGGGACCATTACTGGCTGGCCACTCTCCTTGATCCACGGTACAAGGATAAGGTTGCGGACCTTATCTTGCCGTCGCAGAGGGAGCAGAGGATGAAACATCTCCGGGAGGCCTTGCAGAAAGGTCTGTGCAACGCATTCCCAGAGACTGGGAGGTTACAAACTCCTGGTCCTGGACGACGAGTTGCTGAGGCTTCGGTCAGTAGCAGAAGGAGTGGTGGGGAAGGTGGACGTCTGACCGATGCGTTCAGACAACTTTTTAGTCCGCAGCCCCAAGGTATGATTGGTTCCAGCAACCATCGCCAGCGTCTGATATACATGGTGCAGACTTGGACACCTTTCCCACCGAAAATCCTCTGGCTTACTGGGTCTTGAAGATGGATCACTGGCCAGAGCTTGCACAGTATGCAATTGAGCTACTGGCCTATCCTGCATCCAGCGTTCTTTCAGAACGCACATTCAGTGCTGCTGGAGGCTTTGTCACCGATCACAGGGTGCGCCTGTCCACCAACTTGGTTGATCGACTGACCTTCATAAAGATGAATCAGTCTTGGATCACCACCAGCTACCAAGCACCTGAAGCTGATATAACTGAATAATTTCATTTGAAATGTCACATCCCTTCAAGACTGCCTATGCTAAAGCTGAGTGACTGTCCTGTTATGTTGACTGACTATCCTCTTCCTCCTCAATGATCCTGATGATAGCTTGGAAGAACATTTTTGTTTCTGGGTGCCACCACCAGTGGCTAAGGCCCAATTTTTCAGCCCCTGTTCAACAGGGGCGTGTAATTACAATTTTTTATGGAATGCTTTGCAACAGGTCTCATTGCTGTGCTCAGAGTACAGTATCTGTGAGGGGTTGCAGTGTTGTGGCACCAGCATCATTGGCTAAGGCCCAATTTTTCAGCCCCTGTTTAACAGGGGCGTATAATTACAATTTTTTATGCAATGCTTTGCAACATGTCTCATTGCTGTGCTGCAAGTACAGTATCTGTGAGGGGTTGCCATGTTGTGGCACAAGCACCAGTGCCTAAGGCACAATTTTTCAGCCCCTGTTTAACAGGGGCGTGTAATTACAAATCTTGATCTAATAATTCACAGCAGGGCCCATTCCTGCGCCCACCAAGAGTAACTGTGAGGGCTTACAGTGTTGTGGCAACACCGTCCACCACCACCACCAAAGGCCCAATTTTTCTGTCCCTGTTCAACAGGTGCATGCAATTACAATTCTTGATCTAATAATTCACAGCAGGGCCCATTCCTGTGCCCACCAAGAGTAACTGTGAGGGCTTACAATGTTGTGGCAACACCGTCCACTACCACCACCACCAAAGGCCCAATTTTTCTGCCCCTGTTCAACAGGTGCATGCAATTACAATTCTTGATCTAATAATTCACAGCAGGGCCCATTCCTGTGCCCACCAAGAGTAACTGTGAGGGCTTACAGTGTTGTGGCAACACCGTCCACCATCACCACCACCAAAGGCCCAATTTTTCTGCCCCTGTTCAACAGGTGCATGCAATTACAATTCTTAATCTAATAATTCACAGCAGGGCCCATTCCTGCGCCCACCAAGAGTAACTGTGAGGGCTTACAGTGTTGTAGCACCAGCACCACCACCAAAGGCCCAATTTTTCCCTACCACTGTTCAACAATGGCATGTAATTACAATTCCTGATATAATAGTTCACAGCAGGGCGTTCTAGCGCCCACCAAGAGTAGCTGTGAGGGCTTACAGTGTTGTGGCAACACCAACATTGTTGTGCTTTCTAAGGACACTTTCCCGCTGTCAGGAATGGATCCGTCCGCTGGTAAGACCCATCATTTGGCGTGCAGTACTGTGGTCCACCAGCAGGTGTCTCCTGGCAGTTTATAACTGTCAGGAGAGGCCTTCCCTGCTGGGATATCATCTTTGGGCCGCAGTACTGGTGTCCACCAGCGGATGGATCCTGGCAGTGTGGAGCAGACAGCTCTTTCTGCGCTCAGCTGTCACATGAGGCCAATCACTGGCAGATTATAAATACCCGGCCAGCCCTCACACACTTGCCTTGATATCTCTCTTCCATGTGCCCTGAACCTGTGACCTGTGACCTGTGACCTGTGACCTGAGACCTGTAACCTGTACCCTTCCCATCCTGATCCTGATCCTGTGTTCCTGTGTTCCTGCTCCTTGTTGCCTTTCCCATCCTTAGTTCCCTCTCCCATCCTGCCCTTATTCATCTGCTGATCTCCCGTGCATGACCCTGGCTTGGCTAATCATTTGTGATTCTGGACTGCCCTTGTTATCTCTTGATCTTTCTGTGTATGACCCTGGCCTGGCTGACGTGTTGATTTTGGTACTTCCCTGTGCCTGTATATATTTATCTGTTGTCTGTGGGTTTCTGTTTGTGGCTGAGCACTGTTGTATTTTGGGGTGTTTGCTTATTTATATATTTATATCACTTATCTCAATAAACGTTAATCTTATTTACTTTTACTTGCGTTTTGGGTTTCTCCTTTGTAGTCCACACAATCTGGTCTCACCTGTTTTGTGACAGTATATCAAGGCCATCTCTGACCAGAAGTGGCTGCACAGGGGAACCATCTCGGTTCTGTTTCCCATTTTTTGGAATGGATTCAGATGTAATTGCCTATTATGCTCTGCTGGCAACAGAGAGTTCTGACTACCTCTGGCAGACATTGAAAGGGTGGTCCAGCGATCAGCTGCTGGAGATTATCCGTTTAGCTCACTCTGTGGTCGATCAGGGCAGTATATCGTTTGAGGGTGTTCAGCCTTTGATTAGAATATGTACAGAGCTGGCTCTGCCCTGCATCCCAAAGGGTCGTGATGACTTTTCTCCCCCCTTCAGCATTAACCAGGTTGCGTCCTTGGTATGGCTATTGGAGGATGACGCTGCATCCTTTGTGGAGCACTATTCGGTTTGTCCCAAACAATTGTTGGAGGATTGTATAGCTGAAGTGCAGTCCCTGGTCAGACAGAGGGTATGTGAGCCCACTTTTGTTTTGCCTATACTTCAGGCATGGTCAGACCTGTTATGCCCAGCCTCTGTCAGCTCTCCTCAACCCAGGCCTGTTACTAAACACCTGCCGGCTCAGGCGTCCTTCCTCCCATCACCCCAGGCAACCTCAGCTACTGTCCAATATACCCTGCTCCCCACAAAGTATCAATACCCTGCTTCTACTCCCTGCACCTATCCTGCATTTAACCCACCTGCCTCTTCTCCTCTACCTGTAACAAGCCCACAAAACCCTCCTCCAGCCACAGTTCCCTGGTCTTCATTTTGCCCAGATACGTTCTTTTCTTACAGCCCTGCACCTACGTATAAAGCTAAACCAAAAAAGAAGCGAAAGTTCTTTCCGACCCACACAATCCTGCCAGTAACCCAACCTGCCTCCACACCAACCAACCTGTTACAGTCTGACGCTCCAGTGCTTGCTACCCAGTCTGACGCTCCAGTGCTTGCCACCCAGTCTGACGCTCCAGTGCTTGCCACCCAGTCTGACGCTCCAGTGCTTGCCACCCAGTCTGACGCTCCAGTGCTTGCCACCCAGTCTGACGCTCCAGTGCTTGCCACCCAGTCTGACGCTCCAGTGCTTGCCACCCAGTCTGACGCTCCAGTGTCTGCCACCCAGTCTGACGCTCCAGTGCCTGCCACCCAGTCTGACGCTCCAGTCTTCCAGCCTGATGGCCCAGCCTCCCAGCCTGATGTCCCAGCCTTCCAGTCTGATGTCCTGGTGCCAGCCTTCCAGCTTGACGTCCCAGCCTTCCAGTCTGATGTCCCGTTGCCGGCCTTCCAGCCTGATGCCCCAGCCTTCCAGCCTGATGCCCCAGCCTTCCAGCCTGATGCCCCAGCTTTCCAGCCTGATGTCCTGGTTCCAGCCCCCCAGCTTGATGTTCCAGCCTTCCAGCTTGACGCCTCAGCCTTCCAGTCTGATGTCCCGTTGCCAGCCTTCCAGCCTGACGCCCCAGCCTTCCAGCCTGATGTCCTGGTGCCAGCCCCCCAGCTTGATGTTCCAGCCTTCCAGCTTGATGTCCCAGCCTTCCAGTCTAACCCGCTGCCGGCTTTCCAGCCTGACGTCCCAGCCTTCCACTTTGATGTCCCACTGCCTGCCTTCCAGCCTGATGTCCCGGTCTCCCAGCCTGATGTCCCGGTCTCCCAGCCTGATGTCCCGGTCTCCCAGCCTGATGTCCCGGTCTCCCAGCCTGATGTCCTGGTCTCCCAGCCTGATGTCCCGATGCCGGCCTTCCAGTCTGATGTCCCGATGCCGGCCTTCCAGTCTGATGTCCCGGTGCCGGCCTTCCAGTCTGATGTCCCGGTGCCGGCCTTCCAGTCTGATGTCCCGGTGCCGGCCTTCCAGTCTGATGTCCCGGTGCCGGCCTTCCAGTCTGATGACCCGCTGCCTGCCTTTTCTTCTGATGTCCCGGCCTTCCAGTCTGATGCCCCGCTGCCTGCCTTCCAGTCTGATGCCCCGCTGCCTGCCTTCCAGTCTGATGCCCCGCTGCCTGCCTTCCAGTCTGATGCCCCGCTGCCTGCCTTCCAGTTTGATGTCCCGGCCTTCCAGTCTGATGACCCGCTGCCAGCTCCCAGTCTGATGACCCGCTGCCAGCTCCCCAGTCTGATGACCCGCTGCCAGCTCCCCAGTCTGAGGAGCTCCTGTCTGCTGCCCAGTCTGATGAGCTCCTGTCTGCTGCCCAGTCTGATGAGCTCCTGTCTGCTGCCCAGCCCGATGAGCTCCTGTCTGCTGCCCAGCCCGATGAGCTCCTGTCTGCTGCCCAGCCCGATGAGCTCCTGTCTGCTGCCCAGCCCGATGAGCTCCTGTCTGCTGCCCAGCCCGATGAGCTCCTGTCTGCTGCCCAGTCCGATGAGTTCCTGTCTGCTGCCCAGTCCGATGAGTTCCTGTCTGCTGCCCAGTCCGATGAGTTCCTGTCTGCTGCCCAGTCCGATGAGTTCCTGTCTGCTGCCCAGTCCGATGAGTTCCTGTCTGCTGCCCAGTCCGATGAGTTCCTGTCTGCTGCCCAGTCCGATGAGTTCCTGTCTGCTGCCCAGTCCGATGAGTCCCTGTCTGCTGCCCAGCCTGAAGAGTTCCTGTCTGCTGCCCAGCCTGAAGAGTTCCTGTCTGCTGCCCAGCCTGATGTGTTCCTGTCTGCTGCCCAGCCTGAAGTGTTCCTGTCTGCTGCCCAGCCTGAAGTGTTCCTGTCTGCTGCCCAGCCCCGAAGTGTTCCTGTCTGCTGCCCAGCCCGAAGTGTTCCTGTCTGCTGCCCAGCCCGAAGTGTTCCTGTCTGCTGCCCAGCCCGAAGTGTTCCTGTCTGCTGCCCAGCCTGAAGTGTTCCTGTCTGCTGCCCAGCCCGAAGTGTTCCTGTCTGCTGCCCAGCCCGAAGTGTTCCTGTCTGCTGCCCAGCTTGAAGTGCCTGCTGCCCAGCTTGAAGTGCCTGCTGCCCAGCTTGAAGTGCCTGCTGCCCAGCTTGAAGTGCCCGCTGCCCACCTCAATGCCATGGACTTGTCCCAGCAGCAGCTAGTTGAGGGGGGGTACTGTCAGGAATGGATCCGTCCGCTGCCCAGTCCGATGAGTTCCTGTCTGCTGCCCAGTCCGATGAGTTCCTGTCTGCTGCCCAGTCCGATGTGTTCCTGTCTGCTGCCCAGTCTGATGTGTTCCTGTCTGCTGCCCAGCCTGAAGTGTTCCTGTCTGCTGCCCAGCCCAAAGTGTTCCTGTCTGCTGCCCAGCCCGAAGTGTTCCTGTCTGCTGCCCAGCCCGAAGTGTTCCTGTCTGCTGCCCAGCCCGAAGTGTTCCTGTCTGCTGCCCAGCCCGAAGTGTTCCTGTCTGCTGCCCAGCCCGAAGTGTTCCTGTCTGCTGCCCAGCCCGAAGTGTTCCTGTCTGTTGCCCAGCCCGAAGTGTTCCTGTCTGCTGCCCAGCCCGAAGTGCCCCTGTCTGCTGCCCAGCTTGAAGTGCCTGCTGCCCAGCTTGAAGTGCCTGCTGCCCAGCTTGAAGTGCCCGCTGCCCACCTCAATGCCATGGACTTGTCCCAGCAGCAGCTAGTTGGAGCGTCCGGAGGCCGCTCCTTTGAGGGGGGGTACTGTCAGGAATGGATCCGTCCGCTGGTAAGACCCATCATTTGGCGTGCAGTACTGTGGTCCACCAGCAGGTGTCTCCTGGCAGTTTATAACTGTCAGGAGAGGCCTTCCCTGCTGGGATATCATCTTTGGGCCGCAGTACTGGTGTCCACCAGCGGATGGATCCTGGCAGTGTGGAGCAGACAGCTCTTTCTGCGCTCAGCTGTCACATGAGGCCAATCACTGGCAGATTATAAATACCCGGCCAGCCCTCACACACTTGCCTTGATATCTCTCTTCCATGTGCCCTGAACCTGTGACCTGAGACCTGAGACCTGAGACCTGAGACCTGTAACCTGTACCCTTCCCATCCTGATCCAGATCCTGATCCTGTGTTCCTGTGTTCCTGCTCCTTGTTGCCTTTCCCATCCTTAGTTCCCTCTCCCATCCTGCCCTTATTCATCTGCTGATCTCCCGTGCATGACCCTGGCTTGGCTAATCGTTTGTGATTCTGGGCTGCCCTTGTTATCTCTTGATCTTTCCGTGTATGACCCTGGCCTGGCTGACGTGTTGATTTCGGTACTTCCCTGTGCCTGTATATATTTATCTGTTGTCTGTGGGTTTCTGTTTGTGGCTGAGCACTGTTGTATTTTGGGGTGTTTGCTTATTTATATATTTATATCACTTATCTCCATAAACGTTAATCTTATTTACTTTTACTTGCGTTTTGGGTTTCTCCTTTGTAGTCCACACAATCTGGTCTCACCTGTTTTGTGACACCCGCACATATTTATTAAGTAATTCTTAACGAAGATATTTTTAAGATACAAAATCAATCTATATGACACAGTCTATATATGTGAAACGTATTCACGGAGACGAGTGATCATACGAAATAGTTACATTTATTGGTTGACAGAAAACAAATATTTACATGAAATTAAAATACAAATTGCATTTTTGAACATTTTGACAACTAATGGAAATACCCTCAAACTGGGCGTAGTAGTACCTTGGACACAATATCACCATGATAACTTCTTCAGTAGAATCAATAACCTTATACTTGACAATTTAACAGAATGTCTGTATTTTACACAAACCCAGCCGTTACTATGCTGCAGGTAAGTAATGTTGAACAATGTGAAAATAATTTAGACATTTGTTTTATCAATAAAATTTGGCAACTATGCAAAAGTAATATATAATGAAAAAATAGATTTTTAGAGAAAAATCTAAAAGGCGGTTATTGATTCTGGAGAATGATTATCAATATTAGAATATTTTATATCAATAGTTAAGAGAACATACCAGATAAAATCAACATGTTATATTTACCCATTCCAAAATGGCTATTAGTCTGGAGTGTTGGTTAACAGTATTTAAGATGGCTGCTGGGTTCAGGAATCTTCTTGGAGGTTAAAGTATATTTTCATGCATGGTTGTCAGTCTATCTGGGAAGATGTTTTTCTCCCAGTGTCCCTTCCCTCAGGGTGGATCCCTGAGCTCTCGTCCCAGGGTGAGTCCCTGAGCTCTCTCTCTAATGGTATCTTTCTTGTCTCTTAAATACCCCTCAAACAATAAGCTAATAAAACTTGTAATATGTTCATCTAGGTGTCTAATATCTGTCTCATATGTGTTTTGCTGCTTCTCTGTAAATGAATATATTTTATTTTATATGGTGTATTATTTGTACCTTAGTGAAAATAATCTCTCAAACTGGGAATTCTACTAACCACATACTATCAAATACGCTTAGCATAATTATTGATTAATCACTTGCATAAAATGGTTATATATGTATGTATATCACTGTATATCTATAAAATTTAGTCCATTTAAAAAGGACACAGGTTATTTATATTAATCAAAGTCACATACAATTATTATCTATATGGATACATGTATAATTTGGGTATCCAATCAATATTTGTTTATCTAAACATAGGTTTAATTCTTAAATAGTTAGAATCACCATTATATGTTTTTCATAATACTAATTTGTTGCTAAAACACTTCTACTTATAATCACACTTTCATATATATTTTCTTAATAACACAGTTCTTCAACACATCAGATACTAAAATTATAATGTCTCTTCTGTGACCTATATATAATATGGATGATACTGGTATATGACTCTTAAAACATCCACTCCAACATTGTGACACAACACCCCAGATACATGCACCTGTCATTCAACTCTCGGTTTCTATAACTATTATCATCCTAGCGTATAAATATCTCCTGCCATTGTCTCATGAGAAGCTAGGACAATACTGACTAATTGGCTTATTGATCTCTCACTTTCTGAAACAATGGGATATTTGTTCTGGTCATTCAGGTTTAATGACTGTTAGTCACAGGGACATCCTATGTATGGCCCAAACCTTGCCATATATATTTGCACGGCCTTCCTTGTCCATTCAAGGAGATAAGATAAGAGTTTTTCTGGTGTCTGTGACAAAAAATCCTATTGTTCAGGCAACTTCTTGTCTCAATACAGGCTTGTAAAACTTACAAGGTGGTTGGTGTAATTAACGGCTTGGGATACATGAGTTTCTATTGTGTCTTAAAGGTCTCCAATAGTTCAGTTATTGCGACCTCACAGTTCATGTGTCTTTTATTGAGGCCTTTTTGGAATTATACATTTCTGCCAGTGAATAGTAAATGTATTTCTTCATAAATTCACAACAACATCTAATGGGGCCAATTTCTGCAGAGTATATACGGCAGGCCCCTACTTTCAAACATCCAACTTAGAAATGAATCCTACTTGCAAACGGAAGGAGAAAACAGGAAGTGAGAGGAAATCTACCCCTAGGAAGGGAAATTCTATCCTGTTAAATTTAATTTGTGAAAAAGGTATCTCCTCTCTACTGATGCTTTATCACCAATCCTTGTTTCAATAAAAATCCCACTTTTCCAAAAACATTTGTCATTGTAACGGAAAGTGAGGTGAAATGTTCTGAACAGGTGCACAGACAGCAAAACAAATGTTACAGGGGTGATAACCCTTCTCTATGTTCTCCAAAAAGTTAAAAAATAGATTTTTTTGGATGGAGCTACACTTAAAAATGTACCTGTTCAAAATTACAAACAGATTCTACTTAAGAACAAACCTACAGTCCCTGTCTTGTTTGCACCGTCTGTATACTGCTGTTCAGAGTATATAGGGTTGTAGGTATAGGGTTTTATTTTGGGTGCAGGGTTCCCCTTAATATCCATACAAGACCCAAAGGGGCTGGTAATGGGCTTGGGTAGGGGGGGATGGGGTAGCCATGCCATTTTTCTCAAAGATTTTTATCCATATTGCCAGGACAAGACATGACATTAAAGCCGCAAGCAGTTTTAAATGGCTTATTTTTTCCCTTTACAAATGTCATTTTGTGCAGGGACAGTTCTAAACACGGGAAACACATGCCACTTCACAGGCATACTTTAGACACCCCCCAGGTACCATATTTAAAGGAATATTTCACTTTTTTTTCACTTTATGCATCATTAAAATGACTGCTCCAGAAAAAACGTCAGTTTTTAAAACTTCTTTTTGCATTGATACATGTCCCCTGGGGCGGGACCCGGGTCCCCAAACCTTTTTTATGACAATAACATGCATATTGGACATTATAATTAGCACTTTAGATTGCGAACGTTCGCGTCCATTGTAACTAATAGGGTTTTAGTGTCCGCGCAAACTTTCGGTTCGTTCGCAGGTTCTGGTACGAACCGAACCCAGGGGTGTTCGGCTCATCCCTAATTAACAATATCTCTCAAGAAAATATGAAGATTTTACACTGTGGTGTCCAGGAAGTATAACTCCTAATATGGGCATTCCAGGAAGTTCAATGTAAGAGACCGACCGTCTATTGCTTAATGATGTTGGTTTTGTCTGAATAAGTAAATCATGTTAATCTTGTCTGAGGCAGTTTTCCCTTCACCTATTATTAAGTGTGTTAATGAACTCACCTGTTGTCTGCTAGGGGAGGTATTGATTCTCAGAATAATGTGTATTGGGGGCTTGTTATGTAACGATTGTGTGATGTTGTGGGTGGATCCGGGTCATTGTTCATGTGGCGCCTGTAGTATTCTCAAGTGTATAAAAAGAGCCTGCATTCGTTTCAATAAAGAGTCTGATTCCTGTTCGACCCTCTGTAAAGAGCCTCATTTCGTACTTGGGGGGGAAGAATTATTTGTATGGGTTTCTTGTTCAGCTGATTGGATTGTTTGTTTGGTATCTGCCTTTGTGTTAGGAAATGGGATGTCCTAAATGGATTTAACCCCTTTCATACTTGGGGGGATGTTACAATTGGTGGCAAGCAGCGGGATGATTCCCACAGACCAGAAGGACAGCTACAAGAGGACACAGGCCAATGGAAGCACAGTATGAATGGCTAAAGCGCTCTACCCTCAAGGACTTACTGGAGAACCGGGGCCGACCGGCCAACAACCGTAAGAAGAGGGACATTATCGCAGAACTAGTCAAAATGGATAGAGCCGAAAGACCCAACATAACCGAAAGGCCCAGGGTAACAGACAGGACACCCGAAGAGGCAAGTTTTGATCGGGCTGTTAACATAAGACTGGTACATTATGGCCCTAACCCTACAGCGAAGATCATAGACCGAGTTATAGTGGCTGTGGAGGCAAATTGGCTGCAGCAAAGAGGTGCTGTAGCAACGGGAGTCACAGCAGCCCCAACTTTTGGGGCTTTTAAAAATTTCATCAAAACAGAAGGGGAGATTGATGGGTACCTTGCCAATTTTGAACAGTAATGTGCCCTACACCAGGTGCCCACAGAGGAATGGGTTACCATTTTGTCTGGGAAAGTGTCCGGCCAGACCAGTGAAGCATTCAGGACCATCCCAGACGAGGAGATTATGAACTATGGGCTGGTAAAAGAAGCACTTTTGGCACTTTTGGCCAGGTATGCTATGTGCTCATCTTCGTACCCCTTCTCTTTAAATTTGCTTTTTAGAATCAGGCTTTGTTCTTCATAATCATTTTTTTGCATACAAGTCTGCCTAAGTCTACAAAACTGACCAAAGGGGAAATTCTTAATCCACCTAGGATGATGATGGCTGCGGGCGTGAAGGTAAGAATTGCCAGCACTCGGCTTGAAATTAGTTCTTGAATGGATTACTCCATTATCATCGACCTGTAGCTCTAGGTCTAGAAAGACCAAGGACTTTTCATCTACCACATGTGTAAATGAGATTCTGAAGGGATTCCTTGCACAATGTGCAAGAAATCCTTCCAGTTCATCGTCAGTATCGTTCCAAATGATAATGACATCATTGATGTACCGTGCAGACTAGGTTCCTCCCAAATGGGTTGTTAGCCCAAATATATTTGAGCTCCAAATACCCTATGAATAAATTTGCATAGCTGGGAGCAAACCTAGCCACCATGGCTGTGCCCTTCACCTGCCTAAAGAAACTATCCATAAATGAAAAGTAATTGTGGGTCAAGGTAAACTCGATACACTCGTATATGAATTGGGCTTGTACAGGGTTAAACAAATGTGCTTCTGCCAAATAGTACTCTACGGCTCTAAGGCCGAATTCATGCCGAATGGATGTATACAGGGATGCTACATCGAGTGATAACCATCTGTATCCTTTCTCCTATGTATACGCAGTTAAAATCTCTAGGGCATGTCCCGAGTCCTTTATGTATGACGGCAGGCTGGTTACCAATCCCTGGAGAAAATGGTCGATGTAACTACCAAGATTGCTGGTCAGACTATCAATTCCTGCAATGATTAGTCTACCTGGAGGCTTCTCCATGTCCTTATGCACCTTCGGTATGTGGTAGAAGTGAGGGACCACTGGAGGCTTTGAATATAGGAATTGATGCTCGCTTTTAGTCAGGACCTGATTCAATAGTACCCTGTCCAACAGCCCTTTAAGCTCGTTATTATAGCTACCAGTAGGGTCCCATAGGAGTCTTTCGTCTGTGTTGGTATCGCCAATCAGTCTAAAGGCTTCCTCCAGATATTGATATCTATCTTGTATGACAAAGCCTCCACCTTTATCCGCTTTTCTAATTACAATTTCTGAATTCTTTCTCAGGCTGCTCAAAGGGCCCTCCATACCTACTTCATGGCCAGTTTTATATTTGTAACCTTTGTCACCACACATCTTGCTAAACTCTTCCATCACAACCTCATAAAAAGTGTGTATGAAGTTGCCCTTATTCCAGTGCGGGTAGAAGCTTGATTGCATTCTAAAATTTGTATTGATAGTCTCTCCCTCCAATGCCAAGGGGGGGGGGGGGGTCTTGTCAACAAACTCTTGGCCTCCTTCTGTATATAATTCCTCCAAAATCTCCAGCATTATTATTTATTATTTTATATTATTTATGCTGCATTGCAAAAAATGGCCTGGTCATGAAGAGGGTAAATCTTCCCGAGGTGAAGTGGTTTAACAAAAAAATTAAGTTACATCAAAGTACATAAACCCCCACCCAAAAAAATGTTGAGGCCCCCCACCTCCACATATACACACGTGTATGAATGTAAACACAAGTGTCAGGGGCGCCTACACTTGAAAACATTTATTGTAATACATATGTTACATAGAGTGATAATTCTATCACCAGACCTCCTCCGTAACACTAAACTGATGACCTATAGGGGTCTTTTAAACCATCCCCTATAGAAAATATAGGGTACAGAAATGTGTCGCCATTCAGGGGCGCACACAAATTTAAGGTGTGACATGTTGAGTATCTATTTACTTGGTGCAACCTCATCTTTTATATTTTACCAAAAACTGGGTAATTCCTTGCATTTCTTTGCCCTAGAATTAACTTTAGTGTATTTGTGTTAATATCGTATGGCATAAAAAATTAGAACTTACCACTATTTTATTCTCTAGGGTGTCTGCTTTCTGAAACTATATCATGTTTTGGGGTTTTTATGTAATCTTCAGGCCTACAATGATTTTTTAAACATGTGCAGAAAAAAAAAAAAGACTCTGGCAACGATAGGGCTAAAGTTGATAAAAAAAAAATCTGTGGAGGTCACATGACTCCTGTGGAGGGCGGAGCTCCAGTCTGCAGCCAGATACCATGAGGAAATGCAGATGTGACCGGAAACCTTGTTTCTAATGTCTATTGAATGTTTGTTACATTAAAGTTCATTAAACAAACAAACAAACAAAAAAAGAGTGGAGTGGAGGCCACATGCTTCCTGTCAAATCTGGAGCTCCACTCTCGGAAGACAGGAAAACTCTATGGAATACAGGAAGTGATGTGAGGTACAGACAGGAAGTTCCGGGTGAGAGGTGAGTCGGGAGGAAGTAGAGAAAAGACATTGCTGGAAGAGGTAGCAGAGGAGGTAATAAGATCTTATTTTCTATTTACACCCAGTAACCCCCCGTCACGTCCGTCTTCTTCCTCCATAGTCACTGTGATGTCTTTTATCTCCAGCAGATGATGATACACACATATATAGTGTGGAAATACGTAGATTAACCCCTTCAGGGGGATCAGTTGATGATGAATAGTGATGGGCTCGGGTGTGTTGGAAACCCCACATTCCGGATCCCACCAGGAAGCCGACACTGCACAGCGCTAATCACAGACAGTGAGACCTTTCCTGGTCCTCAGCTGTACAGATCGAGAAATGTCTCACTGTCTGTGATTAGCACTGTGCAGTGTCAGTTTCCTGGTGGAATCGGGAATGTGGGGTTTACAACACACCGGAGCCCATCACTAATGATTTATATATTTTGCTCCCAAAGCTGGTCATACATGGTTCAGTTTTATCGTTCATCCAGCGGGATGAGAGGAAAAAACTGAAGTGATTCCCCCATCCACACATTGGAGGGGGATGGGGGAATCCTCCCTGATGCACTATTGTATTCTGACAATGGGGGGGCGCTCCTCCGCTCTCAGAATACACAGATCAGTGATGAAGCTATTGGCTGCAGCCGCTGATCGAGTGACTTTTATCCGCCAGTGACCACACGTGGATGGAAATGTGACCGATCCCTGCTGAACCAGCTGAATTTCCATGTCTCTATGGTCACCATAAGTCAGGGCTCAACAATTCCCAGGTCACCATGGTGACTAGAAATGGCGTCCTGGCCCCTGGGCTCTTGTCAGCCCATTCTCACTGTTGGTCTGAATAATGTTTCTTCCTGAAACCCAGACAGGAATGTGGCTCGGAGCGGGGCCAGGCGGGAGGAAGAGGGGGGGAGGAGGAGATGATGGCACCCGACCTGTGAAGTCAGTGGTGGACTGGGCAGGACAGCGGCATGAGAGGACTCATCTCACTGAGCTCCCGCTGCCGATCTTTCTCCTTTCCGCGGCCGCTTTACTGTCACCATCGGCTCTTGCTTCCACCCACAGCTGCCTGTGTCCCTGCAGACCCCTTCGGCAGAACAGAGAGGAAGGAGCGGGACCGAATCTCCAACATGGCGCCACCTCGGCACTGCCACAAATATCCCTACAAGGTGCTGAGAAACAGGACTACCGGGTCCTTACAGGAGTAACCAGGACAAGCCTGCAAAGCAGCCAGCTAAGAAACCAGCCAGGGAGGGACATGCTGCTTTATGTACACAAGATGTCCTCTCCATCCACTCTGCTCTCACACACTGCTGGGGGAGATGTACAGGACATGCAGGAGGACTCAGGGGAGGGGGGATTGGATTACTGTCCTGCACCCTTCTCTTGCACCACATGTCCTGCATTCTGTGCCCTGTACCCCATGTCCTGCATTTTGCGCCCTGAACCCTATGTTCTGCAACCCATGTCCTGCATTCTGCACCCTGAACCTCATGTTCTGCACCACATCTCCTGCATTTTGCACCCCATGTCCTGCGGTGACCTCCACCCTGCACCTTATGTCCTGTGTTCTGCACCCTGCACCACATGTTCTGCTTTCTATACTACATGTTTTTCACCCCAAACCCCATATCCTGCACCCCATGTCCAGCACCCTTCTCCAGTACCCTGTATCCCATGTCCTGCATTCTGCAACCTGTTCCCCATGTCCTGCATTCTGCACTCCATGTCCTGCGTTCTGCTCCCTTCTCTTGCATCCCATGTCTTACGGTGACCTGCACACCCTTCTCCGGTATCCTGTACCCCACCTCCTACGTTCTGCACACTTCACCCTATGTCCTGCATTCTGCACACTGTACCCCTGTGGTGACCTACATCCTTCTCCATTACCCTGCACCCCATGTCCTTTGTTCTGCACCCCATGTCCTGCATTCTGTACACTGCGCCCCTGCAGTGACCTACATCCTTCTCTGGTACCCTGCACTGCATGTCCTGTCTTCTGCATCCTATTACATGCATCCATCTCCTGCACTCCATGTCTTAAGTTCTGCACCTCACAGATTACTCACACATTACTTACCGAGCCCCGGCACTGACAACCCACACTGCCCTAAAAAAAACTGTCCCCTAACTTTTTCAACTGGCTCCTAGATTCAAAGCAGATTTATCAAGCCCTACCTTAAGTGACTCCCCCCCCCCTCCCCCTCATCTCCTTCATTATGTAAGTCATGCTGAGATAATCTCCTATTGGCTGAGCAATATTCTCATTTGCCTCTGAGCTCCTTTTTGCTATTCCTCGTCCTGCCTGTTGCTTCCTTGGATTGATTTTCTGTGTAGTGACCCCGGCTTCATCTCTTGGATGCGCTCGTCTGTTGCTTGTCCTGACCTTTATCCTTATTCCTGGATCTCCTCCTCATCTCTCCTCCATATCCTCTTACACAGCTTTTCTCCACACCTGCAGTGATCCTGGGCGGTGGAAACTTGGCACCAGCACTCAGCAAAATCCATCCCCACCATTAGGAGCTCTGGAGAAAATTGTCTGCTATTTACACTCCGTTCCTCTGCACGTCATCTGATCACATAAGAGCTTACTTTCACAGATTCCAGACAGATTTCTGTATGGTAAAGGTCAAAGTTCACTCTTCAGTTTAGGACAGGAAGGACACACCCAGGAACAATAATTTGGTTTGCATGGGAGCCTCATATAGAGGACCCCTCAAATCTCCCCATCGAAATGTCCCTCCATCCAGAGTCTATATGTCCTATGACATCACACTGACCTCACAGCTCCTCCTCCCAAAATCCATCCATCCAGAGTTTATATGTCCTATGACATCACACTGACCTCACAGCTCCTCCTCCCAATGTCCCTCCATCTGGCTTTTTCTTCTGATGCTCTTAGGATGTGGGTGGACCCTTGGTATCCTTACTTGCAAAGTGGGACTGTTGGTCCTGCATTGTATGTAATGACATTCAAATGCCTGCTACAATCTTCTAACCAACTGAGTGTGAGGGTCCTTTGTGGGTAAATTATACATCAGTCTTAGGTGGGACTTTAATATATTGGAAACCAGAATGGTGAGGAGGATTCTCGGAATATCAATTGATTTTACTCTTTGTTTTTAGAACTAGAATTTTCCTCCTGTGGAGTCTGGAGATTATATGACCATCACATTGCCTCCACCTCCCTCCCTGATAGAATAAAGAAATACAAAGAAGATTCTAGAAGTCACCAGAGAGATCATGGAGGAGAGGTGAGCGGTGCTGGGAATTCTGGGGCATTATCCAGTAACAGACAAGGGATATGTCTGGATGGTGACTGTATCATTGTGTGTGTCAGGTTCCTATAAGGTGTCAGGATGTCACTGTCTATTTCTCCATGGAGGAGTGGGAGTATTTAGAAGGACACAAGGATCTCTACAAGGACGTCATGATGGACAATCAGCTGCCCCTCACATCACCGGGTATGAGGAGAGTTTATTGTAAAGGAGAGAGCAGTATGGAGGCTCCACCTAGATCCCCCATCATCTGATAAACACATAGAAACAATGTATTCAGTCAGTGTGTGTGTTTCCTACAGATGGATCCAGTAATGGGAACCCACCAGAGAGATGTCCCTGTCCTCTGTATTCCCGGGATTCCACACAGGAAGATCACACCATCCCTCACCATCATCAGGTAGATGAGGAACAATCGCTGATAGTATCATTAGGATCTGTACATTATCTGCATTGTTACCATTGATTTCATTTTTTTTATATATTCAGAGTGGAAACCTGAGAGATTCTAAAGTTGAGGTTAAAGAAGAGATAAAAGAGGAGGATGATGAGGATGGGGTGATGGAGGAGGCAGAGTTTCTAAAAGAACACAAATATTTGTACCAGGACACCATGGTGGAGTCATCCAGCCACAGAAACCCTCCAGAGAGATGTCCCCATCCTCTGTATTCCCGGGGTTCCACACAGGAAGATCACACCATACCTCACAATAATCAGGTAGATGATTGACAATTATTGGTAGTTCTGATTTATACACAGCATGTTTGTTACAATGAATGTTTTATTATATATTCAGAGTGGAAACCTCGGGGATGATAATATTGATGTTAAAGAAGAGTATAAAGAGGAGAATGAGGAGTATGGAGTGATGGAGGAGTTTTCAGAAGGACACAAGGATGTGATGGAGCCACCAAATACCAGGAACCCACCAGAGAGATGTCCCCATCCTCTGTATTCCCGGAATTCCACACAGGAAGATCACATCATCCCTCACCATCATCAGGTAGATGAGGAACAATCACTGATAGTATCATTAGGATTTGTACATTATCTGCATTGTTATAATTGATGTCATTTTTATTATATATTCAGAGTCGAAAACTGAGAGATTCTAAAGATGAGGTGAAAGAAGAAGAGAGATATGTGAGGGATGATCAGCAGTCTATGGAAAAGGATGGAATAATGAGGCTAATTCTAGAGGACGGCACTCTTACAGAGATCAGCACAGGTTGGTAATTAACACTAAATACATTCCTCCACCCATACTGCTCACTGATTGGTCCAGAGTAGGGCAAAGACTGGGTTATATCAGCCTGTAATCCCCTGTTCATTTTCCTGAGCTGTGTTCCCCGTCCTGTATTTCTCTCGGATAATCTTCCTTCTCTGTGCTGCAGACACAATTTATGTATCTAGACTGGATTTATGGAGATTCTGGGGTTCATCTGGCAGCAAAATGTAAATTTTTACCATAGACGTTACTAGACAGTGGCACCTGGGGTATGTGTTTTGGGTCTTCAGCCCCATACCCGGGTATTGCAAGATCTCTGACAGACAATTTTCCCAGGATTACTTGTTCTGTTGTTTTCTGGCTGTGCCGGGTGGAGGGATATGTCTGTATAGTCTCAGACCCAAGTCACTGAGTGCAGTCTCAGGAGATGGGAGGCAGCGGTGTGGGACCTCTGCAACTTGTCTCATGGAAACATTTAATCTTCCACTAATTACTGAATCCCAATATTATGAGTCCTGACCCTTACACTATATACTGTTGTACATTACTTACTCCTGACCCCTGCACTATATACTCTATGTTGTACATTACATAATTCTGATACTATAAAATCCTAACTGTTGTATCCTATATAATAAGTTGTACATTACATAGTCCTGACTTCTTTTGCGCCCCATTACACCATAATAGGTCTAGACAGAAAATTCCTAGGGTTCCCTGAAAAAGTTGTCAAGGCATAATTAAGTGGAGAAGGATTGCAGCCGTGTGTTATAAACCTATTCATGCTTTTAAGGTATCGGGCCAGGGCAAAAAAGCATAAGGTAGTATATAGTTGTACTATAAGTCGTGTAAAGAAGATGGGTAGCATCCTCCCCCAGTTCGGCACACTACACCAACTCTTTCCTTATATAGAATCGATATGGGGAGAAGGAGAGAGGAAAGCACAGAGTAAGGGGGGAGAGAGAGAAAAGAGGAGGACAAAAAAAAGGGGGGGGGGTGAGTGTGGGAGATGGGCTCCCAGGGGGTTGCATGAGGAGGCGGTGGGGGAACCACCAGTAAGTCGATTAATTGGCCTGCATACATAATGCAGTTTTTCTTAACATATCAGAAAATACAGCTCAGTACATCATCCATACATGTCAGTAAATAATTGAGAATTTGAATGCGTGAAGAGCAATGCCTCATGGGACATCTAGCCCTGGGCAAGAGAAGGAAGCAAGTGATTCTAAAGGCAGAAGTTTTTTTCATCTTCCTATAGGAGAACTATATACTATACTTTGTGGCTTCCTATAGGGGAACTCTATAATATACTTTGTAGGTTCCTATTGGGGAACTGTATACTATACTTTGTAGGTTCATATAGGAGAACTCTATACTATACTTTGTGGCTTCCTATAGGGTTACTCTATACTATACTTTGTACCTTCCTATAGGAGAACTCTATACTATACTTTGTGGCTTTTTATAGGGGAACTCTATACTATACTTTGGGGCTTCCTATAGGGGAGCTCTGAAGGCAGGAGGAGCCAGGGGGGAGGGGTCCAGAAGAGGAGAATCGGGGCTGCTTTGTGCAAAACCATTACACAGAGCGAGTAAGTATGACAAGTTTGTTAAAAAAAAAGAAATCCAACATTTAAAATGACTTTAAGGGCTCTGTGCAGGGAAGATCAGTATCTGACCCCAGAGAAGGTGGAGGCTGATAGACTGGAGGTGATAGAAGGCATTACTATTACATAATGTAAAAGTTTACTAGTATTGTGCATTATATATAGAATTATTATATCCATGAAAAAAAAGTCTCAGGTTTCAGTATTACTTTAATATAAAAGTCTTAACCTTCATATATCTTCATGTGTGACTCCCAGGTAAATTCCCCATATATCCTACTTCTGGGTATATTTATTATTATATATATGATATAAGATATATTACTTTCACTATTTCACAGTATAAATGAATCCCTTATAGTAGTGATTATCTGCTGTTTTTGTACTATAAAGGAATATTTTTTTAACCCCATCATAACAGATGATTAAACAAAATCATGCTGCTGCTACTAAATGTCCTATTCTGGCCATACACGGATCGATTTTTGGATGAGAATATTCACACAAATATTTGTATGAAAATGATATGTACATTCGATGAATGGACAAGTGTAGTTTGAAAATTCCACTTGCTTTTAACATTCAGTTATAAAAATAAATGCTGTTGTGACACGTGTTGAAATTAATTAGATATATGGATTCAGGTGTCCCAGATGGTATATCTCATATGTGATGATATGCTAGTATTCTTATGATGCTATATAATGTTCATCAACGTATCATCCTCATATACTTTGGACGGCGTCAAGAACTGTGAGGTGCAGAAATGAGATCGGGTACGCTTACCGTCAAGGATGGACCCGCTGACCTTTGGTGAGGGGTCAAATAGAGCTTGAGTATGCCGATGGATGGCACTGGCAGGATGGTAGGCCGGGATCTGGAGCCTGGGAGGGCAGGACTGGGCCGACACCACAGTCTGTACTCACCGAATCACCAGTCACAGTATAGGGACTGCACTTTAAAGAACTGCACAGGAACACGGTTGTTACCCACGAGACCCCTCAGTGGGTCGAGACCATGAAAATAAAAGAGATAAAGAGGGCCTCCTCATAGTGTAAATCAATCCGAAAACGGAATAGATTTATTTAAAAATTCTTGTTTGTCAAAATAAAACGATCAAAGTAAAAACAGAGACAAATCAAGAAATGAAAGAATAAACGCAGTGGTGATGGGTATAGCGTATCCGCCCTACGCGTTTCGTCTTACAAGACTTCTACAGGGGCATAGGCTAATGCACCCCCTCTGCGTTATATATATACCACTATAAACAGACTAACACCTGAGCTAGTTAGGGGCAGTCACACTTCCGGTTGTGCCCTCCCATATACCCCAAAAGATCTGATTGGTTACAAGCAGCCAGTCATGGTATCTACTCACCAAAGAGGGGAGGTCCATTGTGAACATACCAGAGTGTATTGGGCTATCCGGGTGCCATTAGAAATGATACAGATGTCATTGGCTGTTGCCTATTATTGTCCCCTTTATAAGACAATGACATGTGTATGCTTTGAAGTCTAGTGACTTGGGATAGTCAGACTCCGGTTTCCTAAAATAGATTCACATGCACCCATTAACGAGTGATTATAAGTCCGCTTTTATAGTATAGCTTTATTTTTTCTGTTTTTTCTGTTTTCTCTGATTTTTATTAGATATACTATATGTTTTTGTGGATGAAGATATAAGTCCCATCCACTCCCATGTAGTCTCGTCATGTGATCATAATGTTTACCTATTCCCGTCACGTGGGGTTTGCACGTGATTCACGTTGCGGCCGACGCGGGCGCTGTTGTAGTGCACGCCTCCCGCGGACGTGGACGGGCACATCGCCATCTGCGTCGGGCCCGGTGATTGGCTGTTGGATGACGCTGTTGCGTCCTTGCTCGTCGCCGCGGGTCACGCGTGCGCGGTGCGCTACGTGCGGTGTTTAGTCGGGGACAAGTATTTCCCTGTTAACTGCGAGCCGGAAGTTTGCGGCCACGTGACTTCGCCTCTCCATACAGGATTGACGTTTTTTGGCGCTCAAACTAATATACTTTTCGCGCCCAAACGAACTCCCCTCCGATGTACATGCCAATAATGGCTGTGCTTGTCCATGACGCCCAACAGCCAATGACATCTGTATCATTTCTAATGGCACCCGGATAGCCCAATACACTCTGGTATGTTCACAATGGACCTCCCCTCTTTGGTGAGTAGATACCATGACTGGCTGCTTGTAACCAATCAGATCTTTTGGGGTATATGGGAGGGCACAACCGGAAGTGTGACTGCCCCTAACTAGCTCAGTTGTTAGTCTGTTTATAGTGGTATATATATATAACGCAGAGGGGGTGCATTAGCCTATGCCCCTGTAGAAGTCTTGTAAGACGAAACGCGTAGGGCGGATACGCTATACCCATCACCACTGCGTTTATTCTTTTATTTCTTGATTTGTCTCTGTTTTTACTTTGATCGTTTTATTTTGACAAACAAGAATTTTTAAATAAATCTATTCCGTTTTCGGATTGATTTACACTATGAGGAGGCCCTCTTTATCTCTTTTATTTTCATGGTCTCGACCCACTGAGGGGTCTCGTGGGTAACAACCGTGTTCCTGTGCAGTTCTTTAAAGTGCAGTCCCTATACTGTGACCGGTGATT
Organism: Lithobates sylvaticus; assembly: GCA_028564925.1. NCBI lineage: Eukaryota > Metazoa > Chordata > Amphibia > Anura > Ranidae > Lithobates > Lithobates sylvaticus. The sequence goes on along the minus strand of CM053028.1, from coordinate 563,298,572 downwards.
CGGTGAGTACAGACTGTGGTGTCGGCCCAGTCCTGCCCTCCCAGGCTCCAGATCCCGGCCTACCATCCTGCCAGTGCCATCCATCGGCATACTCAAGCTCTATTTGACCCCTCACCAAAGGTCAGCGGGTCCATCCTTGACGGTAAGCGTACCCGATCTCATTTCTGCACCTCACAGTTCTTGACGCCGTCCAAAGTATATGAGGATGATACGTTGATGAACATTATATAGCATCATAAGAATACTAGCATATCATCACATATGAGATATACCATCTGGGACACCTGAATCCATATATCTAATTAATTTCAACACGTGTCACAACAGCACTTGTTTGAGTTCACTTTTTCATATATGTCATTATTGAGTTAAATACTTTCATGAATGATATTTTTCTTGGATCATGATTGCATTTTGTCTATTCCAAATTGAAGTTATGGTTATAGGTGTAAAAAAAGCAATTGCAATACACTGTATGATTTTTTATTTTTAGAATATCACGTCATCTCAGTGTTCCACTACATATTATTGTAGCACCTTCTTGCTTTTGTACTATAATTAATTCACGTATATGATTCACATAGATTTGTGATTTTTATTTGTATTCTTATTTTCTTTTGCATGTTTATAAACAGTTCTGACGTGGATTGTTTATATTCACTTCCTTTTCATCATCTTTTATATATGGTGATTAGCCACTAAAATCTGGATGATAGCAGTGTAACGGAGATTGGATTCTTCCTTACAAGCTACCGATCAGATACAAGTTTCACAGCGCCACACTTATTCACTTTCTATTTTTTTCACAATCGGTCATATTGTTGTGTTGGCAGCTTTTTCACAGGGGAAGCGCAGCTGCATCCATATATATATTTCTGACTTGTTTGACATTTCAGCTGCAGCCCCCCTAATTGTTTAATACGATATTTTCACTCACACTGTTAATTTTGGTATTACTACTTTTTCTAAGAGGTATTGCTATATCTCTCAACGATTTACTAAAGCAATCTAATAGATTTCCCTTTATAATTTGAATATCATTATTATAAATGGACGTTTTCGAATATAGAACGAACCGTTCATTTAATACAGATGGGGTTTTCACCCCCACTACCGCTGATTCAGAATTGGCCGGTGCATTTCTAAGACTAAAAAACGTAATGGTCTCTGAGATCCACCTGGAATGGGATATAGCATTCTTAGAACAGTACGTCAAAGAACGCATGGTCCCTCGAGGACTTAGATGGAATATACACCCCCAAAAGGGTGATATGGAATTTGACGTATGGTTCAATTATTTTAATGATGCTGGTATTTCCCTACTTGGATTTCTCATAGACAAAAAACGTCTAAGGAGAACAATCATTGATAAGGAAATTAAAGAGATAAGAGATAAACTCCTCCCACACAAGACCACTATAGAATACACCACTTTGTCTACTAATCTTAAAAATCATCTTGAAAAAGAAGAGAGAGAACAAAAAGTAAAAAAACAGAAAAAATATATGCGGGACAATACTGACTATAAGAATGGATTGGTTTTCAACTGGCAGACTAAAGACCAGGCGTTGACCACTCCAAGCATTGATGAAACACACATGGAGGTTTCCAATCAATCTGAACCTAGAATTTCTCTTTTAAAAGAGACTTTGCATACGCAAAATAGGGGAGAACGGAATGGCTATGAGAACAGACAGTCCCAATCCAACACTACCTATATGACAACACCCCGACATGGCCCACCACAAAATGGAAATAACAAAGGGAGAGGAAACAAAGGGAGAGGAAGGGGCAAAAAAGATTTAGGACCCCATCACGATTATCCAAGCCATGATTATTCACCAAGGCGGGATAATTCATACTATAATGATTATCATAATCCACCTAATTTTAGGACCCCTGTATATACTCATAATAGGTTCTCTCCTCTTAGAGGACAGGCACCTAGGGAGGACTACAATTCGCATTATTCTTATAATGATAGGGAGTATGGCCAATTCAACAGGTCACCATATAATTATAATCAAAATCTACCCAGACCCGCTAACTCGCAGGGTTTTCCCAGAGAATTGGAAAGTCACAACAGAAAACAAGAACAAAGCGGGGCTGCAGAGGGGGGCGGCGTTCCAGGGAAAAGAAAACGAGTATAACTAACAGCGGAATATTCAATTTAAGTAACGTAGTATTGTCAGAGGCCGAACAATCGGTCCTTGCCAAAGGCCTAAAGTTTGTTCCTCCGAAGAAACTCAATAAGTTTCAGACTTTCATTGATGTACAAAAATACGTACGAAAATTGAATATACAACGCTATATACTCTCTAATCCTAGGAACAATCCCGTTCCACATTTCCCTTCGAACACTGTACATTCAGGTCTAGCAAACCCTTCACTTTTCAACCCACCGTGCTCAGTGGCACCTTCAATTAAGGTCTTCAGAGACTTGGTGTTGAATGACCTGGAGAACCTTCCAAATAAAAGAATACACAGTAATTCAGACATCAAAGTAGGATTAAAATCCTTATGTGAACGCAAGGACTTGGTCATCCGCCCGGCGGATAAGGGGGGAGGGATTGTCGTACTTGACAGAATCGCTTATCATACTGAAATGATGAGAATTCTGAGCGACTCTGACACATACTCCCCTCTAGCAAAAAATCCCACATCTGATTATAAAAAAATCCTTATTGACCTCGTAGACACTGTGGCTCAATTGGGGATTTTGGATAAAAAAGAAAAAAGTTACCTCGTACCCGTTGCGCCAAGAATTCCAATTATGTACTATTTACCTAAAGTACATAAAAATGTTAACAACCCCCCTGGCAGGCCAATCGTGAGTGGTATAGACTCCATTACTTCGAGGATCGGAAAATATATCGATTTCTACCTACAGCCCTTAGTTAAGACTCTACCCTCATACCTAAAGGATACTAGAGATACCATCTCAAAATTGCAAAAAGTTACATATAGCAATGACCTTTTGATGGTCACGGCCGATGTTACTTCTTTATATACATGTATCCCTCATGACTTAGGGCTGAAAGCGGTTGACACCTTCCTTGGCCGTAATAAGTCCATTTCTCTCACTCAAAAGAGATTTATAATGGACTTACTACATTACGTAACCAAACACAATTACTTTTGGTACGATGGTAACTACTTTTTACAAACCAAGGGAGTCGCTATGGGCGCTAAGTTCGCCCCCAGCCTTGCAAATATTTTCATGGGGAAATGGGAGGAGGATGTCGTCCAGGTTCTGGACCCTCCACAGCTTGTGTTTTGGTCCAGATACATCGACGACATCCTCCTCCTATGGAAAGGCTCCAGAGATTCACTCAATGATTTTATGTCTATGTTAAATAACAATGACATTGGCATTGAACTTTCCTATGAAGCTAGCACCTCTACTATTCACTTTTTAGATTTAGAAATCAGTGCTAGCGAGGGTCGTATTTCCACCAAAACGTTTTTCAAAACTACAGACCGGAATGGGTACATTCCGGTCGATAGCTGCCATCACGCCTCATGGTTGAAATCAGTACCTCGAAGTCAACTTATGCGCATCAGGCGCAATTGCTCATTTCTTCCTGATTTTTTCCACCAGGCGGATATTCTCAAACAGAGATTTCTTGACAAGGGTTATATGGCAGCACAAATCGATGATGAAATACAAAAAGTATCCATGATCGACCGAGAGACCCTATTAGTGGAAAATCCCCCAAAAAATAAAGATAATAAACACAAATGGTCCTTTATGACTAATTTTTCAGTCCAACATAGACAAATTAAAGAAATTATGGTTAAACACTGGAAGATCCTCAAAAATGACCAAGTATTAGGACCTCTACTACCTGAGAGAGCAGGTGTGATATATAGAGGCGCTATGTCCCTTAGGGGAAAGATTGCTCCTAATACCATCGACCCTCCCTGCCCACCTATGTTTTTTCACAATATGAAAGGGTTTTACCCATGCCGTAAATGCAACGTGTGTTTAAATAACACATGTCGCAGAAAATGTGACTCTTTTATGTCCAGTGTGACTGGTAAAACCTATGAAATGAATTGCTTCACAACCTGCCACACTAAATACATTGTCTACCTCATCACCTGTCCGTGCGGGAAGCAATACATCGGACGCACTATTAGGACCTTTGCCATCAGAGTAAACGAACATCTTGCTGCGATAAGGGCAGGACGCACCAATCATAGTGTCCCGAAACACTATCTGTCCTGTCACAATAGGAACCCAGAAGGTTCAAAATTCCAGGTTATCCATAAATTTACAGCCCACTGGAGAGGTGAATCCAAGATCAGGGGTGTATCTAAACTCGAAACATTTTGGATACACCAAATTAAATGTTATACACCACACGGGATGAATGTAGAGTGGGACATTAACTCGTTTATTAATCGTTCCTGATACACTTGCATTTTTATTTTTTTTTTATTTTTATTTTTATTTTTCTTATGACATTGTTTTTCCCTTCATCGATATTAATATGGGCACTTCATGTTCCATATATATGATTTGGGACTCAGTGATCTTTGTGTATGATAGGTGGCATATAAGATAACATTAGCCAACCTAACACTAATTAAATGTGATTCATAACCAATGAATACTATTGTATAATTACACATATATATATTTTTTCTGTAACACTGGAAAAAAATTTTTTGTGTTCTGGTCGGTTCTTTTCTTCTGTTTTAAATATTGGACTGATTAATTGATATTGTGATGAACTAATGTATATTAATTTTTTTGGATACCATCATTATATATGCCTATTATTGTCCCCTTTATAAGACAATGACATGTGTATGCTTTGAAGTCTAGTGACTTGGGATAGTCAGACTCCGGTTTCCTAAAATAGATTCACATGAACCCATTAACGAGTGATTATAAGTCCGCTTTTATAGTATAGCTTTATTTTTTCTGTTTTTTCTGTTTTCTCTGATTTTTATTAGATATACTATATGTTTTTGTGGATGAAGATATAAGTCCCATCCACTCCCATGTAGTCTCGTCATGTGATCATAATGTTTACCTATTCCCGTCACGTGGGGTTTGCACGTGATTTACGTTGCGGCCGACGCGGGCGCTGTTGTAGTGCACGCCTCCCGCGGACGTGGACGGGCACGTCGCCATCTGCATCGGGCCCGGTGATTGGCTGTTGGATGACGCTGTTGCGTCCTTGCTCGTCGCCGCGGGTCACGCGTGCGCGGTGCGCTACGTGCGGTGTTTAGTCGGGGACAAGTATTTCCCTGTTAACTGCGAGCCGGAAGTTTGCGGCCACGTGACTTCGCCTCTCCATACAGGATTGACGTTTTTTGGCGCTCAAACTAATATACTTTTCGCGCCCAAACGAACTCCCCTCCGATGTACATGCCAATAATGGCTGTGCTTGTCCATGACGCCCAACAGCCAATGACATCTGTATCATTTCTAATGGCACCCGGATAGCCCAATACACTCTGGTATGTTCACAATGGACCTCCCCTCTTTGGTGAGTAGATACCATGATTGGCTGCTTGTAACCAATCAGATCTTTTGGGGTATATGGGAGGGCACAACCGGAAGTGTGACTGCCCCTAACTAGCTCAGGTGTTAGTCTGTTTATAGTGGTATATATATAACGCAGAGGGAGTGCATTAGCCTATGCCCCTGTAGAAGTCTTGTAAGACGAAACGCGTAGGGCGGATACGCTATACCCATCACCACTGCGTTTATTCTTTCATTTCTTGATTTGTCTCTGTTTTTACTTTGATCGTTTTATTTTGACAAACAAGAATTTTTAAATAAATCTATTCCGTTTTCGGATTGATTTACACTATGAGGAGGCCCTCTTTATCTCTTTTATTTTCATGGTCTCGACCCACTGAGGGGTCTCGTGGGTAACAACCGTGTTCCTGTGCAGTTCTTTAAAGTGCAGTCCCTATACTGTGACCGGTGATTCGGTGAGTACAGACTGTGGTGTCGGCCCAGTCCTGCCCTCCCAGGCTCCAGATCCCGGCCTACCATCCTGCCAGTGCCATCCATCGGCATACTCAAGCTCTATTTGACCCCTCACCAAAGGTCAGCGGGTCCATCCTTGACGGTAAGCGTACCCGATCTCATTTCTGCACCTCACAGTTCTTGACGCCGTCCAAAGTATATGAGGATGATACGTTGATGAACATTATATAGCATCATAAGAATACTAGCATATCATCACATATGAGATATACCATCTGGGACACCTGAATCCATATATCTAATTAATTTCAACATGTGTCACAACAGCACTTGTTTGAGTTCACTTTTTCATATATGTCATTATTGAGTTAAATACTTTCATGAATGATATTTTTCTTGGATCATGATTGCATTTTGTCTATTCCAAATTGAAGTTATGGTTATAGGTGTAAAAAAAGCAATTGCAATACACTGTATGATTTTTTTTTTTTTAGAATATCACGTCATCTCAGTGTTCCACTACATATTATTGTAGCACCTTCTTGCTTTTGTACTATAATTAATTCACGTATATGATTCACATAGATTTGTGATTTTTATTTGTATTCTTATTTTCTTTTGCATTTTTATAAACAGTTCTGACGTGGATTGTTTATATTCACTTCCTTTTCATCATCTTTTATATATGGTGATTAGCCACTAAAATCTGGATGATAGCAGTGTAACGGAGATTGGATTCTTCCTTACAAGCTACCGATCAGATACAAGTTTCACAGCGCCACACTTATTCACTTTCTATTTTTTTCACAATCGGTCATATTGTTGTGTTGGCAGCTTTTTCACAGGGGAAGCGCAGCTGCATCCATATATATATAAAATTAATGTAACTTCTGAGCAAAAACCACATACACCATGTGAAAATTTGTTAGATGGAGAAAAGTTTTCTGTTCTGCTCCTTTTGAATTTTCCTGTCACTGTGGTCAGAAATGAACGTCAATTTGACCCCACTAATGGTTAGAAAATTGAATGAATGTTTTTTTTTTTAAAGAAAAATTTGTTTGTGTACGGCCAGCATAAGTGACATCAGGTGCAGGGAGCTTGTACCCACCTACCTGTCTATGACAAGGGAGTCTGTCATCCATCATATTATATTACACTCCTGTCTGATCATCTGCAAAACAACGTTTTACCTCTTTTTTTATATTTTAATAATGTTGATCTCTGATTTTGATATGTAGCAGATTCTCCCTCTAATAATACATCTATCTGTCTGTTATTCTCAGAGTGGATTAAATATCCAACTATATATTTGGATATTTATATTTGCCGCTGTATATAGATATTCAAGAATATTAACTAAATTATACACCAACCTTTTTTTAAGGTTTTTATCCAATTATTTAATTGCGAAAAACAATAATCGGCCAACTAATGTATTCTGAAAATAATCATTAGTTGCCGCCCTACAGAGGACCCATTTACTAGTTACCTTGAGGAGGAATTGTAAGATCCTCAGAGGCAAAGCTGCCTGATGTGGGCGGAGTCCTGGTTTAGGGGAACCAATCTTCTCATGTCTAGTAATAATTTTTTTATTTGTATTTTAGTAGATGGATGGGAGATGAGGAAAACCTCAGAGTATTGTCTCACGTTGTCTCCAGACTGTAAAGTAGAAGATGAGGACATCACACAGTATAGTCCAGGCGAAAACCCGACTACCTCAAATGTCCATCCGGCACCACACAGTGTAGATGGACCATCGTATTCCTCTTATCCTGAGGAACCTCACACTGTGAGGGACGGTGCTGTCCTTCCAACAGAGAAGAGCTTTTCCTGTACTGAGTGCGGGAAGTGTTTCCCTTCTAAATCCAAACTTAATAGGCATATAAGATCTCACACAGGAGAGAAGCCTTATTCCTGTCCTGAGTGCGGGAAATGTTTTTCAGAGAAGGCCAGTCTTTCCACACATCAGAGATCTCACACGGGGCAGAAGCCGCATTTCTGTCCTGAGTGCGGAAAAAGTTTTTCAGATAAGTCCAATCTTTATAAACATCAGAGATATCACACGGAGGAGAAGCCATATTCCTGTCCTGAGTGCGGGAAATGTTTTACACAGAAGTCCCATCTTTCCAGACATCAGAGATCTCACACGGAGGAGAAACCGTTTTCCTGTCCTGAGTGCAAGAAATGTTTTACACAGAAGTCCCATCTTTCCACACATCAGAGATCTCACACGGGGGAGAAGCCGTATTCCTGTCCTGAGTGCGGGAAATGTTTTTCAGACAATTCCAGTTTTAACAGACATCAGAGATCTCACATGAAGGAGAAGCCGTATTCCTGTCCCGAGTGTGGGAAATGTTTTTCAGTGAAGTCCAATCTTTCCACACATCAGAGATCTCACACGGGGGAGAAGCCGTATTTCTGTCCTGAGTGCGGGAAATGTTTTACACAGGAGGTCCATCTTTACAGACATCAGAGATCTCACACGGGGGAGAAGCCGTATTCCTGTCCTAAATGTGGGAAATGTTTTTCAGATAAGTCCAATCTTTACACACATCAGAGATCTCACACGGGGGAGAAGACACTTTCCTGTCCTGAGTGAGGGAATTGTTCCTTACTGAAGTTCTGTCTTCCTGTACATCAGGTATCCCACACAACCATTGAGGTGTATTAATGCCCTGAGTGCGGGAAATGTCTTCTATATGAATGTTGCTGGACATCACAGCTCTCATGTGGGGAAGAAGCACACCCTGATATACACCTCAGATATACTCCATGGCTGATCTTCATCGTGTAAGAAACAGTTGATAAGGAGATCAGAGATCACCAAAGACATGGATGAAGTGTTGTACCGTGTTGGCCATTGATAGTAGGAGAAAAATAAAAATGGAGTCATTACCTCTCATTGGCTGAGTATATTTTGTGGTGTAAGATTTCACAAATACAGTGGTGTGAAAAGGTGTTTGCCCCCTTCCTCATTTCCTGTTCCTTTGCATGTTTGTCACACTTAAGTGTTTCGGAACATCAAACCAATTTAAACAATAGTCAAGGACAACACAAGTAAACACAAAATGCAATTTGTAAATGAAGGTGTTTATTATTAAAGGTGAAAAAAAAATCCAAACCATCATGGCCCTGTGTGAAAAAGTGATTGCCCCCCTTGTTAAAACATACTATAACTGTGGTTGTCCACACCTGAGTTCAATTTCTCTAGCCACACCCAGGCCTGATTATTGCCACACCTGTTCACAATCAAGGCATCACTTAAATAGGAGCTGCTTGACACAGTAAGGTCCACCAGAAGAGCCTTAAAAGCTACACATCATGCCGAGACCCAAAGAAATTCAGGAACAATTGAGAAAGAAAGTAATTGAGATCTATCAGTCTGGAAAGGGTTATAAAGCCATTTCCAAAGCTTTGGGAATCCAGCGAACCACAGTGAGAGCCATTATCCACAAATGGCGAAGACCTGGAACAGTGGTGAACCTTCCCAGGAGTGGCCGGCCTCCCAAAATTACCCCAAGAGCGCAGCGACGACTCATCCAAGAGGTCACAAAAGACCCCACAACAACGTCCAAGGAACTGCAGGCCTCACTTGCCTCAGTTAAGGTCAGCGTTCATGCCTCCACCATCAGGAAAAGACTGGGCAAAAATGGCCTGCATGGCAGAGTTCCAAGGAGAAAACCACTGCTGAGCAAAAAGAACATCGAAGCTCGTCTCAATTTCTCCACAACACATCTTGATGATCCCCAAGACTTTTGGGACAACATTCTGTGGACCGATGAGACAAAAGTGGAACTCTTTGGAAGGTGTGTGTCCAAGTATATCTGGCGTAGAAGGAACACTGCATTTCAGAAAAAGAACATTATACCAACAGTAAAATATGGTGGTGGTAGTGTGATGGTCTGGGGCTGTTTTGCTGCATCAGGACCTGGAAGACTTGCCGTGATAAAAGGAACTATGAATTCTGCTGTCTACCAAGAGATCCTGAAGGAGAATGTCCGACCATCTGTTCGTGTACTCAAGCTGAAACGAACTTGGGTTCTGCAGCAGGACAATGATCCTAAACACACCAGCAAGTCCACCACCGAATGGCTGAAGAAAAACAAAATGAAGACTTTGGAGTGGCCTAGCCAAATTCCTGACCTGAATCCTATTGAGATGTTGTGGTATGACCTTAAAAAGGCCGTTCATGCTCGAAAACCCTCTAATGTAACTGAATTAGGACAATTCTGCAAAGATGAGTGGGCCAAAATTCCTCCAGGACGCTGTAAAAGCCTCATTGCACGTTATCGCAAACGCTTGGTTGCAGTTGTTGCTGCTAAGGATGGCCCAACCAGTTATTAGGTTTAGGGGGCAATCACTTTTTCACACAGGGCCATGATGGTTTGGATTTTTTTTCACCTTTAATAATAAACACCTTCATTTACAAATTGCATTTTGTGTTTACTTGTGTTGTCCTTGACTATTGTTTAAATTGGTTTGATGTTCCGAAACACTTAAGTGTGACAAACATGCAAAGGAACAGGAAATGAGGAAGGGGGCAAACACTTTTTCACACCACTGTACTTAGAGGTCAATTTACCCCCTTCCTGACCAGAGCACTTTTTGCGATTCGGCACTGCGTTGTTTTAACTGACAATTGCGCGGTTGTGCAACGTGGCTCCCAAACAAAATTGACGTCCTTTTTTTCCCACAAATAGAGCTTTCTTTTGGTGGTATTTGATCACCTCTGCAGTTTTTATTTTTTGCGCTAAAAACAAAAAAAGAGTGACAATTTTGAAAAAAACACATTATTTTTAACTTTTTGCTATAATAAATATCCCCCAAAAATATATAAAAAAACAATTTTTTTCCTCAGTTTAGGCCGATATGTATTCTACAGATTTTTGGTAAAAAAAAATCGCAATAAGCGATTATTGATTGGTTTGTGCAAAAGTTATTTTTACAAAATAGGGGATAGTTTTATGGCATTTTTATTAATATTTTTTTTTTACTAGTATTGGCGGAGATCAGTGATTTTTATTGTGACTGCGACATTATGGTGGACACATCAGACATTTTTGACACATTTTTGGGACCATTGTCATTTATACAGCAATCAGTGCTATACAAATGCACTGATTCCTGTGTAAATGACACTGGCAGTGAAGGGGTTACCACTAGGTGGCAGTGTAGGGGTTAAGTGTGTCCTGGGGGCGTGTTTCTAACTGTGGGGGGCATGGCTGTGTGTGACACATCACTGATCTCTGCTCCGATCACAGGGAGCAGAGATCAGTGACACTGTTGCTAGGCATAACAGGGAGATGCTTGTTTACATTAGCATCTCCCCGTTCTTCCTCCCCGTGTGGCAATCGCGGGTATCCCATCGGCGATCGAGTCCGCGGGACCTGCTACCTGACTCATGGAGTATGCCGGCGGCATGCGCGCCCAATAGCCGACTCTTAAAGGGCAACGTACAGGTACGTGATTCTGCCTGTATGAGCCCTTCTGCTGACGTATATGGGCATGAGGCGGTCGGCAAGCGGTTAAAAAAAAAATTAATTGAATGATTATGACCGGCATTCACCAAGCTTTAATGAATATTGGCCGTATTTTATTTCATACTCCTGATTTCCTTGGCACCATCTAATGACCATAATGCTTTGTTTTTATGGCATATTTGCAATTGATGAGCTTGAATAAGAACCAGAGGAATTGAGGTTAAAAGTGAAAACTTATAGGAGAACTGAGTAGGAACCCCCTAAGTTCTGTGGAGATTGCACAAATGCTCTTTTCATCAGATGAAAGCAAACGGACTGAGTTGTTTTCATTTACATTGCCAGAGTGTAATACTCGGACTACTATGGTAGATATATAGTATATATCAATCTACACCTTTTTTAAGCACTTTATTCACTTTATCAGATGTGTGCACTTCAAATAGATTATTGATGATTATTGATGATAGCGCACTATTACCAGATATTATTTATTTATTCATTCAGGGTGTCAGAACACTACGCAACTGGTTGCAGCTTAATCATTCAGGTTTTTTCTATTTATTCTCATAATATTTATTGTCATATCAGCACTTTGGGTATTCACCATTTTTATATTCCAAACAAAACTGACGTCCTTTTTTTCCCACAAATAGAGCTTTCTTTTGGTGGTATTTGATCACCTCTGCTGTTTATATTTTTTGCGCTATAAACAAAAAAGCGAAAATTTCGAATAAAAAACATTATTTTTTACTTTTTGCTATAATAATTATCCCCCAAAAATATATAAAAAATCATTTTTTCCTCAGTTTAGGCCGATACGTATTCTTCTACATATTTTTGCTAAAAGAAGTTGCAATAAGCGTAGATTGATTGATTTGTGCAAAAGTTACAGCGTCTACAAAATAGGGGATAGGTTTATGGCATTTTTATTATTATTTTTTTTATTAGTAATGGCAGCGAGCTGCGATTTTTATCAGGACTGCGACATTATGGCGGACACATCGGATGATTTTGACACATTTTTGGAACCATTGGCATTAATACAGCGATTAATAATGCATTGATTACTGTAAAAATGTCACTGGCAGTGAAGGGGTTAACACTAGGGGGGCAGTGAAGGGGTTAACTGTGTTCCCTGGGAGGTGATTCTAACTGAAGGGGGAGGGGACTGACTAGAGGAAGTGACGGATTGTGGTTCCTGGCTAATAGGAACACACGATCTGTCACTCCTGTCAGAACAAAACACGGAAGTGTGTGTGTTTACACACACTCATCCCTGTTCTGTGTCTCCTGGTCACAATCGCTCGTGGCTGGCGGTCATCGGGACCGTCAGCCATGAGCATCGGCACCCCAGCTGTGCAGCAGGCGTGCGCCTGCTATCCGGACCCCCGCCAACCTGCCGCAGTACAACTCCTTTACAGGTCATCAATTTAGAGATAACCATAAATAGTGGTCAGGAACATGTCATATACAGTCCTGTGTATAGAGTGCAGTGGTCAGGAACATGTCATATACAGCCCTGTGTATAGAGTGCGGTGGTCAGGAACGTGTCATATACCACCCTGTGTATAGAGTGCGGTGGTCAGGAACGTGTCATAAACAGTCCTGTGTATAGAGTGCAGTGGTCAGGAACGTGTCATATACAGTCCCGTGTATAGAGTGCGGTGGTCAGAAACGTGTCATATACAGTCCTGTCTATAGAGTGCGGTGGTCAGGAACGTGTCATATACAGCCCTGTCTATAGAGTGCGGTGATCAGGAATGTGTCATATACAGTCCTGTCTATAGAGTGTGGTGGTCAGGAACGTGTCTTATACAGTCCTGTCTATAGAGTGCGGTGGTCAGGAACATGTCATATACAGTCCTGTGTATAGAGTGCAGGGGTCAGGAACATGTCACATGCAGTCCTGTGTATAGAGTGCGTGGTCAGAACATGTCATATATAGCCCTGTGTATAGAGTGCAGTGGTCAGGAACATGTCATATACAGCCCTGTGTATAGAGTGCGTTGCTCAGGAACATGTCATGTCATATCGGCCTCGTAGAGGAGGATGGGCACCTGCTTCCCTCTGCACCCCGGCTTACTGTGTTTACTCGCTATGGTGCTGCAAATCAAAAAGAGAAGAGAAACGGGTTCCATAATTAAACTACAATTGTAATCTGAAAATTACATCAACACATGAAACAAATGTAGAATGAACCCGTAGAATGAAACAATGCAAATGGAATTTTTGAATTAGGCACATTTTTTCATGTAGCACAAGATTTGCACATTTTTTTATTAACCAAATTTATTTTAAGAAAAATGTAAAACGTATGTTTTTTGGGTGCACAATAAAATATAAAAGACAGGATTGTGCAGAGTAAATAGATGTCCAGTCCACCTTTCTAATTACACGCTTGTGTGAACTTTGTATGGTGTAAATTTACTTTCTTGTTTCTTTTGCAAAGCATTAACCCCTTGCGGACCTCTCATAGTAAACATACGGCGGCTCCACAAGCTGGTTAAGTCCAGAAACTAGAACACAACAATTTTTTTTCTTTTTTTTAATATTTAACTCTTTCACAGCAGCGCGCAATTGTCAGTTAAACCTGCAGCGCGCTAAATATCAGAATATGGCCTGGTCAGAAAGGGGGCGGAACTTACAGGTGGTCAAGTGGAAATTAAAAGCACTTACTGCTCATCAGTTTAGTGATGAGATCTAGAGATGGGCCCGGTGTTCGATTCAAACCCATGTTCGAATCGAACATCGGGCGTTCGACCGTTCGTCGAGCCCAGAACTATGTGGGCCGTTCGCATCAAATTTGTGTGATGCGAACGGTCCACAATGCACTGCGCCAGTCGCAGTGCATTGCTGGCTGATGATTGGCCAAGCATGCACTGTGACCCCGCATGCTTGGCCAATCATAGAGCCAGCGGCGAGGAGAGCAATAATTGGCCACAGGCAGGATGCCTGTGGCCAATTATAGCTCAGGGGGTTTAGTACACGCCCCACACTATATAAGGCCGCCGCGCCGGCAGCCTAGTGTAGTGTGTTCCGGCGTTAGTCAGTGACTGTGTCAGTCACATTATCTGCTGTGATTCATTCTGCATTGCTGACAGCATCTGCTGTGTTATTCATTCTGCTGAGTGCTGACAGTATCTGCTGTGTTATTCATTCTGCTGAGTGCTGCTGACATTATCTGCTGTGATTCTGGGGATTAGTCTAGTGTGTGCGTGCTGTTAGTACAGCATTGCAGTATCACATTAAACCACCTTTACCCTTCTGGCCTGTTGTCATCTAAGGCAGCCAGCCAGCCAATTGCAGGAGTTAGCGTGTGTGTGTGTGTGCTGTGTGAGTATAGCACAGCACACAATAAACCACCTCAGCCTCTATCTGCCCTAAGGCCCTGTTGTCATCTAAGGCAGCCAGACAGGCATTTGCAGGAGTTAGCGTGTGTGTGCTGTGTGAGTATAGCACAGCACACAATAAACTACCTCAGCCTGTATCTGCCCTAAGGCCCTGTTGTCATTTAAGGCAGCCAGACAGCCATTTGCAGGAGTTAGCGTGTGTGTGTGTGCTGTGTGAGTATAGCACAGCACACTAAACCACCTAAGCCTCTATCTGCCCTAAGGCCCTGTTGTCATCTAAGGCAGCCAGACAGCCATTTGCAGGAGTTAGCGTGTGTGTGTGTGTGCTGTGTGAGTATAGCACAGCACACAATAAACCACCTCAGCCTGTATCTGCCCTAAGGCCCTGTTGTCATCTAAGGCAGCCAGACAGCCATTTGCAGGAGTTAGTGTGTGTGTGTGCTGTGTGAGTATAGCACAGCACACAATAAACCACCTCAGCCTGTATCTGCCCTAAGGCCCTGTTGCCATCTAAGGCAGCCAGACAGCCATCTGCAGTATTTAGTGTGTGTGTGTGCTGTGTGAGTATAGCACAGCACACTAAACCACCTCAGCCTCTATTTGCCCTAAGGCCCTGTTGTCATCTAAGACAGCCATCTGCAGGAGTTAGTGTGTGTGCTGTGTGACTCCAGCACAATATACACTACCCACTACAATGTCTGAAAGACCGACAAGGAGAGGCAGACAGTCCCAAGGCAAGAAAACAGGGCAAGCAGGCTCTGTTTCTAGAGACAACAGTGCTGGTCGTGGACGTGGTGCATCGTCATCAGCACGTGGCCATGGGACACGCTTGTCCTTCTTTTCGGCAGCTGGACATGTTGAGCCGCATCATGCCGAAGGCTTGGTAGAGTGGATGACCAAGCCCTCCTCATCCTCCTCATCCTCTCTCACCCTGGCTCAGGGTACTGGCAAAGCAGCTGCCAACGCGTACTCAGTGGCATCATCAGGCATCCCTTCCCTAGACCCACCATGTCCTCCTGAGGAGTCCCCCGAACTGTTTGAGCACAGTGTTGGGTACATGCTCCAGGAAGATGCCCAGCGTTTTAAAGGCTCGGATGATGATACCCAGCTAGAGGAAGGCAGTAGCGTGAGCGCAGAGAGAGGGGATGCTCAAGGACAGCAATCTGGCAGTCATGTTTCACCAGCTGCAGCTTACTGCCAAGTTTGCTCCAGTGGTGAAGTTTTTATCCTCTGCATGGGATTAGGGCACCTGGTTTCAAATAAAACCATTGGACCAGAAAAACAGATGACAAACGCAGTATAACTTACAGTAACAAACATGGAACCCACATCATTCCAAAATGTCCCATGAGCTACTTTGTCACAAGTAATGAAGCCCATTGAAATCACTGTGTGTCACGGGAAAAACAAGCCACAAAACGTTTGCTCCCACTACTCTAGGTGTGAGCAGGGCCTGAAAGTAAAATTGGTGCGTTTACACAGAACAATGAGGCTCTATTCACATCTGTATGTTTCCAAACGCATGGCAAACCACACAGAAAATGTGCGCTGTGCTGTGCGTTTCAGAAACACATCAAAAAGCACAGTAGAAAAATGCAAAAAGAAAAAATGCCTAAAAAAAAAGTTCGGGAGCATTCAAGTGAATGGGTTTCCCTGTGTGTGTGACTAGCAGAAACACTCCAAATGCCCCCACACAAAAAAACACGTGGGAAGGTGAGTTCCTGCTATGTGTATTTGTGTCTCCATCCACACCCTCTAGGGAATAGGAGGGCCCACCTGACCAATCCATTCCCTCTGTGTCCAATCAGACAGGCCCTTGTACTACATAGCTGATGGGAGATCTAAAGAAGATTGTACAATCAGATTGTATTGTGTCACCTTAAGAGAAGAAGTAGGTGGTGTCATAGTAATGAAGGAGGTGTGGTCCAGACAGGTAATACACGCCCTATCGCACCCTTTTCTGTGATGGAAAAATACAGAGAATGATGGGAGCTGTCCTACATGAAGTGATGTCACCACAGAGAATGATGGGAGCTATCCTACAGGAAGTGATGTCACCACAGTGAATGTTCTAAAACTAATGCCCCGTACACAGGGTCGGATTTTTCGACCACAAAATCCGTCAGATTTTTTCCAACGGATTTTGTCTGAAACTGGTGTTGCATACACACGGTCGGACAAAGTTGTCGGAAAATCCGATTGTTCGAAACGTGATGACGTTCGTTCGTTACGTCGGGACTACGTTCAGGCTAGTAGCCAATAGCTTTGGTCTCTTTATTTGATCCGAGCATGCGTGGCACTTTGTCCGAATGGAATTCTCTACAAACGTTCGGAAAAAGTCTGCTCGGAAAATTGGAGATCCTGCTCTGAGATTTTTTCCGTCGGAATTTCCGACGGAAAAAGTCTGATAGAGCCCATACACGATCGGATTTTCCGACAACATAATCCGATCTGACTTTTCCCGTCGGATTTTCCAACCTTGTGTACGGGGCATAAGACAGAAAGATGAAATGTAAAACTCTTTGTGGATGAGGTAAGTGAGCGAAGTACATCAAGAGGCGGGGCCATAATTTATATTACAAAATGTTTCTATTTTATTATGAAAAGTGAAATTCTGCCAGAAAAGGTGAACTTCTCCTTTAAGTGAGTATTCCCTTTCAACAAAAGGCGTTAGACGATGTGGGATCCCCTTTCTCTCCTCCCTCAGTGTGTATGAAGAGGCGGAGCCCTGAGTGTGTATGAAGAGGCGGAGCCCTGAGTGTGTATGAAGAGGCGGGGCTCTGAGTGTGTATGAAGAGGCGGAGCTCTTGCTGGAACAGCGGTCGGAGGAGGAAGCTGAGTCTAGGAGGGAGACTGACAGAAAGCGCAGCAGACTTGCAGGAGTGAGTGAGGAGGATCCAATTCCTTTGCCATCGGAGGTGAGGAGAGTGTGAAGGATGTTGGTGACTCTGGTAGATGAAAATCTGGGAGTCATATTGCTCTGGTGAGTGGGGAAGCACCACTAAGGGGGCGCCCTCACCATCACGTGTGTAAGAGGTGGAAGAAGGCCGTGGCTACACTACAGGTGGCACAGTTTGGAGCACCGAGAACTTTACACCTTATCAACTTTTCATTGATTGGTGGATTTTTGTAAGAATAAAAACTTCATTGAAGTAGATGCAACGTGACCTACTACACTATATTGAGCACAAAATATTGTATGATTACATGAATAAGCACAGATTTTTTGTTTATTTAATATAGCAGCATATATTATAAGATTAATGAAGTAGGTGCAAAATGGAAGCAGTGGATCTGCAGGGAACAGCATCTTGAGCACAAAGCACTTTATGTTGTATATGAATTTGCACATGGATCAGTTTACTTCATTTATTGATAAACACCATAAGATCAGTGAAGTAGGTGTAAAGTGGAAGCAGTAGATCTGCAGAGAATATTATTGGAGCCCCTAGCACTTTATATATGAATGTCTCCACATATTTTAGTGTATTTGTGATGATTTATGTGCACACACAATAGGGCAGCGCTGTGACACATAATGCTCTTCTAGTGGATAAAGGGAATACTTACCTTTGTTACAGCAGCAGTCCGGTATAAGTTATTTCTGTAGGTATTTGAGTAGTTACACATAGCGCAGGTTTTATTCTATTTATATTGGTGACATAATTGCCCAAATCTGGGGATCAGGGGCCATTTCCACCCTTTACTCTCGGCTGGGGATCTTTGTATCCATATAACAGATGTTCTACATGACTAAATCTGACATCAATTTTACTGCAAAATCAAAGGGAGCCAAAATGTCTCCCCCCCCCAGCAGTAATATATTTCTATCCCCCTTGGTGGGAGTGGAGATGACCCCATCTATAAGGATATACAGTACATACACACACAGCACAAGGCTGTGTTCACACTACCAGACGTTTTTCAGGGCTGCAGTTCCTCTGATCTCCACAAGATGGTGATCTCACTTTTACCCAGACAGGAAGTCTCTAGATACAAACAGGAAGTGATGTCAGGCACGGCAGGAAGTAAAGTCAGCTAGAGACAGGAAGTTCCATGTGTTAGAGGACACCTTGCTGGATCTGGTCAAAGAGGAGGTAATATGTAAATTAATTCCTTCAGGGGGATCAGTTGATGATTAATATATTTTAATTCCAAAGCTGGCCATACATGGATCAGTTTTATCATTTAGCCAGCGGGGCGAGTGAAAAAACAGAAGAGATTCCCCCATCCACACATTGGAGGGGGATGGGGGAATCCTCCCTGCTGCACTATTGTATTCTGACAATGGGGGGGCGCTCCTCCGCTCTCAGAATACACAGATCAGTGATGAAGCTATTGGCTGAAGCCGCTGATCGAGTGACTTTTATCCGGCAGTGACCACACATGGATGGAGATGTGACTGATCCCTGCTGAACCAGCTGAATTTCCATGTCTCTATGGTCACCATAAGTGAGTTCCTCCCCCCCCCCCCCTTCATCTCCTTAATTATGTAAGTCATGCTGAGATAATCTCCCATTGGCTGAGCAATATTCTCATTTGTCTCTGAGCTCCTTCTTGCTATTCCTCGTCCTGCCTGTTGTTTCCTTGGATTGATTTTCTGTGTAGTGACCCCGGCTTCATCTCTTGGATGCGCTTGTTTGTTGCTTGTCCTGACCTTTATCCTGATTCCTGGTTCTCCTCCTCATCTCTCCTCCATAGCCTCTGGTTGCCACATTTTCTTCAAGTCAAACCCGAACACTTTAGTGGTGGCATACAACCTAAAAGACCAAGGATACTTTTGGTGGCCCAAAAGAGAGCAGTAATGTGGCGCAACTAGCGCACCATGTTGAAGGGTGCATGTGGCCAAATTATGAGTGCTCTGCATGGAATGCGGGGGTCAGAAATAATTTGTGCACAAAATGCATGGATCAGATATGTGCTTGGGAGAGAGCTAGTGCTAGCATGGCGGAGGGATGGGAGGGGAGAGGGCTGGTGTCGGGGGGAGTCAGATATGTGCTGGAGAGTGCTTCAGGAGGGGAGAGGGCTAGTACAGGGGGTTCAGATATTCTCTGGGGGGTCTGATATGTGCTGGGGGGAGAGCTTGGGGGTCTGATATGCCAAAGTGCACCCCCCACCCAACACATATCCTCCTCACCCCCCCCCCCCCAATCACTACACATTTTTTACATTTTTCTCCTTCCCAGCCTCTCTCACCCTCCTCCCTGTCCATCTACAGAGCATAGAAAACTTTGTACAGACCTCGATCAGCACATCCCCTCCTCCTCCATTTGTGTGTGTAAACAGAGTGGAGAAGGATGAGGGGAGCTTTGATCCATTGACACTCTGCCATTCTGAAACAGGCTGCCGTTGGGAGGGGAGACACACATCAAATGTCGATCAGACTCGTCACTCCTGGTGCAGTCCCGTGTGAATGATGTGTCCTGGTCTGAGGAAGATGGAAACCCAAACACATCATTCAAAAACTGTCCAGGAGAAAACCCGGCAGGTGGCAACCCTAAGGTAATATATATACACACATAGATTGGAAGAAATTGGATTACTGTTCTGAGAAGTCGCATTAGAACTACATCATGATGATCGATAAATCGCCAGTGACTGTCCTTCTATGTTTAACAATTAAAATAGTATCCTAATATTCTTTATTACATTTAGTATAATGGCCGTTGTTTTGTACCATTACTCTGTGCCACCTTCTAATGGCTCCGGTATTGGTTCTAGGCGTTCGTTCCAAATAAGTCACATCCGAGTAGGCTTGTAAGACTTACGTAGCTTTAGTGTGATTGTATGCACCTAATAAGTAACACCCTATGATAGACTACCACAAATATCACTGGGAAGAACAAAACATAGTGGACACTAATGAGATCGGTTACAAAGCGCAGTAAGACCACATCAAAATGGCTGCGCTTTGTTTACATGTGCGGACCACGGCAAGATGGCCGCCACGCTACTTCCGGTTGTCGTATATAAAAGACAACCTTAGACAACCAATCAGCATCCCCTGATGAAGTCACGAGGTCACGTGACGTAACGCGTAGGGATTGGTCAGGATACCGGAAGTGTTGGACACGGAGACCGCGCGTACATTCGTCTTGCTGTTTTTTCATGTAAGCATTTACTTTTATTATTAAAACATTGGTTTGATATACTTCACGATCGGGTCCCTCTCTCCACTTTTTCTCATTTGCAAACTCCACACCACCCACGGAGGGTGAGCCATCACTGCAGGATTGCGGTGCACTTTATACATCCACAAGTGGAGGGCTTTTCTTTGGCGATACGTTTGAGTGGAAGTGGAGGTGTGGACGGTGGACCCTATAGCCTGGAGACAGATTACACTGGGGACCATTCGAGGGAATTGAGAGCTGGAGGCCATCACATTTGTTTATACAGATGCCCGTATTGATCATAAGAGAGGTGAGAGGCTAGAGAGCACGATTGATGAGCAGGCCCTCACTACCCAGCACCCCTCACGTTTGGGAAAAGAAAGAACCTGCATATCTGTGTTGTAGAGACTATTACTGCTTTATGGGCGTCACTCTGATCACATCTTTTCTTTTATGAATGATTTTGTGGACTTTTGACTCACCCACCGATTGATTTATTCGTTCACTTATTTATTTTATTCCTCCTGTGGTTTTTAGACTTTTTAGATCTGTTTAGAGATCGAGTGTTTTTTATTGTTCACAATTGATTTAAGTTATGCACTTTCAATTGCTTTTTATGAAGAGTTAATATTTATTTTTTGATTGTATGCATTATAGATTCACTTCACTCAGTGTACTATTGGCTTTTGAGTCACAACCCAGTGACCATACATTGGTTATAGTATACCATCACTGAGCACTTTAATATTTATTGTACGCATTGAGCACTTTAATATTTGATGCACTTTAGCGCAAAATCACTCCATATTTATTTAACCCTAAGGTAAAAACTTGGCACCAGCGTGCAGCAAAATCAGTCCCCACCATTAGGAGCTCTGGGGAAAATTGTCTGCTATTTACATTCCATTCCTCCCCACATCACCTGTTCACATGAGACCTTACATTTACAGATTTCTGTATGGTAAAGGTCAAAGTTCACTCTTCAGTTTAGGAGAGGTGGGGCACACCCAGGAACAATGATTTGGTTTGCACGGAGCCTCTCATAGAGGACCCCTCAAATCTCCCCATCCAAATGTCCCTCCATATAGAGTTAATATGTCCTATGATAGCACACTGATCTCACAGATCCTCCTCCCAATGTTCCTCCATCTGGCTTTTTTTTCTGAGGCTCTAAGGATGTGGGCGGCCCTTGGCACTTGCAAAGTGGAACTGTTGGTTATGCATTGTATATAATGGCATCAGAATGTCTGCAACAAGCTTTTAACCTAAATTATACCTCAGCCTGAAATGGGGCTTTATTATAATGGAGAGGTGAGGAGTATTCTGGGAGTATTGTTTGATTTTACTATCTGTGTTCAGATCTAGATGATCCCTCCTATGACATTGAGTGATCATATGACCATCACATCGCCTCCAACTCCCTCCCTGATAGAATAGAGAAATACAAAGAAGATTCTAGAAGTCCCCAAGAAGATGATGGAGCTGCTGACAGGAGAGGTGAGCGGTGCTGGGAATTCTGGGACATTATCCAGTAACAGACAAGGGATGTGTCTGGATGGTGACTGTATCATTGTGTGTGTCAGGTTCCTATAAGGTGTCAGGATGTTACTATCTATTTCTCCATGGAGGACTGGGAGTATTTAGAAGGACACAAGGATCCCTACAATGATGTCATGATGGATAATCCGCCACCCCTCACATCACCGGGTAAGAGGAGACTTTATTGTAAAGGAGAGAGCAGTACGGGGGTCCACCTAGATCCCCCAACATCTGATAAACACATAGAAACAATGTATTCAGTCTCAGGAGTTGGGAGGGAGTATTTCGGGACCTCTGAAACTTGTCTGATGTGAGCATTTAGACTAACACTTATTGCCTGACCCTTACGCTGTAAAATTCATATTGTACATTACATACTCCTGACCCCTGCACTATATACTCTATGTTGTACATTACATCATTCTGATACTATATAGTCCTGTATGTTGTATCTTATACAATATGTTGTACATTACATAGTCCTGACTTATGCTCTCTCTCCTCTACCCACTTCTATATATATACACATAATATGTATTCTCTTTTGTTACACCCATTTTCTATCATCTGGACATTTTATATCTGATGATTTGATTGGAGCACAGACATGTTGATAATAATGTGATAACATCCTCAAACTTTGTAACCTTAAACAGAAAGTGATAATGAGGGAGGAGTCAATAACCCAATAAAGGTGGTCTTCAGGATCAGTCCAGTCTTCATCTTGGTTGTTCTCCCCCCATCCTCACTCTCTGACCTCTGGTGGATCTCAGCCCTTCTGTTATTCATGACTAAATCATGGACTAAATAAGGAAGTGCAGTACTTCTTGTGTTGGGAAGATGGAAATGAGTGATAGAGGGGGTGGGGGCACTCGTCCTATAATCCCCTCATCACTGTCATGCCTATAAAAGACAGTTCTCATTGTCGTGTTTCTCATGCTTTGTGATATACCTTTAAATGTGATATATATTATTCTGTTACTGGTTCCTCCCCTTCCTGTAGCTCAGATTTATCATGTATAGTTAGCTCAACCCTTTGTTCATTTTCCCAGTAATGCATCTCAGCCTCATGTCTCATGGAGCGGATCATATTTTGATGTATCCGATGTTTATTGTTGTAAGATCCTACGTTTTTTTTAGATTAAACTTCATAAGATCTTCAAGATGTTGTCTGGGTTGTCACTGTCTGTTTATTCAGCTAAGATTGGGTTATCGATATCTCAACACAACTGTAAGTTACAGAGATCACACTTTCAATGATTAGAAAGCAGAGATGGGAGCTCCAGCTGCACGCCAGAAAGCAGAGATGGAAGCTCAAGCTGCACGCCAGAAAGCATAGATGGAAGCTCAAGCTGCACGCCAGAAAGCATAGATGGAAGCTCAAGCTGCATGCCAGAAAGCATAGATGGAATCTCAAGCTGCACGCCAGAAAGCATAGATGGAATCTCAAGCTGCACGCCAGAAAGCATAGATGGAAGCTCAAGCTGCACGCCAGAAAGCAGAGATGGCAGTTCAAGCTGCACACCAGAAAGCAGAGAAGAAAGCTCAAGCTGCATGACAAAAAAAAGAAATGGAAGTTTTGGAAAAAATGTGAGCATGCCACAGCCAAGGCAAGTTTAAGGGTCTTAGAACAAGCTGCTAGTGAAAGCGAAAGAGACAACAGTTGCAGACACTCATTTGTATCTTATGCCTCAGATTCTTCACATACTTCTCCAGAATGTCAACTCCCTATCACAGCAGCCAAGGCACTCAATCGAGGGCTCTGCACCTGCTGTACCTCAAGATGATGTGTCTTTATATCTTCCAGGACATTCGACTTCAGCATCTCTGCAAGCAGCAGACACTGGTATGCATATAATAGAATGTCCTCCTTACTCTGGCGATCTCACACGGGGCAGAAGCCGCATTTCTGTCCTGAGTGCGGAAAAAGTTTTTCAGATAAGTCCAATCTTTATAAACATCAGAGATATCACACGGAGGAGAAGCCATATTCCTGTCCTGAGTGCGGGAAATGTTTTACACAGAAGTCCCATCTTTCCAGACATCAGAGATCTCACACGGAGGAGAAACCATTTTCCTGTCCTGAGTGCAAGAAATGTTTTACACAGAAGTCCCATCTTTCCACACATCAGAGATCTCACACGGGGGAGAAGCCGTATTCCTGTCCTGAGTGCGGGAAATGTTTTTCAGACAATTCCAGTTTTAACAGACATCAGAGATCTCACATGAAGGAGAAGCCGTATTCCTGTCCCGAGTGCGGGAAATGTTTTTCAGTGAAGTCCAATCTTTCCACACATCAGAGATCTCACACGGGGGAGAAGCCGTATTTCTGTCCTGAGTGCGGGAAATGTTTTACACAGGAGGTCCATCTTTACAGACATCAGAGATCTCACACGGGGGAGAAGCCGTATTCCTGTCCTAAATGTGGGAAATGTTTTTCAGATAAGTCCAATCTTTACACACATCAGAGATCTCACACGGGGGAGAAGACACTTTCCTGTCCTGAGTGAGGGAATTGTTCCTTACTGAAGTTCTGTCTTCCTGTACATCAGGGATCCCACACAACCATTGAGGTGTATTAATGCCCTGAGTGCGGGAAATGTCTTCTATATGAATGTTGCTGGACATCACAGCTCTCATGTGGGGAAGAAGCACACCCTGATATACACCTCAGATATACTCCATGGCTGATCTTCATCGTGTAAGAAACAGTTGATAAGGAGATCAGAGATCACCAAAGACATGGATGAAGTGTTGTACCGTGTTGGCCATTGATAGTAGGAGAAAAATAAAAATGGAGTCATTACCTCTCATTGGCTGAGTATATTTTGTGGTGTAAGATTTCACAAACACTTAGAGGTCAATTTACCCCCTTCCTGACCAGAGCACTTTTTGCGATTCGGCACTGCGTTGCTTTAACTGACAATTGCGCGGTTGTGCAACGTGGCTCCCAAACAAAATTGACGTCCTTTTTTTCCCACAAATAGAGCTTTCTTTTGGTGGTATTTGATCACCCCTGCAGTTTTTATTTTTTGCGCTAAAAACAAAAAAAGAGTGACAATTTTGAAAAAAACACATTATTTTTAACTTTTTGCTATAATAAATATCCCCCAAAAATATATAAAAAAAAAACATTTTTTTTCCTCAGTTTAGGCCGATATGTATTCTACAGATTTTTGGTAAAAAAAAATCGCAATAAGCGATTATTGATTGGTTTGCGCAAAAGTTATTTTTACAAAATAGGGGATAGTTTTATGGCATTTTTATTAATATTTTTTTTTTTACTAGTATTGGCGGAGATCAGTGATTTTTATTGTGACTGCGACATTATGGTGGACACATCAGACATTTTTGACACATTTTTGGGACCATTGTCATTTATACAGCAATCAGTGCTATACAAATGCACTGATTCCTGTGTAAATGACACTGGCAGTGAAGGGGTTACCACTAGGTGGCAGTGTAGGGGTTAAGTGTGTCCTGGGGGCGTGTTTCTAACTGTGGGGGGCATGGCTGTGTGTGACACATCACTGATCTCTGCTCCGATCACAGGGAGCAGAGATCAGTGACACTGTTGCTAGGCATAACAGGGAGATGCTTGTTTACATTAGCATCTCCCCGTTCTTCCTCCCTGTGTGGCAATCGCGGGTATCCCATCGGCGATCGAGTCCGCGGGACCTGCTACCTGACTCATGGAGTATGCCGGCGGCATGCGCGCCCAATAGCCGACTCTTAAAGGGCAACGTACAGGTACGTGATTCTGCCTGTATGAGCCCTTCTGCTGACGTATATGGGCATGAGGCGGTCGGCAAGCGGTTAAAAAAAAAAATTAATTGAATGATTATGACCGGCATTCACCAAGCTTTAATGAATATTGGCCGTATTTTATTTCATACTCCTGATTTCCTTGGCACCATCTAATGACCATAATGCTTTGTTTTTATGGCATATTTGCAATTGATGAGCTTGAATAAGAACCAGAGGAATTGAGGTTAAAAGTGAAAACTTATAGGAGAACTGATTAGGAACCCCCTAAGTTCTGTGGAGATTGCTTTCATCTGATGAAAAGAGCATTTGTGCAAACGGACTGAGTTGTTTTCATTTACATTGCCAGAGTGTAATACTCGGACTACTATGGTAGATATATAGTATATATCAATCTACACCTTTTTTAAGCACTTTATTCACTTTATCAGATGTGTGCACTTCAAATAGATTATTGATGATTATTGATGATAGCGCACTATTACCAGATATTATTTATTTATTCATTCAGGGTGTCAGAACACTACGCAACTGGTTGCAGCTTAATCATTCAGGTTTTTTCTATTTATTCTCATAATATTTATTGTCATATCAGCACTTTGGGTATTCACCATTTTTATATTCCAAACAAAACTGACGTCCTTTTTTTCCCACAAATAGAGCTTTCTTTTGGTGGTATTTGATCACCTCTGCTGTTTATATTTTTTGCGCTATAAACAAAAAAGCGAAAATTTCGAAAAAAAAACATTATTTTTTACTTTTTGCTATAATAATTATCCCCCAAAAATATATAAAAAATCATTTTTTCCTCAGTTTAGGCCGATACGTATTCTTCTACATATTTTTGCTAAAAGAAGTTGCAATAAGCGTAGATTGATTGATTTGTGCAAAAGTTACAGCGTCTACAAAATAGGGGATAGGTTTATGGCATTTTTATTATTATTTTTTTTATTAGTAATGGCAGCGATCTGCGATTTTTATCAGGACTGCGACATTATGGCGGACACATCGGATGATTTTGACACATTTTTGGAACCATTGGCATTAATACAGCGATTAATAATGCATTGATTACTGTAAAAATGTCACTGGCAGTGAAGGGGTTAACACTAGGGGGGCAGTGAAGGGGTTAACTGTGTTCCCTGGGAGGTGATTCTAACTGAAGGGGGAGGGGACTGACTAGAGGAAGTGACGGATTGTGGTTCCTGGCTAATAGGAACACACGATCTGTCACTCCTGTCAGAACAAAACACGGAAGTGTGTGTGTTTACACACACTCATCCCTGTTCTGTGTCTCCTGGTCACAATCGCTCGTGGCTGGCGGTCATCGTGAGCGTCAGCCATGAGCATCGGCACCCCAGCTGTGCAGCAGGCGTGCGCCTGCTATCCGGACCCCCGCCAACCTGCCGCAGTACAACTCCTTTACAGGTCATCAATTTAGAGATAACCATAAATAGTGGTCAGGAACATGTCATATACAGTCCTGTGTATAGAGTGCAGTGGTCAGGAACATGTCATATACAGCCCTGTGTATAGAGTGCGGTGGTCAGGAACGTGTCATATACCACCCTGTGTATAGAGTGCGGTGGTCAGGAACGTGTCATAAACAGTCCTGTGTATAGAGTGCAGTGGTCAGGAACGTGTCATATACAGTCCCGTGTATAGAGTGCGGTGGTCAGAAACGTGTCATATACAGTCCTGTCTATAGAGTGCGGTGGTCAGGAACGTGTCATATACAGTCCTGTCTATAGAGTGCGGTGGTCAGGAACGTGTCATATACAGTCCTGTCTATAGAGTGCGGTGGTCAGGAATGTGTCATATACAGTCCTGTCTATAGAGTGTGGTGTCAGGAACGTGTCTTATACAGTCCTGTCTATAGAGTGCGGTGGTCAGGAACATGTCATATACAGTCCTGTGTATAGAGTGCAGGGGTCAGGAACATGTCACATACAGTCCTGTGTATAGAGTGCGGTGGTCAGAACATGTCATATACAGCCCTGTGTATAGAGTGCAGTGGTCAGGAACATGTCATATACAGCCCTGTGTATAGAGTGCGTTGCTCAGGAACATGTCATGTCATATCAGCCTCGTAGAGGAGGATGGGCACCTGCTTCCCTATGCGCCCCGCCTTCCTGTGTTTACTCGCTATGGTGCTGCAAAACAAAAATAGAAGAGAAACAGGTTCCATAATTAAACTACAATTGTAATCTGAAAATTACATCAACACATGAAACAAATGTAGAATGAACCCGTAGAATGAAACAATGCAAATGGAATTTTTGAATTAGGCACATTTTTTCATGTAGCACCAGATTTGCACATTTTTTTATTAACCAAATTTATTTTAAGAAAAATGTAAAATGTATGTTTTTTGGGTGCACAATAAAATATAAAAGACAGGATTTTGCCGAGTAAATAGATGTCCAGTCCACCTTTCTAATTACACGCTTGTGTGAACTTTGTATGGTGTAAATTTACTTTCTTGTTTCTTTTGCAAAGCATTAACCCCTTGCGGACCTCCCATAGTAAACATACGGCGGCTCCACAAGCTGGTTAAGTCCAGAAACCAGAACACAACAATTTTTTATTTTTTTTAATATTTAACTCTTTCACAGCAGCGCGCAATTGTCAGTTAAAGCTGCAGCGCGCTAAATATCAGAATATGGCCTGGTCAGAAAGGGGGTGTAACTTACAGGTGGTAAAGTGGAAATTAAAAGCACTTACTGCTCATCAGTTTAGTGATGAGATCTAGAGATGGGCCCGGTGTTCGATTCAAACCCATGTTCGAATCGAACATCGGGCGTTCGACCGTTCGTCGAGCCCAGAACTATGTGGGCCGTTCGCATCAAATTTGTGTGATGCGAACGGTCCACAATGCACTGCGCCAGTCGCAGTGCATTGCTGGCTGATGATTGGCCAAGCATGCACTGTGACCCCGCATGCTTGGCCAATCATAGAGCCAGCGGCGAGGAGAGCAATAATTGGCCACAGGCAGGATGCCTGTGGCCAATTATAGCTCAGGGGGTTTAGTACACGCCCCACACTATATAAGGCCGCCGCGCCGGCAGCCTAGTGTAGTGTGTTCCGGCGTTAGTCAGTGACTGTGTCAGTCACATTATCTGCTGTGATTCATTCTGCATTGCTGACAGCATCTGCTGTGTTATTCATTCTGCTGAGTGCTGACAGTATCTGCTGTGTTATTCATTCTGCTGAGTGCTGCTGACATTATCTGCTGTGATTCTGGGGATTAGTCTAGTGTGTGCGTGCTGTTAGTACAGCATTGCAGTATCACATTAAACCACCTTTACCCTTCTGGCCTGTCATCTAAGGCAGCCAGCCAGCCAATTGCAGGAGTTAGCGTGTGTGTGTGTGCTGTGTGAGTATAGCACAGCACACAATAAACCACCTCAGCCTCTATCTACCCTAAGGCCCTGTTGTCATCTAAGGCAGCCAGACAGGCATTTGCAGGAGTTAGCGTGTGTGTGTGCTGTGTGAGTATAGCACAGCACACAATAAACTACCTCAGCCTGTATCTGCCCTAAGGCCCTGTTGTCATCTAAGGCAGCCAGACAGCCATTTGCAGGAGTTAGCGTGTGTGTGTGTGCTGTGTGAGTATAGCACAGCACACTAAACCACCTAAGCCTCTATCTGCCCTAAGGCCCTGTTGTCATCTAAGGCAGCCAGACAGCCATTTGCAGGAGTTAGCGTGTGTGTGTGCTGTGTGAGTATAGCACAGCACACTAAACCACCTCAGCCTGTATCTGCCCTAAGGCCCTGTTGTCATCTAAGGCAGCCAGACAGCCATTTGCAGGAGTTAGTGTGTGTGTGTGCTGTGTGAGTATAGCACAGCACACAATAAACCACCTCAGCCTGTATCTGCCCTAAGGCCCTGTTGTCATCTAAGGCAGCCAGACAGCCATCTGCAGGAGTTAGCGTGTGTGTGTGCTGTGTGAGTATAGCACAGCACACAATAAACCACCTCAGCCTGTATCTGCCCTAAGGCCCTGTTGTCATCTAAGGCAGCCAGACAGCCATCTGCAGTATTTAGTGTGTGTGTGTGTGTGTGCTGTGTGAGTATAGCACAGCACACTAAACCACCTCAGACTCTATCTGCCCTAAGGCCCTGTTGTCATCTAAGACAGCCATCTGCAGGAGTTAGTGTGTGTGTGCTGTGTGACTCCAGCACAATATACACTACCCACTACAATGTCTGAAAGACCGACAAGGAGAGGCAGACAGTCCCAAGGCAAGAAAACAGGGCAAGCAGGCTCTGTTTCTAGAGACAACAGTGCTGGTCGTGGACGTGGTGCATCGTTCTCAGCACGTGGCCATGGGACACGCTTGTCCTTCTTTTCGGCAGCTGGACATGTTGAGCCGCATCATGCCGAAGGCTTGGTAGAGTGGATGACCAAGCCCTCCTCATCCTCCTCATCCTCTCTCACCCAGGCTCAGGGTACTGACAAAGCAGCTGCCAACGCGTACTCAGTGGCATCATCAGGCATCCCTTCCCTAGACCCACCATGTCCTCCTGAGGAGTCCCCCGAACTGTTTGAGCACAGTGTTGGGTACATGCTCCAGGAAGATGCCCAGCGTTTTAAAGGCTCGGATGATGATACCCAGCTAGAGGAAGGCAGTAGCGTGAGCGCAGAGAGAGGGGATGCTCAAGGACAGCAATCTGGCAGTCATGTTTCACCAGCTGCAGCTTACTGCCAGGTTTGCTCCAGTGGTGAAGTTTTTATCCTCTGCATGGGATTAGGGCACCTGGTTTCAAATAAAACCATTGGACCAGAAAAACAGATGACAAACGCAGTATAACTTACAGTAACAAACATGGAACCCACATCATTCCAAAATGTCCCATGAGCTACTTTGCCACAAGTAATGAAGCCCATTGAAATCACTGTGTGTCACGGGAAAAACAAGCCACAAAACGTTTGCTCCCACTACTCTAGGTGTGAGCAGGGCCTGAAAGTGAAATTGGTGCGTTTACACAGAACAATGAGGCTCTATTCACATCTGTATGTTTCCAAACGCATGGCAAACCACACAGAAAATGTGCGCTGTGCTGTGCGTTTCAGAAACACATCAAAAAGCACAGTAGAAAAATCCACCCTAAAAAAAAAGTTCGGGAGCATTCAAGTGAATGGGTTTCCCTGTGTGTGTGACTAGCAGAAACCCTCCAAATGCCCCCACACAAAAAAACACGTGGGAAGGTGAGTTCCTGCTATGTGTAGATGTGTCTCCATCCACACCCTCTAGGGAATAGGAGGGCCCACCTGACCAATCCATTCCCTCTGTGTCCAATCAGACAGGCCCTTGTACTACATAGCTGATGGGAGATCTAAAGAAGATTGTACAATCAGATTGTATTGTGTCACCTTAAGAGAAGAAGTAGGTGGTGTCATAGTAATGAAGGAGGTGTGGTCCAGACAGGTAATACATGCCCTATCGCACCCTTTTCTGTGATGGAAAAATACAGAGAATGATGGGAGCTGTCCTACATGAAGTGATGTCAACACAGAGAATGATGGGAGCTATCCTACAGGAAGTGATGTCACCACAGTGAATGTTCTAAAACTAATGCCCCGTACACAGGGTCGGATTTTTCGACCACAAAATCCGTCTGATTTTTTCCAACGGATTTTGTCTGAAACTGGTGTTGCATACACACGGTCGGACAAAGTTGTCGGAAAATCCGATTGTTCGGAACGTGATGACGTTCGTTCGTTACGTTGGGACTACGTTCAGGCTAGTAGCCAATAGCTTTGGTCTCTTTATTTAATCCGAGCATGCGTGGCACTTTGTCCGAATGGAATTCTCTACAAACGTTTGGAAAAGTCTGCTCAGATTTTTTTGTCGGAAAATTGGAGATCCTGCTCTGAGATTTTTTCCGTCGGAATTTCCGACGGAAAAAGTCTGATAGAGCCCATACACGATCGGATTTTCCGACAACATAATCCGATCTGACTTTTCCCGTCGGATTTTCCAACCTTGTGTACGGGGCATAAGACAGAAAGATGAAATGTAAAACTCTTTGTGGATGAGGTAAGTGAGCGAAGTACATCAAGAGGCGGGGCCATAATTTATATTACAAAATGATTCTATTTATTATGAAAAGTGAAATTCTGCCAGAAAAGGTGAACTTCTCCTTTAAGTGAGTATTCCCTTTTAACAAAAGGCGTTAGACGATGTGGGATCCCCTTTCTCTCCTCCCTCAGTGTGTATGAAGAGGCGGAGCCCTGAGTGTGTATGAAGAGGTGGAGCCCTGAGTGTGTATGAAGAGGCGGGGCTCTGAGTGTGTATGAAGAGGCGGAGCTCTTGCTGGAACAGCGGTCGGAGGAGGAAGCTGAGTCTAGGAGGGAGACTGACAGAAAGCGCAGCAGACTTGCAGGAGTGAGTGAGGAGGATCCAGTTCCTTTGCCATCGGAGGTGAGGAGAGTGTGAAGGATGTTGGTGACTCTGGTAGATGAAAATCTGGGAGTCATATTGCTCTGGTGAGTGGGGAAGCACCACTAAAGGGGCGCCCTCACCATCACGTGTGTAAGAGGTGGAAGAAGGCCGTGGCTACACTACAGCTGTCACAGTTTGGAGCACCGAGAACTTTACACCTTATCAACTTTTCATTGATTGGTGGATTTTTGTAAGAATAAAAACTTCATTGAAGTAGATGCAACTACTCATATTATATAATCATATAATATTTTGTGCTCAATATAGTGTTCTCTGCAGGTCACCTGCAGAGAACACTATATTGAGCACAAAATATTATATGATTACATGAATTTGCACAGATTTTTTGTTTATTTAATATAGCAGCATATATTATAAGATTAATGAAGTAGGTGCAAAGTGGAAGCAGTGGATCTGCAGGGAACAGCATCTTGAGCACAAAGCACTTTATGTTGTATATGAATTTGAACATGGATCAGTTTACTTCATTTATTGATAAACACCATAAGCTCAGTGAAGTAGGTGTAAAGTGGAAGCAGTAGATCTGCAGAGAATATTATTGGAGCCCCTAGCACTTTATATATGAATGTCTCCACATATTTTAGTGTATTTGTGATGATTTATGTGCACACACAATAGGACAGCGCTGTGACACATAATGCTCTTCTAGTTGATAAAGGGAATACTTACCTTTGTTACAGCAGCGGTCCGGTATAAGTTATTTCTGTAGGTATTTGAGTTGTTACACATAGCGCAGGTTTTATTCTATTTATATTGGTGACATAATTGCCCAAATCTGGGGATCAGGGGCCATTTCCACCCTTTACTCTTGGCTGGGGATCTTTGTATCCATATAACAGATGTTCTACATGACTAAATCTGACATCAATTTTACTGCAAAATCAAAGGGGCCAAAATGTCTCCCCCCCCCGAGCACTAATATATTTCTATCCCCCTTGGTGGGAGTGGAGATGACCCCATCTATAAGGATATACAGTACATACACACACAGCACAAGCCTGTGTTCACACTACCAGACGTTTTTCAGGGCCACAAGATGGTGATCTCACTTTTACCCAGACAGGAAGTCTCTAGATACAAACAGGAAGTGATGTCAGGCACGGCAGGAAGTAAAGTCAGCTAGAGACAGGAAGTTCCATGTGTTAGAGGACACCTTGCTGGATCTGGTCAAAGAGGAGGTAATATGTAAATTAATTCCTTCAGGGGGATCAGTTGATGATTAATATATTTTAATTCCAAAGCTGGCCATACATGGATCAGTTTTATCATTTAGCCAGCGGGGCGAGTGAAAAAACAGAAGAGATTCCCCCATCCACACATTGGAGGGGGATGGGGGAATCCTCCCTGCTGCACTATTGTATTCTGACAATGGGGGGGCGCTCCTCCGCTCTCAGAATACACAGATCAGTGATGAAGCTATTGGCTGCAGCCGCTGATCGAGTGACTTTTATCCGGCAGTGACCACACATGGATGGAGATGTGACTGATCCCTGCTGAACCAGCTGAATTTCCATGTCTCTATGGTCAGCATAAGTGAATTCCTCCCCCCCCCCTTCATCTCCTTCATTATGTAAGTCATGCTGAGATAATCTCCCATTGGCTGAGCAATATTCTCATTTGTCTCTGAGGTCCTTCTTGCTATTCCTCGTTCTGCCTGTTGTTTCCTTGGATTGATTTTCTGTGTAGTGACCCCGGCTTCATCTCTTGTATGCGCTTGTTTGTTGCTTGTCCTGACCTTTATCCTGATTCCTGGTTCTCCTCCTCATCTCTCCTCCATAGCCTCTGGTTACCACATTTTCTTCAAGTCAAACCCGAACACTTTAGTGGTGGCATACGACCTAAAAGACCTAGGACACTTTTGGTGGCCCAAAAGAGAGCAGTAATGTGGCGCAACTAGCGCACCATGTTGAAGGGTGCATGTGGCCAAATTATGAGTGCTCTGCATGGAATGCGGGGGTCAGAAATAATTTGTGCACAAAATGCATGGATCAGATATGTGCTTGGGAGAGAGCTAGTGCTAGCATGGCGGAGGGATGGGAGGGGAGAGGGCTGGTGTCGGGGGGAGTCAGATATGTGCTGGAGAGTGCTTCAGGAGGGGAGAGGGCTAGTACAGGGGGGTCAGATATTCTCTGGGGGGTCTGATATGTGCTGGGGGGAGAGCTTGGGGGTCTGATATGCCAAAGTGCACCCCTCACCCAACACATATCCTCCTCACCCCCCCCCCCCCCCCCCCCAATCACTACACATTTTTTACATTTTTCTCCTTCCCAGCCTCTCTCCCCCTCCTCCCTGTCCATCTACAGAGCATAGAAAACTTTGTACAGACCTCGATCAGCACATCCCCTCCTCCTCCATTTGTGTGTGTAAACAGAGTGGAGAAGGATGAGGGGAGCTTTGATCCATTGACACTCTGCCGTTCTGAAACAGGCTGCCGTTGGGAGGGGAGACACACATCAAATGTCGATCAGACAAGTCACTCCTGGTGCAGTCCCGTGTGAATGATGTGTCCTGGTCTGAGGAAGATGGAAACCCAAACACATCATTCAAAAACTGGACTGTCCAGGAGAAAACCCGGCAGGTGGCAACCCTAAGGTAAAAACTTGGCACCAGCGTGCAGCAAAATCAGTCCCCACCATTAGGAGCTCTGGGGAAAATTGTCTGCTATTTACATTCCATTCCTCCCCACATCACCTGTTCACATGAGACCTTACATTTACAGATTCCTGACAGATTTCTGTATGGTAAAGGTCAAAGTTCACTCTTCAGTTTAGGAGAGGTGGGGCACACCCAGGAACAATGATTTGGTTTGCACGGAGCCTCTCATAGAGGGCCCCTCAAATCTCCCCATCCAAATGTCCCTCCATATAGAGTTAATATGTCCTATGATAGCACACTGATCTCACAGCTCCTCCTCCCAATGTTCCTCCATCTGGCTTTTTTTTCTGAGGCTCTAAGGATGTGGGCGGCCCTTGGCACTTGCAAAGTGGAACTGTTGGTTATGCATTGTATATAATGGCATCAGAATGTCTGCAACAAGCTTTTAACCTGCGTAGTGTGGGGGTCCTGTGTGGCTAAATTATACCTCAGCCTGAAATGGGGCTTTATTATAATGGAGAGGTGAGGAGTATTCTGGGAGTATTGTTTGATTTTACTATCTGTGTTCAGATCTAGATGATCCCTCCTATGACATTGAGTGATCATATGACCATCACATCGCCTCCAACTCCCTCCCTGATAGAATAGAGAAATACAAAGAAGATTCTAGAAGTCCCCAAGAAGATGATGGAGCTGCTGACAGGAGAGGTGAGCGGTGCTGGGAATTCTGGGAAATTATCCAGTAGCAGACAAGGGATGTGTCTGGATGGTGACTGTATCATTGTGTGTGTCAGGTTCCTATAAGGTGTCAGGATGTTACTATCTATTTCTCCATGGAGGACTGGGAGTATTTAGAAGGACACAAGGATCCCTACAATGATGTCATGATGGATAATCCGCCACCCCTCACATCACCGGGTAAGAGGAGAGTTTATTGTAAAGGAGAGAGCAGTACGGGGGGTCCACCTAGATCCCCCAACATCTGATAAACACATAGAAACAATGTATTCAGTCTCAGGAGTTGGGAGGGAGTATTTCGGGACCTCTGAAACTTGTCTGATGTGAGCATTTAGACTAACACTTATTGCCTGACCCTTACGCTGTAAAATTCATATTGTACATTACATACTCCTGACCCCTGCACTATATACTCTATGTTGTACATTACATCATTCTGATACTATATAGTCCTGTATGTTGTATCTTATACAATATGTTGTACATTACATAGTCCTGACTTCTGCTCTCTCTCCTCTACCCACTTCTATATATACACATAATATGTATTCTCTTTTGTTACACCCATTTTCTACCATCTGGACATTTTATATCTGATGATTTGATTGGAGCACAGACATGTTGATAATAATGTGATAACATCCTCAAACTTTGTAACCTTAAACAGAAAGTGATAATGAGGGAGGAGTCAATAACCCAATAAAGGTGGTCTTCAGGATCAGTCCAGTTTTCATCTTGGTTGTTCTCCCCCCATCCTCACTCTCTGACCTCTGGATCTCAGCCCTTCTGTTATTCATGACTAAATCATGGACTAAATAAGGAAGTGCAGTACTTCTTGTGTTGGGAAGATGGAAATGAGTGATAGAGGGGGTGGGGGCACTCGTCCTATAATCCCCTCATCACTGTCACGCCTATAAAAGACAGTTCTCATTGTCGTGTTTCACATGCTTTGTGATATACCTTTAAATGTGATATATATTATTCTGTTACTGGTTCCTCCCCTTCCTGTAGCTCAGATTTATCATGTATAGTTAGCTCAACCCTTTGTTCATTTTCCCAGTAATGCATCTCAGCCTCATGTCTCATGGAGCGGATCATATTTTGATGTATCCGATGTTTATTGTTGTAAGATCCTACATTTTTTTAGATTAAACTTCATAAGATCTTCAAGATGTTGTCTGGGTTGTCACTGTCTGTTTATTCAGCTAAGATTGGGTTATCGATATCTCAACACAACTGTAAGTTACAGAGATCACACTTTCAATGATTAGAAAGCAGAGATGGAAGCTCAAGCTGCACGCCAGAAAGCAGAGATGGAAGCTCAAGCTGCACGCCAGAAAGCAGAGATGGAAGCTCAAGCTGCACGCCAGAAAGCAGAGATGGAAGCTCAAGCTGCACGCCAGAAAGCAGAGATGGAAGCTCAAGCTGCACGCCAGAAAGCAGAGATGGCAGCTCAAGCTGCACGCCAGAAAGCATAGATGGCAGCTCAAGCTGCACGCCAGAAAGCAGAGAAGAAAGCTCAAGCTGCATGACAAAAAAAAGAAATGGAAGTTTTGGAAAAAATGTGAGCATGCCACAGCCATGGCAAGTTTAAGGGTCTTAGAACAAGCTGCTAGTGAAAGCGAAAGAGACAACAGTTGCAGACACTCATTTGTATCTTATGCCTCAGATTCTTCACATACTTCTCCAGAATGTCAACTCCCTATCACAGCAGCCAAGGCACTCAATCGAGGGCTCTGCACCTGCTGTACCTCAAGATGATGTGTCTTTATATCTTCCAGGACATTAGACTTCAGCATCTGTGCAAGCAGCCGACACTGGTATGCATATAATAGAATGTCCTCCTTACTCTGGCACTAACCAAGTACCTTCTAGCAAGCACACTACTCTACAGCTGCAAACCAACATATCAATGAACTTTAACCAGTTCCAGCATTGAATGCCTTAGCACCAACATATGTTCCCAAGTCACTCCACATCACTGCACCAGCCATCACAACTAACTCTGTCCCACCTGCAGTCATGCATCTAAAGTCTGAGAACACAGACATGTCACAGTTTGCTAAATACATGCTCCTCATAGAGAACTCACTAAGACAGGCCTCATCAAGTTTGATGACAAGCCTGAAAATGACAGAGGCTGGAAATCCACCTTTAAGGACACGAGACACACCAAAGACAAATCTACCAATACCCATCACTGAATTCATTTTGATACACACCCTGAAAACCAATAAGGTTCTGGTACTCTGGGATTTCAAACTCTGGGCAAACTCCACCGAAGTCCCCATGGCCACCACCTGCATTAACCAACTGGAAGAACTAGGTCTTGAACAGCTAATAAATGCTCCCACGCATGGGTCAGGGCACATTCTGGACCTCATCTTCAAACAAAATATGGACATCAACATGCTAGACAACGTACCGCTACCATGGACAGACCACCACGCTATCAAATTTGAAATCGCCACCAAGACCACCCTCCAAAAGCCAAACCAGTCAATAACAAGACACTGGACCAGATCGCAGAAGAAACTACACTCGGAACTCTTCAAAACCACATTATCAAACAAAATAGCAATGCTAAATCTAAACCACACAACAGAACAAACACTCAGCTCCTTAAACAAGGCATTACTACAAACAGCAGACTCAGACGCTCCAAAACGTAGAGCACTCATCCGCAGAAAAATCTCTGGATGGTTTAATGGCACTCTCACTCTACTGAAACGGGAACACAGAAGAGCTGAAAGAGCCTAGAGAAGAAACTCTACAAAGGAAAATCACAGAAAACTACAAAGCACTTGCTAAGAAATATCACAAAGCAATCTTCGAAGCAAAAAAAGAACATTTCTCAAACACCATCTCAAAAGCCTTAACCCGCCAATGTGAACTTTTCAAACTAGTCGCTTAGACTATGAATCCTACCTGCCTTGAGCCCCCAGCAAACGAACCTCAAGAATTCTGCGACGAGTTATCAGATTTTTTTATCGACAACATTTGGAAAATAATTCAACAAAAAAAAACAACCAACCTTATTCAACCAAAGCAAATGGAGGAAATCCACTCAAACATCACACAATCACCAAATTTTTCACTGATCCCGATCACCACTGACATCACCAAAAACATTATCAAGAGCATCCGAGACAGCACATCACCCAATGACATCATTCCCACAAAACTCCTGAAAGAATGTTAGGACATCTTGGCTCCTACTATAACACATCTAGTAACTCAGTCGTTCAAAGAAGGGATTGTTCCGATCGCCCTTAAGCAAGGCATAGTCAAACCCCTCCTAAAGAAACGCAACCTCGACCCCAAAGATCCTAATTACTGCAGACTGGTAACAAGCCTGAACGCCATCTCCAAGATTATGGAGAAAGCAGTAGTACAACAGCTACAACTCCACCTGGACACACACCAACTCTTGGACCCACTGCAATCAGGCTTCCGCCCAGGCCATGGCACAGAAACGGCACTTCTAAAAATATGGGACGACGCCCTTGAAGCAGCTGATGATGGAGAATCTTGTCTCCTGGTACTGCTAGACCACAGTGCAGTGTTCGACACAGTGGACCACAATACTCTTCTCATCCGCCTCAAAGAAGTAGCAGGAGTTAGATTCAGATCTACCATAGTTCGCTTCCTTCTTGGGAAATCGTTCACAGACAGTGAAACTAGGAGCCTTCACCTCTGAAACTCGGGCAATTTCTTATGGAGTCCCTCAAGGATTACCCCCTTGGTGCTCTTCAACATCTACATCCATCCACTCCTCAAAATCATCAGCAAATCAGATCTATGCTTCCATTCATACACTGACGACACTCAACTTTACTTCCGCATCGCCGGACAAAAAGACCAATATCAGAAACTAGAAAAATGCCTCACATTGATAATGACTGATCGAATGATCAAAAACAGAGCTTCTGCTCCTCAACCCAAACCGAAATACAAAAACGAAGACCCCATGGACACCACCCTCTTTGGACAGACCATCCTCCCAAGCACGAAAGCCAAAAGTCTCAGAGTCATCTTTGACTTAGAGATGTCTATGGATGCACAAATACAGTAGGTGACCGCGATATTGTGTCAATCTCGCCACTTTTATCAGCGAGATTGACACCCTGCGAGCCCCGTCATGGGAGCCAGCGCCGAGCTGGCTTGCATCGGGAAAGGAAAAATTATTTTTTTCCTTTCCCAATGAGCGACAAGCATTGCTGACATTGAGGCCGGGTTCACACTGGATGCAGAGATCCGACTTGGACCCCCGCTAATACCAGGCACTGTGTTTGGTATGACTCTTGAGGGAGAACTCCACGCCAAATTTTAAATAAAAAAACGGCATGGGTTCCCCTCCAAGAGCATACCAGGCCCTTAGGTCTGGTATGGATTTTAAGGGGAACCCCCTAAGCCGAAAAAATGTCATGGGGGTCCCCCCAAAATCCATACCAGACCCTTATCTGAGCACGCAGCCCAGCCGGTCAGGAAAGGGTGTGGGGACGGTCAAGTGCCCCCCCCCTCCTGAACCGTACCAGGCCACATGCCCTCAACATGGGGGGTGAGTGCTTTGGGGCACCCCCACCTCTTCCCGACAACCCTGGCTGTTGGTTGTCGGGGTCTGTGGGCAGGGGCTTATTGGAATCTGGGAGCCCCCTTTAATAAGGGGGCCCCCAGATCCCGGCCCCCCACCCTATGTGAATGAGTATGGGGGTTTTTCTGCCGGCTCCTCCGCTATCTTCTTCCAACTCTTTTACTAGTGGTGGCCCGGTCTTCTGCGTCCTTCTTCCCTCTTCTCTTCTTCTGATGTTGACACGACGCTCTCTTCTGCTGTAATACCGTGTGCGAGACCACTTATATAGGCATGGGGCGTGGTCACTGGGTGATGTCACACGGTGACCCCGCCCCTTATGCCGTCAAGTCCCAGGGCATGTGACTGTGATGAACCAGAGAACCGGAGAGCGGGAGAAAAGGCCGGACAGCGCAGAGAAGAACCGGAGAGCACGGAGAAGTACCAAAGAGTGCAAAGGAGTCGGAAGAAGACCCCCCGGGTTGCCTAATAACTTACTTTAAAAACCTGTCTAGTGTGTTTTTTTTTATTGACACTTTTTTCCCCAGGTGAATGGGTACCCCCATACTCATTCACATAGGGTGGGGGCCGGGATCTGGGGGCCCGCAGACCCCGACAACCAACGGCCAGGATTGTTGGGAAGAGGCCCTTGTCCTCATCAACATGGGGACAAGGTGCTTTGGGGTGGGGGAGTCGCAGGGCGCCCCCTTCCCCAAAGCACCCACCCCCCATGTTGAGGGCATACGGCCTGGTACAGTTCATGAGGGGGGTGCTCGCTCTTCCCCACCCCCTTTCCTGACCGGCCGTGCTGTGTGCTCAGATAAGGGTCTGGTATGGGTTTTGGGGGACCCCCATGCTGTTTTTTTGGCGTAGGGGGTTCCCATTAAAATCCATACCAGACCCAATGGCCTGGTATGCCCCTGGAGGGGAACCCATGTCAGCTTTACTGTACTGTAGGATCAGTAGACATCGGATCCCACCATCTTCTCCGCCTCTACGTAGACTCATCCCCTTCATTCCAGAAAAGGATAAAGCTGTAGTAGTTGGAACAATCATCAATTCACGACTCAACTACGCAAATTCCCTCTACATAGGACTACCGAAATACCAGATTGCATGCCTACAAGTCGTGCAAAACACAGCAGCAAGACTAGTCACAGGGAAAAAAAACATGGAAATTCATCTCCCCATACCTAAGGTCCCTACATTGGATAACAGTAAAGGATAGGATTACATTCAAGACCCTCTGCCTCACCCACACATACTCAAAAGGAAACGCTCCTCAATAGTTATGTGAGAAAATAAAACACTACACACCCAATCGCAGCCTCTGATCAAAAAACCAAAATCGCCTCCTCATCCCCAATTCCCGCTACAAATCTAATGCCTCGTACACACGAGCGGACTGGAGTCCGCTGGACAATCCGCCCGTGTGTGGGCGCCGGCGGACTTTTTTTCCGCCAAAAGTCCGGCGGACTAAGTTTTTTAAGTTTTGTTTTAAAATTGTCCGCTGGACTCGCGAGTCCGGCGGACAATCCCGTGGTCCGTATGCTAGTCCGCGGGACTTTTGGAAATGAACGGACTTGCCGATCATCGGAAAGTCCGTTCATTTTGAACGTGGCTTCAGGTAGAAGGGCCTTTCTGACAGAGTAGTTTATACTCTCCTACTAAGTAGGAAGCCATTTACAAGGCGTATATACGCTAAGGCCTGGAGTGTTTTATCACGCTGGTGTAAGGCGAGGGGGACTTCCCAACAAGAGATTCCTGCCATCCTGGATTTTCTCCAGGATGGCGTGGATCAGGGACTAGCAACCAAGACGCTTAAGGTACAGGTTGCAGCCCTGTCCTGTTTTTTGGACAGGAGATTGTCTCTAGACCCCCTGATCAAGAGGTTCTTGTTGGTCAGAGACAGGTTGACCCCAGTTAAGATGTCTAGATTTCTGCCATGGGACCTTACTTTGGGTTTAGAGGGACTAACCAAAGCTCCATTTGAACCGTTAGATCAGATTCCCCTCAAATTCCTAACTTTTAAGTTGGCTTTCCAACTGGCAATTACAACAGTCAGGAGGATAAGCGACGTTCAGGCTTTTTCAATAAAAGAACCATTTTTCCGTTTACTTGATGACAGAGTTGTACTTAAGCAGGGCCCCCTGTAACTCGAGAAGGTAGCCTCGAAGTTCCATAGAACTCAATAGATTGTGCTTCCTTCCTTTTGCAACTATACCCAGAATGAGAGGGAAATTTCTTTTCATTGTCTAGATGTCATACATTGTCTATTAATTTATTTAGAAAAAGTTAGAGAGTTTAGAAGGTTTATTAGTTATTTTTGTTGGCCAGAAGTAGGGCCACCAAGCATCTAGAGCATTTATAGCAAGGTGGATTAAACATACTATTTCCTTAGCCTATGAGCACTCTGGTACGGCAGTCCCGAGGGACCTTAAGGCACATTCCCCCGGATCTCTGGCGACCTCTTGGGCAGAAAGGGCTGGAGCATTGGTGCAGCAAATATGTAAAACCACTACATGGACAAGCCAGAACACCTTCCTGAGGCATTATAGAGTGGAGTTGCTGTCTCCTCAGGATATTGCATTTGGTAGGAAGGTCCTACAAGCTGTTATCCCACCCTAAGGTAGGCCTGGGCTACTTGCTCTTCTCTCAGTGTGCGGTCCTGGAAGAAAACTTGAAAAAATTACCAGTTACACTTACTGGTAACGGTGTTTCTGGGAAGTCTTCCAGGATGGCAGGCCTACTTCCCACCCATTCTTTTTAGTTATATTAATATTGTATACAGTTTTGTGGTGATCGTTTTTCACTTTCTTGCACTGGTGTGGGTCAATACTTTTCACAACTGAGGATCACAGGGACGGGCGGGGGTTTTAACCTCTTTGATTGTATTTCCTGTCAGGTGGGACAAGTCATCTCTCAGGGTGCCGTCCTGGAAGACTTTCCAGAAACACTGTTACCGGTAAGTGTAACTGGTCATTTTTTCCCTCAGTTTAGGCCAATATGTATTCTTCTACATATTTTTGGTAAAAAGTGTATGTATATATAATATATATATATATATATATATATATATTTTGGTTTGCGCAAAAGTTTTTGTGCCTA
Source organism: Lithobates sylvaticus (assembly GCA_028564925.1). NCBI lineage: Eukaryota > Metazoa > Chordata > Amphibia > Anura > Ranidae > Lithobates > Lithobates sylvaticus. The sequence continues at coordinate 563,254,893 of CM053028.1, read as the reverse complement.
CAAAATAGTTTATTGATTTTATGGCATTTTTTATTTTTTTTTTTTTACTAGTAATGGCGGTGATCTGCAATATTTTTTTTTTTTTTTTATATTTTTTTTTTTTTTTTTTTTATTATCTATTATAAATAGCCACTGATTACTGTGTAAATGTCACTGGCAGGGAAGCGGTTAACACTAGGGGGTGATCAAGGGGTTAAATGTGTTCCCTGACTGTGTGTTCTAACTGTGGGGGATGGGATTGACTAGGGGAGGAGACTGATCGGTGTTCCTATATACTGGGAACACACGATCTGCCTTCTGTCCCGATCGCGTGTGCCGGGCGGATATCGCAGTTGGCAGGTGCACGCGCCCCCCTATGACGTCATGACAATACATGGGATGGGAAGTGGTTAAACTTCACAAGATCTTCAAAGTGTCTTCTGGATTAAGTCACTGTAAGCTGAATAAACCAAGATTGCTTTACCGATATCTCAACACAACTGTAATCTAAGCATTGAAAGAGATAACACTTTCAATGCTTAGATTGGAGAGGCAGAACACTCATTGTTTATTCCCACTCTGACTAAGGTCCATGAATAAAGAAATGAACTGGTAGGAGATCAGAGGACCCATTTACTAGTTACCTTGAGGGGGGAATTGTAAGATCCTCAGAGACAAAGCTGCCTGATGTGGGCGGAGTCCTGGTTTAGGGGAACCAATCAGCTCATGTCTGTCTTTCGATGGGTGAATCGGGACTTACTTCTGGCCGGGTGCTTCTTTTATCCTTGAGGCTTGTACCCATTGTGGTCCTTGTTCGGTGAGGATCGCTGTCCTGGAGGCTTTCAACGCTTCAAATGGGCCTTGGTAGATGGGTCCCGGTTGTTTCCTTGCAGCGAGTTGTTTCACCAAAACCTTATCTCCAGGGATGAAGGGATGTGTTGGTTCTGTGGAAGGAGGAGGAAAAGTGACAGCAACCTTGTCATAGGTTTCAGTTAAGCTACTTACCAGGTGTTTCACGTGCTCTTCCTGTAAAGAATATAAATTAGATTCTTCTCCTTCCGGTGGCTTTTTCTGAGCTGGTCTTCCCATTAATATTTCATAAGGGGAGATCTCTGTCCTACTGTGGGGAGTTGTTCTTATTTGAAAGATTGTAAGAGAGATGCCACTGAGGGGAAGTCTGGTGAAGAAAAATCAGTGGCAGATAAAAGTTTATCGAAGGGTTAACATTCTTTTAAATTGGCGGCTGCCTGTTTTGCTGCGATGTCTGCTAAATTGTTTCCCCTAGCTGTGTGAGTTTTGCCATGAGCATGTCCCCGGACTTTTATGACATTAATTGTAGCCGGTAAGTGAATAGCTTGGAGTAAAGCTGTCACATAATGTATACATTGATCTTTTGGCCTTTAAAAAGCTGACATGCTCTTATTAGAGCATAGAGTTCTGCTCTATATGTAGCAGATAGAGGTTTTGCTTCTATGATTCTATCAGGAAGTGTAACCACAGCGTGCTGTGACAGTCAGAAGTTCCTGTGTACAGTCATGTACGGTTTGTTCAATGACTGGGAGTTTCAATAGAGCGTGTAACAGTTTCATCGCTGGTGTGGCTTCTGTACAAGATTTTACGGTCAAATTGTGAGTATTCATTAGAATAATTTCATATCCACTGGATCTTTGGACAGTCATATGTTGGGTAGACATATTTTGCAACAGATGCAGGACACTGTGTGATGTATACAGAGTGGTGGGTAAGCCTAGAGTGATTTTAGAGGCTTCTTTTACTGTCATTGCGCAGGCTGCCAGTGCCTGCAAACAGGCAGGCATGCCTTGAACTGGCACTGGTAATTTTTTGGAACTATAGGCAACGGGGCGGTAGTGAGTGCCATGCATTTGCGCAAGGATTGCAGCAAATGCAGGACCTCTGACCACACAGTAGAGTGCAAAAGGTTTGTCATAATTTGGTAACCCTAATGCAGGGGCATTGGCCAAAGCCTGCAAAAGGGATTTGAAAGCCATTGTCATTTCACTGGTATATGTGACAGTCTTTGGTGCCTGGAGGCTGGTAGCTGGGCGTAGGATTGAGTCCTAGTAGGAACAGTCAGGAATCCATTGTCCGCAGTACACTATTGATCCGAGGAAGGACAAGAGGGCTGCTTTGTCCTTTGGGGGGCCTAGGCAAGTGAGGGTCTTGACTCTGTGGGGATACCATCCTGGTCCCGCCTGAGATAATACATCCTAGGTATTCCACCTTTCTTTGACACCACTGGATCTTTTTGCGAGACGCCAAGTGGCCCTTAAGAGCTAAGTGAGTCATCAGGCTCTCAGAGTCTACCGCACACTGCGCCCCATCCACACTGCACAACAGCAGGTCATCCACATACTGCAGTAGGACTGAACCTTTTGGTGGGACCCAATCATCCAGAGTGGCTTTCAGAACCATAGAGAAGGCAGCTGGACTGTCTACATATCCCTGTGGAAGACGGGTCCATGTTAGTTGACCCTTTGGTTGACCCCCCCTATCCCATGAAAAAGCTAATATAGGTTGAAAATCCTCCTGCACATCTATGCTAAAGAAAGCATTAGTTAGACAGATCTAGTACCGTATACATGGAGGATGATGCAGGAATATTTACAAATATTCCCGTGATATCAGATACAAGAGGGGGTAGTGGTTGTATGCATTTGTTGACACTTCTTAGATCCTGAACCATCCTCCATTCCCCATTGGTCTTTTTTACGGGATTGATGGAAGTATTCCAGGGGATAATGGTGGGTTTCAAAATACCCTTTCTAATGTATTCTTCAATTAGTGGTTGTATTCCCTGAATTTTCTGTAGTGGCAAGGGATATTGTTTTTGAAAGGAAGGAGAGGGGTCTATTTTGAAAGTGGGGACATAAGGAGTACACTTAATGTGTCCCACATCTGTTTTTGATTTTGCCCAAATAGGATGTCCCTCCAAGTGGATGGGTATGGACATGAAGTAAAATACAAGGTCACGTCTTTTTGGCATTGTAAGGTTACAATGGGGGGATTTGGCTGTCATACCCCCATCCCTGTCAAATTTGATGTGTAGTCCCAGTTTTGACATTAAGTCTCGTCCCATTAGACAGAAAGAAAGGGGGAAGAAAAACGCGCTATCTAAACTTAAATAAAACCAGCAGCCTGCACGACACTAGTAAATTAAATAGAAAAAATGTGAAGAATAAGTGCGGCGCTCAAATGTTCAATAATAATTATTAAACACAATTCTGGGATAATATCAAAAGACCATATTATCCAAAATATATAACCAGTGATGAAGATGTGTTATATAAATGATATCCAATATAATAAAATATTGCATGAAAATATTTATATAAAAAGAACGTGACCTCAATGAAACTATCACGAACTAAACAATATTGCTCGTATCTATAAAAATAATTGTTGTGAAAATGGACGTGACCTCAATAAAGCTGTCATGAACTAAACAATATTGTGTCCCATAACTTAGACAATAAGTGAATAGTTATTGTGAAAATAGATTATTAATACACCATATAGTGACAAAAGTGAATATATTAAGACATTTAGGTGATATGTGCGGCTTGTCTGATGTATTCCGTCACCGATTATGGGAAGGCTTACCGACTGACGTGGACTCAGATGGGCTTACGCCGTATGAGTCAAAATTGCTGTGTGGTGTTTGCAATACACCGACGTGGGCAGTAGTTCCAGTTGGTAATGTATGGTGACCACCGACAAGTCTATGCGCTGGGTAGTTGATGTTAACTCAGAATGGGAATAGTAGGCAGGTATGGTATGTGGCTCATCCCCAAAGGTGTTACCGATAAAGAGAAATGAGACCATATAGCGTGATACCGTCAGGCAAAATGTAATTTAATAAATCAAAAATGGGTACTCACATGTACAAAGATTTTAGTAGGCATGTATAAAAAAGGTTGGCAGCAGTGGCATCAGCACTTCGTATCCCGACGCGTTTCGCCTTAATGAGGCATCATCTGGCGAAACGCGTCGGGATACGAAGTGCTGATGCCACTGCTGCCAACCTTTTTTATAACTGCCTACTAAAATCTTTGTACATGTGAGTACCCATTTTTGATTTATTAAATTACATTTTGCCTGACGGTATCACGCTATATGGTCTCATTTCTCTTTATCGGTAACACCTTTGGGGATGAGCCACATACCATACCTGCCTACTATTCCCATTCTGAGTTAACATCAACTACCCAGCACATAGACTTGTCGGTGGTCACCATACATTACCAACTGGAACTACTGCCCACGTCGGTGTATTGCAAACACCACACAGCAATTTTGACTCATACGGCGTAAGCCCATCTGAGTCCACGTCAGTCGGTAAGCCTTCCCATTCCACGTCAGTCGGTAAGCCTTCCCATAATCGGTGACAGAATACATCAGACAAGCCGCACATATCACCTAAATGTCTTAATATATTCACTTTTGTCACTATATGGTGTATTAATAATCTATTTTCACAATAACTATTCACTTATTGTCTAAGTTATGGGACACAATATTGTTTAGTTCATGACAGCTTTATTGAGGTCACGTCCATTTTCACAACAATTATTTTTATAGATACGAGCAATATTGTTTAGTTCGTGATAGTTTCATTGAGGTCACGTTCTTTTTATATAAATATTTTCATGCAATATTTTATTATATTGGATATCATTTATATAACATCGTCCCATTAGACATAATGGACAGTCCACTAGTATGGCAAACTGTAATGTGGTGAGTAATTTGTCGTCTAAGTCAGAGACCTCCAGTGGAGGTGTGATTTTGTGGATAGGGTCTGTCCCGTTAATTCCCATAGAGCATCCCTCGGTGCAGTCATCAGTTACAAAACGGGGGTAATTTAAACAAGAATTTAAACAACATTTAAACAACAAAAAATGCATCACCAAGGTGGGAACATGCTCTGGGCAACCCTATTGTTGATTGTGGAAAGGATTATTTTGTGACATGTAATTGTCATTTGTGTGTCCTGGCCAATTCATTTGAATGTTTGGCCGTGTTTCCCTCTGATCCCTCTGATGACCTAGAGGAGGACCAGGAGTTTCAGGTGTTCTGTATTGGGGAGGCCCGTTCTGTCTTTGTGTGAAACGGCTGTTCCCTCTATATCCCTTATTAGGACCTCCCCTCCATTGCATTCCTCGTCTTGGGCGATAGCCCCTTCGTTGAGGACAATCTGATTTCCAGTGGTTGGGGTCCCCACAATTAAAGCAACCCTGTTCATTTCGTGTGTAAGTGTTGTCATACCGATGTGCGTAGCTAGATACAGGGATGGAGGGGCACATGGTTATCTGTTCAACTGCTGATACTGCTGGTACTAAATCGGCACTAGTTTGTGTAAATATACCTCCCTTTGTGTTGTACCTAGTGACTGCTCATATTCTTGTATAGCTTGTCTATTTATTTCTTGTTGTTCTAGCCAATAATCACCCTTATCCCCAGCAATGGCCATTAGGGCGCCTATGGTTAATTCGTCTGAGGGGTATAATTTCTTTTTTTTGGTTTAGGGTCTGGTTGTTTTGGGGTCATCACAGGAGCTGTGAGAGTACCATTAATTTTGGCCATGACATAGGGAGGTTTGCTCGGGAAAAGGGACTAGTGGTGGGGGCAGTGTGGGAGATGTTGGAGGAGCACTAGGTGGTGGTCTGGAAATAGGATTTTTATAAATAGTCTTGGGGAATTTCTTTTTATATTCCTTCAAAGCTTTTGACCAAATCTTGTAACAATTCAACATATATTCTTTATCATAGGAAAATGATGGGTAATTGTACTGTCTGTGTGGACCGCATAATTTAGTAACCTCTTCCCAGTCCTCTTGACTACAAGGACCATGTATAGTCAATCTAGATTTGCAAAGTGTGTGCACGGGACAGAATATTAGTCCAAAAGGGATCAGTACAATTTTTCCCAGAATTTCCCGACACAAAATCAATTGGGGTCAGCTGTTCTGACTCACCAACAGCATCCAGCTTCTCCAATTGATTCCCCATAATTATTTATAAACGTCTTCAACTGGAACATACAGTCAAAGATCTTGAGCATACAACAAATATGTCACCAGTTCTAAATTCAATAGTACTTCTAACACCTTTAACACTTGGAAGACAAAGTTATTGTGGATATTAAATCGCAAAGTCCACACCCGGGGTGGACCTCTCTGAATAGAGACCCTTTTCCCACTTTGTGATAATATCCACCAGAAACAGAAGAAACAAGATATGTATGCTGACCACGATATACAAACAATAAACCAGTTTTACAACCTGGACAGCGTCCTGTCCTTAATTCCCTAAAATGCCCTGGGCCATTCATTTAAACAAAAATTTAAATCTCTTGGTTGTCTTGTCCAATGTGATAATCGGAAATTATTTCCAATTATCTCTTTTTTCCCAGTCCTGGCCAACCTAGCGGGGACTATTATCACTACACAATACAATACAATCATCAACTTTTAGCGAGCTACTTTCCTACAACTTTCAACTTTAAGGTTCGAATTTTGAATCATATCAAAGCAAGGTTTTCACAAATAATTGTGTGATAATAAACCTTACCTTGACCGGAAGTCAAAATCCCCCCGCTGCCACCATCGCTGTTGGGTTAGTGGTCAAGTGCGCCCCTCTTTGCTCGAGCTGGACCTTAGCAGACACCAAGAGATTCCCTTGATCGATCGGGTAAAACAGACACCATAAAGCATATGGATTGTCATGAAATACCATGTATTGAAAATATCTCAGAAGTTATATAGGGTTTCACAATCATACAGTACATGTCACATATACGTAATACATATATTTGCATAATAAGGCATAATTTGGGCGGACTGTCTGGAAATATAAGACATTAATAATTGGGGTTTTTATAAACTATTTTTATATATTAACCTTTCAACAATGGTCTGACATATTGGAATAATATGCCAACGGTGTCTGGTTCTGCAAAAATATTATTCTGTGAGCTGTTTTGCAAAGCCTAGTTCCACAGTTTCGGTTAATTAAGCATTTTAGCAGTGTGCATTCTATAAGTTCAATATAAAATGTAAAGCAGTTAAAGCATCACTCCAACCCATGTATGTATACATGAGCCCCATTCCTTAACAATCTTTTTATTCCTATTTTAGTAGATGGACGGGAGATGAGGAAAACCTCAGAGGATTGTCTCACTTTGTCTCCAGACTGTAAAGTAGAAGATGAGGACATCACACAGTATAGTCCAGGAGAAAACCCGACTACCTCAAATGTCCTTCCGGCACCACACAGTGTAGATGGACCATCGTATTCCTCTTATCCTGAGGAACCTCAGACTGTGAGGGACAGTGCCGTCCTTCCAACAGAGAAGAGGCTTTCCTGTACTGAGTGCGGGAAGTGTTTCCCTTCTAAATCCCATCTTATTGTGCATAAAAGATCTCACACAGGGGAGAAGCCGTATTCCTGTCCTGAGTGCGGAAAGTGTTTCCGTTATAAATCCAGTCTTTATGTGCATAAAAGAACTCACACAGGTGAAAAGCTGTATTGCTGTCCTGAGTGCGGGAAATGTTTTTTAGTGAAGTCCAGTCTTTACAGACATCAGACATCTCACACGAGAGAGAAGCCGTATTCCTGTCCTGAGTGCGGGAAATGCTTTTCACAGAAGTACAATCTTTATGCACATCAGAGATCTCACACGGGGAAGAAGCCGTATTCCTGTCCTGAGTGTGGGAAATGTTTTTTGCAGAAGTCCAATCTTTCCACACATCAGAGATCTCACACAGAGGAGAAGCCGTATTCCTGTCCTGAGTGCGGGAAATGTTTTTCACAGAAGTCCGATCTTTCCACACATCAGAGATATCACACGAGGAAGAAGCCGTATTCCTGCCCTGAGTGAGGGAATTGTTCCTCACTGAAGTCCTGTCTTCCTGTACATCAGGGATCCCACACAACCCTCGAGGTGTATTAGTACCTTGAGTGCGGGAAATGTCTTCTATATGAATGTTGCTGGACATCACAGCTCTCATGTGGGGAAGAAGCACACCCTGATATACACCTCAGATATACTCCATGGCTGATCTTCATCATGGAAGAAACAGTTCCATTGGGTGGACATTTTTATTAAAAATGACTCGTCCAAGGGCCCAAATCGGGGTCCCATATACTAGTCTCTTATGACAATCTCCTTGTCCTGATAAAATAAAAGATAATTTTAACCAAAACTGTATATAAATCTGAGGTGCTTTTAGGAATGTCGGGGGCTTTTATAACTTGGGTGCTCAGTACAAGCGCATGCTGAGCAGACAAATCACGTTCCGGTGTCTGCTTTGTTAAAGGAAAAGTTCTTTTGGATAAAAAATAAAAAAAAGGAAAAGTTCACCTTTTATAAAAAATAATAAATGCACATTTTCTGTAGGTAAAAAAAAGTTAATTTACTATTTTTTTTTTTTAGGAGCTGGGAAAGAATTGCAGCCATGATGTGGTGATGGCTGGTGCTATGCAGGACTCCTGCAGACTGTCCGTGTAATCTGTCTGCCTGTACATTATACGGGAAGGCAGTTACAGTGACAGGAAGAACCAATCATCTACCAGAGAGCTCAGCAGAGGTGTGGGAGTTCATTGAAAACTACAAGCCGACATCGGCAAAGGACAGAACTCTGAGAATGAATGGCACGGCCGCGCTCTTTTCATAAAGTGACAGCCGGTACAGGGAACTTCTCCCTGCACTGCTGTCACACAGAGGACTCGGATCTCTGAGCTGCTGCAGGAACATGTAACATCTTCCCAAAGGTGAACATTTCCTTTTAACCCTTTTTCTGTCAGAGACGTTTTTTGTGTTTTTTGCCCACATATGAAAAATTATTTTAGACCTGAAGATTATATAAAACCCCCAAAAAATTATATATTTTTTGAAAGCAGACACCCTGGAGAATTTTACAGACATCAGAGATCTCACACAGGGGAGAAGCCGTATTCCTGTCCTGAGTGCGGGAAATGTTTTTCTGACAAGTCTACTTTTTATAGACATCAGAGATCTCACACGGGGGAGAAGCCGTATTCCTGTTCTGAGTGTGGGAAATGTTTTTCAGTGAAGTGCAATCTTTATAACCATCAGAGATCCCACACATGAAATGTTGCTAGACATCACAGCTCTCATGTAGGGAAGAATCACACCCTGATATACACCTCAGATATACAGTGCCTTGCAAAAGTATTCACACCCTTTGGCATATTTTGTTTTGTTGCCTCACAACCTGGAATTAACATGGATTGTTTGAGGATTTGCATCATTTAATTTACAGAACATGCCCACAACTTTGAAGATGTTTTTTTTTTTTTTTTTTTTATTGTGAAGCAAACAACAAATAGTACAAATAACAGAAAAAGTCAATGTGCATAACTAAACTTTTGCGGCTATCACAGCTCCAAGTCGCTTTGGATAAGTCTCTATGAGCTTGCCACATTTTACCAATGGGTTTTTTGTCCATTCCTCCTTGCAAATCTGCTCCAGCTCCTTCAAGTTGGATGGTTTGCTCTTGTGAACAGCAATCTTTAAGTCTGACCACAGATCTTCTATTGGATTGAGGTCTGGGCTTTGACTAGGCCATTCCAACACCTTTACATGTTTCCCCTTAAACTTAAATCTTTTTCTTAAGAATATCTCTGTATTTAGCACCATCCATCTTTCCCTCAACTATGACCAGTTTCCCAGTCCCGACTGCTGAAAAACAACCCCACAGCATGATACTGCCACCACCATGTTTCCCAGTGGGGACGGTGTTCTTTGGGTGATGTGATGTGTTGGGTTTGCGCCAGACACAGCGTTTTATTTGATGGCCAAAAAGTAAAATTTTAGTCACATCAGACCCGAGCACCTTCCTCCATACATTTTGGGAGTCTCCCACATGCCTTTTCCCAAACTCAAAACGTGCCATTTTGTTTTTTGCTGAAAGTAATGGCTTCCTTCTGGCCACTCTGCCATAAAGCCCAACTCTATGGAGTGTACTGCTTATTGTTGTACTATGAACAGCTACTCCAGTCTCTGCTGTGGAACTCTGCAGCTCCTCCAGGGTTACCTTAGGTCTCTGTGCTGCCTCTCTGAGTAATGCCCTCCTTGCCCGGTCTGTGAGTTTTGGTGTGCGGCCGTCTCTTGGCAGGTTTGCTATTGTCCCATGTTCTTTCCATTTGGTTATGATAAATTTGATGGTGCTCCTAGGGATCATCAAAGATTTGGAGATTTTTTTATAACCTAACCCTGACTTGTACTTCTCAACAACATTGTCCCTTACTTGTTTGGAGAGTTCCTTGGCCCTTATGGCAGTGTTTGGTTAGTGGTGCCTCTTGCTTAGGTGTTGCAGCCTCTGGGGCCTTTCAAAAAAGTGTGTATATGTAATGACAGATCATGTGACACTTAGATTGCACACAGGTGGATAGTGTTTCACTAATTATTGACTTCTGAAGGTAATTGGTTGCACCACAGCTTTTTATGGGCTTCATAACAAAGGGGGTGAATACATACGCACATGCCAATTATCATTTTTTTATTTCTGAAAAATAGTTTTATGTATATATTTTTTTAATTTTACTTCACCAACTTAAACTATTGTGTTCTGATCCATTGCATATAATTCAGATTAAAAAAACATTGAACTAAAGGCTGTAATGTAACAAAATAGGTAAAAAGCCAAGGGGGTGAATACTTTTGCAAGCCACTGTACTCCATGGCTGATCTTCATCATGTAAGAAACAGTTGATAAGGAGATCAGAGATCATCAAAGACATGGATGAAGTGTTGTACCGTGTTGCCCATTGATAGTAGGAGAAAAATAAAAATGGAGTCATTGGCTCATTGGCTACATTGAGTACATTTTGTGGTGTAAAACAAGGAAAGAATTCCCCCACGTTGGGGTTTTTAGGCAGCGTGCAAAAAAGGAATCAAGGGCGATGTGTAAGAAACAAAAAGTAATTTTGTGGTGTAAGATTTCACAAATACTTAGAGGTCTAATTTTTAAAACGTAGTTGAATGAATGTGAGCGGCATTCACCCAGCTGTGACAAGTTCTGGCCGTGTTTTTGAAGTCATATTGCACTATTTTTACTGATGGAGGTATTTCAGGAAAAATATCATATTATGGCCACTAGATGGACCTCACCATCATAGGAAATCACTGTGTTATTAAGATACAGTGCTAATTTCATCCAATGAATTGTCTATAAGTAGACCCCTTAGTTTCCTTCATCAGGCATGGTGTCATACTAATACCTGAGGAGATACTCATACACTTGTGAGTACAGTACACACTGAAGGATATAAAGGGTACATTTCAGTGAAAATTACACTACACATGTAATTTTAGAGCACACAGGTGCAATATTTTACCAAATTGTTTTGGTAAAATATAAAAGATGAGGTGATTAGTAAATAGATACCCAACACGTCCATCCTTATAATTGTGTGTGTCATTGAAATTATGAAAAACTTTGGTACTCAAACATCCTATAGATGACACTTTAACCCCTCCGCTGCCATGGATGTCGTACTGACCAACAGAACTGCTTCCAGCTGGCCAGGTCAGTACTACATCTGTCTATGGCATTCCCCCTTCTGCTATAAGCTTATGGTCTGCTGAGCTTCCCTCCACTCCACAGGCGGTCTGCCTGTCCTCTAAAATGGCTCCCCACAGCTCTAACATCCCCCCACAGCACTGATCCACCTGTGGCTGCTTTTGGCTTCTCCTCTCCCCTCCCACTGGCTTCAGCTGCTGCAGGGGAGCCACAGGGAGATCAAAATGTCCAAATACATCCCCCGCCACTGAAAGTCCCCCCTGTGCTGGGACCACCTACTGATGCCCCAGAGCCCCCTCCTCTGGCCAGCTCCCCTCCTCCCCAGTCCATTGGCTCCAGCTTCTGCTGGGGCAGGAGATCAGTGCGGTGTTCAGGATAGAGAGTGGGGGGTTTCATGTCATGTTTACTAGCCTATTCCTGAATGAACTCATTGAGGGATTTCTACCAATCACTCCTGTGTTCGTTCATCACTGAAGCATAGTAAGGAGTGTTTACTGTGCTTCAGTTTTGTGAATGAATAGGAGCCTCTCTACAGAATCTTCCTATAAATCACACCCATAAAACAATATTGAAGATAACAGTAGTATTGACTTCACCAATCACAGCCCGGATATTTCCCAGTATGGGGGAGGGGGACGGGTTATTGTACAATAAGGGACCCATAGACATGACATGAGAGAAATCACCATAGATACAACTTTGTCATCAGATCTATCAGGAAATTACCAGATTGGAGGACAGTCTCATGTCTGGGAGATATCTGCCCACAGTGCGGGCTCCTCAGGGGATATTGTGATTGGACGGGTCAGAATACCCGATAGTTCCCCCTAATAAACCAACACTGGGAGGAGTCTGTGCTCCCCTCTGCATACAATTACAAGTAGACCTGTCATGAGAGCAATATGTAGAAATTCTCCAAACCATCAGGAGATGGGAAATTGAGGATAAAAGACAATGGGAGAGATGGGACTAAGTGTAGTGATAATAACAGAAGGTGTGAGATTGTTCTAGAAGATCGGTAGAAGTACGGGGCATGGACTTACGTCTGTGAGGTTGTGGGGAACCCATCCAGGGATCAGACAACCTATCTGAGGACTTGTGGAGAATATGTCTGTCTTCTGACTGAAGTCAATGGGTGGTCACACTCCATGGTCATCGGGGAGTTCCGGATGGTCATATACTAAGCAGTATTTGGATCCCGGTGGAAAATTTTCACCCCAAGAAAAACAAGGGTGAGGTCAGCAGAGGCCCCCATAGTAAAGGGGGAAATTCTGAAATGTTTTCTTCAAAAGGTAGGAGTTTATTAGACTACAACTATAAAATACCCCATCAATGCGTTTTATTGCTTCAAATTGTCACTTCGTCAGGACAGATGTAAGAAGACGATATAAAAATAGGGAATGAAGTAAAAGTCGAGTATTTTGTTTTATAATGACCCAAGTCAGATACAATTCATGGACATGACTGAGATTTATAACATTTAGGATTTGTATTATGTTAGATAAGGTGAAGAGATATATGGAGAGGATGATCAATACATGGAGAAATCAATCTATTCTATCATATAAGGGAATCAATAGATCAATAAATGACATCAACCAATCAATATGATCCATTTCATGTGATAGATTTATAATTCTGGGCACTGGTTATGTTGGAGGATCAAATTGTGATTACTGGATATTGGAAACATTTCTATTGATCTGATGATAGCTGGCATAGATTCCTGATTGATTATTGGTGGGAATAAAGTCCAATAAAAATTGAGATTTGATAGATTATTGATATAAAAATCTCTTCATATTCCATGGAATAAATATGTGTAAAATAGTTTTGGATTGGATGTAATAAATCTCTATAAAAAGACTTTGTGGTGTTCGATCTTTTCTATTCCTCTCTAGGTCTGGATTTCAGGAAGAAGAAACAATTGCTCCAATTTCTATTGGATAGTGAGGAGGGGGAGGGGTTTGGGGTAGTTTTGTACATAGGAGGTAATATAGAGAATCCGGCTGGTCATTTTTCACGATTAAATAAAAAAAAGTCCAGATATTCATACAGATAAAGTAATAATGTGCACTTTATCCATATGAATATCTAGACTCTTTTCTTTGGGGGGGGGGGGGGGGGGGGGGCTGATTTATCATGAAATATTGAATATATTAATATCACAGTGGGGGGGATTTACTAAAACTGGAGCATACAGAATCTGGTACAGCTGTGCATTGTAACCAATCCACTTCTAACTTTAGCTTTTACAATTAAACTTTGACAATAAAACCTGGAAGCTGATTGGTTCCTATGCGGAGCTGCTCCAGATTCTGTGTGCTCCAGGTTTAGTAAATCTTCCCATGTGTGATGGTTGGGCACTGAATCCTTGGAGCGATTCTGTTTTGTATTTTATCATTGTCAGATTTCATGTCATTTATACACAATGTAGGAGAGTTATTGCACTAATCAGATGTTTGTGGAGCACCCATTGTCTTCCATTACTGAGTGGTCACTTTGTGCTGCAGCTTCACTCGCTGAGCGGTCCATAGTAAAAATACGTCATCACTTTGATGTATAATACCGGTGTTATGGCTGCAGCTAGCTTCCATAGCCCCGGGATGATTTTTTACTATGGCCGGTTCTACGTCAGATACAAAGGGTCCTGCAGGTGGATTTGCCGAAGGATCATTTTTAGAAGCCGTGGAAGGGGTGATCCCCTTCTGCTTCCCAGTCATTCCCGAGCTTACAAGATCGGTACAGGGTGGCAACCCTACTTGGAGGACCGGAGCGACGTCTGACATCACTTCCAGTTCTCGGGCCAAAAAAAAATTTAAAAAATATTTTAAAAAAAAAGGTGTCATTTGGGCTCAGATTTGTCCGCCGCAATGTCACAGTCCCACTAAAAATAGCAGATTGCCACCATTACCAGTAAAAACAATAAAAAATAAATGAAAGTCCCTAAATCTATCCCATAGTTTGTAGACGCAATCAGGGCCAGCCAGGAAAAAAAGATTTTTTGTCAGGATAGTTCACCCTAATAAAGTTGCCTAAGTGGAGGGGAGTGTCTGTTTTATCAAAAGATAAAAATTAATTAAAAAAAGTTACACTTCAACCATCCACTGACAAAAAAACTAAGTGCCTAATAGTATAAAAGTTTATTAAGGCATGTTCCTCTGAATCAATTGTAAAGTAGAAAAACTAGGAAAGGGGAAGAATTGCTGTAAAGTAAACCCAAAGGGTCTGTAAAGGATTCATCAAAGAGGAAATTTATATATGAAAAGATACCTTGTTATATTCTTAGTATTCAACATTTAATTTGGTTTTAAAAAATATATATATATTTCTGCAGAGTTCTCCTTTAATAGTGTGAATGTGAGTCTATTGAGCTAATGGTTTACAGATGGTGACATTTGAACTGAGTTCTCAATTTCCAGAAGCTGCTGAGACATTTAATGGATATTATAAATCTTATATATGTTTTTAAAAGGTATTTCTATGTAACTGATATTTTGGCATAGAGGTTGTGTGTTTAGACTGGCTGCCCCTCACCCATTTCCTGTGTTTAAAGTTAAACCAGATGTTGAATCTCATATTTCTACTCTCTTGACCCCCACCCTTGGATGGGAGGAGTAGGGAGAGAAAAGGGAGTGTATATTTTTTGGTGTGAAGTTTAGGAAAGCAGAGTTCATAAAAAGAGAAAGCGTCATGAAGAAAGGTCTCTTTTTCCATCTTGCCTGCCATCTTCATCACATCTATTTTTACAGCATGCAGACTTTCTTCAGCACACAAAGGGTTAATCGGCCATCTTTAAATTTCAGAAGCACATGGTCTCAAATGCCTTTAAAGAACTTCTTTCATATCTTTGAAACAAACAAATTATATCTGAAACTTTTTGATCATACATGAAACAAGACTAAAGCCCCATACACACGGTCGGAAAATCCGACCACCAAATCCATCGGATTTGGTCCGACGGATTTAGTTCGACACTGGTGTTGCATACATACGGTCGGACAAAGTTGTCGGAAAATCCGATCATTCTGAACGTGGTGACGTTTGTTGCCTACGACGGGACTACGTAGAGGCTAGTAGCCAATAGCTTTGGTCTTGTAATGTGATCTGAGCATGCGTGGCACTTTGTTCGTCGGAATTCGCTACACACGATCGGAATTGGTGTGATCGGACTTTGTTGTCGGAAAATTTATAGAGCAGGAGATGGAACTTTGTCCGTCGGACAATCCGATGGAAACTGTCCGATGGTGCCTACACACGGTCGGAATTTCCGACAACATTGTCCGATAGGACAGAATCCATCGGAAAATCCGACCGTGTGTATGGGGCTTAATTATGAATAAGAATGTACTATTTCTGTAAGTATTTTTTGTAACTTTTGTGTGAAAATAAAATCACACCGTTTGATTTAAGCTCATCATTTCAAAGCTTTTGCAATATTAAGATATTTTTACATACTTCCATCACAAAGTTTAAAAATAATGAAAACTTTATCAATAAACAGGTGATCACCACGGACAGTCGGGGCCAGCGCCTGAGGGTGCCAGGAGAGGGGGGGGCACTAAAGCGGGTGCTTCTCTCAAGAAATTCTGATGCTGGCGCCACCCCCACTCACATGTTTTCCTCCCTTGAGACAGGCAGCACAGCCCCGAGTACTGGAACTTCAGAGCTGCCTCCACACATTTACATCCACTCTCCCTCCCCTCCCCCTCCTCCGCTCCCAGTCAGTTGCAGGGCAAAGATGGCTGTTGGTTTCTCTCCCTCTTGCTCGTCCTATGAATAATCTCCTGCCATGGACTCCCACCTCCAGTCCAGCACAGAGACTATCGCTGATGAACTGGAGGTGATTCAGATGAGAGGGAGCCCGGGAGAGCATGGAGAGGAGCTGAGTGAGAGCAGGGGGCGGGGCACAGGAAATGTGAAGCTCCTCTGGGGAGGGTAGGAGGGCGTCGATTAAATGCTTTTTTATGTGTGAATCTGTGTGCTTTTATTATACAGTACACTGCATGTATATGGGGACCCTATATAGAGCTGAACTCATGGGGGAAAAGAGGACAGAGAAGGGGGGAAAGGAGAGATGGGGCAGAAGGGGACATAGGAGGGGGGCAGTTAGAGAAGCTACACAGAAACAGAACATAGGAGATGGAGGGAGGGGGAACTCTGCTTTGCTCAGTGGGGGATCTGTGATCAGGGTGGGACTCTGCTGTATGGATGGTCAGATGACAGACTTTGCTGTCCGTTGAGTGTCGGATCACACCAGCACGCTCTGTGAGATTGCATGTGATTCGCATCGCACTGCAGTGTAAATCACCTGCGTTGTCCCTGCGATGTGATTTCAGACATACAGATAGTATGGCTGATATTGCATCGCATTCAGACCAAACTCACACAGGACCCTTTTTTTGGTCCGCACCAGAATCAGATGGCATGGGTATTCACACCTAATGCAATCTGATTCATGTCCAAATTGGCAGTTTGCGGTGCGATATGTAAGCTGAATTAGGGGTGTCATTATCAATGCATGGACACTCTTGAAAAGAATACAAATAATACAGCACACTATAGTACATTACCAGGACATACTGGTCTGATTTATTAATGTAATGTACTTACAGAAAACTTTACTGGGATATAGAGACAAATTGTTTACTTGTCCTGGTAATGTACTATAGTGTGCTTTATTCTTTGTATATACGGGTTTCCTGTGATCGGTACTGGACTGGACGGAGTGGTGAAAGGACACTTATACGGCAGATGACAAGCACACATGACCTCATCATTTTATAAAGTCACATTTATTGGTAAGCAGGTGGTATGTGCTCTTGTGTCTTGGTGGTCAAACTGAAGTCGGTGTAAACAGCTTGCAGTGGATCTGCACAAGTTAATCACGGCACAATTATTTTAGATTTTTTTAGGAAATGTATGTTTTATACATATTATTTATTGCACTAGCACTTTGGAATGTACATGAATTATTCTTGGTATCTATCACATTGCACTTTATTGTGGATCACACTTATATGATTGACGTCCCATCCCCTGGCAGAGCTGCTGTCTGGGGTCAGAGTGGTGGAAGGCACCAAAATGCACCTTCACCTACAGTATATACACAAAAGTGCTAGCACCGGTCCCCGGGGTCCAAAAATGTTTCAATTTTTCTTTTTCAAATTTTTGTTTCATTCTTTTTTGCTTTTTTTGGAAATTTCGAAAATTCTGAAATTCGAAAATTCAGAATTAAAAAAAATGAAAATTCTGATTTTCAAATTTCCGAATTTCGAATTTCCGGATTTCCAAATTTCCGAATTTTGTAATCCGAAATTTCGGATTTTAGAATTTTTGGATTTCCTGATTTTCGAATTTCAAATTTTCAGATTTCCGATTTTCGAATTTTTGGATTTCCAAATTTTCAGATTTCTGAATTCAGAATTTTCGAATTTCCGGATTCCAAACTTCCGAATTTTCAAATTTCCGAATTCTGAATTTTTGGAAATGATATAATTCAAAGATCTGAAAAAAAGAAAGAAAATCAGTAAAATTTGAAATTATAACTAACTATTAAATTATAGGTTTTAGAATTTCCATTCAAATTTCGCTGTTTGGTATTTGTTATTTTAGATAATTCGTAACTTCTGATAAATTCGTATTCGTTACGTTCACTAACAGGCAAATTTGAAAGGAAATTCCAATACCTATAATTTAATATTTATTATTGGTTATTATTTCGGATTTTCAGGTTTCCGAATTTTCATTCTTTAGAATTTTCAGATTTCATTCTTATTCTTGGATTTTCAAATTTCAGAATTTTTAAATTTATGAAATTTCTGAAATTTCGAATTTCCAAAACTTCGAATTTCCAAAATTTCGAATTTTTGGAAATTTGAAAATTCTAAAATTCGTAATTTTCGAATTTCGGAAATTCGCAATTTGTAATTTCCAAAATTCGGAAATTTGAATTTCGGAAATGTAAAAATTCGGAATTAACAAATTTGTCAAATTTTGTTAAAAAAACGAATTCAGAACTAAACGAATTGCACATGTCTAAGTCTTTTTCTTTTTTTTAGCAGCACACAGACCCTCCAAAGGTCCCCCAAATACACAGAAGAACCTCGGGGGGTCTGTGTGCTGTTTTGGTGAATTTTAAAACACTTTCTGTGCATCACATAGATGTCCCTTCACAGGCAGGATTAGGACCCCCAGGATTAGGACCCCCAGACATGTTATGTAACCAGTTGAGCTCTTTGGAGGTACATAGTACACCCAGAGAGTAAAGTGTTAATCACAAGCTGATGGCGGCAGTAGCAGTGCTTGTTTTCTTCAGCCGGCCCCCTGCTGCGCAGTAAGAGTGATCGGGGGGCTGTATAGCTGCCTGATCCCATTTACACTGCAGACGGCATGATTATCTCCACCATGACCCCCCAGTGTAGTTCCTGGTCTCTCCCTCTTGTCCTGATCCCCCGAGACCTCACCCAGCAGCTTTAGGAGGCCAAGAGGGAGGAGACAGGGGACCGTCCATCCCCCGATCTCCTCTGAATGAAGCCGGCAGTCCTCAGCTCTGAGTGTTTGAGCCGTCATTACCTGGATGATTCCACCAAGGAAGCATCTAACCGATCATCATCTGTGCATTGGAGGGTAGAGAAGACATTGGAGGTCTAATACACCCCCCATGTCTCATAAAGAGGACCTGTCACCTGCCCAATGATATCACATGAGGGTTTGTTATATCCTTGTAATAGCAATACAGCTAAATAAGAAAAAATATAATAAAACAAGTTAAAAAATATAAATTATAAAGAAAATGTATTAAAAAAAATTTAACAGGAAAAAAAAAAAAAGATAAAATTGAAAAAAATTAAAAAAAAAAATTAAAAATGAAAAGTAACCCCCATTGCCCTGCACATACCTGTAAGCGCACTATTACGGGGAATATATGTATGTAGAGCGTGATTGCACCACACATGTGAGGGATCACCATGAATGTCGGCGTGAGAGGAATAATTCTACTATTCACTTTTTTACTGTTTGTATATTTTCATCATGGCACCAATGTGAATGGAGAGGTGGTGTTGTGGTTATTACACAAATTGTTCCACTATTTTATGTATAACAAAGTATTGTAGAAAAGATCACACCATAGAAAATGGGGAAAGTAGAAAATAATCCCGGATATGAAGGTGACATTTGTGTACGAGGAACACCTTAACAATTACCATTTTATTCTCCAGGGCCTCTGCTTTCAGAAAATATATGTTTGGGGGTTTTAGCTAATCTTCAGGCCCAAAATCTCCATATTACCATGTGTGCAAAAATAATGGAAAACCAGCTCTGGCAGTGAAAGGGTTAATGTAAGCTAGATGGGATCACTCTGCTGTGGTCACACTCTAAACATTAGAGCTCCCCCTAGCTGCAGCCTGGTAATAACATTGCTAGGAGGTCTATTCATTTATCTGCTACATACTTCCCATCTTTATACAAACGTCTCCTGACATTTAGGGGTCTATTCATAAATAATTTACATAATTCACCCAATGAAAATACATGTACATTCCTTCTGTGTGAATGAGGGGATTGGAGAAATGAAGCGATATGCTGAGTTGGTTGAAAGTTTTCCATTGAAAATATTTTTTTTTTACATTTGTTCAGTAGATGGCGATAACCTTTATGATACTCAGCGCCATCTAATGGCCAAACGCAAATTTTCAGGTTTAAATCAATTGTTGGTTTAATATTGTTGCTTTGAATAACTTATACCCTTCAGTGTGTTCTGTACTCACCAGTGTATGAGGATGATCTCAGTTATCTGTATGAAGACATGTCTGATGAAGGAAACTAGGGGGGTCTACTTATAGAAAATTAATTGGAGGAGAGTGACAAGCGTTCATTGAAATTCTGGCCATAATGTAGCAAAGTGATTTCCTATGATCGTCAGCTCCATCTAGTGACCATAATGGGGTATTTTCCTGACATACCTCCTTTAGTAAAAATATGACAATTCCGCATTATGGCCACTAGATGGAGCCAAGGACATCAGAGTATGAAATAAAATACATCCAATATTCATCACAGCTGGGTGAATTCTGCTCACATACAATTTATTTTTAATTTTTTTAAATATAAAAAAAATATGGACGAAGATTTGGCTACTATTCATGTACCACGTCCAATATAATGTATATATCATTTCAAAAAGAACCTTGTATGTCAGTCTTTATTGGTACAAAAAAGGGCAAACACAAAAATAACATAAAATATAAATCTTTATTAGAAATAGTAAAATGATGTGTTAAAACCACATGGGAACAAATCCATCGAACATTAGGCCATATATATTCATAATGACTCATTTAGCTTTGCTGAATTGTCCAAAAACCCAACGCGTTTCACATCAATAAGCTTCATCAGGAACTTTTATGCCTTGGCACCAAAGAAAACCAGCCTAACTAAAAAACATACAGAATATGAATACATAGCATGCAAAAGGAGGGGTGCAACTGCGCAAACCAAAAAAGGGGGTGGGGGAGGGGAGAGAGCTGAAATGAATCAGCTACACAACAATAACAACCAATGCCGCAGCCACCATCAGGGTGTTCACCAAAGAAAACCAGCCTAACTAAAAAACATACAGAATATGGGGGATCATCCAGCCAAGGTGGCTCCAGACAACAATATAAATAAATAACCCTTGTGTCCAAGAAAAATAAAAATAGTGCAAAGTAAGGACTAAAAGTGGCAATAAATAATCAAATATACAATGGCGAACAACATGCATAAGCCACAATTCGATTAAAAAATATTATTAATAATGCACAAAGCAAACCGTGAATAAATGCACCTGTGTGTTAAAAACAAACAGCACAAATAAACCTGTGTTAATATATATATAATAACGTGAGTCCAGGATAAAAGTGTATATATAAATAAATAAACGACAAGTCCTGTGCAATCAAGCGGATATTCCCATATATGGTGCACAATTCCTAAATAATCTCCAGGTGAGGTGGTGGATATGATATTTGTGGTAGTCTTTAAGAGAAAAAAGTGATGCTCCTTAACATGCAGGTGTCCTGGGCTGTTTCCCCCAACCCCTTACCTTAAAGGTAAGGAAAAACAAGGTGTCAGGTGTCCTTTGAGAAAGTCACGTGTGCGTGATGTAACGCGTAAGGAGAGTCAGAGCCTGGTGACGTTTAGCTGTGTGGGATCTCGGCCGGGAGCCCATACTGTGTGTTTTTTCATCCACCGCTGCATTAACTCTGCATGTACTGTAAGACGTGTATAGACACCTGCATGTTAAGGAGCATCACTTTTTTCTCTTAAAGACTACCACAAATATCATATCCACCACCTCACCTGGAGATTGTTTAGGAATTGTGCACCATATATGGGAATATCCGCTTGATTGCACAGGACTTGTCGTTTATTTATTTATATATACACTTTTATCCTGGACTCACGTTATTATATATATTTTAACACAGGTTTATTTGTGCTGTTTGTTTTTGTATTTATTCATGCATTATTAATAATATTTTTTAATCGAATTGTGGCTTATGCATGTTATTCGCCATTGTATATTTGATTATTTATTGCCACTTTTAGTCCTTACTTTGCACTATTTTTATTTTTCTTGGGGGACATAGCAAGGAGACGGTGATAAATGGCAGGGTCAAAGTAGCTTGCACAGTCAGCTGGTCATGAGTTATAAAGATTAGCGGGATAATAGACATGTGCATGAAGTTAGTCACCAATTCACAGGCGCACACAAATTAAAAGTTTGATTTTGGGAATTTACTCACTGCAACCTCAGCTTTTATATTGTAAAAAAAAAAATGGTTAATTTATTGTGTTTTTCTACCCCCCAAGATTAAGATAAGTGTGTTTTTTACCAAAAAATTGTGTTTCCTAGACTTTTTCAGTAATATCATGCAACATAAAAATATGGAATTACTGCCATTTTATTCTCCAGGGTGTCTGCTTTCAAAAAATATATAATGTTTTGGGGGTTTTATATAATCTTCAGGTCTAAAATAATTTTTCATATGTGGGCAAATTACCCCAAAAATGTCTGACAGAAAAAGGGTTAAAAGGAAATGTTCACCTTTGGGAAGATGTTACATGTTCCTGCAGCAGCTCAGCGATCCGAGTGCTCTGTGTGACAGCAGTGCAGGGAGAAGTTCCCCGTACCGGCTGTCACTTAATGAAAAGAGCGCGGCCGTTCTGTCCTTTGCCGATGTCGGCTTGTAGTTTTCAGTGAACTCCCACACCTCTGCTGAGCTCTCTGGTAGATGATTGGTTCTTCCTGTCACTGTAACTGCCTTTCCGTATAATGTACAGGCAGACAGATTACACGGACAGTCTGCAGGAGTCCTGCATAGCACCAGCCATCACCACATCATGGCTGCAATACTTTCCCGGCTCCGAAAAAAAAATAGTAAAATTAACTTTTTTTTAACTGCAGAAAATGTGCATTTATTATTTTTTATAAAAGGTGAACTTTTCCTTTAACAGAGCAGACACCGGAACGTGATTTGTCTGCTCAGCATGCGCTTGTACTGAGCACCCAAGATATAAAATTCCCCGACATTCCTAAAAGCACCAGATTTATATACAGTTTTGGTTAAAATTATCTTTTATTTTATCAGGACAAGGAGATTGTCATAAGAGACTAGTAGATGGGACCCCGATTTGGTCCCTTGGACGAGTCATTTTTAATAAAAATGTCCACCCAATGGAACTGTTTCTTCCAGGATGAAGATCAGCCATGGAGTATATCTGAGGTGTATATCAGGGTGTGCTTCTTCCCCACATGAGAGCTGTGATGTCCAGTAACATTCATATAGAAGACATTTCCCGCACTCAAGGTACTAATACACCTCGAGGGTTGTGTGGGATCCCTGATGTACAGGAAGACAGGACTTCACTGAGGATCAATTCCCTCACTCAGGACAGGAATACGGCTTCTTCCTCGTGTGATATCTCTGATGTGTGGAAAGATCGGACTTCTGTGAAAAACATTTCCCGCACTCAGGACAGGAATACGGCTTCTCCTCTGTGTGAGATCTCTGATGTGTGGAAAGATTGGACTTCTGCAAAAAACATTTCCCGCACTCAGGACAGGAATACGGCTTCTTCCCCGTGTGAGATCTCTGATGTGCATAAAGATTGTACTTCTGTGAAAAGCATTTCCCGCACTCAGGACAGGAATACGGCTTCTCTCCCGTGTGAGATGTCTGATGTCTGTAAAGACTGGACTTCACTAAAAAACATTTCCCGCACTCAGGACAGCAATACAGCTTTTCACCTGTGTGAGTTCTTTTATGCACAATAAGACTGGATTTATAACGGAAACACTTTCCGCACTCAGGACAGGAATACGGCTTCTCCCCTGTGTGAGATCTTTTATGCACAATAAGATGGGATTTAGAAGGGAAACACTTCCCGCACTCAGTACAGGAAAGCCTCTTCTCTGTTGGAAGGACGGCACCGTCCCTCACAGTCTGAGGTTCCTCAGGATAAGAGGAATACGATGGTCCATCTACACTGTGTGGTGCCGGATGGACATTTGAGGTAGTCGGGTTTTCTCCTGGACTATACTGTGTGATGTCCTCATCTTCTACTTTACAGTCTGGAGACAAAGTGAGACAATCCTCTGAGGTTTTCCTCATCTCCCGTCCATCTACTAAAATAGAAATAAAAAGATTGTTAAGGAATGGGGCTCATGTATACATACATGGGTTGGAGTGATGCTTTAACTGCTTTACATTTTATATTGAACTTATAGAATGCACACTGCTAAAATGCTTAATTAACCGAAACTGTGGAACTAGGCTTTGCAAAACAGCTCACAGAATAATATTTTTGCAGAACCAGACAACGTTGGCGTATTATTCCAATATGTCAGACCATTGTTGAAAGGTTAATATATAAAAATAGTTTATAAAAATATAATGTCTTATATTTCCAGACAGTCCGCCCAAATTATGCCTTATTATGCAAATATATGTATTACGTATATGTGACATGTATGATTGTGAAACCCTATATAACTTCTGAGATATTTTCAATACATGGTATTTCATGACAATCCATATGCTTTATGGTGTCTGTTTTACCCGATCGATCAAGGGAATCTCTTGGTGTCTGCTAAGGTCCAGCTCGAGCAAAGAGGGGCGCACTTGACCACTGACCCAACAGCGATGGTGGCAGCGGGGGGATTTTGACTTCCGGTCAAGGTAAGGTTTATTATCACACAATTATTTGTGAAAACCTTGCTTTGATATGATTCAAAATTCGAACCTTAAAGTTGAAAGTTGTAGGAAAGTAGCTCGCTAAAAGTTGATGATTGTATTGTATTGTGTAGTGATAATAGTCCCCGCTAGGTTGGCCAGGACTGGGAAAAAAGAGATAATTGGAAATAATTTCTGATCACATTGGACAAGACAACCAAGAGATTTCAATTTTTGTTTAAATGAATGGCCCAGGGCATTTTAGGGAATTAAGGACAGGACGCTGTCCAGATTGTAAAACTGGTTTATTGTTTGTATATCGTGGTCAGCATACATATCTTGTTTCTTCTGTTTCTGGTGGATATTATCACAAAGTGGGAAAAGGGTCTCTATTCAGAGAGGTCCACCCCGGGTGTGGACTTTGCGACTTAATATCCACAATAACTTTGTCTTCCAAGTGTTAAAGGTGTTAGAAGTACTATTGAATTTAGAACTGGTGACATATTTGTTGTATGCTCAAGATCTTTGACTGTATGTTCCAGTTGAAGACGTTTATAAATAATTATGGGGAATCAATTGGAGAAGCTGGATGCTGTTGGTGAATCAGAACAGCCGACCCCAATTGATTTTGTGTCGGGAAATTATGGGAAAAATTGTACTGATCCCTTTTGGACTAATATTCTGTCCCGTGCACACACTTTGCAAATCTAGATTGACTATACATGGTCCTTGTAGTCAAGAGGACTGGGAAGAGGTTACTAATATATGCGGTCCACACAGACAGTACAATTACCCATCATTTTCCTATGATAAAGAATATATGTTGAATTGTTACAAGATTTGGTCAAAAGCTTTGAAGGAATATAAAAATAAATTCCCCCAGACTATTTATAAAAATCCTATTTCCAGACCACCACCTAGTGCTCCTCCAACATCTCCCACACTGCCCCCACCACTAGTCCCTTATCCCGAGCAAACCTCCCTATGTCATGGCCAAAATTGATGGTACTCTCACAGCTCCTGTGATGACCCCAAAACAACCAGACCCTAAATCAAAAAAAGAAATTATACCCCTCAGACGAATTAACCATAGGCGCCCTAATGGCCATTGCTGAGGATAAGGGTGATTATTGGCTAGAACAACAAGAAATAAATAGACAAGCTATACAAGAATATGAGCAGTCACTAGGTACAACACAAAGGGAGGTATATTTACACAAACTAGTGCCGATTTAGTACCAGCAGTATCAGCAGTTGAACAGATAACCATGTGCCCCTCCATCCCTGTATCTAGCTACGCACATCGGTATGACAACACTTACACACGAAATGAACAGGGTTGCTTTAATTGTGGGGACCCCAACCACTGGAAATCAGATTGTCCTCAACGAAGGGGCTATCGCCCAAGACGAGGAATGCAATGGAGGGGAGGTCCTAATAGGGGATATAGAGGGAACAGCCGTTTCACACAAAGACAGAACGGGCCTCCCCAATACAGAACACCTGAAACTCCTGGTCCTCCTCTAGGTCATCAGAGGGATCAGAGGGAAACACGGCCAAACATTCAAATGAATTGGCCAGGACACACAAATGACAATAACATGTCACAAAATAATCCTTTCCACAATCAACAATAGGGTTGCCCAGAGCCTGTTCCCACCTTGGTGATGCATTTTTTGTTGTTTAAATGTTGTTTAAATTCTTGTTTAAATTACCCCCGTTTTGTAACTGATGACTGCACCGAGGGATGCTCTATGGGAATTAACGGGACAGACCCTATCCACAAAATCACACCTCCACTGGAGGTCTCTGACTTAGACGACAAATTACTCATCACAGAATGGGAATAGTACAGTTTGCCATACTAGTGGACTATCCATTATGTCTAATGGGACGAGACTTAATGTCTTAATATATTCACTTTTGTCACTATATGGTGTATTAATAATCTATTTTCACAATAACTATTCAATTGTTAAATTTGACAGGGATGGGGGTATGACGGCCAAATCCCCCCATTGTAACCTTACAATGCCAAAAAGACGTGACCTTGTATTTTACTTCATGTCCATACCCGTCCACTTGGAGGGACATCCTATTTCGGCAAAATCAAAAACAGATGTGGGACACATTAAGTGTACTCCTTATGTCCCCACTTTCAAAATAGACACCTCTCCTTCCTTTCAAAAACAATATCCCTTGCCACTACAGAAAATTCAGGGAATACAACCACTAATTGAAGAATACATTAGAAAGGGTATTTTGAAACCCACCATTATCCCCTGGAATACTTCCATCAATCCCGTAAAAAAGACCAATGGGGAATGGAGGATGGTTCAGGATCTAAGAAGTGTCAACAAATGCATACAACCACTACCCCCTCTTGTATCTGATATCACGGGAATATTTGTAAATATTCCTGCATCATCCTCCATGTATACGGTACTAGATCTGTCTAATGCTTTCTTTAGCATAGATGTGCACGAGGATTTTCAACCTATATTAGCTTTTTCATGGGATAGGGGGGGTCAACCAAAGGGTCAACTAACATGGACCCGTCTTCCACAGGGATATGTAGACAGTCCAGCTGCCTTCTCTATGGTTCTGAAAGCCACTCTGGATGATTGGGTCCCACCAAAAGGTTCAGTCCTACTGCAGTATGTGGATGACCTGCTGTTGTGCAGTGTGGATGGGGCGCAGTGTGCGGTAGACTCTGAGAGCCTGATGACTCACTTAGCTCTTAAGGGCCACTTGGCGTCTCGACAAAAGATCCAGTGGTGTCAAAGAAAGGTGGAATACCTAGGATGTATTATCTCAGGCGGGACCAGGATGGTATCCCCACAGAGTCAAGACCCTCACTTGCCTAGGCCCCCCAAAGGACAAAGCAGCCCTCTTGTCCTTCCTCGGATCAATAGTGTACTGCAGACAATGGATTCCTGACTGTTCCTACTATGACTCAATCCTACGCCCGGCTACCAGCCTCCAGGCACCAAAGACTGTCACATATACCAGTGAAATGACAATGGCTTTCAAATCCCTTTTGCAGGCTTTGGCCAATGCCCCTGCGTTAGGGTTACCAAATTATGACAAACCTTTTGCACTCTACTGTGTGGTCAGAGGTCCTGCATTTGCTGCAATCCTTGCGCAAATGCATGGCACTCACTACCGCCCCGTTGCCTATATTTCCAAAAAATTACCAGTGCCAGTTCAAGGCATGCCTGCCTGTTTGCAGGCACTGGCAGCCTGCGCAATGACAGTAAAAGAAGCCTCTAAAATCACTCTAGGCTCACCCACCACTCTGTATACATCACACAGTGTCCTGCATCTGTTGCAAAATATGTCTACCCAACATATGACTGTCCAAAGATCCAGTGGATATGAAATTATTCTAATGAATACTCACAATTTGACCGTAAAATCTTGTACAGAAGCCACACCAGCGATGAAACTGTTACACGCTCTATTGAAACTCCCAGTCATTGAACAAACCGTACATGATTGTACACAGGAACTTCTGACTGTCACAGCACGCTGTGGTTACACTTCCTGATAGAATCATAGAAGCAAAACCTCTATCTGCTACATATAGAGCAGAACTCTATGCTCTAATAAGAGCATGTCAGCTTTTTAAAGGCCAAAAGATCAATGGTGATCGTGGATAGTCTATAGATCCTGTGTAGTGTTCTGTATAATTCTCTCGTGGAATCCTAAGGGGAGTGCGGGTGGCCCCTTACCTTACAGCTGTAAGGTTACAGCAATGTAATCTGGGTCGTTTGTGGTCAAAAGAGGCCGTCCTCTCTGGGATGTTTTTCCGGTTCTCTCAATGGTGAATCCCTTTCAGCTATCCTCCTTGGTCCAGGCGGGGGCAGGTGGGGGGGTTGTTTAGGGGGCTTTTCACCTCAATGTGACAAGTGACGAACACGCGTCGGGACACGTGACCTTACCGGAAGTGACGCCGACGAGCTCGAGGCTCGTTTATACCCTGCTAGTGTATTCACCTGTTTAATGTGAGTACCCATTTCTACTATTTGCTTTTATTGTTAATAAAATTACTTTTTAACCTTACATACTACACTATGAGGATATTTATCTTATGTACACATTGAGGTGAAAAGCCCCCTAAACAACCCCCCCCACCTGCCCCCGCCTGGACCAAGGAGGATAGCTGAAAGGGATTCACCATTGAGAGAACCGGAAAAACATCCCAGAGAGGACGGCCTCTTTTGACCACAAACGACCCAGATTACATTGCTGTAACCTTACAGCTGTAAGGTAAGGGGCCACCCGCACTCCCCTTAGGATTCCACGAGAGAATTATACAGAACACTACACAGGATCTATAGACTATCCACGATCACCATTGGAAACCCCAGCACTGATAGCCTGCCACCTGTCGGATAGAAGACTTTATTATCACTTTGCATATATGCCACATATGGACTCCTTTCTTGGACTTTTATATTTTGCGATTTATCAATCGCTGCTCACCATTTTCTTCACTCCAGTCCATCTCTGTTTGATTTAGTTCACACGGACTCGTTACCATTTTCTTTTTTTGATATGAGACTCTTCTAGTCTCCCCTGCTCTTTTATATCACTTTTATGATATATTGCTTTTAGCCGTTTGGATCACTCCTTCTTTCACAGCTCTTTGGATGCACTATTTATGCGTTTTAATATTCTTATCACGTCCTTTATTTATCTTATCACTATTGGATTGATTATTATTTAGCCACATCATGCGATTTTATATGATGCACCTTTAATCCGGATTGTTTTTATCACATGATTTTATCACATCAGTGTATGCACGTTTGTTTGTTTTATGTGACAGCTTTACTCCAAGCTATTCACTTACCGGCTACAATTAATGTGACAGCTTTACTCCAAGCTATTCACTTACCGGCTACAATTAGTGTCATAAAAGTCTGGGGACATGCTCATGGCAAAACTCACACAGCTAGGGGAAACAATTTAGCAGACATCGCAGCAAAACAGGCGGCCGCCAATTTACCAGAATGTTAACCCGTCGATAAACTTTTATCTGCCACTGATTTTTCTTCACCAGACTTCCCCTCAGTGGCATCTCTCTTACAATCTTTCAAATAAGAACAACTCCCCACAGTAGGACAGGGATCTCCCCTTATGAAATATAAGTGGGAAGACCAGCTCAGAAAAGGCCACCGGAAGGAGAAGAATCTAATTTATATTCTTTACAGGAAGAGCACGTGAAACACCTGGTAAGTAGCTTAACTGAAACCTATGACAAGGTTGCTGTCACTTTTCCTCCTCCTTCCACAGAACCAACACATCCCTTCATCCCTGGAGATAAGGTTTTGGTGAAACAACTCGCTGCAAGGAAACAACCGGGACCCATCTACCAAGGCCCATTTGAAGTGTTGAAAGCCTCCATGACATCGATCCTCACCGAACAAGGACCACAATGGGTACAAGCCTCAAGGATAAAAGAAGCACCCGGCCAGAAGTAAGTCCCGATTCACCCATCGAAAGACAGACATGAGCTGATTGATTCCCCTAAACCAGGACTCCGCACACATCAGGCAGCTTTGTCTCTGAGGATCTTACAATTCCCCCCTCAAGGTAACTAGTAAATGGGTCCTCTGATCTCCTACCAGTTAATTTCTTTATTCATGGACCTTAGTCAGAGTGGGAATAAACAATGAGTGTTCTGCCTCTCCAATCTAAGCATTGAAAGTGTTATCTCTTTTAATGCTTAGATTACAGTTGTGTTGAGATATCGGTAAAGCAATCTTTGTTTATTCAGCTTACAGTGACTTAATCCAGAAGACACTTTGAAGATCTTGTGAAGTTTAACCACTTCCCATCCCATGTATTGTCATGACGTCGGCAAGGTGGCTCTCATCCTGAGTGGGCGTCATATGACGTCCTTGGCTTCCCACCGCTATAGGGGGGCGCGTGCACCAGCCAACTGCGATATCCGCCCGGCACACGCGATCGGGACAGAAGGCAGATCGTGTGTTCCCAGTATATAGGAACACCGATCAGTCTCCTCCCCTAGTCAATCCCATCCCCCACAGTTAGAACACACAGTCAGGGAACACATTTAACCCCTTGATCACCCCCTAGTGTTAACCGCTTCCCTGCCAGTGACATTTACACAGTAATCAGTGGCTATTTATAGGACTGATCGCTGTATAAATGTGAATGGTTTAAAAAAAAAGTGTCCGATCTGTCCACTGCAATGTCGCAGTCACGATAATAGAAAAAAAAAAAAAAAAAAATGCAGATCACCGCCATTACTAGTAAAAAAAAAATAGAAAAATGCCATAAATCAATAAACTATTTTGTAGGCACAAAAACTTTTGCGCAAACCAATCAATATATATATATATATATATATATTAAAAAATGCCTCTTTTCAGTTGAGTTAAACACCTCAATGTCACAAGTGGTGGAGAATGCGGGCATGTAGACGGTGGAATCCGGGTCCTTGCTCCATGGTGAGTCGCATCGGGAACTACTGCTAGCTGTGTGTGGCAGCCAGGCAAACAGCATTGCGCAGTTTATTTGATGGACTGTATTGCATGCAGGTTGTGTACCTGTGAAAGGAGAATCACAATTTTTTTTCCTCTGCTTGAGAACTGTTACAAGTTGCTGTGTGCAAGATCGCAAGGATGGGGCGGTCAAAGCAGAAAAAGGAAGCAATCCTTGCTAAAGCCAGGGAGCGGCTATTGTGGCTAGAGGGTATTTCTTTTTTTAAATTCTTTATTTATTTCATCGAAGGGATACAGTGCCAACATAATATATACAATTTATACTATTACAAATATTCAAGGTTATTATCCTTCAGCTTTAACAAATTATATTTTCATCTTATTTCGATTACTTAATTATTCTTACTGTCCCTTTCTTTCTTTTTTCTCTCTATTTTATATACAATTCCTATCTAGCTCGGTTCCCTGTGCCTCTTCTTATTCTGTGGGCCTTAATCCCTAAGGTACCCTGGAGGCCTATCCCATCCCTAAGAGGAGAGCAAACCCAGATGCCCCAGAGACCAAAAAAACAAACAAAAAAAAAAAAAAAAGATATTTCCGCATAGTAGGGGAGAATCCTCACTCCTCCTCCCCTCCCACCCCCCCCCCACCCCCCCGACTCTTTCTAGTCTAATTCTATTTTCTCTATTCTCCCGTCTCCTCCCCCATTAGCTTTTTACCTTCTTCTGTTTGTAGGTATTCCTCCCATGGGGCCCATGTTTGTTTGACTCGTTCCCTTCCCTCTACGGACCTTGGTATTAAGCTTTCCATTATCCCTATTCTTCAGACTATATTAAGCCACATAGGAATGCTAGGGGCCTGTGGTTCCTTCCAGCATCTGGGGATGCAGCTTTTCGCTGCATTTACCAGATGACATACTATTGAATTTTTATATTCCTTGGTTGGGATCTGTGATAAATGTAATAGGAAAAACTCCGGGTCTAATGGAACATGAAGCTCCGTTAGTCGTTGGGTAATTCTATATACTCCTTGCCAGAATTGTTTAATTACTGGGCATGTCCAGAATATATGTAGTAGTGTTCCTCTGCTCTGACTTCCCTTCCAACAAATCCCTGTGGCCTCTGGGAATATTTTATTCATCCTTGATGGGGTAAGGTACCATCTTGATAATAGTTTGAAGTTTAATTCCTGCATTTTTATGCACCTTGACGATCTCAATGTCAGATGTATTATTTTCTGCCCCTGTTCTGGAGTAAATTTTTTGTCTAGGTCTCTCCCCCATTTATCCAGGCTCGCCAATGTATATCCTTCT
The DNA here is from genome assembly GCA_028564925.1 of Lithobates sylvaticus. NCBI lineage: Eukaryota > Metazoa > Chordata > Amphibia > Anura > Ranidae > Lithobates > Lithobates sylvaticus. Next base: position 563,222,340 of record CM053028.1, on the reverse strand, counting down.
GGTGGGGCTATCAGAAGCGCATACATTTTGGAGATAGTATGAGTCAAGGGCTCCTTCTCCTCGCAAAGCTTCTCAAACTTTGTTCGAGGTCTCTCAAATTCTTCCGCTGGCCCTAATGTTTCTAAAAAGTGTCTCACTTGTCTTGCTTGCCACCAGGGAATTTCTATCTGTCCTCCCTTTTTTGTTAAATCTTCTATTGATAACCATCCACTTGTCTTCAGGAAGTGTGAGGCTTGAAAGACTCCCTTCTCCCTCAATCTCCTGAACACCTTTGTCTCTAGACCAGGTAGGAATTTTGGGTTCCCCAGGATCGGGTACAAGGGTGAGTTCGGTGTGGAAAATCTATATTTCTGGATAATCCCCGCCCCCATCTGCAAAGTTGGTCCGATCAAGGGATGTTCCTTTAGCTCCTGCGATATATCTACATAGCACCAGATAGCTCTATTCAACGGTATTCGGCTTACTTGTTTTTCTAACGAGATCCATAATTTATATTCCCCATGTCTGTTCCAGTCAATTATTCTACTGAGATGGGCCGCTTGGTAGTACTTGAATAGATCCGGTGCTGCTATTCCCCCCGACTCCTTCGGCATCGCCAGCAGCTCTCTCTTTATCCTTGGGTGCTTGCTTGCCCAGATAAATTTTGTAAACTCAGCCCGTATTTGACTGAAATAATTCATAGGAATACGGATAAGCATTGCCTGGAACAGGTACAAAAATTTTGGTACTATGCTCATTTTTAAGATGTTACATCTCCCGAACCAGGAATGCATACCCTTATTCCACCCATCTAGTAGTTTCTTTACTTCTCTGAGTAGTGGTGGGAAATTCAGCTCGAATATGTCTGTTAGTCTTGGGGATATCTGTATTCCCAAATATTTCAGGGCAGTTGTTGTCCATCTAAACTTATAGTTGCTCTGCAGGTTATTTTGCGTGGGCGCCTCCAGGGCTACCCCCATCGCCTCCGATTTGCTGTAATTTATTTTAAAATTAGACAGAGCTCCGTATCTCTCCACTTCTTTCATCAGATTTGGTAGTGAAATTTGTGGGCTCGTTAACGAAAAAAGTAGGTCATCTGCATAAGCAGAGACCTTATATTCCTGTTTTCCCACCTGTATACCTTTTATATCCGGGTTCTGTCTAATTCTATTGGAGCAACGGCTCCAACGTGAGAGCAAATAGTAGAGGCGAGAGGGGACAACCCTGGCGGGTCCCGTTAGATATGGTAAAGTTTTCGGAGTATATCCCATTAACTTTCACTCGAGCTTGGGGGGAGGAATAGACCCCTGCTACCCAGCGAATAAGTCTGTCTCCCATACCGGTATACCTTAAGACTCCCAGCATAAATGCCCAGTTAACCCGATCGAAGGCCTTTTCCGCATCCGTATTCACGAAGACACTTGGTATTTCCTCTTGGTTTACGAACTGGACCAGATTCAGCACTTTGATCGTGCTGTCTCTTGCCTCTCTTGTTGGGATAAACCCCACCTGATCCCAGTTTATCAACTGGGTCAGGTGTTTCTGTAACCTAGAAGCAAGTGTCTTCGTGAATATTTTTAAATCCACGTTTAGTAGAGATATCGGTCGGTAGTTACTACATATCGACCCGTCTTTCCCTTCTTTCGGGATCACCGTAATATGCGCTCTTAAGGTATCCGGAGGGGGGGTCTGTTGTTTGTCCTAGTTCATTAAACATTTTTACCATATATGGGCCCAAATTTTCGAAAAAAAATTTGAAATATTGAATAGAGAACCCATCCGGCCCTGGTGCTTTTCCCTGTTTGAATGTCTTAATCACTCTGAGCACTTCCTCTGTTGTTATTGGTCTCTCTAGTTCTCGCCGCTCAGGGGGACGCAAGTCTTACTAAGTGTGATGTAGAGAGATATTCTTCTAGAGACAAGGGTGGCAGAGTCGTTTCTGGCAAATTATATAGGGCCGAATAATATTCTCTAAACTCGTTTGCAATATCCTTCGGGAGTGCCCGTTTTTGTCCCTTTTTTGTTTTGATATATGGTATGTATGAGCGGGTTTGTTGTTTTTTTAATTTATTTGCTAACAGTTTACCGCACTTGTCCCCAGAGTCATATGTCATCCTTCTTCCTCTTTGTAATACTGCCTTTGCCTTATACCGCAGGAGGTCGGCCAACTCTCTCCTCAGGGACGCTAATTCCTTTCCCAGCTCCCTGTCTGCTGACTTTTTATGTTTTGTTTCCAATTCCTGTATTTCTTCTAGCAATTTTCTTATCTGTTCTTCTCTGGCCTTCTTTATTCTAGTACCATGTTTAATTAAAATTCCCCTAAGAACTGCTTTGTGGGCCTCCCATACCATTCCTCCTCGAGGCGATTCAGTTCGCAGTTGCAGCGCTATACAATTCATTCATTCATTCATTCATTCATTCATTCATTCCTGGGTCGCTCTCCCCTTTATCATTTATATCAAAGTACCATTTAATTTCTTTTGTCAAATCCTCTCTAATATCTGGGAGCTGTAATAGGCTTTCATTTAGGCACCATCTCCATTCTACTGGTTGGGTTGCCCCCATCAAGTCTATCTTCAGGGTGACTGGTGCGTGGTCGGACCAGGTTATGTTCCCAATTGATATGTCTTGTACCAACGACAATAGCTGGTGTGGTAATTAATAAAAATCAATCCGGGAATACAATTGGTGTGGGTTTGAGAAGTAGGTAAAATCCTTCTCCTCTTCGTGGAGTGCCCGCCACGCGTCTATTAATTGGCATTCCTGTATTTTCCTTTTGATATTTCTCCTGGTTCCCTTTGGTACTGAAGATGTTCCAGTAGAGGTATCTATTATTGGATCTAGGGGGACATTAAAGTCCCCCCCTACGATCAATTTACCCTCTCTGAAGTCCATTAGTTTTGACAGGGTTTTTTCCAAGAACCTATCTTGATGTACGTTCGGTGCATAGATCGTAGCTATAGTCACTTTTATGCTGCCTATAAATCCCTTCACGAACAAGAATCTCCCACCTATATCCGCGCTTTTCTCTAGTAGAGACCAGGCCAGTCGGTTTGAGATCAAAATTGCCACTCCTTTTGTTCTAGTTTGTGCGTTAGCATGGTATACGCTGGGGAAATGTCTACTTTGCAAATAGGGGCAGGCTCCCAACTTCAAATGTGTCTCCTGCACCATTCCCACATCTGTTTTTAAGCGTTTTAGATCTTCTATTAACATCCTGCGCTTCTCTGGTCTATTAAGCCCTCTAACATTTAGAGAAGTCAACCGTAGCCCTTCCATCTTCTTCCCGTCCTCAATCACTCCAGCCGTCTACCGGGTAGCACCGGGGGATCGTGTTGGGCGTGGAGGAGAGGGGGGACGGGGAGAGAGAAGAGGCGGAGCAAAAACCCAACCCGAACCAATCAAAAAAAAAAAAGAATAAAAAGAAAAAAAAAAAAAAAAAAAAAAACGGGACGAAGAGAAAAAAAAAAAAAAAAGAAGGGGTAACTTGGGGGTTTATTTCCCCTCTCAGGAATTCCCGAGCTACCTGCAAAATCCCAGTGCCTACTTCAGGGTACTAAGTTTCCCGTAGGCACTGAGTCGGGGGGGTGACTAGCTTTGGCTCGTAGGGCCGTGCTCCCCTCCCCCCACCCTCCAGCTGTTCTCACTTTCTTTCTTATAATTTCTGCTTTCTACTTTCATTAATACTAGTTCTACTTCTAAATCCACCACTCTGCCAAGACATTGTATTATGCCCAATATCCCTCTATTTATTTCCCGTTATACATCCTGATATACTTCCTTTTAGGGCCACTTGTTATTATATAGGCATTTAAGCTTTATATATCATATATCATCTGACCCATCATAACAGTTCAATCTTAGCAACATCTGTCTTCGTGATTCTATAAGATCCTCCTATTTCCCCTCGATAATATCTCTAATATATTCTTCCCCCCCCCGCCCCTCTGCTCTTTATCTATTATATCTTATTCAATCATAAAAATAGTTTTTAGTTTCCCCCTGCACCACCCTCCAGGTCCACCCCCTTACTCCCCCTCCCCACCCCCCCCCTCCCCACCCTTCATATTATGTACATGAGTATGCTATCTCAGTCTTGTTTACCCATGGGAGTTATCCACTCTACCCCTTAAGTGTGTTTATGTGTATTTGTGTATTTGTGTATTTTGTATTTATTTATGTGTATAAAATGTGTAGAGAAAAAAAAAAAAAAAAAAGAAAAAAAAAAAAAAAAAAAAAAAAAAAAAAAAACAGCAAAGAAAAGAAGCAATCAAGTGTCTCTAAGTGTGTTAATTTGGTGCCTTGTTTTTGTGTCCCCCCTCCCTCTCCCTCTCCTCCCTCTCCTCTTTTTTCCCTTCCCCTTCCCCCTTCAATATTTACCCCCCCCATGTAACCCCCCCCATGTAACCCCAATTTTCCCTCCTCCCTCCCCCTCCCCCTTCACCCCCTCCTCCTCTAAACCTTTAGTGCTCATGGCCTAAACACCCAGTATATAGAAAAAAAAAAAAAAAAAAACAGAACAAAAAAAAAACAAAGCAAAACATTTTATAGTGTATTTCATAACCCATTTATGTCCCTTTAATCCTCCCCCCCCCCTCTAGCATACCTCTTTCTCTTTTACCAATAAATTCCTCAGAATCCGAGGCCTCCCCAAATTATTTATTATATCTCTTTTCCTATATTTCTGCTTCCCCCTGATCCCGCCTATACGTATTTCTATTTTATTCAGCTTTACTAAGCTGTTTCGTTTTACCACCCCAACCATATATTCTCTCTCTTCCCTTTGTCCTTCATTCCCTCTTCTTCTTCCTGTTCATATCGAGTTTTAGCACAGTCTAACGCACAGTCTATTGAGTTTCTCTGTCTCTCACCAGGCCAGAGAACAAAGTGAATACAGGCCTCCTCTGATACCAAAAAACAAAAAACACAAAAGGAACAAGGAGAGCGGAAGAACACTTGGCGGGAGCAGAAGTCCTATTGGGCCCCTCTGATTCCCTACCTAGTGAGGGACCCTAGGAGGTAGGTGGGGGTAGGTGGCTGGGGAGGGGGCCCCCTGGTGGTGCCATCCTGGGTGCCACCAAAAAAAAAAAAAAAAAAAATGTCATTCCAGGAAATCCAAGAAAAAGGAAAAAAAGAGCAGGGCCCGGGGGCAGGGGGGGGGGGGGAAAAAAAGGGGGGAGAGGGGGACAGGAAGCAAAAAAAGAAAAATTAACGGACCGGGAAATATAGAGTCATATAAAGTCATTAAGTCTTGTCCATTATGCGTGGTTACTTACAGTTCCGATTTCAAGGTTAACCGCTCGGGATCTCACTTACGCTCTCCACCTGTCTCAATTTGCAGCGGTAGCTTCTCCCGACTGCTGCCATCCACCTGCCTTTCGCTGCTGCTTTCTTTCTAGGGGTGCGAGCCAATCCGGGACTTCACACCGGTCCACCTCCAAGAAAGCGAAGAGGGCTGGTAGGTCTGCCTGTGACCATACGGGAAAAGATTGTGTGCCCTTCTTCACCTTCAATGATAAAGGATACCCCCAGCGATATGAAGCGCCCGCTTTCTTGATCTGCTCCAACAGCGGTCGCAATTGCGCCCTTCTCTGTAGAGTAGCCCGGGATAAGTCTGGCAGGATCTTGATCGTAACCCCTTCATAGTCAATTGGGCCTAGTTCCCAGGCCTTCCTGCTGATCTGCTCCTTCTGGGAGAATCGATGAAATCGGCCGATAACATCTCTTGGTCTATGTGGGTCTGTTGAACGTAATCCCTGGGCTCTATGCAGTCTCTCGAATTCAACTTCTATTGAAGGTAAGCCCACTCTAAGTTTCTGGCAAATCAGGCCCACTGTCTCCTCTAGCGATTTCCCCTCGATCTCCTCTGGGATTCCTCTAAATCTCAGGTTGTTCCTTCTGCTTCGATCTTCGATTTCCTCCAATTTTAAATATATTGCAGACGCCTGTGTCCGCTGAGAGGATTGGTCTTTCTCTATCCTGCTAACTCGGGCTTCCAGCCCAGCAGTCACCTGCTTTTCTTCCCGGAGACCCTCTACTAAGTTTTTCATTTCTAACCTGATCAGCTGTAACTCATTTCGATTGCCCTCTTCCACCCGTGCAACCATTGCTTCCATTTCGCCTCTCGTCGGGAGCGCCTGCAGGATCGCTCTCAGGTCATCTAAGCTTGCTCCTCCTCGCTCCTGGGACGCCATCTCCGTGGCTGCTGCTGGTTGATACACAGTGTCTGGGGAATGCGAGCGCGGCTCCTCGTGTATCAGTGGCGACGGCAGACTCAAACGCGGGGCCGCCCGTGGTGTCTCCACACACGCTAGCCCCCGGAGCTCGGATGCCATTGCTCGTGCTATCGCCGCCCGTGTGAAGTAGCTTCTGATCTCCTGCTGTGCCGGGATTCTGTATGTGTTCTTCCTCTTCTCACTACTCATCCCCGTATTGGCAGGAGGGCTGATATATGGTTTCTCGTAGCTCCGGAGGTCTCCGCTAGTCCATAGGTATGTTTGTAGCCGCCTTCCTTCAGCTGGAGGGAGTGGTGGGTGCACCGCACGCTCTCTCTCTCTCTACTCCGCCATTGCAGAGACACACCCCCTACCTTCCCCTAGCCTTCCTGTCTTGAGGCACGGCAGGAAGTCCGGCTAGAGGGTATTTCACCACATGCTTCAGCCACACCAGAGAATTTGTCTGAGTGTGACATCGCTGTGACCTGGGGTAAATTGATCACGTCACCCCCAGTTAAAGAGGTAGTGAAAGAGGACATTGTCCCTGGCAGCCTGAGCCCAAAGGTGCCACAGCATGAGGCAAGGAGGCCTCTGCGCTGCATGCGTTGTAGTGAGTGGGGACATGTTGTTGCCCATTGCCCCTTGTCACAGTAATGTTCGTGGAATAACCAAGCTGATTGTGACCAGCTGTGTCCTCAGAAGTGGTATCACATGGCAACGAGTGAGAGCCAATCATGGAGAAGATGCCAAGAAGTGAGCCCAGCATGGCCTGAGACAATGTCTCCACCTAGGAGGGCCACTCCAGAAGCGTAGGAACGTGTGAGGCAGTGAACGAAGGGTTAAAGCATAACTGCAAAGAGTTGGGCGCAGTGCAAGGGGCTGCGATTTTGGCCTCTGACTATATGCAACCCATGCTGCCTACAGAGGAGGTTGGGGACTTCATTGTAAGATTTGAAAAAGTTGCTGTAAAGATAAAATGGCCTAGGGACCGGTGGGCAAAATTGCTGCAAACCTTATTACGGATAGAGTTCCGGTCGGATTACCATTTGATGGATGGGGACCACGATGACTATCGCAAGAGAAAATCCTTCTTAGAGGACAGTTCCATCGTATCATGGGCCGCCAGCAATGCTCCAGGATGGGAGAAGTGTCACCGGAAGTGGTCAGCCTAGAAAGGGGAGCTCATCAGCCTGATTCTTGCATGAGGTTTAGCCAACCAGATTTGGAGTGCAAGACTGTGGTTACCCCTAGCAACAGGGATCTTGTGTTACCTACAGGGGGCATCAGTGGGTCCAGAAAGGCTGCAGTGTTGCTCCATGGTCACATGGGGAGTCAGCCTGTGGAGACACCACACCTGTAAGACAGCATATTCAAGTGAAGGCTATTACACCAGCTGCAGGAACTGGTAAGACTTTTTCAGTTTATGGTACTGAACCCACTGAAGTGGGAGTATGTTCATTGGGGAGATCCACAATACCCATGGACATAGACTTGCTGCAGTGTGCTACCCGGAGCAGTGGGGAGGCACAGCGTATAACCCAACTAGCCGCAGGGCTAAAGACTGGAAAGGACATGGGGACTATGCATGTGCCTGCTATAATCCAGCAGAGTGCTGGAGAAGTTAAACTAGGGGTGACCAAAATTGTCCTTGTGCCATGTTCCCTAGTGACAGGTGCTGCAGAGTTGCCCAGGGAAATTTCTAAGAAGCCCACAGTGATGGAGCCGAGAGTTTCCCAGGTCAGCTATGGAGCTGCCCAAGTAGGTAAGAGTGCTCCTTTACAGAGAGCGGGCGCTGTGAGGAGTCACTCAGAGGTTGTGGTGGCTCATAGACAACCCACAAAAGCAGTAGCCATGTCTCCGTGTAATAAGAATATTGATGGTCATGCCGACAATAGTGTTGGCCAATGTGATGTTATTGGTGATGATGACGTTGAAAAATGTGTTTCCTGTAATGTTATGACTGAGTTACACAGTGAGAGTGTGTGGGCACAGCCCCACAACCCTAAGTGTAGCCCAGTGGACAGGGAGTTAATTCAGCCTGCAAAAGCTGAGTGTGCAAAGCTGGATGTGTCCATAGTGCCACCAGAAAAAGGTGGTCAAAATGGTGTAATGCACCTAGCTTTAGGTGAGGCATCAACCCAATGCAACATTGGTAAAAGTGTGGTGTCACAAAATGATATGTATAGAAGTGACGAATGTGCATTTGTAGCTAATGAATCCCAGGTTTCTGTGCGACCTTCTACAGCAGGTGATGCAACGCTGTGGAACGCCCATGAGGGAACCACAATAGACTGGGACAGCTGGACTAAACAATTGCTAGCCATGCTGGGTAAGGCTAGCTTAAGTAACAAGGGTGTGGACACAACTGCTATGCCAGACAGGGGGATCGCAGAGCGTCCGGTGGTTGAGGGTGCCTTGGTCCCTGCAAAGGTTGCTGCCCTCCAGTCTGAAGAAACAGTTCAGGGCACTGGCATCGCAGATGTGTTGCCCACAGCCCTACAGCTAAATGTTGAGTGTAAAACTGATAGTGTGACTTGTAATGACCTGCAGCGGCTTACTGACACTGAAGGGATAAGTGTGAGACATGTGTCGGACAGCGCTCCAGGGGAGCAACAGGCTGTGATGATGGGTACCTCCAAAGAGGTGGCGGTCGCTTTAAATGTCTCACCTTCTCAACCTGCAGTGGATAAGCCCCTCCATGTCTTGAACATGGGAAAAGACCCTATAAAGGTCTGGTGTTTAGACATGGGACGTTTAGAGATGACAGAAACCTTACTGGAAATGCTAGCGTTGGTAAAAACGCACTTACTGTACACTTGGGTGTCTCCACCGCAGTTGGACCTGGTGGTGCTGCGTAGCACCAATGGGTGGAGCCAGGTGGTACAGGCCGTGCAGGGAAACCTTGACCAAGTGTGGAATTGGTGGCACCAATGGTTAACCATTTGGCACATGATCTCCATATTCCCTGTGAGCGTACTTCCAGTTATTGATTGGTATGGAAGGCGCACAGGAGAACTGTTTGAGATATCAGAGGTCTCTCCGTCTGATGAAGTGACTAGAAACATCTCTGCTGGTGTGGTCCGAGGTGCGGCTGAGCAGTGGTCAGTAGAGGGCACAGATACTGCCTCACCCTCTAGGCCTCATGAGAAGAAACGGCCCCAAATAGACTCAGCAGTAGCGGAGATGATTTCTGTCACTGGCCCGGAGGTACAAGTTAAAGTGCCCGGAGACACTGTGCGAGAAAGTGCTAATATTGGTTGCTGTAACAATGTAATATGTACACCTAAAAAAAAATGGTTTATGCTTGGGTCAGAGTAGTTTGTTAGAACAGGTACCCATGGAGTGCTGGCCAACCGGTGAGGTGGCGCTGTGCTATGGTCCCGTGGGATGTAGTCCCTCACCTGTGTGTAGTCCCTCCTCAGGTCTGGTTCTAACAGACACTGAGTTAGAAAGCACTGATGATATTGGAAGCTGTGCTCTATTAAGGGTTTGTGCTGCAAACAATGATTTGGTTGAGCCTGAAATACAGATGAAGGGTAAAACGGGTATTTGCAAGTTGAAAGGAGGGCTCGAGGAAGGCAGAGTTCCCCAAAGAAAAGTGAATAATCCCAGGGACCCCAACAGAAGAGGAAGGCTGGGTATAGGACAATATAGGAACCTGTTAAGATCCAGGGTGGGATGGTCCTGGAAGCACACCCGGAAAAAGGGTTGGGCCTACGTGGCTGACAGCCAGCACAGAGGTGTCCCAACCATGAGGGGTGCTGGTGTTCCTCCCTTCGGATCGAAACAAGGAGGGGGGATATGTGGCAGAGCTAAGCTCTGTCCCTTTGAAATTAGAGGTAAAGGAGACACAGAGTTTGCATATCTGCAGACTGCAAGACTACAGACTGTAGAATTTAAATGGAGAAAACTGCTCTGTCAGTTTTCTCCAGGTTTTACTAGTTGTGGATGGGAGTCTGTAGTTTGGAGATCCCTGAGTCATGGGTGGGATGGGATCTCCAACCCTGTGTCCGGGTCTTGAGGATGCCCAGCTGCACACAGACCATATAATGAGAGGCTGGTGAGTGGAGGATGGTGGAGTGTGAGCAGCTTGCTGCTGCTGGTGCTGTATGAAGACAGACCTGTAGAGGGGTCATCCCTGTGTAAGGGGGATTCTTTGCCCGGAGACTGGGAAAGGCTGGACAGCCTTGAGAGTCGGGAAGACTAAGGAAGCCAGTGAGTCCAGGGGACTGGATAGAATCAACTCTGTTGAGAGCAAGCAGAGGAACTGCTGACAAGAGGGAGCCAGGTGGCTTGGTATGTTTTTCATTTATGAGTGCTTAATGAAGTTAAACCCCTGCGTGGGACTTCTGGATGGACTTTTGTTTTTTTGTTTTTTTCAATAAACGTGGGCTACCAGGCCCTTAACTATATATGCCTGATGAGGACTCACTGCATTAAAAAATGCCTCTTTTCACTTGAGCTAAACACCCCCAATGTCACAATATATATACACTTTTTACCAAAAATATGTAGAAGAACACATATTGGCCTAAACTGAGGGAAAAAATGACCAGTTACACTTACCGGTAACAGTGTTTCTGGAAAGTCTTCCAGGACGGCACCCTGAGAGATGACTGGTCCCACCTGACAGGAAACACAATCAAAGAGGTTAAAACCCCCGCCCGTCCCTGTGATCCTCAGTTGTGAAAAGTATTGACCCACACCAGTGCAAGAAAGTGAAAAACAATCACCACAAAACTGTATACAATATTAATATAACTAAAAAGAATGGGTGGGAAGTAGGCCTGCCATCCTGGAAGACTTCCCAGAAACACCGTTACCAGTAAGTGTAACTGGTAATTTTTTCAAGTTTTCTTCCAGGACCGCACACTAAGAGAAGAGCAAGTAGCTCAGGCCTACCTTAGGGTGGGATAACAGCTTGTAGGACCTTCCTACCAAATGCCATTTCCTGAGGAGACAGCAACTCCACTCTATAATGCCTCAGGAAGGTGTTCTGGCTTGTCCATGTAGCGGTTTTACATATTTGCTGCACCAATGCTCCAGCCCTTTCTGCCCAAGAGGTCGCCAGAGATCCGGTGGAATGTGCCTTAAGGTCCCTCGGGACTGCCGTACCAGAGTGCTCATAGGCTAAGGAAATAGTATGTTTAATCCACCTTGCTATAAATGCTCTAGATGCTTGGTGGCCCTACTTCTGGCCAACAAAAATAACTAATAAACCTTCTAAACTCTCTAACTTTTTCTAAATAAATTAACAGACAATGTATGACATCTAGACAATGAAAAGAAATTTCCCTCTCATTCTGGGGATAGTTGCAAAAGGAAGGAAGCACAATCTATTGAGTTCTATGGAACTTCGAGGCTACCTTCTCGAGTTACAGGGGGCCCTGCTTAAGTACAACCCTGTCATCAAAACGAAAAAATGTTTTTTTTATTGAAAAAGCCTGAATGTCGCTTATCCTCCTGACTGTTGTAATTGCCAGTTGGAAAGCCAACTTAAAAGTGAGGAATTTGAGGGGAATCTGATCTAACGGTTCAAATGGAGCTTTGGTTAGTCCCTCTAAAACCAAAGTAAGGTCCCATGGCAGAAATCTAGACATCTTAACTGGGGTCAACCTGTCTCTGACCAACAAGAACCTCTTGATCAGGGGGTCTAGAGACAATCTCCTGTCCAAAAAACAGGACAGGGCTGCAACCTGTACCTTAAGCGTCTTGGTTGCTAGTCCCTGATCCATGCCATCCTGGAGAAAATCCAGGATGGCAGGAATCTCTTGTTGGGAAGTCCCCCTCGCCTTACACCAGCGTGAGAAAACACTCCAGGCCTTAGCGTATATATGCCTTGTAAATGGCTTCCTACTTAGGAGAGTATAAACTACTCTGTCAGAAAGGCCCTTCTACCTGAAGCCACGTTCTAAATGAACGGACTTTCCGATGATCGGCAAGTCCGTTCATTTCCAAAAGTCCCGCGGACTAGCATACTAGCTGCCTGATCAAGTCTGAAGATCTGGTCTGGGTCTTGACATCCTGTGAGGAAAACTAGGAGGCGGGAGACAAAGGATCGTCCCTGAGGGATGACTCTCACTGCGAAATTTAACATCCCGAGTAAGGACTGAAGTTGCCTCCTGGAGCACCCCTGGGTGGCCGTGAAGGAATGAATGACTTCCCTGATGCGAGTCAACTTGTCTGGTGGTAGGCTGGCCTGCATGGCCTGAGTGTCGAGTATGACGCCTAAGAAGGTGATGCGATGTGCTGGGCCTTCTATCTTCTTCTCCGCTATGGGGACATTGAGGTTGGAGAAGACCTCCCTTAGACTCGTGAGGTCTACCGGGGGACGGTTGGGGTCTTCGATAAGCAGAAAGTCGTCCAAGTAATGGATCACTTTCTGACAGGATGCGTGGTGCGAGAGAATCCAGGACAGGGACTGTGCAAACGTGTCAAAGAGCCATGGGCTGCTTTTGGATCCAAAGGTCAGTTTCGTGGCGAAGTAGTACTGACCTTTCCACCTGACTCCGTGCCAGCGCCACAGACACGGCTGGATTGGTAGCAGCTTGAAGGCGTCTGCGACGTCTGCTTTGGAGAGCCAGGCGCCCTCGCCTGTGTCTAGGATGGCCTGGATAGCAAGGTCGACAGAAGAATATTTGAGTGAAAATTCTTGTGAGGGTATAAGGGAATTTAAGCTAGGTGTGTGAGAAGAATAAGGCGCGGACAAATCATAAATTAACCGGAGTTTATTTGAAAATTTCCCTTTTACAAGCCCGATAGGGCTAACTCTCCAAACGGAAAACGGTGGGTGAGAGAAGGGGCCGATCATGTACCCTCGGTCAAGTTCGTTTTGTAGTAGGGTACTGATGGCTTCCTCATCGGTGGCTGCTGACAGCAGGTTTTTGCACTCGTGGGTGGTGTCGGGGAGTGTGATAAGCCCCGTGTGAAAGCCTGTGGTGAAGCCTTGTACCAGAAAGGCTGCTAGTGAGGGTGATGGGTGTGAGGTGAGGTAGGACTGCAGCCATCCGATATCAATACGGCTTAGTCAGGCTGAGCTGAGCTTATTGATCCCGCAGGTGATCCTGGGGTGGGCTTTGCGGCAAACGAGGCAGACGTGGAGGAGTCTGCAACGTGAGAAGTTGCAGATCCCCAAATTGAAATTGTTGCATATCGGCGCCCCTCCTAATGTTCGGACGGGCCGTCCGAGTCTGTCCTCCTGGGGGTGTGGTGGGGTTGCGTCTGAATACTGGGATGTGTGCGGGGCAGAGGGGAAGTTGGGGAGGCGTCTACCATCGGGTTCTGAACACCAATTGGCGGTGTGGGTGGAGGATTGGCAGTTAGCGCATAGTGGGGAGCGGAGGCCGGCGAAATGGCGACAGAAGAGTTCTGTGTCGATGGCGCTCCAGTCCGTGGTTGCCTGAAACTGACTGAGCTTGGCTGCTGCCTTTGCTGAAAAGGAGCGATGGTAGTCATAGAAGGCGCTGCCTCCGTACTTGTACCCTAAATCTGTGACAGCATGAAGGTAGAGGTCTAGTTCTTCCCTCCTGTCGGGTTTGATGGAACAGATGACATCCCGAAACATGCCGAAAGCAAGTACGAATTCCGTCACCGTGAGCTTTCGTGTAAGCCTGTGGTCTTTTGCCTTCAAGACAACGGAAACGTCGCCCCAAGCGTAGGCCTTGTTCTCTGTGACATCGTGTACCGAGATCAGAAGGGATGCCAGGTTGACGTCGCGGCCATCTAGTATTTCCTTCCTGATGTTTGCCGGGATAAGATGTGCGGGGTAAACAGAAAAACCGGCGTGGGGCGTAGCTGTAACGCATGATGCGGGGGTGGCGGGGGCGGCAGCTGGTGGAGTGGGGGTTCCTTGCTGGAACTCCAAGGTCCCCACTCTGGCCTGGACATCAGAGATGGTCGTAGATAGAGAGGAGACCAGCGTGTGAAGTTGGGACACTGCCGAGGCAATTGTCTGTAGTGATGCCTGAGTGTCTGGTGGGGTTGGTGGGGATGGGATGGGGAACAGTAATCTGTACAGTTCGGCTTTCCTGGCCGTGATGGGGTAGGGGATGTTCCTGCGCCTCAGCTCAGCTGAGAGTCTGGGGATGGTCCAAGCTCTGAAGGCTTGAGAGGAGTTGTCTGCCGGACCCGCTTCGGGGGGTGATGGGGCGGGGGTGAAATCGTCGCTGCTGGCCAGAGACATGGCGTCTGCTAGAATAAAAGAGGGGGGGGGGGAAGGGAGGGGGGGGGGGGGATGCATGTTTGTCTCGGGTTTCTCTTTTTTTTTTTTTTTTTTTTTTTTTGATTTGAAGGGCAGGAGAGCATATATATATGTATGTGACTGTGGCAAAAAAAGGGGGGGGGGGGAGGGGGGGGGGGGGCAGGATGGGAAACCTGTGTGACAGGTCTTTTGCGCGCGTGCGCTGAGTGGGATGTTCCATGGGCCTATATGTAAAACTCGGGGGAGGGGGTGCGTGACACCCGAGGTGAGCCAGGAGGTGACTGGCCGGATGGTTGATGCTCGGGTGTCCGTCTGTGCTCGGCACGGACTGGTTAACCAGAGCCCCCCCAGGGCGGTACTGGGGGGAGTGGCTACTGGTTGATTGCTAAGTAGGAATGTTTCGATCTGTAGCATGTGACGTAGGTTCGGTCAGCTAATACTTGCACTGCCAGCAAGTCATGAGATTAGGTGACCGTGTCTGCGTAGTGAAGGCTTGTGCTTCGAAAATAGAGTGATATGCATAGAAGTATGTGACAGTTACTAACGCCTGGAGATTTTAATCAAAACTATGGTGTTCTGCTCGGGTGGGGAGGGGAGATGTGTGAACGAAGCAAGATACCGTTCGACGGTATGGTGACAATTGGGGGTGCGCGTGAGCGCTGGGTGAGTTTGTTTCTTTGGCCTGTGGAACTCAGAGAATGCGTGACAACCGAGGTAAGCCAGGAGGTGACTGACCAGGTAATCGGTGCTCGGGTGTCCGTCTGTGCTCGGCACGGACTAGTTCAACCAGAGCCCCACCAGGGCGGTACTGGGGGGAGTGGCTGCTGGTTGGTTGCTAAGTAGGGATGTTTCGATCTGTAGTAGTTTGACGTGGGTTCGGTCAGCTAATACTTGCACTGCCAGCAAGTCATGAGACTAGGTGACCTTGTCTGCGTAGTGAAGACTTGTGCTTCGAAAACAGAGTGACATGCATAGAAGTATGTGACAGTTTCTAACGCCAGGGTGCTGAGCCAAATAAGTATGTGGGAGGGGGGTATGTGGTGAAAAGGTGTGAAGAGAATGGAAACTGAAACCAACAATAATTTACGCACCTGCTTGCTGCCCTAGTGATGGAGTCACTGTTGGGGTCAAAACCTGGTGGACCTGGTACCTACGGTAGGGTGACGTAAAATTATTAGTGAGAGGTGGGTTGCAAGAGCTGATTTGGGGCCATAGTTGACCCCCTGGTGTAGAGATGCAAGCCCTCAAGAAAAACCGGGGGGGGGTTATTACACACACATTTTTTTTTTTTTTTTTTTTTTTTTTACCTGAAAAGGAACGGGATGGTCTGATCCTGTTGTGTAGGAGACCAGGGGCGATTACTGACCTAAGGAAAAGGTGAAAAGGGATAGAGAAAGGCGTGAGTAGCTGAAGTTTGCTACTGGGGAGGTTGTGGCTGCGAGGCCAATGGAGGTCGAGCTGCAACGATTGCAGAGGTATGTGGGAGGGTGGATGTGGGAGCCGTGACACAAACCTGCGGTTGAGGCAAGATGTGCGGGGGGGCGGCTGTGCCTCACATTGGCTGGGTTGCCGTGGAAGGCAAGGAGTGGACTGTCTTGCTGAAGTTTGCAAGGTGTGGGGGCCCGTTTACACAAACTTGCGGTGCCTGCAAGAAGTGCGTGGGGAGTGCGGTGACAGATGCTCTGGTGAGTGTGTGTGCGTTTTTTTTTTATTTTTTTTTTTTTTTTTTTGGGGGGGGGGGGGGGGGGGGGTTTGGGGGGGGGGGGCGTTGTGGTGGACGTGTGAGTGAGGGGATGCTTGCACTGGGTAGCGGGCGTAACAACCAGTGGAAGTGGGGTGATTGTGGGGTAGAAAATGACAAACAATAGCAGTTGAAATGACTCAGTGAAAAACAGGGGTTTCGACGTAGCGACGAAAAAAGCATGAATCCTACCTGCGACGCTGAAGCGGAACGAACTGGGGGTGCGATCGGGAATCGAATCCGTAGTCTGGAACGAGGAGCGTCGGACAACTCAGGAACATGTACTGAGTTGTTTGTCGGCCTGGTGACGTGTAGTACGGCGCGCTGGAACCGACACCGGCCTCGTGGAGAGGTCTGGTGTATATACCCTCCGGGCTCCTCCCATAATTGCAGGCCACCATACTGGCCTTCCTATATATCTTGGTACATTAATCCCACCTGATATAAACAAGATCTTTGAGCTAAATTTCCCCCCACTGCTCCAGAGGGTGAAAACCCTACTGGATAAGTGGAAATCAGGATTACACTCTTGGCTAGGACGAGTTAATATCGTCAAGATGAGTATTCTCCCTAAATTTCTTTATCTCCTACAGGCCCTCCCAGTAAATATCCCATCGTTATATTTTAAACAATGCCAGAAGTTAATTTTTGATTTTATATGGGCATATAAGCAACCTAGGCTACAGCGTAGGCAACTAATACTTCCTAAGAGAGACGGAGGACTAGCAGTACCAGATATACATAAATATTACCAAGCTATACACTTAAGTAGGGTGATAGATTGGAATAGGCATATAGATCTTAAACTCTGGGTACAGATTGAGAACGCGCAGTCGCCTATTCTATTAGGAAGAGCACCTTGGTGTGCTACACACCTTCCCAGAGAATTTATTAAACACCCTCTAATAGGTAACACGGTGAAAATATGTGCAAAGTTGTTTTCAATATTGAATATAACACCGGAGACCTCTCCTCTGTACCCAGTATTAGGGAACCCACTCTTTCCACCGGGAAATGAAGATAGGGCCTTTAAGCACCTATGTAATATAAGCTATATACAAGTGTCTAGCTACATAGGAGAGGGGAAATGGCGGACGATTCCAGAGCTGATGGAAAGAGAGGGAATGTTTAGACTAAAATTTTGGAATGCCCTTCAGATAACTCACTTTTTGAATACCCTTCCTGACCCGGGATGGTTTATTAGACCTCTTACCTTATTTGAGAAATACTGCTCAGAGACAGGACTAATGTCACATACCTTATCAGCGAATTACGAATTAATAACTGCAGCAAGGGAAACTGACTCTCTGAAATGTGTCCGTGAATGGGAACGAGAATTCGGGAAAACCTTTAGTATAATACAATTGCAACATATTCTTAAGTTTACACATGAATCATCTATATGTGCGAAAACACAAGAGACCAATTTTAAAATTTTTACGCGATGGTATAGAACACCAGAAAGACTAAAGACATTCTTCCCTGATGTATCGGACATATGTTGGAGATGCCAGAAAGACACGGGTTCTATGTTACACATTTTTTGGGAATGCCCTAAACTGAAGAATTATTGGACAGAGGTTAGACGCATTCTCCAAATTTTTACAGATATTGCAATTCCAGATGACCCAGCGTTCTTTCTCCTCCACGCGTCCCATATACCAGAGAAGATTTATAAAGAATCTATTATCTGTCATCTACTAGATGCCGCCAAGGCATGCATTCCTCTGATGTGGAAATCGGAGGTGCCCCCGACGATACAGATGTGGTTGCATAGAGCGAGGGAGATTGGCAAGCTGGAAGACCTGGTTCTTTCCGCACGACACCAAAGAGAAAAGTACATCAGGACCTGGGCATCCTGGAATACTTTTATGACTTCGGAAGAGGGACTTGGCCTCCTTGCTGGGGAAAGTTAAAATACCCTCTCTCATATCGGGACCTTCTGGCGAGTGGTGAGCACAATGGGGGGTCAGACCATGGATTGGCTCTGGGATTAATTTCTCTCCCCTTGTTTTTTTTTTTTTTTTTTTTTTTTTTCTTTTCTCTTTTTTTTTTTTTTTTTTTTGCCTTGCTTTGCTCTTTTTTTGTTTGGTTCTGTTTTTTCTTGGGTTATTAGATAAGGTTATAAAATTGGGATAGGCAGGTCCGAGAACATACGGAAGAAGTAGATAGGAAACCGAGTTGACAGGCAGAAGATATTTTTATTCAGTATATGAAGGATATAAATAATGTCTGTGAACTAAGTGTAAATTAATGATTAAGTTGAATAGTATGTTTTCTTTTGTGTATTTTCGGATATGTTTTTCCTAAAAATAAATAAAATAATTGAGTCCATAATAAAGACAATAATCGGCCAACTAATCAATTCTGAAAATAATCATTAGTTGCCGCCCTACAGAGGACCCATTTACTAGTTACCTTGAGGAGGGAATTGTAAGATCCTCAGAGACAAAGCTGCCTGATGTGGGCGGAGTCCTGGTTTAGGGGAACCAATCAGCTCATGTCTAGTAATAATCTTTGTATTTCTATTTTAGTAGATGGACGGGAGATGAGGAAAACCTCAGAGGATTGTCTCACTTTGTCTCCAGACTGTAAAGTAGAAGATGAGGACATCACACAGTATAGTCCAGGAGAAAACCCGACTACCTCAAATGTCCATCCGGCACCACACAGTGTAGATGGACCATCGTATTCCTCTTATCCTGAGGAACCTCAGACTGTGAGGGACGGTGCCGTCCTTCCAACAGAGAAGAGCTTTTCCTGTCCTGAGTGCGGGAAGGGTTTCCGTTTTAAATCCAAACTTAATGTGCATATAAGATCTCACACAGGAGAGAAGCCGTATTCCTGTCCTGAGTGCGGGAAATGTTTTTCAGATAAGTTCCATCTTTACACACATCAGAGATCTCACACGGGGGAGAAGCCGTATTCCTGTCCTGAGTGCGGGAAATGTTTTCCACAGAAGTCCAGTCTTTCCACACATCAGAGATCTCACACGGGGGAGAAGCCGTATTCCTGTCCTGAGTGCGGGAAATGTTTTTCAGATAAGTCCACTCTTTACACACATCAGAGATCTCACACAGGGGAAAAACCATATTCCTGTCCTGAGTGCGGGAAATGTTTTCCACAGAAGTCCCATCTTTCCAGACATCAGAGATCTCACACGGGGGAGAAGCCGTATTCCTGTCCTGAGTGCGGGAAATGTTTTCCACGGAAGTCCCATCTTTACACACATCAGAGATTTCACACTGGGGAGAAGCCGTATTCCTGTCCTGAGTGCGGGAAATGTTTTCCACAGAAGTCCCATCTTTACACACATCAGAGATCTCACACAGGGGAGAAGCCGTATTCCTGTCCTGAGTGCGGGAAATGTTTTTCAGAGAAGTCCAGTCTTTACAAACATCAGAGATCTCACACGGGGGAGAAGCCGTATTCCTGTCCTGAGTGCGGGAAATGTTTTTCAGTGAAGTCCAATCTTTCCAGACATCAGAGATCTCACACAGGGGAGAAGCCGTATTCATGTCCTGAGTGAGGGAAATGTTCCTCACTGAAGTCCTATCTTCCTGTACATCAGGGATCCCACACAACCCTCGAGGTGTATTAGTGCCTTGAGTGCGGGAAATGTCTTCTATATGAATGTTGCTGGACATCACAGCTCTCATGTGGGGAAGAAGCACACCCTGATATACACCTCAGATATACTCCATGGCTGATCTTCATCATGGAAGAAACAGTTGATAAGGAGATCAGAGATCACCAAAGACATGGATGAAGTGTTGTGCCGTGTTGCCATTGATAGCAGGAGAAAAATAACGGTCAAAGACAGACACAGTCCAAAGTGGTAAATGATGAGTTACTTTTAGATCCCAAAAGGAGGTGAGAATCATTCACCACAAATGGCCGAGTGTAAAAAACAAACCTCTCAGGTTTATTACCTCAGATATAGAAGTGTCAGAAAAGCAGTGAGACAGTTTGCATTGCTTGAAAGACAATTTGCATTACCAAAATGTATCTTTTTGCTGAAGCATTCCGAAAACCATATGGGGGAGTCAGATAAGGACCGGCTTCGTGGAAATCCATCTCAATATCCCGGACACTTTTACCCCCTTCCTGCCCAGTCCAATTCAGATTTCAGTGCTGTCACTATTTGAATGACAATTACTCAGTCATCCAACACTGCACCCAATTTGTAGCATTTTCTGAGACAGACAGAGCTTTCTTTTGGTGGTATTTAATCACCACTGGGATTTTATTTTATGCTATATAAGTGAAAAAATAAAAATAAAAATTCTAAGTTTCTGTTATATAATGTTGCAAATAAATAATATTTATTCAGAAATTCAGGCCACAAAGTTTTCTGCAACATTTCCTTGGTAAAAATGACCCAAATCAGTGTATTTAGTTAATATTTAGTCCTGTGTAAAAGTTATAGAGTCTACAAACTATGATATATATATTTTACATTTGATCAATCCTGATGTCATGACGGACAATCTCATTTATTGAGGCCCTTAAAATGCCAGAGCAGTACAAATACCCCCAAATGACCCCTTTTTTGTAAAGTAGACAGTCCAAGGTAATAAGTAAAAGGCATCCTAATTTTTGCTGAAGTTGTAATTTTTGTCATTAAAAATGAAGAAAACAATATATATATATATATATTTGTTACATCTTTTTTACATACTGTCAACAGAGCAGTAAAACGTCATCATACTTGTGTGGTGGTGATACTAATATTGACTTGTGGCAGTATGTAAATAAAAATTATATATATTTTCAATTTTTGTCCATTTTTTTTTTTTTTTAATTTTAACACATGCAGTGTTAACATATTGACCCTGTAATACTCTGGGGAGGTGGTCAATATTTTTTTTTTAATGATCTCTGTTATAAGCCATCGTTTTTATGAATGACACAGGGTGTACAACTGTGATAGCAGTGATTGGTCACAGCTATCATATGGTACAGATGTGATGGGTCCTGTCTGTACCCTGTGATCACTGTGACCAGTCACAGAGATCATTACAATAGTACACAATGAATGGCTACGAATGAAAGTCATTCATTGTGTACAACTGTCATGTGATGGCTGTGATTGGTCACAACTATCACAAGGTACTGGGGCCAGCCCAGTCCAATAATCTATCATTCAGTGGAGCTGCAGCGTGGCCACTTGACTTGGTGGACTTCATATGACGTCCACTGAGAAAGGGAGACTTGGCCATCATTCTGCTATAGGCCTGACAGGAAGCAATTAATTCCAATCTAAATCCCCCTGGAGGCCTGGGGACACGGTACAAGTTTTATATATAATGTGTGGACATTTCTACCTATGATAAATGACAGGCTAAATCCACCTGGAGACTTTCTCCACACCTGGAGTGTGCTGAGTTCTTGGATAACATCTACACAGTGTTTACAGATTGGCTTTATAACCCCAACGAGCTCCAGTTCATGGATGTAATCATTATGTTTGGATGATCTCACCAGTCAGGAGACTTTCCCGTCATCCTACATGATCCCTTCTGAGGATTCTTCTATCCTTCCAAACAAATGTTTGTGAAGGGATATTTAGCTTAACTACTTCTTTTGTATTATAGTCAGTTTCCATTTTGTGTCTCTCTAACATCCATTTCATGAATAGATATGCTCAAGTCTTGCTAATTTAGTTTTGTTTTAGTTCAGGTTATCTTCTCTTTGAGTTTCATTTCTTGTAAAGCACGTGATTTCTTTATTATAATTAGTTTCACTTTGTCATAGACTATACTTATATGTATCTGTATATGATTGGATAATTTGTCAAAGGGCTGTACTTTTCTGAAAAGCCCCTTTAAATATTCACACCCAAGAATAAAGATTAGATTTGCTCGGACAGACGTTGCCGTTTGTTTCATTGTCTCAATGGGCGAATCTCACGAGCCTGTTGGGATTGGACAGTACACCTTACCAGAGAGGGACCCCTAGAACAATCTACATTTTTTCCTTTTTGTCTGTGATCGATTATAATATGTCTGTCTGGTGAGTAGAATTGATATATGTATCTTCTCTCACCGTGACACCTATTTAGAAATCGTTCCTTTAACGGGACCTGTGATTTATGTAGAAGTAGCTTTTAGACCTCGATATTAAGTCAGCTGTTCTGAGTTAACAGCGACACAGCCCTGGGTGGGCTGAAAGGGCTTTGAGAAGCCCATTAATAAGACTGCTCTGAGAAGCAGCAGCTGTTTTGGGTGAACAGTTAAAAACCCATCCAGGGTTTTTCTATGGGCTCTGAGAAGTCCATTTATAAGTCTGCGCAGCCTATGTTCGGTATTAACAGTGAGAAGACCTTGGGCAGGTTTTCCAGGACTCTGAGAAGTCCGTAGGATAATGATTTATACAGTACTGTAATTATAAGAAAAAGTCTGCTAAGGTGTGCCGTACAAAACCCGATCTCTTTGCTTCCCTTATCTATCGCGTAGATGTTAAGATAATTTGTAAACTGTCTGTGTGGAATTTGTCAGCGTTGTAAGGTAAAGGCAACGCCTTCCACTGCACTGTGTTATAATAGGACTTAGATTTAAGGCGACACACGTGTCTTCCTGTGAACTCCCGCCTCCTTTTTGTGATTGATGGAAGTTCCCAATTGAAACGTAGAGTAATGCTACAGTATCCAGTGATGTATTGATGTTTATTCTTAATGATTTACATATGAATGTTTTGAGCGTAATAGCAGTGTTAATAACACTTTCTTAAGGTAATACATAAATTGACATAGTCAGTAGGATACTCTGAGGCTAACTTTTGATAAAAACATGCTATTTGGCTTTTTGCCAACATGGTTCAAGTGCTAATATCTCACTGAACGTAATAGATAGTGGAGAATTGTTTGCGGCAGTAGTACTACAGCAATTGCAAGTACCGTATTTATCGACGTATAACACGCACCGGCGTATAACACGCACCCCAAGTTTAGGAGGGAATTTTAAGGAAAAAAGTTTTAGGAGAGAAGTTTAGGGAAAAAAAACTTACATTTAAGCGTCATTTGCAGCTTGCCCAGCGTCATTTGCGGCTTGCCCAGCGTCATTTGCGGCTTGCCCAGCGTCATTTGCAGCCTTTCCCAGCTTCATTTGCAACCTGCCCAGCGTCATTTGCAACCTGCCCAGCGTCATTTGCAACCTGCCCAGCGTCATTTGTAGCTTGCCCAGCGTCATTTGTAGCTTGCCCAGCGTCATTTGTAGCTTGCCCAGTGTCATTTGTAGCTTGCCCAGTGTCATTTGCAGCTTGCTAGTGTCATTTGCAGTTTGCCAGCGTTTAAATTTCCCGCCGCGAGACAAACCGCGCATGCGCGGCCGAAAAAGACCGAACCGCGGCCGAAAAAGGCCGAAGTGCGGCCGAAAAAGACCGAGCCGACTGTTCGGCTCCGCTCGGAGTCCCGCCTCCCTGCTGTTTCGGGAGCGAGCGCAGGGAGGCGGGACTACGAGCGGAGCTGAACAGCCGGCTTCGGTCTTTTTCGGCCGCGCTTCGGCTTTTTCCGGCCTTTTTCGGCCGCGGTTCGGCCTTTTTCGGCCGTGGGTCGCCATTTTTCAGTGCCGCAACCGATTTTTGTCATTTTTTTTTGGGGGGTATCGGCGTATAACACGCACCCACGACTTTCCCCCGATTTTAAGGGGGAAAAAGTGCGTGTTATACGCCGATAAATACGGTACTGTTTGAACCTGTTGGCACTCTGCCAAAAATAAAAAATAAATTTTGAAATAAGAAAACATTTTTGGTTATAAAATAATAAGAAAAGTAATAACGTACAAAGCTTGCTTGTGATCAGGGGAACCTCTGGCCATAAGGAGTGCTTATTGGCATTTTGCCAAGAAAAAAAAAAAAAATTAGAATGTTTACAAAGAAAAAAAAAGATGAAAATAAAAGATGCTGTGGAGATCTCCGGCTGGACCGTGGCTCCCTATAGCATCGTAGCCCAAACATTGTCCACGATGGGTTTAACAGAGTCATGGGATGGTGGATTTAAGGGTTAAATCAACTCTATGCCTGTATCATGCGCCCCACCTCCTCCCCCTTACATTCCACAACCAGATAAGAGCTGCACAGACCTCATCACATGAGGACACACAGTAAATATCAGAGTGGGCTATTGAGTTTTGACATCCTTAAACAAACACCAGTGCAGACACATTATCAAAAATGATTTCTCAGGAAATCAAAGGGGTAACTTTTATAAAAAGAGGATGGCTTACAGCCAATAGTTGAAGATTTCCTTTTTATAAAGGGATCTTAAAGGGAAATTATCTCGCCCTACATTAACAAAAACCCAGTAAAGAAGGCAAATGGTGACTATAGGTTTGTACAAGACCTAAGGGCCATCAATAGCCTAGTGGTACCGATTGCCCCAATAGTGCCTGATGTGCCATCAATATTTACCGCCATACATTCCGATGCAGAGTATTTTACTGTGATTGATTTATTGAACGCATTTTTATTTCCGTCCCTGTGGGTGAGGAGACACAGCCAATCTTTGCTTTATGTTTTTTTTTTTTTTAAAAACCGCCAACTAACATGGTGTAGAATGCTCCAGGGCTATATAGACTCCCTTGCAGTCTATTCCATTGTCCTCCAAACTACTCTCAGAGCTTGGATACCAGGACACTGTTCATCCCTGCTGCAGTATGTGGATGAATTCCTCATCTGCAGTTCTACTTGGGTGGCCGCCCTGGAGGATGGGAGGGATCTTTTGAAATGTCTTTTTGAAAGTGGTCACAAAGTGTCAAAGAAAAAATTGCAATGGTGTCAGAAAAGGTTAAATATTTTGGTTTTGTACTCTCAAAAGGAGAAAGGAAAGTCAATCACAAAGGAGCTATGGCTCTTGTGGGTCTGCCCCGCCCACTTGCTAAGATAGACAGGTTCACCTTTCTTGGCATGATTGGTTACTGCCGCCAATGGATACCTGACTGTAACTACTACAATCTCCTGAGACAAGCCACAGGTTTACACATGCCAGACTGTATAAAATGTTCAAATGAAATGTGCATTGCTTTTGTGTATTTAAAAAATGCTATGGTAATGGCTCCAGGGCTCAGCC
Source organism: Lithobates sylvaticus (assembly GCA_028564925.1). NCBI lineage: Eukaryota > Metazoa > Chordata > Amphibia > Anura > Ranidae > Lithobates > Lithobates sylvaticus. The sequence continues at coordinate 563,197,138 of CM053028.1, read as the reverse complement.
TCCCTAACTAGGGAAAAATGTTTCATTTGTTTGCAAGGGAAAATTGTAAGGACGTTGTCAGGTGTCCTCGCTCAGGAGCATGAAGGCAAGTTGCGCCCTATTTTTTTTCAAAGATGGTTCTGGTGCAGGTTCAAGGCATGCCTGTGTGTCTCAGAGCTTTAGCATCCTATTCGATGATGGTTGAGATGGCCACTTCTTTCACTCTGGGGCACGACACTACACTTCACACCACCCACAATGTATCAATCCTGTTGAAAAATTTACATACACAGCACATGTCTGCTCAAAGGTTGAGCGGCTATGAGTTGATCTTGCTGTCTAATCCAAAATTGCACATCAAATATTAGACATGGGAACTGTCAAAAAAATTTGTTTCGTTTCGTCCCGTTTCGTATATAAAAAAATTCGTAATTCGTGTACGAAATTCCGTTAAAATTCGTACGAATCGTAATTTTTTTTTCGAATCGTTAGTAAAGTTACGAATCGTTACGAATCGTTAACGCGGCTAATGAATTGTCGGTTCTCGTAACACAGAGAACAATTCGAATCCAACTACAAATATCGAATTTCAATTTCAAGTTACGAATCGTTACGAATAGTTACGAATCGTTAGTAAATCCAACTACAAATATCGAATTTCAACTAATATGAAAGAAATTATAATAGCGGATATAACGAATGCTTCGAATGAATTCGAGATTCAGTATATCTAATATAGAGAACTGTTCCTGCACAAAGTGTCATTTTTGCAGGAAAAAAAGCTATTTAAAATCACTCGCGGCTAATGAAATGTCGGCTTCGTAACACAGAGAACAGTCATTCATTGATTAAAAAAAAAAAGCGTGGGGGTCCCCCCAGATTCAATAACCAGGCCCTTCAAGTCTGGTATTGATATTAAGGGGAACCCCAGCCAAAAAAAAAAGGCGTGGGGTCCCCCCCCCAAATATCCATACCAGACCCTTCAGGTCTGGGATGGATTTTAAGGGGAACCCCGGCCAAAAAAATATGGCGTGGGGTCCCCCTCAAAATCCATACCAGACCCTTATCTGAGCATGCAACCTGGCAGGCCGCAGGAAAAGAGGGGGGACGAGAGCGCCCCCCCTCCCACCTGAACCGTACCAGGCCACATGCCCTCAACATTGGGAGGATGCTTTGGGGGTCTGAGACCCCCAAAGCACCTTGTCCCCATGTTGATGAGGACAAGGGCCTCATCCCCACAACCCTGGCCGGTGGTTGTGGGGGTCTGCGGGCGGAGGGGTTATCGGAATCTGGAAGCCCCCTTTAACAAGGGGACCCCCAGATCCCGCCCCCCCCCTGTGTGAAATGGTAAGGGGGTACAAAAGTACCCCTACCATTTCACCAAAAAAGGTGATAAAAATGGTAAAAATGACAGGAGACGGTCTTTGACAATTCCTTTATTAAAATCTTCTTTCTTCTGGTCTTCCTTCTTCCTCTCTTCATCCTTTGGTGTCTTCATCTTCTCCTTCCGGCATCTTCTTCTTCCTCCGATCCGCTTCTTCTTGCTCCGGTCTTCTCGTCCGGCATCGGCGTCTCTTCTGGGCCGCTCCTTGCAATGGGAGGCTCCCGCTCTGTGAGGCTTCGCTCCGTCTGACAGGTCTTTTATAACGGAGGGCACCTGGTGACCCCGCCCCCCTCTGACGCATGGGGACGTCATGGGGATTTCCCTATGGCTTTCCCCATGACGTCACAGGGGGGGTGGGGTCACCAGGTGCCCTCCGTTATAAAAGACCTGTCAGACGGAGCGAAGCCTCACACAGCGGGAGCCTCCCATTGCGAGGAGCGGCCCGAGAAGAGACGCCGACGCCGGACGAGAAGACCGGCGCAAGAAGAAGCGGATCGGAGGAAGAAGATGATGGAAGGAGAAGATGGAAGAAGATGCCGGAAGGAGAAGATGAAGAAACCGAAGGATGAAGAAAGGAAGAAGGAAGACCAGAAGAAAGAAGATTTTAATAAAGGAATTGTCAAAGACCGTCTCCTGTCATTATTACCATTTTTGTCACCTTTTTTGGTGAAATGGTAGGGGTACTTTTGTACCCCCTTACCATTTCACACAGGGGGGGGGCGGGATCTGGGGGTCCCCTTGTTAAAGGGGGCTTCCAGATTCCGATAAGCCCCCCACCTGCAGACCCCCACAACCACCAGCCAGGGTTGTGGGGATGAGGCCCTTGTCCTCATCAACATGGGGACAAGGTGCTTTGGGGGTCTCAGACCCCCAAAGCATCCTCCCAATGTTGAGGGCATGTGGCCTGGTACGGTTCAGGCGGGAGGGGGGCCACTCTCGTCCCCCCTCTTTTCCTGCAGCCTGCCAGGTTGCGTGTTCGGATAAGGGTCTGGTATGGATTTTGAGGGGGACCCCACGCCAATTTTTTTGGCTGGGGTTCCCCTTAAAATCCATCCAGACCTCAAGGGTCTGGTATGGATATTTAGGGGGACCCCACGCCATTTTTTTTTTTGCCTGGGGTTCCCCTTAATATTCATAGCAGACCTGAAGGGCCTGGTTATTGAATTTGGGGGGACCCCCACGCTTTTTTTTTATCAATGACTTCAATGAATGACTGTTCTCTGTGTTACGGAGCCGACAATTCATTTGCAGGCAATAGCCGCAAGTGATTTTAAATAGCTTTTTTTTTTCCTGCAAAAATTACATTGTGCTGGAACAGTTCTCTATATTAGATATACTGAATCTCGAATGCATTCGAATCATTTGAAGCATTCGTTATATTTGTTCTGTACACAGAGTGTATACTGACCACTCCCCAGAAACATAATTTCCTGCTTGTGTGATTGGCTCACCAATTTTCCCAGAAGTCTGCCCTAAGATACAAGTCAGATTTCAGGCATCCCCTGAAACAAAAATTTCATTTTTTGGAGAGATACTTTCAATAGGAACACGTCTAAAGGGATGTAGGCCCAGCAGCTTTCCTCATTAGTGCCCTGCAGCTGCACACCTGACAGTTAATTATGAAACCACTCCCATTAGACTCACTCAGAACAGAGGCACAGACAAACACACAGGGATTTTTTCAGAATAACAAAAGGTAGGAATCCGCAACAAAGGTTGTTATAATCCCTGCAATGTACACAGATCACCCAGAGGGGGATGTTTTTTTCTCAACAAAAGTGGAGTTACGCTTTAACCGTTGCAGTTTACTTTGCAGGAACACCAATCCGCTGCAGCACTCATCTGTTTATTCTGACAGCAAGCAGGGTGTTGCTCTCAGAATTCATACATCCGTGCCTGCGGCGCTGCAGGAGGAGATTTCTCATCCACAGTTTAAAAAAATGTGCATGCCCAAGCATGAGGGGCCTGTGTGGTCAGTGAGTGGATTGCTACTTTGCTTCAGCATATATATTTTTTTCACTTTTTTGATATAGATTTCAGTTAAGAAAAGTTGTTGTTTTATTGAGTTAATCTCATATTTTTATTGTGTTTTATTGTTAACCATTGTTTGCTTTACAGCAGGGGTCTTAAACTCAAATTACCTGAGGGCCACAAGACAAGTTTTCATATCCCATGGGGGCCGCATGCAAACTTCAAAAACAACAGTACTGGTGTCAGCGGATGCATTATTAACCCCCAGCACTGGTGTCAGCGGACGCATTATTAAACCCAGCACTGGTGTCAGCGGACGCATTATTAAACCCCAGCACTGTTGTCAGCGGACGAATTATTAAACCCCACTACTGGTGTCAGCGGACGCATTATTAAACCCCAGCACTGGTGTCAGCGGACGCATTATTAAACCCCAGCACTGGTGTCAGCGGACGCATTATTAAACCCCAGCACTGGTGTCAGCGGACGCATTATTAAACCCCAGCACTGGTGTCAGCAGACGCATTATTAAACCCCAGCACTGGTGTCAGCGGACGCATTATTAAACCCCATTATTAAACCCAGCACTGGTGTCAGACGCATTATTAAACCCCAGCACTGGTGTCAGCGGACGCATTATTAAACCCCAGCACTGGTGTCAGCGGACTCATTATTAAACCCCAGCACTGGTGTCAGCGGACGCATTATTAAACCCCAGCACTGGTGTCAGCGGACGCATTATTAAACCCCAGCACTGGTGTCAGCAGATGCATTATTAAACCCCAGCACTGGTGTCAGCGGACGCATTATAAAACCCCAGCACTGGTGTCAGCGGACGCATTATTAAACCCCAGCACTGGTGTCAGCGGACGCATTATTAAACCCCCAGCACTGGTGTCAGCGGACGCATTATTAAACCCCAGCACTGGTGTCAGCGGACGCATTATTAAACCCCAGCACTGGTGTCAGCGGACGCATTACTAAACCCCAGCACTGGTGTCAGCGGACGCATTATTATACTCCAGCACTGGTGTCAGCGGACGCATTATTAAACCCCAGCACTGGTGTCAGCGGACGCATTATTAAACCCCAGCACTGGTGTCAGGGTCAGTGGACGCATTATTAAACCCCAGCACTGGTGTCAGCGGATGCATTATTAAACCCCAGCACTGGTGTCAGCGGACGCATTATTAAACCCCAGCACTGGTGTCAGCGGATGCATTATTAAACCCCAGCACTGGTGTCAGCGGATGCATTATTAAACCCCAGCACTGGTGTCAGCGGACGCATTATAAAAACCCCAGCACCGGTGTCAGCGGACGCATTATAAAACCCCCAGCACTGGTGTTAGTGGATGCCTTATTAAACTCCAGTACTGGTGTCTCTGTCTACTTTACAAAAGAGGTAATTTGGGGACATGTTTTTACTGTAGAGGAAATGTGTAAGTTCTGTATATAATTGTATGCTATTTTGTATGTATTGCACACGGCACTAATAATGTTTTCATTACTTGTTTGCATTCTTTCGAGTCCTGATTATAATTAGCCTGCATATGTTACGCCCCTTGTAACCATACAAGTACAATTGTAATATTAATGTGATACCTATGTAATCATGTGTATAAAAACCTTCAATTGCGTCATAATAAAACACAACAGTTATTTGGAAAGATGCGGAGTGTCTCTTTTGTGTCTGTTCCCTACTGCAGTAGTTATTATTAATTTGGAACCAATAATCAATATAAGGATAGGGGTTGCCTATCAATAAACTTCCATATCAGATGGCGAGCTTTGCCTAGGAGGTGATTTACAGGTGACACTGAGAATCCAAAACGAGGAGCTTCAGACAATCCTGGAATTTCTGATAATCAGCCTTTTGCTTACATTTGAGTTATCAGACTTCCTTGATCGGTAAGACATTTTTGGGACAAAGGGTACCTATTTTACTGCCCTTAATCAAACTGTATTGATTGGTGGCTATATGTTATTTTGTCACTGTCTACTCTCCATCGGAGTGTTCACAGGTATATGTAGCACACATCTGCTAGATAAAGTAGTTTAGAGGCAAGAGGGTATAGGCACAAGTAGAGAAGAGAGAAGACTGGCCAGTCATTATGGGCATTAAATTAAGTAAGGGAATGAAGGGTAAGAGACCCTCAAAAAAAGTCTTAACTTAGAGGTGAGGTAGAACCTGTGACGGTCTCCGGACACCTTGACTGGGTATCTCCGCCAAGAAGCTGCTTCCCAAACTCTGGAACATGAGACCAGTGGATCTGGCTATAGTTACCCCAAGAACTAGACAGCACCAGTCTTGGAGTAAACCAGAATAAGAACTGTTTATTTGAACAAGAATACAGGCTTTTATACACTTGAGAAGGAGGTCACTCACCCCATTAACAATGACCTAAATGTGACAGGAGTCACTTTTGGGTGCAGGGTGACCAAGAAAAGTATGAACCCTGAGAATATGATTGGATTACTTCAAATGGGACAGTAATATTCATTAACAATATCTCTCAAGAAATATGAAGATGTTATCCCCTGTACACTGTGAGGTCTATGTCCAGGAAGTATAACTCCTAATATGGGCATTCCAGGAAGTTCAATGTAAGAGACCGACCATCTATTGCTTAACGATGTTGCTTTTGTCTGGATAAGTAAATCGTGTTAATCTTGTCTGAGGCAGTTTTCCCTTCACCTATTATTAAGTGTGTTAATGAACTCACCTGTTGTCTGCTAGGGGAGGTATTGATTCTCAGAATAATGTGTATTGGGGGCTTGTTATGTAACTATTGTGTGATGTTGTGGGTGGATCCGGGTCATTGTTCATGTGGCGCCTGTAGTATTCTCAAGTGTATAAAAAGAGCCTGCATTTGTTTCAATAAAGAGTCTGATTCCTGTTTGACCCTCCGTACAGAGCCTCATCTCGTACTTGGGGGGAAGAATTATTATTCGTATGGTTTCTTGTTCGGCTGATTGAAGTGTTCGGTAGCTGCCTTTGGGTTCGGAAATGGAATGTCCCAAACGGCTTCAACCCCTTTCATACTCGGGGTGTCGTTACAGAATAATTTAAAATGTTTTCTTAAAAGGCAATGGAAATGTTCAAAGGAATCTCATAACCATTCCATAAAAGCATTCCCGGCATTAAAACATATATCCACACCTGTTCAAAACCCTCCACACACCTACATGTATATAGATATACACGGGTGTACAACCAATAATAAAAACCATTAAAACATATATAGACATGTACGTATATAAAAATATAAATACAAGCATATATATGCATGTATGCAGCAATACTGAAATGAATAAATACAAATACAATAATGGATTCTTCTATGAACACAATACCGCCAACCCACTGTGCATTGAAACAATGAAACTAAGCTAATTAATGACAATACACCGGAGGAGCAATATTGGAGCTTCCATGTACATAGTAAACATAATTGTAATATCCGTATCCAATTAGCAATATATATATATAGTCATTATATTTAATTGTTTCACGGAGAGCCCATTACCCCACTTTAGTCTAATACGTTTTATAAAAACAAATCATGTTAGTTAAAAAATAGTGTTACAAAAAGATTCATTATTCTAAAAATCTATTACATACCTTTAACCTCACTATCGAACTACCCTATCCAAACCTACCATCTACACACATTACTCCTATCCATATCTGCAGCAAAAAGGCCCACTGTGCTTATCATCTAGTTCCAAAATTCAATGCACCCTTATATCTACACAGCAACATAGCTCAATGCCATGGGTATGACCAGACTAGGTGTTTGGGCCGAGCCCCTATTGATAATATCTATATCACAGAAAGAGGGGGCCACACGCCCAAACCAGATTAGCGATAAAAGTAAGAGGAAAGGATCACCATAGCTAAAACACATGTACTAGGGGCCTCTGTGGGTACTACAAGAGTCATACTACATTATGCAGTTCAATTTCCTCATTCAGGCCATGCAGGGCTAAAGTCCCCAAAGTAAAAATCCAAAACGCCTCTCTTGTGCATAATATCTGATACTTTTTACCACTATCTAAGTCATTTGATATGGCCTCTATTCCAAACACTTTGAGGCCATCTGTATTACTATTATGGACCTCCTTGAAATGTCTTGGTACCAAATATTTTTCTTTTTCTGTTGAAATATTACTTCTGTGCTCATTCATCCTTGTCCTTATTGGCCATGAAGTCCAACCAACATATGTGAGGCCACAGGGGCACAGGAGGCCATATATGACATATGGGGTGCCACAGTTGATGAACTGCTTGATCTTATAGCCCTTGCCATCAACTCCGACTACATTCATTTTTCCTGTGGCACATATGTGCGCAATTGCCACAATTACCACTCCCAAACCTATAACTGTCTTTTTCGTCAAAGATGGTGGTCCAAGGATTGTTGAGCCCTATGTTCCTTATCTTCTTCACTCTTCTTGAATCTTCCATTTTTTTCTGAATATTTTTTGTATAATGGTGACTTTGTTGTTAAATCTAGTACAAAACCTTACTTGTGGTTGTTCGTCTCTATCATATTTTGTCATTTTCTCACCCCCTGCACAGACATTGTCATACAGCTGTAGATATTTTTGAAAGGCTTCTTCTATGTGCTCATCTTCGTACCCCTTCTCTTTAAATTAGCTTTTTAGAATCAGGCTTGGTTCTTCATAATCATCTTTTAGCGCACAAGTCCGCCTAAGTCTACAAAACTGACCAAAGGGGACATTCTTAATCCACCTAGGATGATAATGGCTGCGGGCGTGAAGGTAAGAATTGCCAGCACTCGGCTTGAAATGAGTTCTTGAATGGATTACTCCATTATCGTCGGCCCGTAGCTCTAGGTCTAGAAAGACCAAGGACTTTTCATCTACCACATGTGTGAACGAGATTCCGAAGGGATTCCTTGCACAATGTGCAAGAAATCCTTCCAGTTCATCGTCGGTACCATTCCAAATGATAATGACATCGTCAATGTACCGTGCATACAGGACTAGGTTCCTCCCAAATGGGTTGTTAGCCCAAATATATTTGAGCTCCCAATACCCTATGAATAAATTTGCGTAGCTGGGAGCAAACCTAGCCACCATGGCTGTGCCCTTCACCTGCCTAAAGAAACTATCCATAAATGAAAAGTAATTGTGGGTCAAGGTAAACTCGATACACTCGTATATGAATTGGAATTGTACAGAGTTGAACAAATGTGCTTCCGTCAAATAGTACTCTACGGCTCTAAGGCTGAATTCATGCCGAATGGATGTATACAGGGACGCTACATCGAGCGATAACCATCTGTATCCTTTCTCCCATGTATACACAGTTAAAATCTCTAGGGCATGGCCCGAGTCCTTTATGTATGATGGCAGGCTGGTTACCAATCCCTGGAGAAAATGGTCGATGTAACTATCAATATTGCTTGCCAGACTATCAATTCCTGCAATGATTGGTCTACCTGGAGGCTTCTCCATGTCCTTATGCACCTTCGGTATGTGGTAGAAGTGAGGGACCACTGGATGTTTTGAATATAGGAATTGATGATCGCTTTTAGTCAGGACCTGATTCAATAGTGCCCTGTCCATGAGCCCTTTAAGCTCGTTATTATAGCTACCAGTAGGGTCCCATAGGAGTCTTTCGTCTGTGATGGTATCACCAATCAGCCTAAAGGCTTCCTCCAGATATTGATCCATATCTTGTATGACAAAGCCTCCACCTTTATCCGCTTTTCTAATTACAATTTCTGAATTCTTTCTCAGGCTGCTCAGAGGGCCCTCCATACCTACTTCATGGCCCTTTTTATATTTGTAACCTTTGTCACCAAACATCTTCCTAAACTCTTCCATCACAACCTCATAAAAAGTGGGTATGAAGTTGCCCTTATTCCAGTGTGGGTAGAAGCTTGATTTCGGTCTAAAATTTGTATTGATAGTCTCTCCCTCCAATGCCAAGGGGGGGGGGGGGGGGTCTCGTCAACAAACTCTTGGCCTCCTTCTGTATATAATTCCTCCAAAATCTCCAGCATTATTATTTATTATATTATATTATTTATTCTGCATCGCAAAAAAATGGCCTGGTCATGAAGAGGGTAAATCTTCCCGAGGTAAGGTGGTTTAACAAAAAAATTTAAGTTACACCAAAGCACATAAAATTCCCCCCCCAAAAAAAAAATGTTGAGGCCCCCCACCTCCACATATGCACACGTATGAATGTAAACACAAGTGTCGGGGGCACCTACACTTGAAAACATTTATTGTAATACATATGTTACATATCGCCGCACGCGCCGGAATGAAAGCGATAATTCTATCACCAGACCTCCTCCGTAACACTAAACTGATCACCTATAGGGGGCTTTTAAACCATCCTCTATAGAAAATATAGGGTACAGAAATTTGTCGCCATTCAGGGGCGCACACAAATTTAAGGTGTGACATGTTGAGTATCTATTTACTTGGTGCAACCTCATCTTTTATATTTTACTAAAATTGGGGAATTCCTTGCATTTCTTTGCCCTAGAATTAACATTAGTGTATTTGTGGTAATATCGTATGACATAAAAAATTGGAACTTACCACTATTTTATTCTCTAGGGTGTCTGCTTTCCGAAACTATATCATGTTTTGGGGTTTTTATGTAATCTTCAGGCCTACAATGATTTTTTAACCACTTCCCGCCCGTAGGACGTCCAGGGACGTCCTTGACTTCCCCGGGGTATATCTGAATGATGCCTGTAGCTACAGACATCATTCAGATATTGCCGTTTTCAGCCGGCGATTCCCTGCACCATAAGAATGATCATAGCGGCTGTTCCGCCGCTTGATCGTTCTTACGGGCGGAGGGAGGGGACGTCCCCCCCTCCCGCTGCCCTCCGGTGCTTCTTCCGACTCACCGCTTCCATCGGTGAGTCGGACACAGGATCCGCCGGCCCCCGCCTCCGGCGGACCAGATGGTCGCCGGAGTCTCTATGATCGTTCGGAGGCCGGGCGCGATGTTATGACGTCATGCCCGGCCTCTGCATTCAAATAACGGCGCCGCCTCGGCTGTGAAGCGGTGATCGTTTTTTTTTTTTTTTTTTTTTTTAGGCTTCCCAGCCTAGAGGTGAGATGTGGGGTCTTATTGACCCCCATATCTCACTGTAAATAGGTCCGATCATGTCATATTCCTATTACAAGGGATGTTTACATTCCTTGTAATAGGAATAAAAGTAATCAATTTTAATTTTTTATTTTTTTAAAAGTGTCAAACTAAATAAATAAAAGTAAAATTAACAATAAGAAAAAAAAATATTTTTTTAAAGCGCCCCTGCCCCGTGAGCTCGTACGCAGAAGTGAGCGCATACGTAAGCCCCGCTCACATATGAAAACGGTGTTCAAACCACACATGTGAGGTATCGCCGCGAACGTTGGAGCGAGAGCAATAATTCTAGCCCTAGACCTCCTCTGTAACTCAAAACATGTAACCAGTAAAAAAATTTAAAGCGTCGCCTATGGGGATTTTTAAATAAAATGAAAAAAAAAAGTATCTATTTACTCGGCGTATCTTCATCTTTCACATTATGCAAAAAAAAATTGGGCTAACATTACTGTTTTGTTTTTTTTTAAGCATGAAATTGTTTTTTTTTTGAAAAAAAAGAAAAATTGCTGCGCAAATACCGTGCGAGATAAAAAGTTGCAACGACCGTCATTGTATTGTCTAGGGTGTTTGCTAAAAAAAAACATATATAATGTTTGGGGGTTCTATGTAATTTTCGAGCAAAAAAAATATGAATTTTACATGTAGGAGAGAAATGTCAGAATTGGCCTGGATGTGAAGTGGTTAAACATGTGCAGAAAAAAAAAAAAAAAAAAAAAAAAAAAAAAGTGTTAAAGATAAAAAAAAAAAAAAAATCTCCAGTCCAGTCTGCAGCCAGATACCATCAGGAAATGCAGATGTGACCGGAAACATTGTTTCTAATGTCTATTGAATGTTTGTTACATTAAAGTTCATTAAACATCCAAAGAAAAAAAAAGTGTGGAGTGGAGGCCACATGCTTCCTGTGAAATGTGGAGCTCCACTCTCAGAGACAGGAAGTCTCTATTGAAGACAGGAAGTGATGTCAGGTACAGACAGGAAGTTCCGGGTGAGAGGTGAGTCGGGAGGAAATAGAGAGAAGACATTGCTGGAAGACGCAGCAGAGGAGGTAATAAGATCTTATTTTCTATTTACACCCAGTAACCCCCGTCATGTCCGTCCTCTTCCTCCATAGTCACTGTGATGTCTTTTATCTCCAGCAGATGATGATACACACATATATAGTGTGGAAACCTAGATTAACCCCTTCAGGGGGATCAGTTGATGATGAATAGTGATGGGCATGGGCGTGTCGGAAACCCCACATTCCCGATCCCACCAGGAAACCGACACTGCACAGCGCTAATCACAGGCAGTGAGACATTTCCCGATCTGTGCAGCTGCAGACCAGGAAATGTCTCACTGCCTGTGATTAGCGCTGTGCAGTGTCGGCTTCCTGGTGGGATCCGGAATGTGGGGTTTCCAACACACCGGAGCCCATCACTAATGAATATTTCTTGCTTCCAAAGCTGGCCATACATGGTTCAGTTTTATCGTTCAGCCAGCGGGATGAGAGGAAAAAACTGAAGTGATTCCCCCATCCACACATTGGAGGGGGATGGGGGAATCCTCCCCGCTGCACTATTGTATTCTGACAATGGGGGGCGCTCCTCCGCTCTCAGAATACACAGATCAGTGATGAAGCTATTGACTGCAGCCGCTGATCGAGTGACTTTTATCCGGCAGTGACCACACATGGATGGAAATGTGACCGATCCCTGCTGAACCAGCTGAATTTCCATGTCTCTATGGTCACCATAAGTCAGGGCACAACAATTCCCAGGTCACCATGGTGACTAGAAATGGCGTCCTGGCCCCTGGGCTCTTGTCAGCCCATTCTCACTGTTGGTCTGAATAATGTTTCTGCCTGAAACCCGGACACATTATTCAGACAGGAATGTGTCTCAGAGCGTGGCCAGGCGGGAGGGTGAGGGGAGGAGGAGAGGATGGCACCCGACCTGTGAAGTCAGGGGTGGACTGGACAGGACAGCGGCATGAGAGGACTCATCTCACTGAGCTCCCGCTGCCGATCTTTCTCCTTTCCACGGCCGCATTACTGTCACCATCGGCTCCTGCTTCCACCCACAGCTGCCTGTGTCCCTGCAGAGCCCTCCGGCAGAACAGAGAGGAAGGAGCGGGACCGAATCTCCAACATGGCGCCACCTCGGCACTGCCAAAAAGATCCCCACAAGGTGCTGAGAAACAGGACTACAGAGTCCTTACAGGAGTAACCAGGACAAGCCTGCAAAGCAGCCAGATAAGAGACCAGCCAGGGAGGGACATGCTGCTTTATGTAGACAAGATGTCCTCTCCATCCACTCTGCTCTCACACACTGCTGGGGGAGATGTACAGGACATGCAGGAGGACACAGGGGAGGGGGGAGGGGGGTTTGGATTACTGTCCTGCATTCTGCACCCCATGTCCTGTGAACGGCACCCTTCTCCTGTACCCCATGTCCTGCAGTGATCTCCACCCTGCACGATTTCTGCACCCCGAATCCCATATCTTCCACCCCACGTTCTGCACACTGTACCCTTCCCCTGCACCCCATATCCCGCACTCTTCTCTTGTACCCTGTACCCCCTGTCCTCCATTGTGCACCTGGCTTTCCATGTCCTGCATTGTGTACCCTGTACCCCATGTCCTGCATCCTTCTCTGGTACCCTGTACCCCATGTCCTCCATTGTGCACCTGGCTCTCCATGTCCTGCATTGTGCACCCTGTACCCCATGTCCTGCATCCTTCTCTGGTACCCTGTACTCCATGTCCTGCATTCTGCACCCCATGTCCTTCAGTGACCTACAGTCTTCTCCAGTATCCATCACCCCACATTCTGTGTTCTGCACTCTGCACGACATGTCATGCATCCATCTCATGCACCCTGTACGCCACGTCCTACATTCTGCACCTCACAGATTTAACACACATTATTTGCCCAGCCCTGGGTGCTGACAACCCACACTGCTCTAAAAAACTGTCTCCTAAAATTTTTAGCTGGCTCCTAGATTCAAGGCAAATTTGTCAAGCCCCACCTTAAGTGACTTCCTCCCCTCCCCCTCATCTCCTTCATTATGTAAGTCATGCTGAGATAATCTCCCATTGGCTGAGCAATATTCTCATTTGTCTCTGAGCTCCTTCTTGCTATTCCTCGTCCTGCCTGTTGTTTCCTTGGATTGATTTTCTGTGTAGTGACCCCGGCTTCATCTCTTGGATGCGCTCGTCTGTTGCTTGTCCTGACCTTTATCCTGATTCCTGGATCTCCTCCTCATCTCTCCTCCATATCCTCTTACACAGCTTTTCTCCACACCTGCAGTGATCCTGGGGGGTGGAAACTTTGCACCAGCACTCAGCAAAATCCATCCCCACCACTAGGAGCTCTGGAGAAAATTGTCTGCTATTTACACTCCGTTCCTCCGCACGTCACCTGATCACATGAGAGCTTACTTTCACAGATTCCTGACAGATTTCTGTATGGTAAAGGTCAAAGTTCACTCTTCAGTTTAGGAGAGGAAGGACACACCCAGGAACAATGATTTGGTTTGTACAGGAGCCTCATATAGAGGACCCCTCAAATCTCCCCATCCAAATGTCCCTCCATCCAGAGTCTATGTGTTCTATGACATCACACTGACCTCACAGCTCCTCCTCCCAATGTCCCTCCATCCAGAGTCTATATGTCCTATGACATCACACTGACCTCACAGCCCCTCCTCCCAATGTCCCTCCATCCAGAGTCTATATGTCCTATGACATCACACTGACCTCACAGCTCCTCCTCCCAATGTCCCTCCATCCAGAGTCTATATGTCCTATGACATCACACTGACCTCACAGCTCCTCCTCCCAATGTCCCTCCATCCACAGTCTATATATCCTATGACATCACACTGACCTCACAGCTCCTCCTCCCAATGTCCCTCCATCCAGAGTCTATATGTCATATTACATCACACTGACCTCACAGCTCCTCCTCCCAATGTCCCTCTATCCAGAGTCTATATGTCCTATGACATCACACTGACCTCACCAACCCTCCTCCCAATGTCCCTCCATCCAGAGTCTATATGTCCTATGACATCACACTGACCTCACAGCTCCTTCTCCCAATGTCCCTCCATCCAGAGTCGATATGTCCTATGACATCACACTGACCTCACAGCTCCTCCTCCCAATGTCCTGCCATCCAGAGTCTATATGTCCTATGACATCACACTGACCTCACAGCTCCTCCTCCCAATGTCCCTCTATCCAGAGTCTATATGTCCTATGACATCACACTGACCTCACAGCTCCTCCTCCGAATGTCCCTCCATCTGGCTTTTTCTCTGATACTCTTAGGATGTGGGCGGACCCTTGGCATCCTCACTAGCAAAGTGGGACTGTTGGTCCTGCATTGTATGTAATGACATCAGAATGTCTGCTACAAGCTTTTAACCTGCATAGTGTGGGGGTCCTGTGTGGGTAAATTATATCTCAGTCTGAAGTGGGGCTTTAATAAAATGGAGACCTGAATGGTGAGGTGAGGAAGATTCTGGGAATATCATTTGATTTTACTATTTGTGTTCAGATCTAGAGTTTTCCTCCTGTGACGTCTGGAGATCATATGACCATCACATTGCCTCCACCTCCCTCCCTGATAGAATAGAGAAATACAAAGAAGATTCTAGAAGTCACCAGAGAGATGATGGAGGAGAGGTGAGCGGTGCTGGGAATTCTGGGACATTATCCAGTAACAGACAAGGGATGTGTCTGGATGGTGACTGTATCATTGTGTGTGTCAGGTTCCTATAAGGTGTCAGGATGTCACTGTCTATTTCTCCATGGAGGAGTGGGAGTATTTAGAAGGACACAAGGATCTCTACAAGGACGTCATGATGGACAATCAGCCGCCCCTCACATCACCGGGTAAGAGGAGACTTTATTGTAAAGGAGAGAGCAGTACGGAGGCTCCACCTAGATCCCCCATCATCTGATAAACACATAGAAACAATGTATTCAGTCAGTGTGTGTGTTTCCTACAGATGGATCCAGTAATGGGAACCCACCAGAGAGATGTCCCCGTCCTCTGTATTCCCGGGATTCCACACAGGAAGGTCACACCATCCCCCACCATCATCAGGTAGATGAGGAACAATCACTGATAGTATCATTAGGATCTGTACATTATCTACATTGTTATCATTGATGTCATTTTTATTCTATATTCAGAGTGGAAACCTGAGAGATTCTAAAGTTGAGGTTAAAGAAGAGATAAAAGAGGAGGATGATGAGGATGGGGTGATGGAGGAGTCTCTAAAAGAACACAAAGATCTGTACCAGGACACCATGGTGGAGTCATCCAGCTACAGAAACCCACCAGAGAGATGTCCCCGTCCTCTGTATTCCCGGGATTCCACACAGGAAGGTAACACCATCCCCCACCGTCATCAGGTAGATGATTGACAATTATTGGTAGTTCTGATTTATACACAGCATGATTGTTACAATGAATGTTTTATTATATATTCAGAGTGGAAACCTCGGGGATGATAATATTGATGTTAAAGAAGAGTATAAAGAGGAGGATGAGGAGTATGGAGTGATGGAGGAGTTTTCAGAAGGACACAAGGATATGATGGAGCCACCAAATACCAGGAACCCACCAGAGAGATGTCTCCGTCCTCTGTATTCCCGGGATTCCACACAGGAAGATCACACCATCCCCCACTGTTACAAGGTTGGTAGGACAGAGCATCTAAAACAGGGCTCAAAAATTTCAAGTCCTGAGCTACTAGCCAGGCCTCAAGGGTTACTCGCCACAAGTTGCCCCACCCAACTTATAACCTGCCGGCCCCTAATTCCACCCCTAAACACGCCCTATAAAAAATTATATCATGAAATGACACTTAAATGTTTTATGCAGAATAAAGTTCTGAAAATAAATATTAACAACTTTATCTCATCAGTGCAGCCTCACCTGTGCCCATCAATGCAACCTATCTGTGTCCATCAATGCTGCTTCACCTGTGTCCACCATTGCAGCTTGCCCATGTCCACCATTGCAGCCTGCCCGTGTCCACCATTGCACCCTGCCCGTGTCCACCATTGCACCCTGCCCTTGTCCACCATTGCAGCCTGCCCATGTCCACCATTGCACCCTGCCCTTGTCCACCATTGCAGCCTGCCCGTGTCCACCATTGCAGCCTGCCCTTGTCCACCATTGCAGCCTGCCCTTGTCCACCATTGCAGATTGCTTGTGTCTATCATTGCAGCCTGTCCGTGTCTACCATTGCAGCCTGTCCGTGTCTACCATTGCAGCCTGCCCGTTTCTACCATTGCAGCCTGCCCGTTTCTACCATTGCAGCTTGTCCGTGTCCACCATTGCAGCCTGCCCGTGTCCACCATTGCACCCTGCCCTTGTCCACCATTGCAGCCTGCCCATGTCCACCATTGCACCCTGCCCTTGTCCACCATTGCAGCCTGCCCGTGTCCACCATTGCAGCCTGCCCTTGTCCACCATTGCAGCCTGCCCTTGTCCACCATTGCAGATTGCTTGTGTCTATCATTGCAGCCTGTCCGTGTCTACCATTGCAGCCTGTCCGTGTCTACCATTGCAGCCTGCCCGTTTCTACCATTGCAGCCTGCCCGTTTCTACCATTGCAGCTTGTCCGTGTCTACCATTGCAGCCTGCCCGTTTCTACCATTGCAGTCTGCCCGTGTCTACCATTGCAGCCTGCCCATGTCCACCATTGCACCCTGCCCGTGTCCACCATTGCAGCCTGCCCGTGTCCACCATTGCAGCCTGCCCTTGTCCACCATTGCAGCCTGCCCTTGTCCACCATTGCAGATTGCTTGTGTCTATCATTGCAGCCTGTCCGTGTCTACCATTGCAGCCTGTCCGTGTCTACCATTGCAGCCTGCCCGTTTCTACCATTGCAGCCTGCCCGTTTCTACCATTGCAGCCTGTCCGTGTCTACCATTGCAGCCTGCCCGTTTCTACCATTGCAGTCTGCCCGTGTCTACCATTGCAGCCTGCCCATGTCCACCATTGGAGCCTGCCCGTGTCCACCATTGCAGCCTGCCTGTGTCTACCATTGCAGCCTGCCCATGTCTACCATTGCAGCCTGCCCGTGTCTACCATTGCAGCCTGCCCGTGTCTACCATTGCAGCCTGCCCATGTCTACCATTGCAGCCTGCCCATGTCTACCATTGCAGCCTGCCCTTGTCCACCAATGCAGCCTACCTGTGCAGGAAAAGAGAGGAGAGGAATTGCCGTCCGGATGATCAGAGCGCCGAGGAACATCACAGCTTTCATTTCAACTGCAGTATGTTCCCACCGCTCGCTGTCACATACAGCCCCGCCCCCTGAACAAGGCGATCTGATCATCCAGCCACCTGCTCTCCTCTCTCTTCCCCTACGTGATCGCAGGGAGAGCGGCTCCCATGCAGGCTCGCCCCCCCCCCCCCCCCCGCTCCCAGGCAGCCATAGCTTGCAAGCCCTCAAATTCCACTCGCAAAATGCAAGCAGGCGAGTGTAATTTTTTAAGGGCTGATCTAGAACCTGAACTTGTGGAAACAATGTTTGGATTTTTTATGGGATGTCACAATAATAAAGCTTATATCTTATATATGATATTCTCTCTCCTTTTCTTGGTTTAGAGTGGAGATCCAATCGATATAGAATTTGAGGTTAAATCAGAAGAAGAAGAGAGGTATGTGAGGGATGATCAGCAGTCTATGGAGGAGGATGGAATAACGGGGACATTTATAGAGGAGGACACTCCTACAGAGATCAGTACAGGTGGGTCATTAACACTAAATACATTCCTCCGCCCATACTGCTCACTGATTGGTCCAGAGTAGGGCGGGGTCTGGGTGATATCAGCCTGTAATCCCCTGGTCACTTTCCTGAGCTGTGTTCCCCGTCCTGTATTCCTGTATTTCTCTCGGATAATCTTCCTTCTCTGTGCTGCAGACACAAGTTATGTATCTAGACTGGATTTATGGAGATTCTGGGGTTCAGCTGGCAGAAAAATTTTCATTTTCAAAATAGACGTCTAGTAAGATCTGTGACAGAACAATTCTCCCAGGATTACTTGCTCTGTTGTCTGCTGGCTGTGCCGGGTGGAGGGATATGTCTGTATAGTCTCAGACCCAAGTCGCTGAGTGCAGTCTCAGGAGATGGGAGGCAGCGGTGTGGGACCTCTGCAACTTGTCTCATGTAAACATTTATTCTTCCACTGATTATTGAATACCAATATTATGAGTCCTGACCCTTACACTGTATAATTTATATTGTACATTACATACTACTGACCCCTGCACTGTATACTCTATGTTGTACATAATTCTGATACTGTATAGTCCTATTTTTTGTATCCCATATAATAAGTTGTACATTACATAGGCCTTACTTTTTTTGCACCCATTTTCTACCAGCTGGACATTTTATATCTGATGATTTGATTGGAGCACAGACTTTTACACGTTGATAATAATGTGATAATATCCTCAAACTTTGGAACCTTAAACAGAAAGTGATAATGAGGGAGGAGTCAACAACTCAATGATGGGGGCATAATGACTGCATTAGTATATTAGTATAGTATATGTGAGTCGGCTCTGCTCCACAACTGGGGAAATCACAAATCTGATGGCCTTACTGCCGCTTCTGCACCCACCAGACGGTTTTGAATCGCATCCGGAACCCAGTGGCATGCCCAGGAAATGAAAGAAGGCCCCATTGCAAAAAAAAAGGGATTCTTTAACTTTTTACCTCTGAGGATTTGGCAAGATGGCAGCCGCTTTCCATAACAGGCCGGATCAAGCTCAGGGCCCCCCAGGAGCAGACATCATGGTGCTGAGATGGCCGGACAACACAATCTAAATCCATCCTCAGGCACTGGAGCTTCACCTCCCTCCACCCGCAGCCCATCCCCTCGTACAGGCAGAAGAAGACCAGGCTTTCCTCAATGACATGGAGGTAGGCACAATACAGGCTGATTCCCAGCCTCCCACTGATCGCCCGGATCCCATAGCATCCTTCCCCGCCTCAGGCCAGCTGTGTCTGACACAACATTAATTGATATGCTTCTGTCACTTAGAGCATCCCTGCAGGCCCACATGCTCTCCTGCATCCACAGCTTTAAAGGGGAACTCCGTGAAGTGGGTGAAAGGGTAGTTCAAATTGAACATTAAATGGGAGAAAATGCCTCCTACTTTAACTCACTTGTTGATGTCCACAGCGCACACAGCGATGACATCCAGTGGCTCAAGGCAAAAGTAGCGGAGGACAGGTCCCGCAGGAACAATTATAAAATCCAGGGGATCCCAGAATCAGACCAACTAGCCCACTATGTGCAAGACTTGCTCAAGTCTGCGGCTCCCTCCTTGATGCCAGAGGACCTTGAAAGGATCCACAGAATCCTGAAACCTGCTCATGTGCCCCAATCTGTCTCAAGTGATGTGTTGTTGAGGATTCAACTCTTCCAGGCCAAAAAGAAGATTGTGTATGCTTTCCGCTGGACAGAGCACCTTCCGGAGAACTTCTCCAGGTTGTAGCTGCTAGCTGACTTGTCTCAATTCACCTTACAGAGATGTAAGAATGTGGCAATGGTCACCAAGGCTCCCAGGAACAACATCACCCACCACTGGTGCCACGCATGCACCTTGGTCATCAAGCGCAATGGACATTTTTAAACCGTCATGTCATTGGAAAGCGGGCTTCAACTGCTCAGGAGATGGGACTAAGAAGAAAGCACACCCCTTCCTGGCCCTGGAGGCCCTTATACAATCACATCGGACTGGCAAGGAGATCTCCTAACCGGTAAAGTGAGTCCTAATTGCCCCTCTGGGGGACCACAGTTGTATAATTCCCCAGCTGGGAGACTGGTGTCTCTTTCTCTCTATCCCCCTTATAGTTTAGCAGTTTACCTGCATACGGTTCTTCCTAGAATACATTTTTCCCTCCAAGTTGCTACCACTTCAACTCCTGTCTCAAATTAGTGACATATCTTACTACAAGGTTTATTTTTCCATCACCTTTACCCCTAACACAACTCAGCTCGCTAAAATTAACATGGAGATTCTGTCCAAAATAATTGTCCAGGAACTCACTCACCTGGCCAAATATGAGCTGTCCTGGTCAGGCCGCCTAGCATCCTTCAAAATGCTCATTCTCTCCCAAATCCTCTACCTTTTAAGATCACAAACCATTTCCCTGCCTTTGAAACACCTCCAAGCCTTAAACTCCTTACTCAAATGATTTACATGGCAGGGGAAGAATACGAGATCTCCACACGCTCTTCTTGTTAACCACCTGCCGCCCGCCCACCATTAAATGAGTGCAGTACGGTGCGGCTCTCGTTCTGGGTGGACATCATATGACAGCACACCCAAACAGGTGCGCAGCGCAGTGGTCGCATTGTGTTGCTAGGACACGGCGTGACTCCGATCTCTGTAAAGAGCCACTGACACGGCTCTTTAATCATGTGATCTGCTGTGTCCAATCACAGCCAATCACATGTAAACAGGAAGTGCCTTGACAGAGTGTGTGGCGAGGAGAGCCGATCAGCGGCATCTCCTCCCATGGGACAGTGAGAGATATAATCTGGACACTGATAATCAGTGCCCTTATTACATTAGAGCAACACCAGTGCCAGCAACCAGTGCCCACCAGTGCCAACAATCAGTGCCCACAAGTGCCAGCAACCAGTGCCCACCAGTGCCAACGATCAGTGCCCACCAGTGCCAGCAACCAATGCCCATCAGTGCCCACCACAGCCAGAAATCAGTGCCCATTAGTGATGCCAGTCAGTGCTGACTTTCAGTGCCACCTATCAGTAAAGCCCATCAGTGCCACCCATCAGTGCCACCTATCCATGCTGCCTCAGTGCCCATAAGTGCATCCCATCAGTGTCGCCTCATCAGTGCACATCGGTGATGGAAGAAATATACTTATTTACAAAATTTACTGTCAGAGACCAAGAAAAACGTTTTCTTGGTCTCTGACAGTAAAAAAAATAAAAGAATAAATATTCCAGCAGTGATTAAATACCACCAAAAGAAAGCTCTATTTGTGTGAATAAAATTATAAGAATTTCACATGGTTACACTGTAGCATGACGGCGCAATTGTCATTCAAAGTGCAACAGTGCTAAAAACTGAAAAATGGACAGGAAGGGGGTGAAATGCCATGTAGGTAAGTGGTTAAACATAGAGCAGGGGATAGGACTAATGGATATCAGGGACTATTATGGCAACCTGCTTGGATCAACTCAAGCACTGGTTTTCACCTCTGGACCCCTTAACTTGAGCAGTAATTGAGCGTTCCCCTGTCCCCTGCCCCAGACCTTTGTAACCTTTTCATTGCAGATCTAAGAGCGTCTCTCCTAGCGTGGTGTGAACTGAACAGCCATTCCCCGTCACAGCTCTTTGACACTTCAGTCCACATCCATATCTCAATGATTTCTACACTTATACCGCACATGAGCCTCCAATCCTAGATATCGAAAGGAATGACAGTCCTAGATGACGGGACTCTTCACTTCTTAGTATGACAGCCCTGAAGGAGATGTATGGGCTGTTAGACGCAGAACACTTCACGTATCTCAGAATACATCACCTCCTGGTGACATCCCCTCCTCCTGAGGTGCGTCTCTCCAAACAATTATTGCAGTTCTATTTGTCAACACCTGCCAGGAACAAAGGCATCTCTCTAATATATAACATACTGCAGGAAAAGCTAAAATTCTTTAGATCAAACATTTCCTTCTATGGGAGGAAGATTTAAAATCTTCATTCACCATCTCCCAATAGAGCAATGCCTTCAGGTCAGTCTTCAAAGCCTCGCATTGCGTCCAGCATTGGGAGTTGACACAATAGATCTCACTCCATTTGTATTTCACTCCGTCACTTAGCTCAGATCTTTCCTTACCACTTCCCATTTAGTTGGCGAAGGATGTGCCATATCTGCAATCTTCTTCATATATTTTGGTCCTACAAGAACAATGCACGCTTCTGGAACAAAATCTTCACAATAATCTCAGATTTGGTGGGTGTGGTGACCTCTCCCAACCTGGCTTTGGCTGCCTTGGGCCTTGGAATTGACAACGTACCCTGTTCTTCTCGAGAAGTTGTCACACATATCCTGGTCGCTCATGATAGGCAAACACTGGAAAGGCCAGGAAGCCCCCAATCCCTCTGAGGTAGTTTATATTCTTCAAGCTCCATCATTCTTATGAAACATGCTCTTGCATTGTGGCTTGGTCAGGCATCAGCCTTCAACTCCTTGTGGGAACCCTGGTCTATCTGTGCCAATAAATTACATTACCCTTGTGAGTATTTATTTGCTCTACCTTTACCTATAATGTTAAGAAGAAAACTGCACTGTTAACCTATCACAAAAGCTGCAACTCGAAATACACACAAATACAAAAAACAAAACAAAGGGAGCTGCGCTCACAAACCAACCATATATCTAAATAAAAAAATATGAAAATGACGTATAAAACTAAATAGTGCAAGTGGATGAATAAAGTGACAACAATCCCCCAAAAATGTAATTAAATGATGTATGACATTTAACAAATGAACAGTCCTGAAAAGTCCTCCAAAGGAAAAATAAGTGAGTGATTGCAGTAACACAATACGATGACTGTGTCCTGTGACTTCATAGGACAATGTGAATCCACCACCACATAGAGAGCAAGCTCACCATCTGCACAAGCTTTGGAGCTTGTGGCTAATACCCAGCCAGGGCCTTTGATCCTTCCAGCGCCTTTGATGGCCGATTAGGCCAGGTACTCCTGGAGACTGTAGGTGTTATCCTCAATCAGAAGCCAAACGCTCAAATCCACTCGATGTAGATAATCACAATTGTCGTGTATATTCCACTACACTCTTGTGCTAATAAGTGCCCTTCCACTATAATGGTATAATGCAGCCTTATATAACACATGTCTCCCCCTTTCCCCAGTAAACAGACATTACCATAGCTTACGTTCTCAGCTCCATTAGCATGCCTGCCGCCGAGCGGTTGACTGGTTCTTTTATTAAAAAACAACAAAAGAAATTACAAAGAGGAGGTCCTGGCTCCAACAGCCAATCGCCTCCTACACAGGATGTGAATGTCAACACAGAAAATGACCAAATAAGGATGTAACAACACAGGATGAAAATGTCAACACATGATATGACCAAATAAGGACATGACCAATACAACAATGACTAGGGGAATCTTATGGGCGTGTCTGGGTGGGGGCAGGGTGTACAATCTCCAGTCCCCTATCTCTGATCACTGGAAGCCTGAGACTATGAACATTTCTCCCGACCACGACGATTCAAAGAATCCTGTTCTTATCGTTTGTTTGTGAATCCTTATTCTGCGCTGTTCAGGGAACAAGGCATACCCGGACTACACTACTGTCTTTGTGCACGAGCGATTATCTGCAGGTGTATGCTCATGGGACCACAAATATGTTGATCAGGCACACAGGGACGACACAAGCGCACACTTGTTAAACCGATAATGTCTTTGCAGAGCGAACACATCCCCCACCAGGCGATCGTTCTGTGCATCGCACAGGGGCCCTTAGCTGGCGGACATGTCCCCACTCTGCAAACACTTCTCTACATCCCCAAGGAGATTTTCACTACCAAACGTATCTCAACCAGCGTGAGTCTGCCCCAGTCAGCTCTTTAGAGCGGGCTGCAGGAGCACTAACACTGGGAGACTCTTATGACAATACATATTAAAATACATCTTCATAAAATTTCCACAACACAATAAACCGGAGAAAATATCGAGGGGATTCCTCATAGGTAAAACCAGGTGGTGATTTATTCATTAAGAATATGCTTACAAGCATAGAAGTTCTAATAAGAGCAATAAAAAGAGCCGGCCGGCAACAATTATATTATGTTGTAAGCATGTTTTTGTGACAAAAAGTACATGACGATTAGATTGCTAGTGTTCCAACTGTTGTACAAGATTTGTTAGTCGTGTTCCTATTCTCTTGTTAAATATGCTGAGAGTAACTTTCAATGTGTGTTCGCTCATTGCGGATTAACCTGTATGTCTTATAAAATGCGCTAAACCTGTATTACTAAAAAAATAGAAAAAAAAATGATGGTGGTTTTCAGGATCAGTCCAGTCTTCGTCTTGGTTGTTCTCCCCCATCCTCACTCTCTGACCTCTGGTGGGGCTCAGCCCCGCTGTTATTCATGACTAAATCATGGACTAAATAAGGAAGTGCAGGACTTCTTGTGTTGGGAAGATGGCAATGAGTGATAGAGGGGGAGGGGACACTCGTCCTATAATCCCATCATCACTGTCACTCCTATAAAAGACAGTTCTCGTTGTTTCCTCACTCTCTGACTAAGGTCCATGAATAAAGAAATGAACTGGTAGGAGATCAGAGGAGCCATTTACTAGTTACCTTGAGGGGGGAATTGTAAGATCCTCAGAGACAAAGCTGCCTGATGTGGCCGGAGTCCTGGTTTAGGGGAACCAATCTGCTCATGTCTAGTAATAATCTTTGTATTTCTATTTTAGTAGATGGACGGGAGATGAGGAAAACCTCAGAGGATTGTCTCACTTTGTCTCCAGACTGTAAAGTAGAAGATGAGGACATCACACAGTATAGTCCAGGAGAAAACCCGACTACCTCAAATGTCCATCCGGCACCACACAGTGTAGATGGACCATCGTATTCCTCTGATCCTGAGGAACCTCAGACTGTGCGGGACGGTGCCGTCCTTCCAACAGAGAAGAGCTTTTCCTGTACTGAGTGCGGGAAGTGTTTTGTAAAAAAATCAGACCTTGTTAGACATCAGAGATCTCACACAGGGGAAAAGCCATATTTCTGTCCTGAGTGTGGGAAATGTTTTTCACAGAAGTACAATCTTTACACACATCAGAGATCTCACACAGGGGAGAAGCCATATTCCTGTCCTGATTGCGGGAAATGTTTTTCAGAGAAGTCCAGTCTTTACAAACATAAGAGATCTCACACGGGGGAAAAGCCATATTCCTGTCCTGAGTGCGGGAAATGTTTTTCAGAGAAGTCCCATCTTAACACACATCAGAGATCTCACACAGGGGAGAAGCCGTATTCCTGTCCTGAGTGCGGGAAATGTTTTTCAGAGAAGTCCAATCTTTACGCACATCAGAGATCTCACACGGGGGAGAAGCTGTTTTCTTGTCCTGAGTGCGATAAATGTTTTTCAGTGAAGTCCAGTCTTTACAGACATCAGAAATCTCATACAGGGGAGAAGCCGTATTCCTGTCCTGAGTGTGGACAATGTTTTTCAAGAAGGTCCCATCTTAACAGACATCGGAGATCTCACACAGGGGAGAAGCTGTATTCCTGTTCTGAGTGTAGGAAACCTTTTTCAGAGAAGTCCAGTCTTTACACACATCAAAGATCTCACATGGGGGAGAAGCTGTTTTCTTGTCCTGAGTGCGGGAAGTGTTTTTCAATGAAGTCCAGTCTTTACAGACATCAGAAATCTCACACGGGGGAGAAGCTGTATTCCTGTCCTGAGTGCGGGAAATGTTTCTCACAGAAGTACCATCTTAACAGACATCAGAGATCTCACACGGGGGAGAAGCCGAATTCCTGTCCTGAGTGCGGGAAATGTTTTTCAAGAAAGTCCCATCTTAACGCACATCAGACATCTCACACAGGGGAGAAGCCATATTCCTGTCCTGAGTGTGGAAAATGTTTTCTGAGAAAAACATATCTTAACAGACATCAGAGATCTCACACAGGGGAGAAGCCACATTCCTGTTCTGAGTGTAGGAAATGTTTTTCAGACAAGTCCAGTCTTATTAGTCATCAGCGATCTCACACAGGGGAGAAGCCGTATTGTTGTTCTGAGTGTGGGAAATGTTTTTCAGTGAAGTCCCATCTTTACAGACATCAGAGATCTCACACAGGGGAGAAGCCGTATTCCTGTCCTGAGTGCGGGAAATGTTTTTCTGACAAGTCTACTTTTTATAGACATCAGAGATCTCACACGGGGGAGAAGCCGTATTCCTGTTCTGAGTGTGGGAAATGTTTTTCAGTGAAGTGCAATCTTTATAACCATCAGAGATCTCACACATGATATGTTGCTGGACATCACAGCTCTCATGTAGGGAAGAATCACACCCTGATATACACCTCAGATATACAGGGCCTTGCAAAAGTATTCACACCCTTTGGCATATTTTGTTTTGTTGCCTCACAACCTGGAATTAACATGGATTGTTTGAGGATTTGCATCATTTAATTTACAGAACATGCCCACAACTTTAAAGATGTTTTTTTTTTTTTTTTTTATTGTGAAGCAAACAACAAATAGTACAAAATAACAGAAAAAGTCAATGTGCATAACTATCCTATCACAGCTCCAAGTCGCTTTGGATACGTCTCTATGCGCTTGCCACATCTTACCACTGGGATTTTTGTCCATTCCTCCTTGCAAAACTGCTCCAGCTCCTTCAAGTTGGATGGTTTGCTCTTGTGAACAGCAATCTTTAAGTCTGACCACAGATCTTCTATTGGATTGAGGTCTGGGCTTTGACTAGGCCATTCCAATACCTTTACATGTTTCCCCTTAAACCACTCAAGTGTTGCTTTATCAGTGTGTTTGGGGTCATTGTCCTGCTGGAAGGTGAACCTCCGTCCTAGCTTCAAATCACACACAGAGTGGTACAGGTTTTGCTCAAGAATATCCCTGTATTTAGCACCATCCATCTTTCCCTCAACCCTGACCAGTTTCCCAGTCCTGACTGCTGAAAAACATCCCCACAGCATGATGCTGCCACCACCATGTTTCACAGTAGGGATGGTGTTCTTTGGGTGATGTGATGTGTTGGGTTTGCGCCAGACATAGTGTTTTATTTGATGGCCAAAAAGTTAAATTTTAGTCTCATCAGACCAGAGCACCTTCCTCCATACATTTTGGGAGTCTCCCACATACATGCCTTTTTCCAAACTCAAAACGTGAGATTTTGTTTTTTGCTGAAAGTAATGTCTTACGTCTGGCCACTCTGCCATAAAGCCCAACTCTATGGAGTGTGCGGCTTATTGTCGTCCTATGTACAGATACTTCAGTCTCTGCTGTGGAACTCTGCAGCTCCTCCAGGGTTACCTTAGGTCTCTGTGCTGCCTCTCTGATTAATGCCCTCCTTGCCTGGTCCGTGAGTTTTGGTGTGCGGCCGTCTCTTGGCAGGTTTGCTGTTGTGCCATGTTCTTTCCATTTGGTTATGATAGATTTGATGGTGCTCCTAGGGATCATCAAAGATTTGGAGATTTTTTTATAACCTAACCCTGACTTGTACTTCTCAACAACATTGTCCCTTACTTGTTTGGAGAGTTCCTTGGCCCTTATGGCAGTGTTTGGTTAGTGGTGCCTCTTGCTTAGGTTTTGCAGCCTCTGGGGCCTTTCAAAAAAGTGTGTATATGTAATGATAGATCATGTGACACTTAGATTGCACACAGGTGGATAGTGTTTCACTAATTATTGACTTCTGAAGGTAATTGGTTGCACCAGAGCTTTTTATGGGCTTCATAACAAAGGGGGTGAATACATACGCACATGACAATTATCAGTTTTTTATTTTTGAGAAATTGCTTTATGTATATATTTTTCTAATTTTACTTCACCAACTTAAACTATTGTGTTCTGATCCATTGCATATAATTCAGATTAAAAAAAACATTGAACCAAAGGCTGTAATGTAACAAAATAGGTAAAAAGCCAAGGGGGGTGAATACTTTTGCAAGCCACTGTACTCCATGGCTGATCTCCATCATGTAAGAAACAGTTGATAAGGAGATCAGAGATCACCAAAGACATGGATGAAGTGTTGTACCGTGTTGGCCATTGATAGTAGGAGAAAAATAAAAATGGAGTCATTGGCTCATTGGCTACATTGAGTACATTTTGTGGTGTAAAACAAGGGAAGAATTCCCCCACGTTGGGGTTTTTAGGCAGCGTGCGAAAAGGAATCAAGGGCGATGTGTAAGAAACAAAAGTAATTTTGTGGTGTAAGATTTCACAAACACTTAGAGGTCTAATTTTTAAAAGGTAGTTGAATGAATGTGACCGGCGTTCACCCAGCTGTGACAAGTTCCGGCCATGTTTTTGAAGTCGTATTGCACTATTTTTACTGATGGGGGTATTTCAGGAAAAATATCATATTATGGCCACTAGATGGACCTCACCATCATAGGAAATCACTGTGTTTTTAAAGTGGAAGTAAACCCTTCCATATGACTTTGGCCTACAGGTAAGCCTAGATTAAGGCTTACCTGTAGGTCCAATGAATATCTCCTAAACCTACATGGTTTAGGAGATATTTAGCGATGAAAAGGCATCGCTGTGTACGGCGCATGCGCCGTACACAGCGGCGCGCAGGCGCACTGAGGGCGCACTGCATATGCCGATCTCATGGCCATCTGCCGATCTCGTGCGCATGCGCGGGAGTGACGTCTCGCCGCTCCAGCGAATGATAGCGCTGGAGCGGCGAGACCCGGAAGTCACTCCGGCCCTGGATGGCGGCGAAGAAGATGGAAGATAAGGACGGCTTCGGGGGCTTCGTTTTCAGGTAAGTTTTTCATAATGAGCTAGTATGCTATGCATACTAGCTCATTATGCCTTTGCCTTGCAGGGTGTCTTTTTTTTTTTTTTTTTTAAGAGGCTTTACTTCCTCTTTAAGATACAGTGCTAATTTCATCCAATGAATTGTCTATAAGTAGACCCCTTAGTTTCCTTCATCAGGCATGGTTTCATACTAATACCTGAGGAGATACTCATACACTTGTGACTACAGTACACACTGAAGGATATAAAGGGTACATTTCAGTGAAAATGACACTACACATGTAATTTTAGAGCACACAGGTGCAATATTTTACCAAATTGTTTTGGTAAAATATAAAAGATGTGGTGATTAGTAAATAGATACCCAACACGTCCATCCTTATAATTGTGTGTGTCATTAAAATGATGAAAAACTTTGGTACGCAAACATCCCATAGATGACACTTTAACCCTTCCGCTGCCATGGATGTCATACTGACCAACAGAACTGCTTCCAGCTGGCCAGGTCAGTACTACATATGTCTATGGCATTCCCCCTTCTGCTATAAGCTTATGGTCTGCTGAGCTTCCCTCCACTCCACAGGCGGTCTGCCTGTCCTCTAAAATGGCTCCCCTCCTCTAACATCCCCCTACAGCACTGATCCACCTGTGGCTGCTTTTGGCTTCTCCTCTCCCCTCCCACTGGCTTCAGCTGCTGCAGGGGAGCCACAGGGAGATCAAAATGTCCAAATACATCCCCCGCCACTGAAAGTCCCCCCTGTGCTGGGACCACCTACTGATGCCCCAGAGCCCCCTCCCCTGACCAGCTCCCCTCCTCCCCAGTCCGTTGGCTCTAGCTGCTGCTGGGGCAGGAGATCAGTGCGGTGTTCAGGATGGAGAGTGGGGGGTTTCATGTCATGTTTACTAGCCTATTCCTGAATGAACACAGTGAGGGATTGCTACCAATCACTCCTGTGTTCGTTCATCACTGAAGCATAGTAAGGAGTGTTTACTGTGCTTCAGTTTTGTGAATGAACAGGAGCCTCTCTACAGAATCTTCCTATAAATCACACCCATAAAACAATATAGAAGATAACAGTAGTATTGTCTTCACCAATCACAGCCCGGATTTTTCCCAGTACAGAGGAGGGGGAGGGGCGCGGGTTATTTTACAATAAGGGACCCATAGACATGACATGAGAGAAATCACCATAGATACGACTTTGTCATCAGATCTATCAGGAAATTACCAGATTGGAGGACAGTCTCATGTCTGGGAGATATCTGCACACAGTGCGGGCTCCTCAGGGGATATTGTGATTGGACGGGTCAGAATACCCAATATTTCCCCCTAATAAACCAACACTGGGAGGAGTCTGTGTACCCCTCCCCCTCCCCTCTGCATACAATTACAAGTAGACCTGTCATGAGAGCAATATGTAGAAATTCTCCAAACCATCAGGAGATGGGAAATTGAGGATAAAAGACAATTGGAGAGATGGGACTAAGTGTAGTGATAATACCAGAAGGTGTGAGATTGTTCTAGAAGTACGGGGCATGGACTCACGTCTGTGAGGTTGTGGGGAACCCATCCAGGGATCAGACAACCTATCTGAGGACTTGTGGAGAATATCTCTGTCTTCTGACTGAAGTAAATGGGTGGTCACACTCCATGGTCATCGGGGAGTTCCGGATGGACATATACTAAGCAGTATTTGGATCCCGGAGGAAAATTTTCACCCCAAGAAAAACAAGGGTGAGGTCAGCAGAGGCCCCCATAGTAAAGGGGGAAATTCTGAAATGTTTTCTTCAAAAGGTAGGAGTTTATTAGACTACAACTATAAAATACCCCATCAATGTGTTTTATTGCTTCAAATTGTCACTTCGTCAGGACAGGTGTAAGAAGAGGATATAAAAATAGGGAATGAAGTAAAAGTCCAGTATATTGTATTATAAAGACCCAAGTCAGATACAATTCATGGACATGACTGAGATTTATAACATTTAGGATTTGTATTATGTTAGATAAGGTGAAGAGATATATGGAGAGGATGATCAATTCATGGAGAAATCAATCTATTCTATCATATAAGGGAATCAATAGATCAATAAATGACATCAACCAATCAATAAGATCCATTTCATGTGATAGATTTATAATTCTGGGCACTGGTTATGTTGGAGGATCAAACCGTGATTACTAGATATTGGAAACATTCCTATTGATCTGATGATTACTGGCATGGATTCCTGATTGATTATTGGTGGGAATAAATTCCAATAAAAATTGAGATTTGATGGATTATTGATATAAAAATCTCTTCATATTCCATGGAATAAATATGTGTAAAATAGTTTTGGATTGGATGTAATAAATCTCTATAAAAAGACTTTGTGGTGTTCGATCGTTTCTATTCCTCTCTAGGTCTGGATTTCAGGGAGAAGAAACAATTGCTCCAATTTCTATTGGATGGTGAGGAGGGGGAGGGGTTTGGGGTAGTTTTGTACATAGGAGGTAATATAGACAATCCGGCTGGTAATATTTCACAATAAATAAAAAAAAGTCCAGATATTCATACAGATAAAGTAATAATGTGCACTTTATTCATATGAATATCTGGACTCTTTTCTTGGGGGGGGGGGGGGGGCGGATTTATCATGAAATATTGAATATATTAATATCACAGTGGGGGGGGGGGTTACTAAAACTGGAGCATACATAATCTGGTACAGCTGTGCATTGTACCCAATCCGCTTCTAACTTTAGCTTTTCCAATTCAACTTTGACAATAGAAACCTGATTGGTTCCTATGCGGAGCTGCTCCAGATTCTGTGTGCTCCAGGTTTAGTAAATCTTCCCATGTGTGATGGTTGGGCACTGAATCCTTGGAGCGATTCTGTTTTGTATTTTATCATTGTCAGATTTCATGTCATATATACACAATGTAGGAGAGTTATTGCACTAATCAGATGTTTGTGGAGCACCCACTATCTTCCATTACTGAGGGTCACTTTGTGCTGCAGCTTCACTCGCTGAGCGGTCCATAGTAAAAATACGTCATCACTTTGATGTTACATAGTTACATAGTTACATAGTTAGTTAGGTTGAAAAAAGACACAAGTCCATCCAGTTCAACCACAAAAAAAAAAAAAATATATATATATATCATACAATCCCATATACCCCATTCTATACCCACAGTTGATCCAGAGGAAGGCAAAAAAACCCCAGCAGAGCATGCTCCAATTTGCTAAAGCAGGGGAAAAAATTCCTTCCTGATCCCCCGAGAGGCAATCGGATTTTCCCTGGATCAACTTTACCTATAAATGTCAGTACCCAGTTATATTATGTACATTTAGGAAAGTATCCAGGCCTTTCTTAAAGCAATCTACTGAGCTGGCCAGAACCACCTCTGCAGGGAGTCTATTCCACATTTTCACAGCTCTTACTGTGAAGAAACCTGAAAATAGGATTAGACTCATGAAGAGGGGCATGTCATTGCCATCATCCCTGATAAATGTGGATTTTTTAGTACCTCATAGTAAATGGGATTTTTAAGGCAATGTAGTCAACGAATGAACGATATATAAAAAATAGAAAATTTATTCATGTATCAAAATAAATACAAAAAAGAGAAAAAGCAGAAAAAATATCACAACAGATATCTACAAAATGGTGGAGATGTGTTTGAACACAATAGCTGCATACATATCATACATCATATGTGAGTGGCCATTTCATGCTACAATAAAAATACAATACAGAGACAAGAGAAAACATAGGCTCTGGATGTACAGTAGTCTGAAAATCCAACGCGTTTCGAAATGTGCATATGTATGTAATTTCTTCCTCAGGGAAGCCACTCTTTCTACAAATAGAATATGACATTAGTGCATTGCAGCAGGAAAATTATTGAAAGTATAATTATAATGAAAATAATAATCTACCTATGTATCCGCTCAAGAGTTCCAAGGGCTGATGTGCTTATTCTTTCACCACCAGATACCACCAATGGAGACCAAACTCGTTATCATCGCATAAGGAGCGCTAAAGAGCCAAACCTTAATATTGATGCACCACATGCTCCGCCCATTGCATCCTATTATTACCCCAAAGGAATCTGGGAATAGTAGGCAAAGGGACCTATGAAAAAATATAGTAAAAGATAAAAAATGAATAAATAAAATGATTGAATATGGGGGCCCATTTTCTAAAAATAGGCCATATTCCCAAATTCATAGTGCATGTACTTACGGAAATTTTTTATGCCTAAATAGCCAAAGTTCAATTCTCAGCTTAACCAAGGTAGAGGTAAAAAGTCAAATCTTGGAAAGCCGAAGTGGAAATGATTTCATAGGTCCTGCAGGTGGGTGAGGAGCGTGCATACTAAGTGCTCCTGGTGTATGTCTTTTTATATACCCCTCTGGGTTCAAAAACGGCGCCAAATGTGAGTAATAGGGGATTTAGAACAGCTGGGAAAAGGCTGACATGTGTGTGTATTGGTGGATGAGCCTTTATATCAAAACAACGGGGGAGTGGATTAAAGCAAAGAAACCAATCAGAGGAGATTTCCTCTCTCTGTGTGTTCTAGCGTGGAGAGGTGCGTCACCGCTGCCATGACAACGACGCCTCGGCAGCAGCGTCACCACTGCCCACTAATCGGTATAGGATTGAGAACTTAAATATGCGCGCCGACGTAACCATGACGGCGGCGCGTCTGCTATTGGCTCAGGTAGGCAGCTCCTTCTGGGAGCTGCAGCTGCTTGCATTGTACGTGGAGCGAGAGGGGGGCGCCGCAAACAAAAAAGGCGGCGTCCTCATCTCCACAGTAACCATCTCAGTGGACGGCGCCACCGCCCACTCAGAGGCCGCGCCTCCAGTGCTGTAAGTGAGCAGTGGGAGAGCGCCGAAACTGTAGAGGAAGTATCCTGATTACCAAGGCAGCAACAAAAACAGAATGGCCTGAAGAGGAAAATGCTAACCGGCCATTAAACCAGTAAATCCTATATATAGAATTAACTGTTATTCAGGCGGTGCCTTTGTCAAAGACAAGGCGTGACATTTTGGTGGTGATCATATTTCCTATACTGGTACAAAAATTGTAATTATAATATGCCCTTGTCAGGGGAAAAACATATATTACTATCCCATAATGATACAAGAATTGTATTTATAATATACCCTTATAGGGAGAAAAACAGATGGAGCTGTCAGGGGGCTACCCAGGGGGGAGGGGGTTAGATGGAAACCTCCAAATTTGGCCAAACTTCACATAGAAGACCCAAGATATGCTAGTCTAATGTGATGAGTGCCAAAAGACAGAAAACTAAAAACCACCCGGCACAGTATATGACCCTGCTGTGCAACTTATTGGAAAAATGGGGATCACGGTTAGGAAACCCCCCTTCCGATCCAAAGCTGCAAAAAAACAGGGGCAGAAATCTTTTGATAGCAGTTTTTATTGCTTAGGATTTTCATGCACATGGATTCATACATATGGTTATCCATTAGGACAATGTTTCCGCCTTTATCTGATGCCTTGATGGTAATTTCAACATTGCTCTTCAGAGATTTTAATGCCTTATTTTGTTCTATATTCAGATTCTGGGATAATGTTCTGTTTTTGCCTAGTATTTGAATCTCTTTGGAGACCAATTGGACAAAAAGAGATAAAGCCGGGTTTTGGTTCAGTGGGGGAAATTTGTTTGATTTCCTTTTGAAAACTTTTTTCTTCTGACTAGAATAATCTTGTCCTAATGGATAACCATATGTATGAATCCATGTGCATGAAAATCCTAAGCAATAAAAACTGCTATCAAAAGATTTCTGCCTCCTTAGCCGAAAAATTCAATCAGGAATTTTATGATTTGGTCGATGAAGCCCATAGATCGGGAGCGATCACGATAGAAATGTTGGATTTTATACGTACAAGACATCCACGCACCCCTACAATGTATGCTCTACCGAAGGTGCACAAAGATCTAAAAAATCCTCCTGGAAGACCGATCATTTCGGGAAACGGGAGCATATCTGAGGCAATTAGTCAAGTAATTGATGATTATCTTAGACCACATGTACTTGAATTAGCATCCTACACCAAGGATACAATTCATTTGCTTCAGATGCTGGAGAATCTAGAAATTCCAGACTCTGCAATATTGGTGACGGTGGATGTTGAGTCACTGTATAACAGTATTCCACACGACTGCGGAGTGGCTGTGGTTGGACGAATTCTCCAACAAAGATCAACCACTGAGTGGAAGTTCAACAATTTCGTACTAGAGATGTTGAGCTTCATACTCAAACATAATGTTTTTCTGTTCAAAGGATCCCACTACCTCCAGGTGCAAGGTGTGGCTATGGGGACGTGCTGCGCACCCTCATACGCCAACTTGTACCTGGGGGAGTGGGAGACGAATTTTTTGTCCAATGACCAATTTACGAGCTTCACCGAACACATCGTCTTGTGGCAACGCTACATTGACGATGTTTTTCTAGTATGGAATGGTCCAGAAACAATGCTGAAACAATGTTTGGCAACAATGAACAAAAATACCTACAATCTTTTTTTCACTATGGCTTATGATCACCGTAAAATTGATTTCCTTGATGTTTCCATCATTAAGGACATTTCTGGTAGATTAACCACTCAGTTATACAGGAAGGAAACCGCCGGCAACACGTTGCTGCATGCCGGAAGTTTCCATCCGGAACCCCTAAAAAGATCTATTCCCTACAGCCAATTGCTCCGAATTAAACGGAACTGTACGACAGATGAAGCCTTCCAATTAGAGGCAGATAAACTGAGTAGAAGATTACTCAGTAGAGGTTATACAAAATCATGCCTCAGGAAGGCATTCAATCGGGTTAAAAATCAAGATAGACATGAATTACTCTTTAGAAAGAAAACTAAGAAGGTTGATGATACTCCCAGAATCATTATACGGTACTCCAACGAACATAAAAAATAAGGCAAATTCTTGCCAAACAT
Organism: Lithobates sylvaticus; assembly: GCA_028564925.1. NCBI lineage: Eukaryota > Metazoa > Chordata > Amphibia > Anura > Ranidae > Lithobates > Lithobates sylvaticus. Next base: position 563,161,134 of record CM053028.1, on the reverse strand, counting down.
TGGCCAATATTAATGAATGATCCATCACTGTCTGATCTAATCACCACAACCCCACAAATTACCTTTAGAAAAGCTGGCTCCATTGGGGGTCTTTTGACTCAAAGTGAATACAAAGGCAGTTCACGTGTAGACCCCTGTAAAATCTGGGGTACATACCCGTGCGGCTCATGTTCTTTCTGTGGGGTAATAGGCAAACGTACATCTTTCAAGCTACCCAATGGGGAAGACTTCCAACTTCAACACTTCGCAAATTGTAAGACCAAAGGAGTGGTCTATTTGCTCCAATGCGAATGTGGAGCCTTCTACATTGGGAAAACCAGACAAGAACTGGGCCAGCGGGTCAGCAAACATCTCTTCAGTATGAAGATTTGTAACCTTTATCTCCCACTAGGGAGACATGTGGCCAAACGACATGACTACAGAATGCCCTCTATCAATTTTACTGTAATTGATCTAATACATATACCAATGCGAGGAGGGGACTGGAACAAAATGCTCTTACAGCGCGAAATGCGCTGGATCAGACATTTAGATGCCACGACTCCTCCAGGATTGAATGAAACTGAAAGCTTCAGACCATTTCTTGATGGCTTCAGTTCTGGCAAAACCGACTAAATACACCAACTTGACCATAAAAATCACATAAACCACATCCAATAGTGGTTCCCATTCATGAGTTCATTGGGACCAATACATCGGTCATCTACTCAGTTCCTTGTCCCTATTTTTCAACCCCCCCCTGGGTCGTGGATTCGACCGGGCGGGGAGCATCCGTCCTAGTGTCTCCAAATTATATAAGGGGTTTTATCTTACTCTTTATTGTTTATTGTTGTTTATTTATATTTGTATGGCTTATATATGATTTAATCCTTTCTCCGTTCAACTTTTTCCTACAGGTTGAGTGGCGCTCTTGAACCTCCAGATATCACACAATGGTTGACCAACCTTCATCGCATTCCTGGCACACGTAAGCCCACTCTGTATACACGATTGGGCACCCCTGTTTTTTTGCAGCTTTGGATCGGAAGGGGGGTTTCCTAACCGTGATCCCCATTTTTCCAATAAGTTGCACAGCAGGGTCATATACTGTGCCGGGTGGTTTTTAGTTTTCTGTCTTTTGGCACTCATCACATTAGACTAGCATATCTTGGGTCTTCTATGTGAAGTTTGGCCAAATTTGGAGGTTTCCATCTAACCCCCTCCCCCCTGGGTAGCCCCCTGACAGCTCCATCTGTTTTTCTCCCTATAAGGGTATATTATAAATACAATTCTTGTATCATTATGGGATAGTAATATATGTTTTTCCCCTGACAAGGGCATATTATAATTACAATTTTTGTACCAGTATAGGAAATATGATCACCACCAAAATGTCACGCCTTGTCTTTGACAAAGGCACCGCCTGAATAACAGTTAATTCTATATATAGGATTTACTGGTTTAATGGCCGGTTAGCATTTTCCTCTTCAGGCCATTCTGTTTTTGTTGCTGCCTTGGTAATCAGGATACTTCCTCTACAGTTTCGGCGCTCTCCCACTGCTCACTTACAGCACTGGAGGCGCGGCCTCTGAGTGGGCGGTGGCGCCGTCCACTGAGATGGTTACTGTGGAGATGAGGACGCCGCCTTTTTTGTTTGCGGCGCCCCCCTCTCGCTCCACGTACAATGCAAGCAGCTGCAGCTCCCAGAAGGAGCTGCCTACCTGAGCCAATAGCAGACGCGCCGCCGTCATGGTTACGTCGGCGCGCATATTTAAGTTCTCAATCCTATACCGATTAGTGGGCAGTGGTGACGCTGCTGCCGAGGCGTCGTTGTCATGGCAGCGGTGACGCACCTCTCCACGCTAGAACACACAGAGAGAGGAAATCTCCTCTGATTGGTTTCTTTGCTTTAATCCACTCCCCCGTTGTTTTGATATAAAGGCTCATCCACCAATACACACACATGTCAGCCTTTTCCCAGCTGTTCTAAATCCCCTATTACTCACATTTGGCGCCGTTTTTGAACCCAGAGGGGTATATAAAAAGACATACACCAGGAGCACTTAGTATGCACGCTCCTCACCCACCTGCAGGACCTATGAAATCATTTCCACTTCGGCTTTCCAAGATTTGACTTTTTACCTCTACCTTGGTTAAGCTGAGAATTGAACTTTGGCTATTTAGGCATAAAAAATTTCCGTAAGTACATGCACTATGAATTTGGGAATATGGCCTATTTTTAGAAAATGGGCCCCCATATTCAATCATTTTATTTATTCATTTTTTATCTTTTACTATATTTTTTCATAGGTCCCTTTGCCTACTATTCCCAGATTCCTTTGGGGTAATAATAGGATGCAATGGGCGGAGCATGTGGTGCATCAATATTAAGGTTTGGCTCTTTAGCGCTCCTTATGCGATGATAACGAGTTTGGTCTCCATTGGTGGTATCTGGTGGTGAAAGAATAAGCACATCAGCCCTTGGAACTCTTGAGCGGATACATAGGTAGATTATTATTTTCATTATAATTATACTTTCAATAATTTTCCTGCTGCAATGCACTAATGTCATATTCTATTTGTAGAAAGAGTGGCTTCCCTGAGGAAGAAATTACATACATATGCACATTTCGAAACGCGTTGGATTTTCAGACTACTGTACATCCAGAGCCTATGTTTTCTCTTGTCTCTGTATTGTATTTTTATTGTAGCATGAAATGGCCACTCACATATGATGTATGATATGTATGCAGCTATTGTGTTCAAACACATCTCCACCATTTTGTAGATATCTGTTGTGATATTTTTTCTGCTTTTTCTCTTTTTTGTATTTATTTTGATACATGAATAAATTTTCTATTTTTTATATATCGTTCATTCGTTGACTACATTGCCTTAAAAATCCCATTTACTATGAGGTACTAAAAAATCCACTGTGAAGAAACCTTTCCGTATTTGGAGATGAAATCTCTTTTCCTCTAGACGTAAAGAGTGCCTCCTTGTCCTCTGTGTTGACCGTAAAGTGAATAACTCAACACCAAGTTCACTATATGGACCCCTTATATATTTATACATGTTGATCATATCCCCCCTTAATCTCCTCTTATCAAGGGTGAATAAATTCAGTTCCTCTAATCTTTCCTCATAGCTGAGCTCCTCCATGCCTCTTATCAGTTTGGTTGCCCTTCTCTGCACTTTCTCCAGTTCCCCGATATCCTTTTTGAGAACTGGTGCCCAAAACTGAACTGCATATTCCAGATGAGGTCTTACTAATGATTTGAACAGGGGCAAAATGATATCTCTCTCTCTGGAGTCCATACCTCTCTTAATACAAGAAAGGACTTTGCTCGCTTTGGAAACCACAGCTTTGCATTGCATGTTATTATTGAGCTTATGATCTACCAAAACCCCCAGATCCTTCTCCACTACGGATTCCCCCAGTTGTACTCCCCCTAGCATGTATGATGCATATTCTTAGCCCCCAAGTGCATAACTTTACATTTATCAACATTAAACCTCATCTGCCACATAGTCGCCCAATTTGACAGAGCATTGAGGTCAGCTTGTAAATTGGAGACCTCCTGTAAGGACGTTATTCCACTGCATAGCTTGGTGTCATCTGCAAAGACAGAAATGTTACTTTTGATCCCAGACCCAATATCATTTATAAAGATATTAAAAAGTAAGGGTCCCAGCACTGAACCTTGGGGTACACCACTGATAACCTTAGCCCATTCAGAGTAAGGATCATTAACCACGACTCTCTGAATTCTGTCTTTTAGCCAGTTTTCTATCCATTTACAAACCGATATTTCCAAACCTGTAGACCTTACCTTACACATGAGCCGTGTGTGGGGAACTGTATCGAACGCTTTTGCAAAATCCAAGTATACCACGTCCACAGCCACGCCTCTGTCCAAGGTTTTACTTACCACCTCATAAAAAGAAATGAGGTTTGTCTGACAACTTCTGTCTTTCATGAACCCATGCTGTCTGTTGCTTAAAATATTTTTTTCCTGCAAGAACTCGTCTATGTGGTCTTTTATTAATCTCTCCAGTATCTTCCCAACTATAGAAGTTAAACTAACAGGTCTATAGTTACTTGGTAAAGACTTTGTTCCCTTTTTAAATATAGGCACCACGTTCGCCCTGCGCCAATCCAGTGGTACTATTCCTGTCATTAATGATTCCCTAAAAATTAGATACAATGGCTTTGAAATTACAGAGCTCAATTCTTTTAGGATCCGTGGGTGGATGCCATCAGGTCCAGGTGCTTTATCCACCTTTATTCTGTCTAAATATTTCTGGACCATATCACTTTTGAGCCATTGTGGATTTAGGGCTGTGTCACTACCACCCCCATTGTGGACATGAGCTCCCCCATGCTCCTTTGTATACACAGAGCTGAAGAAAGTATTTAATAAATTAGCCTTCTCTTTGTCCCCAGTCACCCACTCTAGATTATTTTGTAAAGGGCCTACATGCTCAGACTTGACCTTTTTACTATTAATATATTTGAAGAATTTTTTTGGGTTTGTCCTACTATCTTTTGCAATCTGTCTTTCGTTTTGAATTTTTGCATCCTTGATTTCCTTTTTACATATTCTGTTATGTTCTTTGTAACATTTAAATGACACTAGTGACCCTTCATTTTTATATTTTTTAAAAGCTCTTTTCTTATAATTTATAGCTTTTTTAACTTTGGCCAGATCCTGTTCATTCTTTCTACTAGACATGTGCACAATAGAAAAATTTGTTTATTTTCGTTTCGTTTCTTTTGTTTCCGTTGATTCGTAACGATTCGTAAATTCGTAAGTCGTCGGTGTTCGTATTCGTAACGATTCGTATTTTCGTAAGAGTTATTTTTTCGTTGATTAGTTTTTCCGTTAGTTTAATTTTCGTTTATTCGAAATTCGTACGCATTCGTATTTTCGTAGATTTAGTTACATTCGTACTTTCGTTAGATTGATTTATTCGTACTTTCGTAACATTGTTTTCGTAGATTCGTAATCGGAGCATAATTCATAATTTTATGTAATGTGTATGCTATTATTACATTTTAAGAGACACGGAAAATTACGAATTGAAAAAGAAAGTTACCAATGTACGAATTTTTTCGTTCAATCCATTCGAAGCACGTTAAGCAGCGCCATTGTAAGAGACACGGAAAATTATAATTTGAAAAAAAAAAAAAAAAAAGTTACGAATGTACGAATTTTTTTCGTTCATTTTGATTTTCGTTGTTCCTGTTTTCGTTCTTTGGATTTTATTCTTTTGTAGTTTCGTTGTTTCTAATTTAGTCAATTCGGATTTTCGTATTCGTTCGATTCGAACATTCGTTATTCGTTAAAATTTTTAGCGAATCGTTCTTCATTCGTACGATAACGAATGAACGAATATAACGAATTTTAACGAAAAACGAAACGAATTGCACATGTCTACTTTCTACTATCCCTGAGCTTTGAGGGTGTTAGGGAATGTGAAACTTCCGTTCTATCTTGAGAGTTTTTACCCAGTCCTGGCAGACCCTTGATACAAATGTCTGTCTGAGTTTATATGAAGTGGGCATCCCCATCGAGGAATGATTTCCTGAACGAGGATCCTCACTACTGTTTGTGCATCTTCTTTTGTGGTTACAAAAAGTTCAACTCATCTTGAAAACTTGTCCACAATTACCAAAAGATATTCCTGTCTTTTGCCTAGTTTGGGTATGTGTGTGAAGTCAATCTTCAAATGTGTAAAAGGAGTTGTTGGATATATCAGGTGTTCATGTTCGGCCTTGTGTGGGTTGTTCCTGATACATGTGATGCATGTTGCTACATAATCTTTAATCGGCCAGGAAAGTTCTGTAATGTAAAAGTCTTTCTCCAATAGTTCACAAGTGGCTTTCCAGCCTCTGTGACCTATTCCATGGAACTGGGAAATAAAAAGTGATGCATAAAAAAGTGATGCACTAGCTACTGGTATACATGGCTTCCCCTCTTTGCAGAGAAGTCCAGTCTTTGGATCTTTCTGCACACCTATTTTGTCCCAATCTCTGAGATCAGCTTCTTCTGCACATCCCTGCAAATCTGAAAGAACCTGATCAAAAAAAAAAACAACAATTCTGGTGCTAGCATGGGCATTTGGATCTGTGCATTTTGTGAAGTAGCAGGTTGTTTAGCAGCTAATCAGCCAGAGCATTTCCCTTGGCTATCTGTTTGTTGGCCTGTGTATGCCCTGCAGTGTTGTGGAAGATACATCAGACCTGGGTGATGTGTCTTGGTGAATGAGGTTATGCAATCATGTTGTGGCACAACCTCATTCTGCTCTCCTTTTAATCCTAAATAGGCATTTGGATTGGTGCTGGTCCTGAAGTGGGAGAAGCATATTTGATGTGCAATTTTGGATTGGACAGCAAGATCACCTCATAGCCGCTCAACCTTTGAGCAGACATGTGCTATGTATGTACATTTTTCAACAGGATTGATACATTGTGGGTGGCGTGAAGTGTAGTGTCGTGCCCCAGCGTGAATGAAGTGGCCATCTCAACCATCATCGAATAGGATGCTAAAGCTCTGAGACACACAGGCATGCCTTGAACCTGCACCGGAACCATCTTTGAAAAAAAAATAGGGCGCAACTTGCCTACATGCTCCTGAGCGAGGACACCTGACAACGTCCTTACAATTTTCCCTTGCAAACAAATGAAACATTTTTCCCTAGTTAGGGAGGCTGAGCCCTGGAGCCATTACCATAGCATTTTTCAAATACACAAAAGCAATGCACATTTCATTTGACCATTTTATACAGTCTGGCATGTGTAAACCTGTGGCTTGTCTCAGGAGATTGTAATAGGAACAGTCAGGTATCCATTGGCGGCAGTAACCAATCATACCAAGAAAAGTGAACATGTCTTTCTTAGCAAGTGGGCGGGGCAGACCCACAAGAGCCATAGCTCTTTTGTGATTGACTTTCCTTTATCCTTTTGAGAGTACAAAACCAAGATATTCAACCTTTATTCTGACACCATTTTTTCTTTGACACTTTGTGACCACTTTCAAAAAGACATTTCAAAAGATCCCTCCCATCCTCCAGGGCAGCCACCCGAGTTCAACTGCAGATGAGGAATTCATCCACATACTGCAGCAGGGATGAACAGTGTCCTGGTATCCAAGCTCTGAGAGTAGTTTGGAGGACAATGGAATAGACTGCAAGGGAGTCTATATAGCCCTGGGGCATTCTACACCATGTTAGTTGGCGGGTTTTTTAAAAAAAAACAAAGCAAAGATTTGCTGTGTCTCCTCATCCACAGGGACGGAAATAAAAATGCGTTCAATAAATCAATCACAGTAAAATACTCTGCATCGGAATGTATGGCGGTAAATATTGATGGCACATCAGGCACTATTGGGGCAATCGGTACCACTAGGCTATTGATGGCCCTTAGGTCTTGTACAAATCTATAGTCACCATTTGCCTTCTTTACTGGGTTTTTGTTAATGTAGGGCGAGATAATTTCCCTTTAAGATCCCTTTATAAAAAGGAAATCTTCAACTATTGTCTGTAAGCCATCCTCTTTTTATAAAAGTTACCCCTTTAATTTCCTGAGAAATCATTTTTGATAATGTGTCTGCACTGGTGTTTAAGGATGTTGTGACGGACCTCGTAATCAAGATGTCCACCGTAAATGCTTCCTCTGTCCGGTACCACACAATCCAAGACCCCTTAGCTCACCCAGTCACCAGACAACACCAGTGTAGGGTACATCAGGAATCATCTTTATTTGACATGTCACACAATTTTATACAGCCAGATGACTAAGACCTAACTTAATTAGCATGAGCTAATTATCTTAATCATTGACCCAGACTGAGAGAAGACTTTTCAGGGTAGGACTTTAAGGCTCCTAACTCATTTGAATGACTATTCAACAGACATTACCATAAACATTAACACAGGGCTGATTAGCACAACAACATTGTGTGGAATACTCCTTACAAGTCAGACCAGCCTCATCTACATTACACAAGGCAACAGACAGGCTGGCTGGAGTAGCATCTGACAGTGTGTGTCCCATAATGCATGGGACAAGACACATTATATATATACATATATATCCAGTCTATGTGTCTTGGGGGGGCCAGCATGGACCTAAATCCAAGTAAAACCAGCTGAGCGGTCCCCAGGCATACAGCTCACAAAGAGCACCGTTCCCCCAAATGCCAGGGCCCGTAATCACAAGGCAATAGGCTCGCATTCAGTCCCCTCCAACAGCCTCTGTCCCGGCTAGGTCTGTCACAGATGTCAAAACTCAATAGCCCACTCTGATATTTACTGTGTGTCCTCATGTGATGAGGTCTGTACAGCTCTTATCTGGTTGTGGAATGTAAGGGGGAGGAGGCGGGGCGCATGATACAGGCATAGAGAAGGTTGATTTAACCCTTAAATCCACCATCCCATGACTCTGTTAAACCCATCGTGGACAATGTTTGGGCTAGGATGCTATAGGGAGCCACGGTCCAGCCGGAGATCTCCACAGCATCTTTTTTTTTCATCTTTCTTTTTCTTTGTAAACATTCTAATTTTTTTTTTTTCCTTGGCAAAATGCCAATAAGCACTCCTTATGGCCAGAGGTTCCCCTGATCACAAGCAAGCTTTGTACTTTATTACTTTTCTTATTATTTTATAACCAAACTATTTTTTCTTATTTCAAATTTATTTTTTATTTTTGGCAGAGTGCCAACAGGTTCAAACAGTACTTGCAATTGCTGTAGTACTACTGCTGCAAACAATTCTCCACTATCTATTACGTTCAGTGAGATATTAGCACTTGAACCATGTTGGCAAAAAGCCAAATAGCATGTTTTTATCAAAAGTTAGCCTCAGAGTATCCTACTGACTATGTCAATTTATGTATTACCTTAAGAAAGCGTTATTAACACTGCTATTACGCTCAAAACATTCATATGTAAATCATTAAGAATAAACATCAATACATCACCGGATACTGTAGCATTACTCTACGTTTCGATTGGGAACTTCCATCAATCACAAAAAGGAGCCGGAGTTCACATGAAGACACGTCTGTCGCCTTAAATCTAAGTCCTATTATAACACAGTGCAGTGGAAGGCGTTGCCTTTACCTTACAACGCTGACAAATTCCACACAGACAGTTTACAAATTATCTTAACATCTACGCGATAGATAAGGGAAGCAAAGAGATCGGGTTTTGTACGGCACACCTTAGCAGACTTTTTCTTATAATTACAGTACTGTATAAATCATTATCCTACGGACTTCTCAAAGTCCTGGAAAACCTGCCCAAGGTCTTCTCACTGTTCATGCCGAACATAGGCTGTGCAGACTTATAAATGGACTTCTCAGAGCCCATAAAAACCCATCCAGGGTTTTTCTAACTGTTCACCCAAAACAGCTGCTGCTTCTCAGAGCAGTCTTATTAATGGGCTTCTCAAAGCCCTTTCAGCCCACCCAGGGCTGTGTCGCTGTTAACTCAGAACAGCTGACTTATTATCGAGGTCTAAAAGCTACTTCTACATAAATCACAGGTCCCGTTAAAGGAACGATTTCTAAATAGGCGTCACGATGAGAGAAGATACATATATCAATTCTACTCACCAGACAGACATATTATAATTGATCACGGACCGAGCCCCCATGTCATGAAGATCCTGCCAGAAATCTAAACCCGGGCCGTCCTGGCCCTCAGATTCCATTGCGCATGCGCATGCGCGCCCGGGCGCGGGCACGTGCACAACCGCGCACAGGGAGACGGGCGCGCGCCCTAGTTAGCACCAGCCGGCCTATTTAAGCCTGACTTGAGCAGACGGTCTTTGCTGTCTGCTCTACAGCGTTGTGGTGTAGTAAAGAAACCTGATCCTGTCATACCTGTTCCTTTGACCCGGCTTGCCATAAAGACTATCCTGCTTTCTGCCTGTACCCGACCCCGGCTTCCAGTGACCATCCTCCTGCCTGATCCCTTGTACCTTGCTCTAGTTCCGATTCATTACCTGACTTCTTGATGAACTTTGGTTCCTTGTTTAGCCTTTGTCCAGTCTGCAGTCTGACCCTCTGTAACGAGCCTGTTCACCTGCTGGTTCCAGTCTAGTCTGTGGTTCCGTTTCCTGTGTTCAGTTCCTGTCAGCTCTGCTATCCCAGCTTACCTGTGAACCTGCTTGCCAAGCCGTTGTCCAGTTCCTGTCAGCTCTGCTATCCAAGTGTACCTGTGAACTTACTTGCCAAGCCATTGTCCGGTTCCTGTCAGCTCTGCTATCCAAGTGTACCTGTGAACTTACTTGCCAAGCCGTTGTCCAGTTCCTGTCAGCTCTGCTATCCAAGCTTACCTGTGAACCTGCTTGCCAAGCCGTTGTTCAGTTCCTGTCAGCTCTGCTATCCAAGTGTACCTGTGAACTTACTTGCCAAGCCGTTGTCCAGTTCCTGTCAGCTCTGCTATCCAAGTGTACCTGTGAACCTGCTTGCCAAGCCGTTGTTCAGTTCCTGTCAGCTCTGCTATCCAAGTGTACCTGTGAACTTACTTGCCAAGCCGTTGTCCAGTTCCTGTCAGCTCTGCTATCCAAGTGTACCTGTGAACCTACTTGCCAAGCCGTTGTCCAGTTCCTGTCAGCTCCGCTATCCAGCTTACCTGTGAGCCTGATTCCTGTGATCCTGCCAGCTCTGCTATCCAGTTTACCTGTGAGCCTGTTTCCTGTGATCCTGCCAGCTCTGCTATCCAGTTTACCTGTGAGCCTGCGTCCTGTGATCCTGCCAGCTCTGCTATCCAGTTTACCTGTGAGCCTGCTTCCTGTGATCCTGCCAGCTCTGCTATCCGGTTTACCTGTGAGCCTGTTTCCTGTGATCCTGCCAGCTCTGCTATCCAGTTTACCTGTGAGCCTGTTTCCTGTGATCCTGCCAGCTCTGCTATCCAGTTTACCTGTGAGCCTGTTTCCTGTGATCCTGCCAGCTCTGCTATCCAGTTTACCTGTGAGCCTGCTTCCTGTGATCCTGCCAGCTCCGCTATCCAGTTTACCTGTGAGCCTGTTTCCTGTGATCCTGCCAGCTCTGCTATCCAGTTTACCTGTGAGCCTGTTTCCTGTGATCCTGCCAGCTCTGCTATCCAGTTTACCTGTGAGCCTGCTTCCTGTGATCCTGCCAGCTCCGCTATCCGGTTTACCTGTGAGCCTGTTTCCTGTGATCCTGCCAGCTCTGCTATCCAGTTTACCTGTGAGCCTGCTTCCTGTGATCCTGCCAGCTCTGCTATCCGGTTTACCTGTGAGCCTGCTTCCCAGAGATCCTGCCTGCTCAGCTAACCTGTTTCCTTCCCACCGGTCTGTTGATCCTGCCAGGCACCCGTGCTCCTCCTCACTCCTGGCTCTCCTGTTCCCACACCAAGGGACCAGGAGTGGGAGACGCAAGGGAGGCCTCCCCCTGCAATCTCGGGCTCGCACCACCAGGTACGTGACAGTAGCAGACAGCCATGTCTGAGCCCGAGCAGGGAGCCCCCGCCATGGAGGGGCTATGCCAACACCTGGCAGGTCTGACCGAAGCGGTGAAGAACCTCCAGCAGGGTTATACCCGGCTGGAGGAACGGGTACTGGCCCTGTCTGGGCCATCCAGTACCCAAGGAACTCCTCACTCAGCAGTACCCCCAACGGGGCCTGCACCTACCCAGACTATAGTGATGCTACCACCTGAGCCCAAGGTACCTACTCCAGAGAAATTTACGGGTGCCCGTGGTAGCTTCAGAACTTTCCGTAACTCCTGTGAACTCCATTTTGCCCTGCAACCTAGGACCTTCTCTTTAGAGACCACCAAGGTGGGTTTTGTGGTAGCCCTACTGACTGGGGATCCCCAAATCTGGGCCCACCGTCTCGTGGAACAAAAGGATGCAGCCTTGACCAGTCTCTCCACCTTTTTTGATGCCATGGCGCAGCTTTATGAGGACCCCCAACTCTCAACCACTGCGGAGGCCGCCTTACGTTCTCTCCAACAGGGTCGAAGACCAGCAGAGGACTATGTGGCTGAGTTCAGGCGTTGGGGTGCCGACACCGACTGGAACGATGCTGCCCTCCGTCATCAATTCCGCATGGGCCTCTCAGACGCACTCAAGGACGAGCTCGCCAGAGTGGGGGTACCCCAGACCCTGAATTCCCTCATAGACCTAAGCATCCAAATTGACCGGCGCCTACGGGAGCGTAGGGCCGAACGAACCTTGGGGTCCCCAAGACCTACCTGGATGCTCCCCAGGGGTCCTAGTCACTTCCGCACTGCTCCCCCCGTTAAACCTACTCATGCCTCTTCAGCATCCGAACCCATGCAACTTGGACTCCTGCGGCCTTCTCTCACCCCAGCTGAACGTCAGAGACGCCGCAGCAACAATCTGTGCCTGTATTGTGGAGAGCCTGGTCATTATGTTCGGAATTGCCCGGCTAAACTCCGTAAGTTCCCCACTATTCTCTCCAGTTATGTGGATCCTGTGACCGGGGTTTCATCTCATCTTGCCCTTTCTGTTTCCTTCCAGTTCTCAGGAAGGACCCTACAAACCACAGCTATCATTGACTCTGGTGCCTGCAGTTGCTTTATGGACTCTGCTTTTGCTCTCCGGCATCGAATTCCTCTCCGTCTGAGAAAACAAGGCCTGTCTGTCCACCTGGCGGATGGATCCACCATCAAATCTGGCCCAGTGACTCAGGAGACTGCCCCATTGCACACAGTAATCTCAGAGTCACATCAAGAACTGTTATGTTTGGACATAATTTCTTCTCCCTTGTTTCCAGTCATTCTAGGAATCCCCTGGCTGCAAGCACACAACCCGGTCATCAACTGGTCCACAGGAGAGGTGGCCTTTTCTTCTCCCTACTGCCAAAGGTCCTGCGGCTCCTTGGCCCCCGCAGGACCCTCTGCTCTGCTCTGCCTCGAAAACGAGGCAGGTCTACGTCAGTCCATCCCTGAAGTCTACCATGCATACCTGGATGTGTTTAGTAAACAAAGGGCAGATGTGCTGCCACCCCATAGGCCCTATGACTGTCCCATTGAACTCCTTCCCGGGGCCAAGATTCCTTTCGGTAGGGTCTTTCCATTAACAGAGGTGGAACAGGGAAAACTAAAGGACTATATTGATGATAACCTGAAAAAAGGGTTTATCCGCCCGTCTACGTCTCCTGCAGGTGCAGGAATATTTTTTGTAGAGAAGAAGGACCATTCTCTCAGACCCTGTGTGGACTACCGTGCCCTAAACGAGGTCACAGTCAAAAATCGCTACCCGCTTCCCCTGGTACCTGAACTGTTTCAGAGGCTTGGCACGGCCTCCATCTTTTCTAAACTGGACCTCAGAGGGGCATACAATTTAATACGTATAAAGGATGGGGACGAATGGAAGACGGCATTTCGGTCTCGATTTGGGCACTTCGAGTACCTGGTGATGCCGTTTGGACTCTGTAACGCCCCCGCTACCTTCCAGTCCTTCATAAATGATGTGCTTCGGGACTTCCTTGATGTTTTTGCTGTTGTTTATCTTGATGACATACTAATTTTCTCTTCCTCCCTAGAGCTGCATCGTGGACATGTTAAAAGTGTGTTGGGCCGTCTTCGGCAACATGGCCTCTATGCCAAGGCAGAAAAATGTCTCTTTGAGGTAGAAAGCATACCCTTCCTAGGTTTGATCATCTCCAGTAGAGGCATCCGGATGGACCCCCAGAAAATCTCAGCCATCCTGGACTGGCCAGTTCCTGCAGATAAAAAGGGGATCCAGCGATTCATTGGCTTCGCCAATTTTTATCGCAAATTCATCAAGGGATTCTCGGCCATAGTGGCACCCATTACTCAACTCACCAAACAAGGTACCCGTTTTCATTGGTCCCCTGAGGCCCAAGGGGCCTTCGAGGCCCTCAAGGGGCTCTTTACCTCAGCTCCTATCCTGAAGCATCCAGATCCTTCTCTGCCCTTTGTCCTCGAAGTGGATGCCTCAGAGATAGCTGTAGGGGCCATCCTGTCCCAGAGACAGGGCATCAAAGCCCTGCTACATCCCGTGGCATTCTTCTCACGGAAATTGTCCCCAGCCGAGAAGAACTACGATGTGGGGGATCGGGAATTACTGGCCATAAAGACCGCCCTCGAGGAATGGCGTTACCTGCTAGAAGGGGCTACTCACCCAATCCTGATCTTCACAGATCACAAGAATCTAGAGTACTTAAAAACTGCCAAGAGGTTAAAACCTAGACAGGCCCGTTGGGCCTTATTTTTCTCTCGTTTTACTTTTCACGTGACATATCGTCCGGGTTCCAAAAATGCGAAGCCGGACGCTCTGTCTCGTATGTATCACAAATCCCAGGATGGTTCCCCTCCAGACACTATCCTTGCCCCTGGAAACTTTCTCCTGCTACAGGAAGACCTACGGTCCCAGCTCAGGCGGGCTTCCAGTGGCCTCATACCCACTCCCGGTCCTGGGTTGCAGGCCAAGGATGGGCTATTGTGGCATGGGGATAAGATTTTCATTCCCGAGGGTCTGCGGGTAACCGTCCTGGAATTGTGCCATGATCACAAGCTTGCTGGACACTTTGGTGTCACCAAGACCACTGAATTGGTACAACGTACCTTCTGGTGGCCCCAGCTAAGGGAAGACTGCAGGAAATTTGTGGAAACATGCACTGTGTGTATTCTGAGCAAAAGTCACAGAACCAAAGCCTGGGGCTTACTCAAGCCATTACCAGTCCCAGATCGCCCCTGGAAAATGCTGTCCATAGATTTCATTGTGGAACTGCCCCCAGCAGAGGACCACACTACGATCTTCGTGATAGTTGATCGTCTGTCAAAAATGGCACACTTTGTTCCCATGAAGGGCACCCCTTCTGCCTCAGAAACCGCACAAGTGTTCATCCGAGAAATCATCAGACTCCATGGGGTACCAGCCAACATAGTGTCCGACCGAGGGGTACAATTCACCTCTCGGTTCTGGAAATCACTCTGCAAGGCCCTCAACATTGAGCTATCGTTTTCTTCCGCTTATCACCCTCAAACCAATGGGCAGACCGAAAGAACCAATCAGACCCTGGAACAATATCTTTGATGCTTTTCTTCCTTCTCCCAAGACGATTGGATCTCCCTGTTACCAGTTGCCGAGTTTGCATATAACAATGCTATCCACTCGGCCACCCAACAGACACCTTTCTTCGCCAACTATGGCTTTCATCCTTCATTCCTGCCCAATTCTCTTCCTGAATGTACTGTGCCCGCAGTCCAGGAGAAGATTGACTTCTTTGCTTCCAATAACCAACTCCTGCAGGATACCATGGCCCGGACCCAGGAACATAACAAAACAGTCTTTGACCGAAAGAGGCGTGGAGAATTGATACTGGCACCGGGTGACACAGTGTGGCTCTCCACCTTGAATCTGAAGTTGGCTTGTCCCTCAAAGAAACTGGGCCCTAAGTTCTTAGGTCCCTTTCCAGTCAAACGAAAGATTAATGAAGTAGCCTATGAGTTGGAACTTCCTGATTCCCTCAAGGTCCATCCAGTCTTTCATGTTTCCCTGTTAAAACCCTCCACTTCCAACCCCTTTTCCAACAGAAGGACGGTACCCCCGGACCCAGTCTTGGTAGATGGCGAGGAAGAATATGAGGTAGAGGCCATACTAAATGTTAGAAAAAGGAGAAATCAGAATCAGTTCTTGATCAAATGGAAAGGATATGGTCCTGAAGAGAATTCCTGGGAGCCCGAGTGTAATATCCATGCTAAGAGTCTAGTTCAAGGCTTCAAAAGAGCTCATCCTGAGAGATTTGCCCAGAGGGGCACCCGGAGGTTGCCCCTAGGAGGGGGGCAATGTCATGAAGATCCTGCCAGAAATCTAAACCCGGGCCGTCCTGGCCCTCAGATTCCATTGCGCATGCGCATGCGCGCCCGGGCGCGGGCACGTGCACAACCGTGCACAGGGAGACGGGCGCGCGCCCTAGTTAGCACCAGCCGGCCTATTTAAGCCTGACTTGAGCAGACGGTCTTTGCTGTCTGCTCTACAGCGTTGTGGTGTAGTAAAGAGAAACCTGATCCTGTTATACCTGTTCCTTTGACCCGGCTTGCCATAAAGACTATCCTGCTTTCTGCCTGTACCCGACCCCGGCTTCCAGTGACCATCCTCCTGCCTGACCCATTGTACCTTGCCCTGGTTCAGATCCATTACCTGACTTCTTGATGAACTTTGGTTCCTTGTTTAGCCTTTGTCCAGTCTGCAGTCTGACCCTCTGTAACGAGCCTGTTCACCTGTTGGTTCCAGTCCAGTCCGTGGTTCCGTTTCCTGTGTTCAGTTCCTGTCAGCTCTGCTATCCAAGCTTACCTGTGAACCTGCTTGCCAAGCCATTGTCCAGTTCCTGTCAGCTCTGCTATCCAAGCTTACCTGTGAACCTGCTTGCCAAGCCGTTGTCCGGTTCCTGTCAGCTCTGCTATCCAAGTGTACCTGTGAACTTACCTGCCAAGCCGTTGTCCAGTTCCTGTCAGCGCTGCTATCCAGTTACCTGTGAGCCTTCCAGTGATCCTGCCAGCGCTGCTATCCAGTTTACCTGTGAGCCTGCTTCCTGTGATCCTGCCAGCTCTGCTATCCAGTTTACCTGTGAGCCTGCTTCCTGTGATCCTGCCAGCTCTGCTATCCAGTTTACCTGTGAGCTTGCTTCCTGTGATCCTGCCAGCTCTGCTATCCAGTTTACCTGTGAGCCTGCTTCCTGTGATCCTGCCAGCTCCGCTATCCAGTTTACCTGTGAGCCTGCTTCCTGTGATCCTGCCAGCTCTGCTATCCAGTTTACCTGTGAGCCTGCTTCCTGTGATCCTGCCAGCTCCGCTATCCAGTTTACCTGTGAGCCTGCTTCCTGTGATCCTGCCAGCTCTGCTATCCAGTTTACCTGTGAGCCTGCTTCCTGTGATCCTGCCAGCTCTGCTATCCAGTTTACCATGTGAGCCTGCTTCCTGTGATCCTGCCAGCTCTGCTATCCAGTTTACCTGTGAGCCTGCTTCCTGTGATCCTGCCAGCTCCGCTATCCAGTTTACCTGTGAGCCTGCTTCCTGTGATCCTGCCAGCTCCGCTATCCAGTGTACCTGTGAGCCTGCTTCCTGTGATCCTGCCAGCTCTGCTATCCAGTTCACCTGTGAGCCTGCTTCCTGTGATCCTGCCAGCTCTGCTATCCAGTGTACCTGTGAGCCTGCTTCCTGTGATCCTGCCAGCTCTGCTATCCAGTTTACCTGTGAGTCTGCTTCCTGTGATCCTGCCAGCTCTGCTATCCAGTTTACCTGTGAGCCTGCTTCCCAGAGATCCCGCCTGCTCAGCTAACCTGTTTCCTTCCCACCGGTCTGTTGATCCTGCCAGGCACCCGTGCTCCTCCTCACTCCTGGCTCTCCTGTTCCCACACCAGGGGACCAGGAGTGGGAGACGCAAGGGAGGCCTCTCCCTGCAATCTCGGGCTCGCACCACCAGGTACGTGACAGGAACCTTTGTCAACTGGAAGAAGGTCCTCCCAGCAGTCCTGGCAGAAATAAGAATGACCCTTCCAAGACAACAGTGTATTCACCTTTTGATATCTTGATGGGTCGACCTTTTCCCACCCCAGAGCACATTTAATGATAGAAAAGGGAGATTTAGACTTATTACAGGAAGAATATGTAAGGTATTTGGTTGAAACATTGTAAACAGTTGAGAGAAATGTTGCTCGCACCTCTCCTTTTTCTTCACAGGAAGCTACTCACCCCTTCAAATTGCGAGACACCGTGGTGGTCCAACAGCTGAACAGAAATAAGAAGCAAGAGTATCCCTTTGGACCTCCTACCACAGTGGTTGCAGTGACCAGAACAGCCATCCTAGTGGAAAATTGCCAGTCCTGGATCCATGCCAACAGAGTAAAAAAAAGGTTGCCCAAAGCCCCAAGAGCAGGAAGGAGATCTTGGATACAGGAGGCCCTCAAGCAGAAGTCCAAGCAGATGAAGGAGTTCCTGGGAAAGCAGGTCCGGCCAGAGAAGATGACCTCGCTTACTTCACCACAGACTTCTGACAAGCCATTCTGCCCACTGACCCTGATCTCTCTAACAGTGTTCCTACCCACCTGGATCACCACTAACTGTATCTACCACGCTGAAGATTTGGGTGCAATTAAAAGTATCTGTGGGAACACAAACACACACACACACACAAGAACATTATATTGACACAAGCTAGAACCAAGAGAGAGATAGTTTTACTGATAAGATGCTTTTGCTAACTGAACTCTATACTATAATTTGTACCTTCCTATAGGGGAACTCTATACTATACTTTGTAGCTTCCTATAGGAGAACTCCTATACTTTGCGGCTTCCTATAGAGGAACTCTATACTATATAGTGCAATGGAGGTATATTTTTATGGTTAAAAGACATTGTCCTTGTTATGATATTTATCCTTGCTCTGATTCTTTACTTCGGTTTTAAATGTTGCACTTACATAATTGCGCACCTTCGATCTCCTGATGATAAGGTTCTACCTTACATGACATACATGAAGAGTCATCAGGCAATCTATGCCACAGCCCCAAAGAAGTATTAAAGCACAACATAGAATGTAGAGATCATCTTATATGATCTAAGAGGGGATTGAAGGGATATTTAGTTTAACTACTTCTTTGTATTATAGTCAGCTTCCATTTTGTGTGTCTCTAACATCCATTTTGTGAAATATGCTCAAGTCTTGCTAATCTAGTTTCGTTTTTCCATAATACTGTAATCTTCTGTTTCATTTCTTGTAAAGCACGTGATATTTTAGAAATAATTAGTTTCACTGTGGGCGTCAGACTGTACTTATGTGTCTCTGTATATGATTGGATAATTTGTCTAAGGGCGGTACTTTCTGAAAGCCCCTCTTATATTCACACCCAAGAATAAAGATTTAGATTTGCTTGGAGAGAACCTGGCTGTATGTTTCTTTATCTCTAAGGGCAAATCTCCAGGCCTGACGGAGTAAGACAGTACACCTTACCAGACAAAGAGAGAGTAACCCCTAATCTTGATTTATTTCCTTTCAGTAGGCAAGTGGTTAAGCATCATTAAAATGACTGCTCCTGGAAAAACAATCTTATTAAAAGCAATGTTTTGCATTGATACATGTCCCCCAGGGCAGTACCCGGCCCCCATACACTTTTTATGGCTAATTACTTGTATATAAGCCTTCAAAATGGGGACTTTTGATTTTTTTAGATTTTTCAACCAAACAGGGGGGTGTTCAGCACATCTCTAGTTACAATAAATGTTTTATTATATATTCAGAGTGGAAAACTCGGGGATGATAATATTGATGTTAAAGAAGAGTATAAAGAGGAGGATGAAGAGTATGGAGTAATGGAGGAGTTTTCAGAAGGACACAAGTATATGATGGAGCCACCCAATGCCAGGAACCCACCAGAGAGATGTCCCCATCCTCTGTATTCCCGGGATTCCACACAGGAAGGTCACACCATCCCTCACTGTTACAAGGTTGGTGGGATGGAGCATCTAGAACATTGACTCCTAGAGACAATGTGTAGATTTTTTATCTGATGTAGCAATATTAAAGCTTATAATTTACAGGTGATATTCTCTCTCATTTTCTTGATTTAGAGTGGAGATCCAATCGATATAGAATTTGAGGTTAAAGCGGAAGAAGAAGTGAGGTATGTGAGGGATGATCAGCAGTCTATGGAGGAGGATGGAATAACGGGAACATTTATACAGGAGGACACTCCTACAGAGATCAGCACAGGTGGGTCATTAACACTAAATACATGGCGGGGACTGGGTGATATCAACCTGTAATACCCTGGTCACTTTCCTGAGCTGTGTTTCCTGTCCTGTATTCCTGTATTTCTCTCAGATAACCTTCCTTCTCTGTGCTGCAGACACAATTTATGTATCTAGACTGGATTTATGGAGATTCTGGGGTTCAGCTGGGAGCAAAATGTTCATTTTCATTTTCACCATAGACGTTACTAGATCCCGGGTATGGCAATTCTCCCAGGATTACTTACTCTGTTGTCTGCTGGCTGTGCCGGGTGGAGGGATATGTCTGTATAGTCTCAGACCCAAGTCACTGAGTGCAGTCTCAGGAGATGGGAGGCAGCGGTGTGGGACCTCTGCAACTTGTCTCATGTAAACATTTAATCTTCCACTGATTACTGAATACCAATATATTATGAGTCCTGACCCTTACACTGTATAATTTATATTGTACATTACATACTGCTGACCCCTGCACTATATACTCTATGTTGTACAATAAATACTCCTGACCCCTGTACTATATACTCTATATTGTACATTACACACTCCTGACCCTGCTCTATATACTCTATGTTGTACATTACATACTCCTGACCCCTACACTATATACTCTGTTGTACATTACATCATTCTGATACTATATAGTCCTATGTGTTGTATCTTATACAATATGTTGTACATTACATAGTCCTGACTCTCCCCTCTATCCACTGCTATATATACACATAATATGTATTCACTTTTGTTACACCCATTTCCTACCAGCTGGACATTTTATATCTGGTGATTTGATTGGAGCACAGACTTTTACATGTTGATAATAATGTGATAACATCCTCAAACTTTGGACCCTTAAACAGAACGTGATAATGAGGGAGGAGTCAATAACCCAATGATGGTGGTCTTCAGTTTCAATCCCATCTTCATCTTGGTTGTTCCCCCCCCATCCTCACTCTCTGACCTCTGGTGGGGCTCAGCCCGCTGTTATTCATGACTAAATCATGGACTAAATAAGGAAGTGCATGACTTATTGTGTTGGGAAGATGGCAATGAGTGATAGAGGGGGTGGGGACGGACACTCTTCCTATAATCCCCTCATCACTGTCACTCCTATAAAAGACAGTTCTCGTTATTTATTATAATCGATTATGAAAATAGTTGTCAACTATTTTCATAATTGATTAGTTGATCAGTCGATTAATTGTCCTGCGTATAGAATGCATTATTTTTTTACATATCATTACACCAACCATACATGTCAGTAAATGCCTGAGAACTTGAATGTGTGAGGAGCAATGCCTTATGGGACATGTAGTCCTGGGCAAGATAAGGAAGCAAGTGATTCCAAAGACAGAAGTTTTTTTTATCTTCCTACAGAGGAACTCTATACTATACTTTGTACCTTCCTATAGGACAACTATATACTATACTTTGTACCTTCCTATAGGGGAACTCTATACTATATTTTGTAGCTTCCTATAAGGGAACTCTATACTATACTTTGTAGCTTCCTATAGGAGAACTCTATACTACACTTTGTAGCTTCCTATAGGAGAACTCCTATACTTTGCGGCTTCCTATAGAGGAACCCTATACTATACTTTGTACCTTCCTATCGGGGAACTCTATCCAGAAAAAGAGGATTATGACTGCTCTGTGTAAAACCCATTACACAGAGCAGGTAAGTATGACAAATTTGTTTAAAAAAAAAAAGAAATCCAACATTTACAATGACTTTAAGGTCGCTGTGCAGGGAAGATCGGCATCTGACCCCAGAGAAGGTGTAGGCTGACAGACTGGAGGTGATAGAAGGAATTACTATTACATAAAGTAAAAGTTTACTAGTATTGTGCATTATATATAAAATTGCTCCTGTAAAAAACGTCTGTTTTTTTAAAAAAAAATTGCATTGATACATGTCCCCTGGGGCAGGACCCGGGTCCCCATACACTTTTTATGGCAATAACTTGCATATAAGACTTTAAAATGAGCATGAGTTTTTCATGTTCGTGTCCCATAGACTTTAACGGTGTTTGCATGTTCTGGTGCAAACCGAACCGGGGGTGTTCGGCTCACCCCTCGTTACAAGGGTAAAGTTGCAGAACTCATCTTGCCTTCGCAGAGAGAGCAGAGAATGAATCATCTTCAGGAGGCCTTGAAGAAAAGTTTGAGTAACGCCTTTCAGACCCTGGGAAGTTACCATTTCCTGGTGCTGGACAACGTGTTTCTGAGGCTTTGTTCGGTTCTTCGTTCAAAGAAAGCGGTGGAGAATGTGGCTGGCTGACCGATGCCTTTAAACTATTTTTCAGTCCTCAGCGCCAAGGTCTGAAAGGTTCAAGCAACCATCGCCAGCATCTGCATTACATGGTGCAGGAATATCTAGGGGCAAAAGCAGTCTTGGAGACCTTTCCAACAGAGCATCCACTGGGTTACAGTGTCTTGATGATGGTGGACCACTGGCCAACATTTGCTCAATATGCAATCAAGCTACTGGTCTGTCCTGCATCCAGCATGCTTTCTGAACACACATTTAGTGCTGCTGGAGGGTTTGTAATGAATCAGAGACTCCTGTCCACAGACTCCATTGATAGGCTCACATTTATAAAAATTAATCAGTCCTGGATCAGCAGAGATCAAGCCGCTGATGCTGATGTAACTTATTGAATTTGCTATGGTTCTGGGATCCCTTTAAGACTGCCTATCCTATTCCTCCTGAATCTTGATTCTGCTAGCTTTCAACAATATTTTTGGTGCAGTCCGTATAGTATATATACTTCTGTTCAGAGTATATAGCGCAGTCCGTATAGTATATATACTGCAGTCCGTATAGTATATATACTGCAGTCCGTATAGTATATATTCTGCAGTGCCATACAAAAATCCATACATACTGCAAATCCATACCAGACCCTTATCCGAGCACGCAACCTGGCAGGCCACAGGAAAGGAGAGGGAAAAGAGAGTTGCCCCCCTCCTTAACCATACCGGGCCACATGCATGGGGAGGATGCTTTGGGGTTGCCGCCAAAGCACCTTGTCCCCATGTCGATAGGGACAAAAGCCTTGTTCCCACAACCTTGGCCCAGTGGTTGTGGGGGTCTGTGGGCTGGGGGCTTATCAGAATCTGGAAGCCCCCTTTAACAAGGGGGCCCCCAGATGCTACCCCCATGTGAATGGATATTGGGTACATTTTACCCCTAGCTATTCACCAAAAAAAGTGTCAAAAAGTAAAAACCACAATACACGGTTTTCGACAATTTTTTTATTAGAAAAAAAAAAAGTGTCCCGCAAAGTCCATCCATCTTCAATCACGCCGCCCGAACACAAAAAATAGGGAAAAAATTAAATCTCCACCTCAATGGGAGGCGACCGGCTGACTGTTGTCTGTTGGCTGTGACAGCTGTTATATAGGCAAGGGCGAGGCCAACCGGTGACATAACCGATTGACCCCTCCCCTTCTGAAATGTGCCATCAGAGGGGGCAGGGTCATCCTGTTACATAAGTGGGTGACCCCGCCCTTGCCTATATAAGAGCTGTCAGAGCGAAAAGACAGCAGGCGCCGGGAGGCCTCACATGGAGGCGGGGTATTTTCATTTTTTTTTTCTATTTTTTGGGTCCATCGGGCAGCGTTTTAGAAGATGGATGGACATCCCCAGACACTTTTTTTGGTGAATGGGTAGGGGTTTTCAAAGGCTGCTTGCTTGGATAAGAGTCTGGTATGTATTTTGGGGGGACCCCATGCAGTTTTTTTTTTTAAATAATTTTATCAGTGATTTTTTATCTATATTGCCAGGGTCTGGGAATACATTACAGCCGCAAACAGTTTTAAATGACATTTTTTCCTTTAGCAATGCCATTTTGCAGTAGGACTGTAAAACACATCATCACACAGATGTGCTACGTTACAGGCAGACTAAGTGGGCCACCCAGGCACAATAGTTAAAAGAATATTTAATTTTTATTGTTTCACTTTAAGCATTATTAAAATCACTGCTCCTGCAAAAATGGTTGTTTTAAAAACTTTTTTTTGAATTGATACTTGATGTCCCCAGGGGCAGGACACGGGTCCCCAAACACTTTTTTATGGCAATAACTTGCATATAAGCCTTTAAATTGAGCACTTTTGATCTTTCATGTTCGTGTCCCATAGACTTTAACAGTGTTTGCACAAATTTTTTGCCTGTTCACAAGTTCTAGTGCAAACCGAATAATTTTGTCTCAAAATGAAAAAAATTGTTTTTCTACCTTTATTTTGCAGTCTCCAGTGCTGTCACATGACTTCAATTCTACTTCCTTCTGAGCATAAAAGCAGCCAGTGGGTGTGGTTACCGAAAGCTAGGAAGGGGCACTGTTCCTGTGTAGCCAGTGGGCGTATATAAGATGGGAGGAGCAGGAGCTAATCATAGGTTCCCGCCCAGTGCTCTCTCATTGTACATCCTAATTCATGAGAAAATAAAGAAAAAAAAAGCCCCATCCACACAGGACATGGGGGGGGGGTGCAGTGCACATATACAGTATAGCTGTGCTGGGCTTTGAATGAAGACTAGCACAGGAGAAGGGAGCTGGACACAAGGGGGGGGACTGCCAGTGTAGCTGGAAGTTCTCTGGGATCTCAGCTCACAGTCTACAATGATCACAGTACAGGCAACCACGCTAAGGCTCTGTTTCCACTAGTGCGACTTGTCATGTGACTTTGGACACAAAGTTGCATGACAAGTCACAGCCCATGGATTTCAATAGTTCCCATCTATGCGACTTTGAAAAGGTACCAGCAATGCTTTTATGCGACTTTGATCCAGAGAGTGTAAAGTTGGAACAAAGCTGCATTCAAAGTCACACTCCAAAGTCGCACTCTAGCCTTAGCCTACGTTTCCACTAGCACGACCCAAAGCTGTGCAATTTAGAGTGCGACTTTGAGTGCAGCTTTGATCCAATTTTACACTCTGGATCAAATTCGCATCAAAAGTTGCATCAAAGTAGGGCAGGCACCTTTTCAAAGTTGCTGATTTTCAAAGGCGCATAGATGGGAAAAATATTACTTTTGACTGGACTTCCACTTGAAAGTTGAAGCCATATAACGGCTTGTAAGAAGTGTGTGTCTCTGTGTGTGCCGCCATGTGCTGCACTGAGCAGAACAAACTTATCAGGCTTGTCTGTTCTATGTCTCTCTCAGGCAGCTCGGAACCAAAACAGGAAGTTCTCCTTCTCTGTCTAAGGATAGGAGGGATGTGGGTGGGGCTGGGCAAAACAGGAAGGGTGGGGCAAGACAGGGGGTGGGGCTGGGCAAGACAGGGGCAGTTAGAATGAACAGTAGGCATGCCTGTGTAGAAGAGAAGGACAGCGTTTTCAGGAAGTGAGAGGTCCCCATGCAGAATTCAGATAAAGAGAAATAAGGATGTCCCTGAAGAACAGGAAGAAGCTGATTGTCTGGCTTTAATTAGACTTTCTAAGCAACACAATCTGCTATACAGAAAATAAAAAATTAAAAAAATGTAAAAACAAAACAAAAAAATAATATATATATATATATATATATATATATATATATATATATATATATATATATATATATATATATATATATATATATATATATAAAAGACTTTCACAAATGTCCACTAGAGGAGTATATTCTCTATATGTAATGTTTCCCCATATATCATACAGGACACCAATGACCATCAACTAATTAGGTGTAACAATATTCTCTATAGTCCAGATGATCTTGTCCAACGGTTAACGCGTTTTCCTGAATAGCTTTTTTTAGGACTGTATGCTTTTGAGGGAAACATCACTATCATCATCAAACAGACAAACACAAGATAAGGTAAGTATATATTTTGATTTCAATACTGTCATTCATATTACACACTTTATTAGATTA
This sequence comes from Lithobates sylvaticus, assembly GCA_028564925.1. Classification (NCBI taxonomy): domain Eukaryota; kingdom Metazoa; phylum Chordata; class Amphibia; order Anura; family Ranidae; genus Lithobates; species Lithobates sylvaticus. The sequence goes on along the minus strand of CM053028.1, from coordinate 563,135,517 downwards.
TATATTTATAGACTGCACAGCTTACATCAATATGGGGGCAAATGATGGAATCCACAATCCAGTCTGGGGGGGGGGGGGGGGGGGGGGGGGGGGCGGAACATAGGGAACCCAAACCAAGGAGAAACAACAGAGTATGGCACACAGGTGAGAAATATATAATATAGGGAAGGGATACTAAATAAGTACCCAGCTGTTTACCCTGTTACAGCTTGCTAGATACATTCCACATACTTGGAATTTTTCCGGCCTTTGGAGATTTGTACATGAGGTTTAGACCACCTTAAGACAGTGAGATTCATTCTCCTCTTTTTGTTACGTCTTTGAACCTTGACCGTGCGAAACACGTATACGCACAAGGGCTCATTGTACAAATTGTATCATTTCATATGATTTTTAACCTTTTGAACACTGTTACTATACTATGTATTTTTTTCAATAAATATTATTTTCTGAGGAAAGAAAATGCCGATAACCAGCATTTGTTTACATGTGATTGGACACAGCTGATCACATGGTGAAGAACGAATGTCATCAGCTCTTTACCACAAACGGTGATGCACAGTGTCCAAGGGGCACAGCGCACCACCGATCACCTCGCTACTCTCCTCCGTGAGCATACATGTTCAGCAAGAATGGTAGCATGTCATATGACGTCCTCCCAGAACAATAGCAGTCCCACCATCATTGTACTTTAGGGTGGGCGGGAATCAGTTAATATTGTTGGTTTAAATAACTTTTATCCTGCAATGTCTACTGTAATTATTAGTGCATGAGTATGATCTCAGGTACTAGTATGAAACTATTCCTGACAAAGGAAACTTGGGGATCTATGTAAAGAAAATATGTTGCACAAATGTGACAAACATTCATCCACTCGTTACAAATTCTAGTCGTAATTTAACTTTAACTGATTTCCTATGATCATCAGCTCCATCTAGTGGCCATAATAAAACATTTTGCCTCAATCAGTAAAAAAAAGCACAATACCTCATGGCCACTAGATGGAGCCAATGATCATAATGCTGGTCACATTTGTTCAACTATTTATTTTTAAAAATAGACCTCTAAGTGTTTGTGAAAGCTTACACCACAAAATGTACTCAGCCAATGAAAGGAAATGACTCCATTTTTATTTTTCTCCTGCTATCAATGGCCAACACGGTACAACACTTCATCCATGTCTTTGGTGATCTCTGATCTCCTTATCAACTGTTTCTTACATGATGAAGATCAGCCATGGAGTATATCTGAGGTGTATATCAGGGTGTGCTTCTTCCCCACATGAGAGCTGTGATGTCCAGCAACATTCATATAGAAGACATTTCCCACACTCAAGGCACTAATACACCTTGAGGGTTGTGTGGGATCCCTGATGTAAAGGAAGACAGGACTTCAGTGAGGAACAATTCCCTCACTCAGGACAGGAATACGGCTTCTCCCCCATGTGAGATCTCTGATGTCTGGAAAGATTGGACGTCTGTGAAAAACATTTCCCGCACTCAGGGCAGGAATACGGCTTCTCCCCCGTGTGAGATCTCTGATGTCTGGAAAGAATGGACTTTTGTGAAAAACATTTCCCACACTCAGGACAGGAATACGGCTTCTCCCTTGTGTGAGATCTCTGATGTGTGTAAAGATTGGACTTATGTGAAAAAGATTTCCCGCACTCAGGACATGAATACGGCTTCTCCCTTGTGTGAGAACTCTGATGTATGGAAAGACTGGACTTCCATGAAAAACATTTCCCGCACTCAGGACAAGAATACGGCTTCTCCCCCGTGTGAGATCTCTGATGTGTGTAAAGATGGGAATTCCGTGAAAAACATTTCCCACACTTAGGGCAGGAATATGGCTTCTCCCCCGTGTGAGATCCCTGATGTGTGTCAAGATGCAACTTCTGTGAAAAACATTTTCCGCACTCAAGACAGGAATATGGCTTCTCCCCTGTGTGAGATCTCTGATGTATGGAAAGACTGGACTTCTGTGAAAAACATTTCCCGCACTCAGGACAGGAATACGGCTTCTCCCCTGTGTGAGATCTCTGATGTGTGGAAAGACCGGACTCATCTGAAAAACATTTCCTGCACTCAGGACAGGAATACGGCTTCTCCCCTGTATGAGATCTCTGATGTGTGTCAAGATGAGACTTCCGTGAAAAACATTTCCCACACTCAGGACAGGAATACGGCTTCTCCCCAGTGTGAGATCTCTGGTGTGTGTCAAGATGGGACTTCTGTGAAAAACATTTCCCGCACTCAGGACAGGAATACGGCTTCTCTCCTGTGTGAGATCTTATATGCACAATAAGATGGGATTTAGTATGGAAACACTTCCCGCACTCAGTACAGGAAAAGCTCTTCTCTGTTGGAAGGACGGCACCGTCCCTCACAGTCTGAGGTTCCTCAGGATAAGAGGAATACGATGGTCCATCTACACTGTGTGGTGCCGGATGGACATTTGAGGTAGTCGGGTTTTCTCCTGGACTATACTGTGTGATGTCCTCATCTTCTACTTTACAGTCTGGAGACAAAGTGAGACAATCCTCTGAGGTTTTCCTCATCTCCCGTCCATCTACTAAAATAGAAATACAAAGATTATTACTAGACATGAGCAGATTGGTTCCCCTAAACCAGGACTCCGCCCACATCAGGCAGCTTTGTCTCTGAGGATCTTACAATTCCTGAGTATGTTTAGTGTTGTCACCCCAGGGGGGCTCTGTGGACAACACAGTTAATGATATACTAATCCACGTCCTAAAATGAGTATATATAGGAATTGGAAAAATGTACTTTTCAGGCATATTGTACTCGTTAAAAAAAATAACAGTATTTATTAAAAATCATTCATGAAAAAGACTAGGACAAGAATAAAAAACATTTACAAAGTGAATGTGGTTTAAAATCATGTATCAGGGACCAACCAAACAGTCCAGAGTTCAACCTGAACCTACATGGACTGGGTTGGTAGATAGACCAGAAGGTTCCCTATGGCTTTACAAATGAACATACACACACACACACACACACCGCTGTTTCGACTCAATCTGTAGCCATGCTCACATTATTTCAATGTTTGTTTAGCTATTAAGTCTTTACCTAAATTATGGGTTCCCTTATCTTTACAATTTTGGCCTTTTGGTCCTCTTGCAATTTGAATGTGATGTGAAAAGATTTGCTCTGCTAGCTGCCAGATTCAACCCACACCCAACACAGTATAAAAACAAGGCCGTCTTTATGGGGGAACCCATACAGAGGGCTGCACATTCAGGGGTTCTTTAAATAAGTGGCACTTCAGCGATTGGCACAAAGCAAACCACAGCAGACCGCAGTTGACCTCATTTCCAAATGATCTCACCTTCCTCTCTGAAACATGCACTCTTTACCTCTCCTCCTTTCACAATTGCAGCCTGTCTCCTCAAACTCACGTTTCTTCACCCCACAATCTGTACATATCACCCTCGCTTCTCCCCTCTCCCTACTTCTGCACTCATCACCTCTTTCTAACTCTAAGCCCACTTGCTAACAAACCCCCCAGGATACTGAAGCATGTCCCCTCATACAAATCGTATTCTCATATTACCTCCCTTACTTTTCTGCTTCTCCTAACCGCTGGAGATATTTCCCCTAACCCAGGACCTCCCTTATTTTACTGTTCTCAACACACCCATCACCCTACACCCTCTGGCAGTAGTCACAATCTACGCAATTTAGTCTTCGTTCCTCTTCTTCCCAACGCCAGCCACCCCCTCTCCTGTGCCCTCTGGAACGCTCGCTCTGTCTGCAACAAACTCACCGCTGTTCATGACTTCTTTGTCACTATTTCCTTTAATCTACTTGCTGTCACTGAAACCTGGCTCCACGAATCTGACACCCCTTCTCCTGCTTCCCTCTCCCAGGGTGGCCTTCTCTGGACTCACTCTCCTAGGCCTAATGGATGCAAGGGAGGTGGCGTGGGATTCCCCTTATCCCCCAAAGCACCTTCCAGGTTTTTCACTCCCCTCCCTCTCTTTCCCTCTCATCATTTGAAGCTCACTGTATACGTCTATTCTCTCAAACTTCCTTAAGAATTGCTGTGATCTACCGGCCCCCTGGACCATTATCTACTTTCCTTGATGAGTTTTCTGCCCGGCTACCCTACTTTCTCTCTTCAGAAATTCCCACAATCCTTCTTGGTGATTTCAACATCCCTGCTAATACAAACACTCCTGATACGTCTAAACTTCTTAGTCTAACCTCTTCATTTGACCCGAAGCAATGTGTACAGGCTTCTACTCACTCTGATGGCAACACCCTTGACCTTGTATTCTCCTACCTATGCACTCCATGCAACTTCTCAAACAATTCTTTTCCTCTCTGACCATCCCCTTATTCGTTTCTCTCTCTCCCTGTCTTCCAACACCTTTCCCTCCAATCGCCTAACCATCACCCATAGAAACTTTTGCAACTTCAACTCTTCTCTCCTCTATTCTGCTACTGACCACCTCTATGACAAAATCTCACCCCTGTCCTGTCCCAACCAAGCCACTTCCATCTACAATAAATCCCTGTCCTCCACCCTGGACAAGCTCGCTCCCCTCACTACACGCAGAATCAGGCCTCGACCCCTACAACCCTGGCAACAACAACAACCCTGGCAAACAGATGACACAAAAATTCTCAAAAAACATAGTCGTGCTCTTTAGCGTCTGTGGCAAAAGACCAAGTCTCTCAAAGACTTCAACCAATACAAATCTGCCCTCCAAAAATAGTATGTTTTCCTCCACACTGCCAAGCAGACCTATTTTACAACTCTTATTAACACCTTCTCATCCAGTCCCCATAGACCATTCTCTACCTTCAACTCTCTACTTCGTCCTCCACCGCCTCCACCCACTGAGTCACTCACTGCCCAGGAGATTATAATCACTTCAAAAACAAGATTTTGATACAATCTGTGATGAAATCTCCACTCTACAGGTATCTCCCCCAGTTAAGACCCTATTACAACAGGTACTCTTGACACTCCCTTGACACTTATTCAAAACTGCTACTACAGACGAAGTTGCTAAACTCCTTTCTAACGCCCACCTAATCACCTGCCCCCTGGATCCTATTCCCACTCAAACACTACGGTTGCCATTTGACTCTATCCTACACTCGCTAACTCTAAACTCTAACTCTAACTCTTTAATGCTCTAAAACATGTATTGGTCACTCCCATACTTAAAAAGCCGTTCTTGGATCCTACCAATCTTAACAACCTAAGCCCTATCTCCTTGCTCCCCTTTTCCTCTAAACTCCTTGAATGCCTGGTTTACAACCAACTGAGTGACCACCTCATTAAGAATAACCTCCTTGATCCCCTTCAATCTGGATTTCACCCTCAACACGCCACAGAAACTGCTCTTGTAAAACTCACAAATGACCTACTAACGGCAAAAACCAACGGACACTATTCTGTACTCCTACTTCTGGACCTTTCAGCTGCCTTTGACACGGTTGACCATCCCCTCCTCCTCAAAAAACTTTACTCCCTTGGTCTCCGTGACTGTGCTCTTCAGTGGCTCTCATCCTACCTATCCCAACGCACCTTCAGCGTCACTTACAAGTTCTACTTCCTCCTCTCCTCTTCCCTTCTTTATCTGGGTCCCCCAAGGTTCTGTTCTTGGACCTTTTTTATTTTCAATCTACACCTCTTCCCTTGGTCAGCTGATAGCCTCTCACGGCTTTCAATATCATTTCTATGCTGACGACACCCAAATCTATCTCTCCACCCCTCAACTCACTCCATCAGTCTCCTCATCACTAACTTACTAACAGACATATCTGTATGGATTTCACACCACTTCCTCAAACTCAACTTGTCCAAAACCGAGCTTATAATATTTCCTCCCCCACGTGCCTCTTCCTCTGACTTCTCTGTCAAGAGAAATGGGATAACCATCCACCCATCCCCACATGTCAGCTTGCTAGGTGTTATCCTGGACTCTGAACTCTCCTTTTGGCCCCACATCCAATCACTTTCCAAAGCTTGCCGCCTCAACCTCCGCAACATCTCTAAACTACGTCCCTTTCTAACCAATGAAACCACAAAGCTCCTGATTCACTCCCTGGTTATCTCTCGCCTTGACTACTGCAACTCCCTCCTCATTGGCTTACCTTTAAATAGACTATGCCCCCTTCAGTCCATTATGAATGCTGCTGCCAGACTCATCCACCTTACAAACCGCACATTGTCTGCTACCCCTCTCTGCCAATCCCTCCATTGGCTGCCACTTGCCCAATGAATTAAATTAAAAATACTAACACTTACTTACAAAGCCATCCACAATTCTGCCCCCGGCAACATCACTAGCCTAGTCTCAAAATACCAACCTAATCACCCTCTTCTTCCTCCCAAGACCTCCTGCTCTCTAGCTCCCTCATCACCTCCTCCCATATGCACCTCCAGGACTTCTCCCGAGCCTCGCCCATCCTCTGGAATTCACTACCCCAATCTGTCAGAATGTCTCTAAATTTATCCACTTTTACAACTGCACTATTTTCTCCATTAGCTCATCCCCCACAGCTATTACCCTTTTGTCTTTTGTACAACTTGATCCTTGACCCTCCTAGATTGTAAACTCTAACGAGCAGGGCCCTCTGATTCCCCCTGTCTTGTATTGTAATGTCTGCCCTAATGTTGTAAAGCACTGCGTAAACTGTCAGCGCTATATAAATCCTGTATAATAATAATAATAATAATAATAATACACACACACACACATATATATATATATATATATACACACACACACACACACATATATATATAAGATTTATCATACAGTAGTCATGTATGGAGGGGTTGATAGAGCCAAGCTGGAATAGATCAATTCTGCTTCAATATTCAAAGGGTACATTGAAAATTTGCTCGACCAGTTTCACGCTCTGGACGAGCTTATTCTGGAGCTCTATGAATATATGTGTAAAGAAGAAGAAGTATGAATTTGTCACTGAGGTGAGGCAGGCAGGTAACACAAAGACTTCACAGGGGGTTCCTGGTCACCATAAGACGACTGGAGCTCATTTGGGCACCTGAAAACTGCAGAGCCAGGAGAGGTGTATATTAGACATGAACTGAGAAATATCTATTTGCATCAAAGGTGACCAGCTGAATGCTAGGTTAACCTCCCTGGCGGGATGATTATGTCAGATTTTTGCGTGTGAAAGCGGTAATTATTTTGCATAGAAATTTGGCCTTTTATATTGTAGGCCTGCAATTCTTAGCAATAACACACTTAAATCTGTCCAAACAAGAGTCTAGTAGACATCCCGGGTATGATAAAGTTTGAAACACAAAATCATAAATTATATTATAATAAATAATTATTTAAAAATGTATAATAATAAAATAAATTTCCGCATGATTCACTATCGCTCAATTCTGCAAGAGTTCTAATTTATTATGGCTGTTTTCTAGCTGATCTAAAACCACTTTTGACGTAAAGGGACACTTTTTGGTTGCTATGGACAATCTCCAGTTTCCAGACAGAAAGAACAGTATACAGTGGTGTGAAAAAGTGTTTGCCCCCTTCCTCATTTCCTGTTCCTTTGCATGTTTGTCACACTTAAGTGTTTCGGAACATCAAACCAATTTAAACAATAGTCAAGGACAACACAAGTAAACACAAAATGCAATTTGTAAATGAAGGTGTTTATTATTAAAGGTGAAAAAAAATCCAAACCATCATGGCCCTGTGTGAAAAAGTGATTGCCCCCTAAACCTAATAACTGGTTGGGCCACCCTTAGCAGCAACAACTGCAACTAAGCGTTTGCGATAACGTGCAATGAGGCTTTTACAGCGTCCTGGAGGAATTTTGGCCCACTCATCTTTGCAGAATTGTCCTAATTCAGTTACATTAGAGGGTTTTCGAGCATGAACGGCCTTTTTAAGGTCATACCACAACATCTCAATAGGATTCAGGTCAGGACTTTGGCTAGGCCACTCCAAAGTCTTCATTTTGTTTTTCTTCAGCCATTCGGTGGTGGACTTGCTGGTGTGTTTAGGATCATTGTCCTGCTGCAGAACCCAAGTTCGTTTCAGCTTGAGTACACGAACAGATGGTCGGACATTCTCCTTCAGGATCTCTTGGTAGACAGCAGAATTCATAGTTCCTTTTATCACGGCAAGTCTTCCAGGTCCTGAAGCAGCAAAACAGCCCCAGACCATCACACTACCACCACCATATTTTACTGTTGGTATAATGTTCTTTTTCTGAAATGCAGTGTTCCTTCTACGCCAGATATACTTGGACACACACCTTCCAAAGAGTTCCACTTTTGTCTCATCGGTCCACAGAATGTTGTCCCAAAAGTCTTGGGGATCATCAAGATGTGTTGTGGAGAAATTGAGACGAGCTTTGATGTTCTTTTTGCTCAGCAGTGGTTTTCTCCTTGGAACTCTGCCATGCAGGCCATTTTTGCCCAGACTTTTCCTGATGGTGGAGGCATGAACGCTGACCTTAACTGAGGCAAGTGAGGCCTGCAGTTCCTTGGACGTTGTTGTGGGGTCTTTTGTGACCTCTTGGATGAGTCGTCGCTGCGCTCTTGGGGTAATTTTGGGCGGCCGGCCACTCCTGGGAAGGTTCATCACTGTTCCATGTCTTCGCCATTTGTGGATAATGGTTCTCACTGTGGTTCGCTGGATTCCCAAAGCTTTGGAAATGGCTTTATAACCCTTTCCAGACTGATAGATCTCAATTACTTTCTTTCTCAATTGTTCCTGAATTTCTTTGGGTCTCGGCATGATGTGTAGCTTTTAAGGATCTTCTGGTGGACCTTACTGTGTCAAGCAGCTCCTATTTAAGTGATGCCTTGATTGTGAACAGGTGTGGCAATAATCAGGCCTGGGTGTGGCTAGAGAAATTGAACTCAGGTGTGGACAACCACAGTTATAGTATGTTTTAACAAGGGGGGCAATCACTTTTTCACACAGGGCCATGATGGTTTGGATTTTTTTTCACCTTTAATAATAAACACCTTCATTTACAAATTGCATTTTGTGTTTACTTGTGTTGTCCTTGACTATTGTTTAAGTTGGTTTGATGTTCCGAAACACTTAAGTGTGACAAACATGCAAAGGAACAGGAAATGAGGAGGGGGGCAAACACTTTTTCACACCACTGTATATCATATAAAACTGCATGCAGGGCACTGGACAGACCGCTAGGGACGAAAGGGATGTGAAATAATCTCATACAGTAATGTAATCTGTAAGATTACAGTGTACTGTATGTGTTATGATTTTTAAATTTTTTGAATTTGCCGTCAGGCTCCACCCCCGTGCGTCGTAACACTCGCAGGGAACAGAGCCCGGCACACAGAGGCTTTGGGAGGAGGACAGAGCCCACGGACACAGCGGAGGGGACATTGCAGGATCCTGGGGACAAGGTAAGTACTGTATACCGCACCAGGATCCTGCAATGCAATCCAGAGTGTGGCTCGGGTTTACCGCTAATGGTACTGAAATTTAACCCCGAGCCACACTCAGGAAAACCGCCAGGGAGGGTAAGTACCATCCATGGCTCTGAGGGTATTACAAATAAATAAAAAAGCACCATTTAGTAATAAGTCATATAAACAGGTGTATAAATCTGCTGCCTTGCTTTTTGCAAGAGGAGCCTACTTACCAGTATATTTGGCCCATGCCATGTATCCTACAGCTCCGGGGTCCCAAGGAATGACCACGTCCTGCCTAAATGGTGCCAAACGAACCCTCCATTAAATACCCATCCCAATCAGGGGGTCCACACACCATCTGGACAGCGTGTGATGCTCCTAGCCAGACCGTTCATCCTGCACATGCGCCTCCTAGGTCGGTCCATGCGCACTCGTGGCCGCTGCCTTACTCGGAAGTGACGGCCACAAAGCACCTGACAAGCGCAGGGAGGAGTGGGCGCGTCAAAGACAAGAAGGAGTCACCGAGTGGCAGTGTGCCCTCTGGTGTACACCTCCAGTACCGCACACGTCATCACTCCATGGGAAATTACAGGTCTAAGTGGAGGGCTCCATAGGCGATCCAAACAGCCACTTGACAGTAAATAAAGGGAACACAGAGTGGCTAAGCGCCCTCTAGTGAACTCCCTGAGTGCTGTGCACACTGCCACCCCATATAGTTTCCAAGCCCAATTGAAAGGCTAGGTGAACGGCACTGCCAACCGCATAACAGACTCCAAAAGGAGACTCGGGGTGTCCCCAGCCTTCATACCCTGGATGCCTCCCCCAGTGACAGATTGTGTTCACAAAAGGTAAAACCTACACGAAAAAGATATAATAAATCAATGATGACAATAGTCATGATAAAATTAACGTTCCATATATACAGTGCCTTGAAAAAGTATTCATACCCCTTGAAATTTCCCACATTTTGTCATGTTACAACCAAAAACATAAATGTGTTTTATTGGGATTTTATGTGATAGAGACCAACACAAAGTGGCACATAATTGTGAAGTGGAAGGAAAGTGATAAATGTTTTTCAATACTTTGTAGAACCTCCTTTATCTGCAATTACAGCTGAAAGTCTTTTTGGGGATGTCTCTACCAGCTTTGCACATCTAGAGAGGGAAATTTTCGCCCATTCTTCTTTGTAAAATATCTTAAGCTCTGTCAGATTGGATGGAGAGCGTCTGTGAACACCAATTTCAAGTCTTGCCACATATTCTCAATGTGATTTAGGTCTGGACTGTGACTGGGCCATTCTAACACATGAATATGCTTTGATCTAAACCATTCCAGTTTTTCTTCTAAGATTGTCCTGTATTTGGCATCCATCTTCCCATCAACTCTGACCAGCTTCCCTGTCCCTGCTGAAGAAAACCATCCCCACCACATGATGCTGCCACCACCGTGTTTCACAGTGGGGATGGTATGTTCAGGGTGATGTGCAGTGTTAGTTTTCCCCACACATAGTGTTTTGCTTTTAGGCTAAAAAGCTAAATTTTGGTCTCATCTGAGCAGATCACCTTCTTTCACATGTTTGCTGTGTCCCCCACATGGCTTCTCACAAACTACAAACAGGACTTCTTATGACTTTCTTTCTCCAATGTCTTTCTTCTTGTCACTCTTCCATAAAGGGCAGATTTGTGGAGAACACGACTAATAGTTGTCCTGTGGACAGATTCTCCCCCCTGAGCTGTGGATCTCTGCAGCTCCTCCAGAGTTGCCATGGACCTCTTGGCTCTTCTCTGATGAATGCTCTCCTTGCCTGGCCCGGTCAGTTTAGGTGGACGGCCATGTCTTGGTAGGTTTGCAGTTGTGCCATACTCTTTCCATTTTCCGATGATGGATTGAACAGAGCTCCGTGAGATGTTCAAAGCTTGGGAGATTGTTTTATAACCTAACCCTGCTTTATACTTCTCCACAACTTTATCCCTGACCTGTCTGGTGTGTTCCTTGGCCTTCATGATGCTGTTTGTTCACTAAGGTTCTATAACAAACCTAAGGGCTTCACAGAACAGCTGTATTTATACTGAGATTAAATTACACACAGGTGGACTCCATTTACTAATTAGGTGACTTCTGAAGGCAATTGGTTCCACTAGATTTTAGTTAGGGGTATCAGAGTAAAGGGGGCAGAATACAAATCCCCCCCCCCCCCCCCACATTTCTCACATATTTATTTGTATAATTTATAATTTTCCTTCCACTTCACAATTATGTGCCACTCTGTGTTGGTCTATCACATAAAATCCCAATAAAATACATTTATGTTTTTGGTTGTAATATGGCAATATTAGCAATCAAGGAAACTTTGTATCGGAATATGCAATAGGTCCGTGTCAGAGCAAATGTACAGTATTCAAAAATACATTTTTGTTGATAAAAAAAGTAATTTTTTGCCAAGGAGAGAAAGAAAGTGCTAGTTTTTGGAAGGGGGAGGACAGGTTCCTCTCCCACAAGGATAAGGGTTTTTTCACAAGAAAGGCTTATATGAGAGAACTTCATTTAAACCTGGAGATTTGATATCGTTCAGTCGTTCTATCCAAAAGGTTTCCTTTTGTAGGATTCTCTTATCCCAATTCCCTCCTCTCGGATTATGGGGTATCACCTCCAGGACCATAAATGACACAAATCTATGGTACAGATCAAGGTGGCGGCTCACTGGGGTGATCGTTTTTCCATTAGAGGAGTAGGAGGATTAGAAGGATATGATCATTGATCCTCTGTCTCAGATGTTGGATCGTTTTACCCACGTAAAACGATCTGCAACGGCACTGCATCAAATAGATCAGCCCTTTTGTATTGCAATTTGTGAAAAAATATGAAGTGAAAATCTCCCCATTGGGAAGCGTGTAGAGGGTTCCCTCCCGATCCCAGGGGCACATGTCACAGGATCCACATGTAAAAATACCTTTAGGCATTCTATTATGGCAAGAGATGGGAATATAGTGGCTCTGGGTTAGTTTATCCCGTAGAGAGGTGTTCCTACAGAACACAATCTCTGGGGTAGATCGAGTATATTTGGAAATAACATGGTCATTTATAAGAAGATGCCAATGTTTATTTAGTAGTTGGCGCACTGGAGAATGTTGGGAAGAAAATGTAGTGATACATTTTACTGTGGAAGAATGGGAGTCCCTCATTTTTTGGGCCGTCTTATAGACCAGCGAGTTTCTGTCCGGTTTTAAAGCTTTTTTGTATTCCTTTCTGAGTAAAGATTTGCTATAGTCACATGCTAGTAAACGTTGTCTAAGGAGGGCTGACTGTGGTTTAAAGTCACTAAATTTGGTGCAATTCCATCGAAGTCGTAGATATTGTGCATAGGGAACGCTATGCACTAAGGAAATAGGGTGAGCACTATCCACATGTACTATTGTATTGCCTGATGTTTCCTTTCTATATACATTTGTGGCTAGGCAATGGTTGGGATCCACATCTATCTGGAGATCTAGGAAAGTGATTTGTACGGAATGATAATTTTATGTGAATTTAAGATTGTAATTGTTTGAGTTAATACAATCCACAAACTCAGTTAGCAATTCAGCCGTGCCTGTCCAGATGATAAAAAATATCATCGATAAAATGGAACCCGCACAGGGCCTGATCGGTATATGTGCTTAACGTTTCACTTGCAAACAATTCCCACTCCCATCCCCCCAGGTACAGGTTTGGGTAGGCAGGTACACAACGTGTGCCCATAGCGGCCCCCTGTACCTGGAAATAATGGGTGTCTAAAAAAGAAACCAATTGTGAGTAAGAATGAAGTATAGTAATCTGAGAATAAATTCACTATACTTCCATTGTGTATGGTCTAGTTCCCTAAGGAATGTCCGCACTTTACTGACTCCCTGTCCGTGAGGGATGCTGGAGTATAGTGCTTCAACATCAAGTGTCACCAAAAGGGCCCCAGTTGGCACCAACATTCCCTCAATAACTTCCTGAGGATGGCCAATCTGATAGGCCGAAATGCATAGAGGTTGAGTCACATTTTCATGACACACTTTCAACCCAGAAATCAAGCCTGTTCTGAGCCAGCGGCTGTATGAACTACCCAGGCAGATTTCACGGATTTACTTATACCTGCTGTTCACTCCGGGTGCCAGGACATTAGGCACTCATACATGTGAGTTTAATATCTTTATATTTTTTGGAATAAAAAGCTCTTCATTAACGGTACTGCGCAATGAGGCTTTTTCTATTACCGTATATACTCGAGTATAGACCGACCCGAATATAAGCCGAGGCACCTAATTTTACCACAAACAACTGGGAAAACTTATTGACTCGAGTATAAGCCTAGGGTGAGAAATGCGCAGCTACTGTAAGTGGAAAAGAGGGTCAACGATGCCCATTTGCAGCCTCACTGTGCCCATGCAGATGGACACAGTTGACCGATTTAGGGCCCTGTATCTCGGGGTCACTTAGTGCTAGGAACCCCATCTTTGGATATGTTGTAGTGCTAATTCCACAGGGTTGGAATACAACATTTGGGGTTCCTAGCACCAAGTGTCCCCGAGATATGGGGCCCCAAATTCGGGTCAGAAAATCTCAAGCACTTTTCTGCAGCAGAGAATGACATTTTCTGAACCGACTTTGGGGCCCTGTATCTCGAGGCCACTTAGTGATAGGGACCCCATCTTTGGATATGTTGTAGTGCTAGTTCAACTGGGCTTGAATGACAAATTTGGGGTTCCTAGCTCCAAGTGTCCCCGAGATATGGGGCCCAAAATTCGGGTCGGAAAATGTCAAGCACTTTTCTGCAGCAGAGAATGACATTTTCCGAACCGACTTTGGGGCCCCGTATCTCGGGGCCACTTAGAGCTATATGCTTTGGATATGTTATAGTGCCAGGTCCACTGGGTTGGCACACCAAATTTGGGATTCCTAGACCCAAGTGGCCCCGAGATACGGGGCCCCAAAGTCGGGTCGGAAATTTTTTTTTTGCTGCAGAAAAGTGCTTGACTCGAGTATAAGCCGAGGGGGGCAATTTCAGCACAAAAAAATGTGCTGAAAAACTCGGCTTATACTCGAGTATATACGGTATATCTATTTATATGAGGAACATTCACCACTGCCAATCATCGGTCCAGAGGATATCCACAGGGATCGCCCCACATGCACATTTGACCTAAATAGCGATAGTTGGTCCACTCCCAGGGGTGAGTGCACATTTACTAGGGGGGGGGGGGGGGGCACCCTATTTGAAGCACTTAAGAAGCACGGAATCATCCATCTATTACTCAAGTCACAGCACTGGATACTGTTCCATTAGCACAAGCGCCTTTTTTTCACTGGGGACTGTTTAATTAATTTTATTAATTGTCACCAGTGTATCACCTATATTTATTACCTGTATGTAATTTTTAGTATTTAGCGCTGTATACTTTTTATCAACAGAACAAGTAACCCCGGGAAAATTGTTCTGTCAGAAATCTTGCTAGACGTGTATTTTTAAAATGAACATTTTTCTGCCAGCTGAACCCCAGAATCTCCATAAATCCAGTCTAGATACATAAATTGTGTCTGCAACACAGAGAAGGAAGATTATCCGAGAGAAATACAGGAATACAGGACGGGGAACACAGCTCAGGAAAGTGACCAGGGGATTACAGGCTGATATCACCCAGTCCCCGCCCTACTCTGGACCAATCAGTGAGCAGTATGGGTGGAGGAATGTATTTAGTGTTAATGACCCACCTGTACTGATCTCTGTAGGAGTGTCCTCCTCTATAAATGTCCCCGTTATTCCATCCTCCTCCATAGACTGCTGATCATCCCTCACATACCTCTCTTCTTCTTCTTCTGATTTAACCTCAACTTTTATTTCTATCAGATCTTCAGCCTAAACCAAGAAAATGAGAGACAATATCACATGTAAAATATAAGCTAAAATAAAAAATTCACACATTGTCTCCACAAGTCCATGTTCTAGATGCTCCATCTCACCAACCTTGTAGCAGTGGGGGATGGTGTGATCTTCCTGTGTGGAATTCCTGGAATACAGATGATGAGGGCATCTCTCTGGTGGGTTCCTGGTATTTGGTGGCTCCATCAAATCCTTGTTTCTTTCTGAAAACTCCTCCATCACTCCATACTCCTCATCCTCCTCTTTATACTCTTCTTTAACATCAATATTATCATCCCTGAGGTTTCCACTCTGAATATATAATAAAATATTCATTGTAACAATCATGCTGTGTATAAATCAGAACTACCAATAATTGTCAATCATCTACCTGATGATGGTGGGGGATGGTGTGACCTCCCTGTGTGGAATACAGAGGACGGGGACATCTCTCTGGTGGTTTTCTGTAGCTGGATGACTCCAACATGGTGTCCTGGTACAGATCTTTGTGTTCTTTTAGAAACTCTGACTCCTCCATCACCCCATCCTCATCATCCTCCTCTTTTACCTCTTCTTTAACCTCAATTTTAGACTCTCTCAGGTTTCCACTCTGAATATAGAATAAAATTACATCAATGGTATCAATGCAGATAATGTACAGATCCTAATGATACTATCAGTGATTGTTCCTCATCCACCTGATGATGGTGGGGGATGGTGTGACCTTCCTGTGTGGAATCCCGGGAATACAGAGGATGGGGACATCTCTCTGGTGGGTTCCCATTACTGGATCCATCTGTAGGAAACACACACACTGACTGAATACATTGTTTCTATGTGTTTATCAGATGATGGGGGATCTAGGTGGACCCTCCGTACTGCTCTCTCCTTTACAATAAAGTCTCCTCTTACCCGGTGATGTGAGGTGCGGCTGATTGTCCATCATGACGTCCTTGTAGAGATCCTTGTGTCCTTCTAAATACTCCCACTCCTCCATGGAGGAATAGACAGTGACATCCTGACACCTTATAGGAACCTGACACACACAATGATACAGTCACCATCCAGACACATCCCTTGTCTGTTACTGGATAATGTCCCAGAATTCCCAGCACCGCTCACCTCTCCTCCATCATCTCTCTGGTGACTTCTAGAATCTTCTTTGTATTTCTCTATTCTATCAGGGAGGGAGGTGGAGGCAATGTGATGGTCATATGATCTCCAGACTTCACAGGAGGAAAACTATAGATCTGAAAACCAATACTACAATCAAACTTTATTCCTAGAATCTTCCTCAGCTAACCTTTTAAATTCTCCATTTTTATTAAAGCCCCATTTCAGGCTGAGGTATAATTTACCCACACAAAAGAATTCTGGTGTCATTACAACAGTCCTGTTTTTCTTGTGAGGATGCAAAGGGTCCACCCACATTCTTAAACCACTGAATAAAAAGAAAAGTGCCAGATGGAGGGACATTGGGAGGAGGAGCTATGAGGTCAGTGTGATGTCATAGGATTCTCCAATTGTCGGCACTAATAAAAGTGGTATAAACTGTTAGTATAGACTGATGAGGTGAGAAGGTGATTGGTGGGAAAGGTGACACATCTCCAAAATGAAGAGAATGTTTCGGCCCTGTAAGTGGGGAATGTTCTGCCCCTGAAGGGGTTAATCTACATTTCCACACTATATATGTGTGTATCATCATCTGCTGGAGATAAAAGACATCACAGTGACTATGGAGGAAGAGGACGGACATGAAGGGGGCTTTACTGGGTGTAAATAGAAAATAAGATCTTATTACCTCGTCTGCTGCTTCTTCCAGCAGCAATGTCTCCTCACTACTTCCTCCTGACTCACCTCTCACCCGGAACTTCCTGTCTGTACCTGACATCACTTCCTGTCTTCCATAGAGACTTTCTGTCTGGTTAGAAGTGAGATCACCACCTTGTGGAGCTCAGAGGAACTGCAGAAACATCTGGTAGTGTGAACACGGCCTTGTGCTGTGTGTGTATGTACTGTATATCTTTATAGATGGGGTCATCTCCACTCCCACCAAGGAGGATAGAAATATATTACTGCCAAGTCCAGCCTTTCTCAGCCAGGGTTCCTCCAAAGCTATTGTGGAGCCACTTATTAAGAGGGTGATGGAGGTCTGGTGAACGCACATTCTGTGTGTGAGAACCAGGAGAGCACGGGATTGGTGTTTGGAGAAGGAGGTGTTTTGTAGTCCACTACACACGGTTTGCTGGAACATATACTGAGATTTGGAGGAAGAAGATCTGGCGGTTTTGGAGACATTTATTGGTGGTGATATCATTTATTGAAGTATAAAGGAGACGTTGGATGGACTTTGATGTCAGTTTGTGGTTTATCGAGGAGGTGAAATGCGTCAATGATTTATCACAGATGTTGTCACATCTTTTACTTTGATGATAAGAGGGCGGGATTTCTGGATATAAGGAGAGGGGTCATTGTATTTATCACCCATCTCCCGATCCTGGACGATGCGAGAAGCTGACACTCTATAAGAAGTCTTGTCTCTGCCAGCTGGGGAAATAGCGAGTGTGAGAACGAGTCATTGAGGATCTGAATAGTAAACTCCTTCATTGTTCTCAGCTGGGGAAATATTGACTCCCCGACCTTCCCAGACAGAACACTGCTTGGAGGACTGGAATAGTAATCTCCTTCATTGTTCTCAGCTGGGAGTGTCGGGGGTTTCATTGACTTGTACACAACTTCAGATTGTCTCTGTGGCCCCAAAATTATCTTTACTGAGTTTTATACTGACATTTTGTGCTTCCTAAACCATTTCACTAATATTGTGTGACATAAAAAATTGGAGCTACCACCATTTTATTGTCTAATTGGGAAATGGGTGCTAATAGGCTGGAGGAGATCTGCTGAGACATAGAAAGGAGACAATTTAAGAGAATGTAGGAGATCTACAGAAATAAAGAATAAAAGTAAATGGGTGCTAATAGGCTGCAGGAGATCTGATAAGAAAAAAGCAGGGGGTTGAAGAGAAGCAGATCTTCTGCAGCTTATTAGCATCTATTTCTCCTGCTGAGAATAAAATTGTGACGGACCCCATACTCAAGATGTCCGCCGTAAATGCTTCCTCTGTCCAGTACCACACAATCCAAGACCCCTTAGCTCACCCAGTCACCAGACAACACCAGTGTAGGGTACATCAGGAATGATTTTATTTGACATGTCACACACATTAATATAGCCAGATGACTAAAGCCTAACCTAATTAGCATGAGCTAATTATCTTAATCAACACTGGGCTCCATCATTCAATTGCAGGGTTAATTAGCACACACAACAATAGGTGAAACACTCCTACAAGCCAGACTATACTCATTTACACAACAGACAGGCTGTCTGGAGTTTATGACATTAGCATCTCTTGCTAATATGCCAAATACACATACAGAGTCTGTGTCCTGGGGGCCAGCATGGACCCGAATCCAAGCAACACCAGCCCAGGGGTCCCCAGGCATGCAGCCCAAAGAGCACCGTTCCCCCAAATGCCAGGGCCCATAATCGCAAGGCAATAGGCTCACATTCAGTCCCCTCCAACAGCCCCTGTCCCGGCCAGGTCTGTCACATTTCTCCCCTTTTGGCAGGAGACTAACACAGGAGGAGACCCCAGACGGGTTGACTTCAAAGTTAGTCCATAGTTCCAGTCCTCTAATGCCTGTACCCACACAGTACCCCAAACAAATTGTTCCAAACAGAGTATTACTCTCCCAGCCAACCTCTGCCTCTCTCATAGAACATATCCGCCGCTGGGGAGAGGCCTGGACTGGCCCTTCTCCCTGGAGTCTTTTCAGCCGCTGGAGAGAAGACAGGGTGACTGGGCTCACTCCATCATGCTGTTGGGGATCTGGGCCGACTGCCCAGCATCCCTGGGGTATACCAGTGGAGACTGAAGTCCCATCCACCAATATCAGCTCAAGCTGCAGTTGTGAAGTGCAGATTACATTCTCTCCTTAAGTCCTGATCTGCTGCTCAGGAGTGACCACCACCTCCTCACCCTGGGCCTCCAGAACTGCCACAGGTGTGGGGCAGAGGTCTTGGACCCTCTGTCCAGTTGCCAGCACTTTAGCTGGGTTGGTGTCATCATTCTGGGGCGCCGTCTGCTGCTGGACAGTGTGACCGATTGCCCCAGCTTCCTGAAGCTGTGGAGACATTGTAGGTGCTAGGCAGAGGCTAGCGGCGCTCTGCCCTGTTGCCAGTGATTCGGCTGGGAGTAGCAGCTTTACTACCTCAGCTTGTTGCTGGAGAGAGGGGCCAACTACCCCAGCTCCCTGGAACTCCACAGTTGTTGCTGGTGCTGGACAGAGGTGGGTAGCACTCTGCCCTGTTGCCAGCACTTCTGCTGGGGACTCCACATCCTCCGCTCTGGTTAACCGTTGGGGCAGGAGGCTGGCTTCCTTTTCCATTCCCTCATCTGGCTGCTGGGACAACATGTCTCTGGTACTGTCTCCCAGGTGCACAAATCTTTGCTGGGGAGGAAAGATCGCTTTCTCCACCCTGGCCGACTGTTGAGGAGGGACAACAAACACCTCCTCTCCCTTCTCCCCCTGTATCTGCTGCTGGGAAGTGATCGCCACCTTCTCACCCTGAGCCTCCAAAACTGACACAGGTGTGGGGCAGAGGTCCTGGACCCTCTGTCCGGTGACCAGCGCTTCAGCTGGGGAAGTTCCTTGTAACTCCCCAGATACTGCTGTTGATGCTGGGCAGAAGTTAGCAGAGCTCTGCCCTGTTGTCAGCACTTCAGGTTTGGGGACGGCAATCTCCAGAGTTTCCACTGCCGATTCTCTTGCATGCTGCTGGACAGGCATATTCCTCCATCCAACCTCGTTTTGTGCAGTAACAGGTTTGTCAAGGTCAGTCAGCACTTGCTGCATCCGCCATAAGACCTCTGCGTCCATAGCTGCGGGGGCAGGTGGGCAAAGCACTCTGTTACTATGCCACATTGCCGACTCTTCAGCCAGGATTTCAGAGCTGTCTGCCGGTATTTCCTGATAGTCCCAGGCAAAGGGAGCCCCACCCTGCTGCTGAGCAGAGTCTAGCAGCTGTATGTAGGCGATCTCAAGCTCCCATTCCTGAGCGGCCAGGAACTCCAAATCTTTGTGTGCCCAGAGCACTTCCGAGACGTTCAATCTTTGCTCTCTGTGCTCCATTATTTCCTCCAAACGCCACTCCAGATCACTCCCAAAGTTGGGGTCCTCGGACAGCCTCCAGTACAACAATCCCAGGCCATTATAATCAAAGCCTTCCGTGGGCCTGTCATCCGCTGTCCACGGGCACACTTGGGCTACATACCACCGGAGGGCTCTGTAGCTCTCGTCCAAACGCATTTCTGCCCAGATCAGCCTGCTTAACTCAGCTGTCCACTCCTGCTTCGGTTGTTCCCCCAATAACAGCATTCGTACTTTATACTGCAACCAGTACCTTACATGGATGGAGGGGAGAACTTTTCCTTGGTGTTGCTGCTCACAGGCTAGCGCTTCTTTCCAGAGTTGTAGGCAAACAGAATCATACCATCCCAGCAGGACCTGCACCGATACTGATCCTCTGTGCTGTATCCGCATCTCTCGCAACCTCCTTCCGAATTCCTCTTCCATGATGACGTATCTGTACCTCTGCTATCCGGGCCTTGGATCCAGGTGATGGTTTGGATGTGTTCACGACAAGGAAGCACGATCCCACTGCTGCCAGCCAATTGTGACGGACCCCATACTCAAGATGTCTGCCGTAAATGCTTCCTCTGTCCGGTACCACACAATCCAAGACCCCTTAGCTCACCCAGTCACCAGACAACACCAGTGTAGGGTACATCAGGAATGATCTTTATTTGACATGTCACACACATTAATATAGCCAGATGACTAAAGCCTAACCCAATTAGCATGAGCTAATTATCTTAATCAACACTGGGCTCCATCATTCAATTGCAGGGTTAATTAGCACACACAACAATAGGTGAAACACTCCTAAAAGCCAGACTATACTCATTTACACAACAGACAGGCTGTCTGGAGTTCATGACATTAGCATCTCTTGCTAATATGCCAAATACACATACAGAGTCTGTGTCCTGGGGGCCAGCAGGGACCTGAATCCAAGCAACACCAGCCCAGGGGTCCCCAGGCATGCAGCCCAAAGAGCACCGTTCCCCAAATGCCAGAGCCCATAATTGCAAGGCAATAGGCTCGCATTCAGTCCCCTCCAACAGCCCCTGTCCCGGCCAGGTCTGTCACAAAAATAATGGTGGAATTATTTTTTCCTTTATTTCATTTTGTTTTTGTTACTAAGTTGTGTATTCATGTACTACCCACCAGAACATTATACCCACCCACCAGAACATGATACCCACCCACCAGTACATGATACCCACCCACCAGAACATTATACCCACCCACTAGAACATTAGGACCACCTACTAGAACATTATACCCACCCACCAGAACATTAGGACCACCTACTAGAACATTATACCCACCCACCAGAATATTAGGACCACCCACTAGAACATTATAACCACCCACCAGAACATTATACTCACCCACCAGAATATTATAACCACCCACCAGAACATTATACCCACCCACCAGAATATTATAACCACCCACCAGAACATTATGATCATCCCTCTAATATTGAGTAGGTCCCCTTTTGCTGTCATCAAGGCATGGACTCCACCAGACAAAGCATCACACTCCTCCACCAGCTTGTCTTCTTCCCATACTGCATCCTGGTGCCATCTCTTCCCCAGGTAAGTGACACACACACTAGACATGTGCAATTTGTTTCGTTTTTTTTTGTTTTTTTTGTTCGTTTTCGTACTAATGAAGGAATCGTTCGAATTGAACGAATCCAAAAAAACGAATCGTTCGAATCATACGAATCCGATTAACGAATTGTTCGAATCGAACGAATCCGAAAAACAATGAAAATCCGAAAAAAACTAATTAGAAACAACGAATGTGCGAATGAAGAAAATCCGAAAAACGAAAACAAGAACAACGAAAATGACGAAAAAATTCGTACATTTGTAGCTTTTTTTTTTGTTGAATCGGTAATTTTCCGTGTCCCTTACAATGGTGCTGCTTAACGTGCTTCGAATAGATTGAAAGAAAAAATTCGTACATTCGTAACTTTTTTTTTTTTTTCGATTCGTAACTTTTTTTTTTCGATTCGTAACTTTTTTTTTTTTTTTTTTCGATTCGTAAATTATTAAAATGTAATAATAGCATACACATTACATAAAATTATGAATTATGCTCCGATTACGAATCTACGAATGTTACGAATGTACGAATAAATACGAATGCGTCCGAATTTCAAATAAACGAATAAACTAAAATTAAACTAACGAAAAAACGAATCAACGAAAAAAAAAAACTCTTACGAATGTACGAATCGTTACGAATACGAACACCGACGACTTACGAATGTACGAATCGTTACGAATCCACGGAAACGAAAAAAACGAAACTAAAATAAACAAAATTTTTTCGGAAACGAAAAATCGAAAAGAAAATAAACACATTTTTTTGTTGTGCACATGTCTAACACACACACTTGGCCATCCACATCCCACACAGCCCCATACACAACAAACTGTAATTCCCATTTTATTTGCTTTCAACACATCAACTTCAGGGACAACATGTTCACCTGCTGCCTAATATCATAGCTCCCACCAGTCCCTGATTTGGAACAAAGTCCCTCTTTCCTCCTCATTTTTCCCTCATTCTGGTCTTATATATATAGTTGTATATAAAATGTACTATTTATCTCCCAGTGCTAAACCTTTCATTCAATTTCTAAATTGCTGTATTTGTACATTTCAAAAGCCAATATAAAGGAATTATAGAGGTAAAAAAAAGCACTTGTGGGTTTAACTAATATTTTTTTGTATAACTTGCGTTTAAGGGGGCGTGACGGGGCAGTGTGTCCTACACCTACATACATTTGCTAATAGGTGTCCCTCGTTCTCATCTCAGAAAGTTGGGCGGTGTGTAATATATCCCACCCGCTTCCAGATGCCATTATAATGAGATAATCAATGTTATTCATTTCACCTGTCAGTGGTCAGAATGTTATGGCTGATCGGTGTAAGGTACATACACACATAGCACAAGGCCGTGTTCACACTACAAGATGTTTCTCCGGCTGCAGTTCCTCTGAAATCCACAAGGTGGTGAGCTCACTTCTACCCAGATAGGATGTCTCTATGGAAGACAGGAAGTGATGTCAGATACAGACAGGAAGTTCCGGGTGAGAGGTGAGTCGGGAGGAAGTAGAGAGGAGACATTACTGGAAGTGGGAGCAGAGGAGGTAATAAGATCTTATTTTCTATTTACACCCAGTAACCCCCCGTCATGTCTGTCCTCTCCCTCCATAGTCACTGTGATGTCTTTTATCTCCAGCAGATGATGATACACACATATATAGTGTGGAGACCTAGATTAACCCCTTCAGGGGCAGAACATTTACTCATGCACAGGGCCAGAACATTCTTTTGGAGATAAATTCTAGTAATATGTTCCTATAAACAAACAGCACTGACAATAAATAGACAAGACAATGACCATCCTGGCCATACATGGCCTACAAAGGGCAATTATTACACCACACAGGCTGCCAATGGGCAATCATTACAATATGCAGCCAACACAATGATGGAGTGCAGGGGTCAGGAGTATGGAGCATAGAGCCCCTTACATTGCTCATCAGGAGGAAGAAAACATTCCACAGTCTCCCATGAAGAATATGATCCATCATTGGTGTCAGAGGGAGGAAAATACTGAGGGTTCTGAGGGAAGTAGAGGAGCTGAGGGGCTGTGAGGGTTTAGTAAAGCTGAAAGACTTTAGGGGCCTCTGAAGGGGCAATGTAGCTGAAGGACTCTGGGACCCTTGAGGGGGTAGTCCGGCTGCAGAGTGGGACCCTTGAGGGGGTAGTCCGGCTGCAGAGTGGGCCCCTTGAGGGGGTAGTCCGGCTGCAGAGTGGGACCCTTGAGGGGGTAGTCCGGCTGGATGGCTTTGAGGGAATAGGGGACTGGAGAGCTCAGGGGTCTCTGAGGGACATAAGGGGGTCTGTGGGTCTGTGATGGCCCTCCCACCCCACTTATTTTTCAGACCTTCCAGAACTGGCAACTTTAACCATCTTATTGTCTAAGTGGTCATGTGATTTTTTTTGTTCTGGAATATCAAGTAGGATGAAGAAGGACATTCCTTCACTCGTTGGTGAGCACTTGTTCTTAGAGGAGTTCTGTTCCGGCTGCAAACCAGTTCAGAAAGAAAACAAACTCAACAGTGTTAAGAGGAATATCTGATCCGGCAGGCCAAGAGGGTCCCCGGTCCTCCAAGATGTAACCAATATTACACAGTCCAGACTAAATGTGTTCCCATGGGGGACAAGAGCGGCCCCCCCTCCCACCTGAACCGTACCAGGCCACATGCCCTCAACATTGGGAGGGTGCTTTGGGGGTCTGAGACCCGCAAAGCACCTTGTCCCCATGTTGATGGGGACAAGGGCCTCATCCCCACAACCCTGGCCGGTGGTTGTGGGGGTCTGTGGGCGGGGGGCTTATCGGAATCTGGAAGCCCCCTTTAAGAAGGGGACCCCCAGATCCCGCCCCCCCCCTCGTGTGAAATGGTAAGGGGGTACAAAAGTACCCCTACCATTTCACCAAAAAAGGTGACAAAAATGGTAAAAATGACAGGAGACGGTCTTTGACAATTCCTTTATTAAAATCTTCTTTCTTCTTTCTTCTGCTCTTCCTTTCTTCATCCTTCGGTTTCTTCATCTTCTCCTTCCGGCATCTTCTTCCATCTTCTTCTTCCATCATCTTCTTCCTCCGATCCGCTTCTTCTTGCGCCGGTCTTCTCGTCCGGCATCGGCGTCTCTTTTGGGCTGCTCCTCGCAATTGGAGGCTCCCGCTGTGAGGTTTCGCTCCGGCTGACAGGTCTTTTATAACGGAGGGCACATGGTAACCCCGCCCCCTCTGACGCATGGGGACGTCATGGGGACTTCCCTATGGCTTTCCCTATGACGTCAGATGGCGGGGTCACCAGATGCCCTCCGTTATAAAAGACCTGTCAGCCGGAGCGAAGCCTCACACAGCGGGAGCCTCCCATTGCGAGGAGCGGCCCAGAAGAGACGCCGATGCCGGACGAGAAGGACGAGAAGACCGGCGCAAGAAGAAGCGGAACGGAGGAAGAAGATGGAGGAAGAAGATGCCGGAAGGAGAAGATGAAGAAACCGAAGGATGAAGAAAGGAAGAAGACCAGAAGAAAGAAGATTTTAATAAAGGAATTGTCAAAGACTGTCTCCTGTCATTTTTACCATTTTTGTCACCTTTTTTGGTGAAATGGTAGGGGTACTTTTGTACCCCCTTACCATTTCACACAGGGGGGGGGCTGGGATCTGGGGGCCCCCTTGTTTGTTTTCCAGATTCCGATAAGCCCCCTGCCCGCAGTCCCCCACAACCACCGGCCAGGGTTGTGGGGATGAGGCCCTTGTCCCCATCAACATGGGGACAAGGTGCTTTGGGGGGGACCCCAAAGCACCCTCCCAATGTTGAGGGCATGTGGCCTGGTACGGTTCAGGCGGAAGGGGGGGCCGCTCTCGTCCCCCCTCTTTTCCTGCGGCCTGCCAGGTTGCGTGTTCGGATAAGGGTCTGGTATGGATTTTGAGGGGGACCCCACGCCATTTTTTTGGCTGGGGTTCCCCTTAAAATCCATCCCAGACCTCAAGGGTCTGGTATGGATATTTAGGGGGACCCCACGCCATTTTTATTTATTTTTTTGGCTGGGGTTCCCCTTAATATCCATAGCAGACCTGAAGGGCCTGGTTATTGAATTTGGGGGGACCACCACGCTTTTTTTTATCAATGACTTCAATGAATGACTGTTCTCTGTGTTACGGATCCGACAATTCATTTTCCGGCAATAGCCGCGAGTGATTTTAAATAGCTTTTTTTTCCTGCAAAAATGACACCTTGTACAGAGACAGTTTTAAGCACGGGAAACATGCCCCCCCTTCATAGACATACTATAGAGTATATATATATATATATATATATATATATAGTATGTCTATGAAGGGGGGCATGTTTCCTGTGCTTAGAACTGTCTCTGTACAAGGTGTCATTTTTGCAGGAAAAAAAAAGCTATTTAAAATCACTCGCGGCTAATGGCCGGTTCCCGTAACACAGAGAACAATTCGAATCCAACAACTAACAAATATCTAATTTCAACTAATATGAAAGAAATTATAATAGCGGATATAACGAATGCTTTGAATGAATTCGAGATTCAGTATATCTAATATAGAGAACTGTTCCTGCACAATGTCATTTTTGCAGGAAAAAAAAAGCTATTTATAATCACTCGCGGCTATTGCCGGCAAATGAATTGTCGGATCCGTAACACAGAGAACAGTCATTCATTGAAGTCATTGATTAAAAAAAAGCGTGGGGATCCCCCCAAATTCAATAACCAGGCCCTTCAGGTCTGCTATGGATATTAAGGGGAACCCCAGCCAAAAAAAAATGGCGTGGGGTCCCCCTCAAAATCCATACCAGACACTTATCCGAGCACGCAACCTGGCAGGAAAAGAGGGGGGACGAGAGCGCCCCCCCCTCCCGCCTGAACCGTACCAGGCCACATGCCCTCAACATTGGGAGGGTGCTTTGAGGTCCCCCCCAAAGCACCTTGTCCCCATGTTGATGGGGACAAGGGCCTCATCCCCACAACCCTGGCCGGTGGTTGTGGGGGTCTGCGGGCGGGGGGCTTATCGGAATCTGGAAGCCCCCTTTAACAAGGGGGCCCCCAGATCCCGCCCCCCCCCTGTGTGAAATGGTAA
This sequence comes from Lithobates sylvaticus, assembly GCA_028564925.1. Classification (NCBI taxonomy): domain Eukaryota; kingdom Metazoa; phylum Chordata; class Amphibia; order Anura; family Ranidae; genus Lithobates; species Lithobates sylvaticus. The sequence goes on along the minus strand of CM053028.1, from coordinate 563,108,320 downwards.
GGGGGTACAAAAGTACCCCTACCATTTCACCAAAAAAGGTGACAAAAATGGTAAAAATGACAGGAGACGGTCTTTGACAATTCCTTTATTAAAATCTTCTTTCTTTTGGTCTTCTTCCTTCTTCCTTTCTTCATCTTCTCCTTCCAGCATCTTCTTCTTCCTCCGATCCGCTTCTTCTTGCGCCGGCCTTCTCGTCCTTCTCGTCCGGCATCGGCGTCGGCGTCTCTTCTGGGCCGCTCCTCGCAATGGGAGGCTCCCGCTGTGTGAGGCTTTGCTCCGGCTGACAGGTCTTTTATAACGGAGGGCACCTGGTGACCCCGCCCCCATCTGACGTCATGGGGAAAGCCATAGGGAAGTCCCCATGACGTCCCCATGCGTCAGAGGGGGCGAGGGTTACCAAGAAGAAAGAAGATTTTAATTAAGGAATTGTCAAAGACCGTCTCCTGTAATTTTTACCATTTTTGACACTTTTTTGGTGAAATGGTAGGGGTACTTTTGTACCCCCTTACCATTTCACACAGGGGGGGCGGGATCTGGGAGTCCCCTTGTTAAAGGGGGCTTTCAGATTCCGATAAGCCCCCTGCCCGCAGACCCCCACAACCACCGGCCAGGGTTGTGGGGATGAGGCCCTTGTCCCCATCAACATGGGGACAAGGTGCTTTGGGGGTCTCAGACCAATGTTGAGGGCATGTGGCCTGGTACGGTTCAGGCGGGAGGGGGGGCGCTCTCGTCCCCCTCTCTTTTCCTGCGGCCTGCCAGGTTGCGTGCTCGGATAAAGGGTCTGGTATGGATTTTGAGGGGGACCCCACGCCATTTTTTTTTTTTGGCCGGGGTTCCCCTCAAAATCCATCCCAGACCTGAAGGGTCTGGTATGGATATTTAGGGGGGACCCCACGTCATTTATTTATTTTTTTGGCTGGGGGTTTTTTTTTTATATCAATGAATGACTGTTCTCTGTGTTACGGATCCGACAATTCATTTGCCGGCAATAGCCGCGAGTGATTTTAAATAGCTTTTTTTCCTGCAAAAATGACACTTTGTCATTCGAATCATTCGAATTCATTTGAATTCATTCATTATATCCACTATAATAATTTCTTTCAAATTAGTTGAAATTCGATATTGGTAGTTGGATTCGAATAATTTGGAGCTGAAATTCGTAAACGGAATTTTTCCTGCAAAAATGACACTTTGTCATTCGAATCCATTCGAATTCATTCGAATCATTCGTTATATCCGCTATAATAATTTCTTTCATATTAGTTGAAATTCGATATTTGGTAGTCGGATTCGAATAAATTCGGCGACGAAATTCGTAAACGGAATTTCGTATTTTGTACGGAATTCGTATTCGAAAAAATTCGTACTAAGGATTCGTAAATTCGTACGAATTTCGAAAAATTCGTACGAATTACGAATTCGTACGAAACTAATCGCACATGTCTAATAGCTTTGCAAAAATTTATCTTCACCAGATTCCAACCGGAGCATGCAATGATACTGCTCCCAACATTTCCTGCAGGAAAAGAAAGATTCATTGGTATTAGAATTCCATAGCATCATGACCTCCAGAATATCTCATATCAATATCCAAAAATAATAAAAATCAAAAAAATAATAATAGTAAAAGTCCATGCAGTATATGCCGTGTATCATAGGAACAAATACAAATCATAATCTCTGTTCATTCTGCTCAGGCTCAAAGATTGTATTCGATTAATCCACCAAACCTCCCTCTTTCTCAGTTTAAGAATCTGATCACCACCTCTTTTATCCCTAATAACTTCCTCAAGGACCATATATCGCAGATCAGAATCGCAGTGTCCCTTTTCCATAAAATGCTTGGATACAGGGAAAGTCGGCTGTTTAAGTCGAATTGTACTGCGATGCTGTGCGATCCTATCCTTGATTTTCTGTGTGGTCTCCCCAACATATAATAACCCACAGGGACATATTAGAATATAAATAACATAGGAAAACTGGCAAGTATAGAATCCATTGATTGTGATTTTGTCACCACATGTAGGATGTATAAAGTGGTCACCTTTTACAAGTAGACTGCATTGAATGCATTTCAAGCAAGGGAAACATCCCTTCCTTTTGCTGCCAAGGAATGACATTTTAGATACCTTCTTCTCATCCCTAAATTCTGATGTTACTAACCAGTCTCTTATGGTCCTATTACGGCGATATGCCAGCATGGGAGTTTGCTGTAGGATTTCAATCTGGGGGTATGATCTTTTCAAAAGGGGCCAATGTTTTTTTATAATATTAAATATCTTTTCACTATAGCTATTAAACTGAAAACTAAAGGGGAGTCTAGGTTTATCCATATCATGGTGTCGATTCCTGACCACTACCACATCATTAACTACCTTTGCAAGTTCCTGCCTGATTAGATTATCGCATTTCCAAGTGAAGACTGATTACAAATTATTACAACAAAGTATTGTAGAAAAGATCACACCATAGAAAATGGGGGGAAAGTAGAAAATAAACACAGATATGAAGGTGACATTTGTGTACGAGGAACACCTTAACAATTACCACCATTTTATTCTCCAGGGCCTCTGCTTTCAGAAAATATATGTTTGGGGGTTTTATCTAATCTTCAGGCCCAAAATCTGCATTTTACCATGTGTGAAAAAATAATGCAAAACCCGCTCTGGCAGTGAAAGGGTTAATGTGAGCTAGATGGGATCACTCTGCTGTGCTGTGGTCACACTCTAATCATTAGAGCTCTCCCTAGCTGCAGCCTGGTAATAACATTGCTATTCATTTATCTGCTACATACTTCCCATCTTTATATAAATGTCTCCTGACATTTAGGGGTCTATTCATAAATAATTTACATAATAATTCACCCAATGAAAATACATGTACATTCCTTCTGTGTGAATGAGGGGAAATGGAGTTTAATTGGCTATTTGCTGGTTGAATAATTTCCATTGATTTAAAATAGAAAATACTACATTTGCCACTAGCTGGAGATAAGTGCTATTATACTTAGCGCCATCTAAAGTCCAAACATAGTATTTCTCATTTTAATTCAAAGGTTAGTCTAATAGTGTTGGCTTATTTAAGTTCTATCCTTCAGTGTGTACTGTACTGATAAGTGTATGAGTATGATCTCAGGTATTAGTATGAAGACATGTCTGATGAAGGAGACTAAGAGGTCTATTTTTCAAAAAATGTATTGGACTAATGTGACAATCATTCATCCAGCTGTTACAATTTCTAGCTGTAATTTAACACAGTGATTTCCTATGATCATCAGCTCCATCTAGTGGCCATAATCGGGTATTTTTCCTGTAATACCTCAATTAGTGCAATACTGCATTATGGTCATTAGATGGAGTCAAGGAAATCAGAGTATGAAATTAAATATGGCCAATATTCATCACAGCTGGACAAATGCCGGTCATAACCGTTAACTATTTTTTTTTTAATAGACCTCTAAGTGTTTGTGAAATCTTACACCACAAAATGTACTCAGCCAATGAGAGGTAATGGCTCCATTTTTATTTTTCTCCTGCTATCAATGGCCAACACGGTACAACACTTCATCCATGTCTTTGGTGATCTCTGATCTCCTTATCAACTGTTTCTTACATGATGAAGATCAGCCATGAAGTATATATGAGGTGTATATCAGGGTGTGCTTCTTCCCCACATGAGAGCTGTGATGTCCAGGAACATTCATATAGAAGACATTTCCCGCACTCAAGGCACTAATACACCTCAAGGGTTGTGTGGGATCCCTGATGTACAGGAAGACAGGACTTCAGTGAGGAACAATTCCCTCACTTCCCTCACTCAGGACAGGAATATGGCTTCTCCCCTGTGTGAGATCTCTGATGTCTGTAAAGATGGGACTTCCGTGAAAAACATTTCCCACACTCAGGACATGAATACGGCTTCTGCCCCGTGTGAGATCTCTGATGTCTGTTAACACTGGAATTGGCTGAAAAACATTTCCCGCACTCAGGACAGGAATACGGCTTCTCCCCCATGTGAGATCTCTGATGTGTGGAGAGATCGAATTTTCTTGAAAAACATTTCCCGCACTCAGTACAGGAATATGGCTTCTCCCCCTTATGTGATCTCTGATGTGTGTAAAGATTTGACTTCTGTGAAAAACTTTTCCCGCACTCAGGACAGGAATATGGCTTCATCCCCGTGTGAGATCTCTGATGGCTGTAAAGATGGGACTTCTGTGAAAAACATTTCCCGCACTCAGGACAGGAATGCGGCTTCTCCCCTGTGTGAGATCTCTGATGTTTGTTAAGACTGGACTTATCTGAAAAACATTTCCCGCACTCAGGACAGGAATACGGCTTCTGCCCCGTGTGAGATCTCCGATGTGTGGAAAGACTGAACGTCCGTGAAAAACATTTCCCGCACTCAGGACAGGAATACGGCTTCTCCCCCGTGTGAGATCTCCGATGTGTGGAAAGACTGGACTTCCTTGAAAAAAATTTCCTGCACTCAGGACAGGAATACGGCTTCTCCCCCGTGTGCAATATCTGATGGTTGTAAAGATGATGCTTCTGTGAAAAACATTTCCCGCACTCAGGACAGGAATACGGCTTCTCTCCAGTGTGAGACCTTTTATGCACAATAAGATGGGATTTAGAAGGGAAACACTTCCTGCACTCAGTACAGGAAAAGCTCTTCTCTGTTGGAAGGACGGCACCATCCCTCACAGTCTGAGGTTCCTCAGGATAAGAGGAATACGATGGTCCATCTACACTGTGTGGTGCCGGATGGACATTTAAGGTAGTCGGGTTTTCTCCTGGACTATACTGTTTGATGTCCTCATCTTCTACTTTACAGTCTGGAGACAAAGTGAGACAATCCTCTGAGGTTTTCCTCATCTCCCGTCCATCTACTAAAATAGAAATACAAAGATTATTACTAGACATGAGCAGATTGTTTCCCTAAACCAGGACTCCGCCCACATCAGGCAGCTTTGTCTCTGAGGATCTTACAATTCCCCCCTCAAGGTAACTAGTAAATGGGTCCTCTGTAGGGCGGCAACTAATGATTATTTTCAGAATTAATTAGTTGGCTGATTATTGTTTTGATTAATCGACTAATTGGATAAAAACCTAAAAAAAAAATTGGTGTATAATTGAGTTAATATTCTTGAATACCTATATACAGCGGTAAATATAAATATCCAGATATATAGTTGGATATTTAATCCACTCTGAGAATAACAGACAGATAGATGTATTATTAGAGGGAGAATCTGCTACATATCAGAATCAGATTTAAAAAATCAGGAAAAACTCCGGACAGCCGCACACCTGGAGAGGATAAAAATTCAATGAATTTATTTAAAAAGCAGGAATCACATCAATCCACAACACGGCGAAGCAGAAGGGGGGGTACAAACTGACGCGTTTCGCACTATGCGTAGTGCTTACTCATAGCTGAGATGAGTAAGCACTACGCATAGTGCGAAAAGGTGTCATTAGCCAGCACCTGGGGCTCCCAAACAGGGAGTAGGAGCATTCGCTCTGAGGGATCGTTCTGGAGCGGTGGTTATCTTTCCCTATATCAGAATCAGAGATCAACATTATTAAAATGTAAAAGAGGTAAAACGCTGTTTTGCAGATGATCAGACAGGAGTGTAATATAATATGATGGATGACCGACTCCCTTGTCATAGACAGGTAGGTGGGTACAAGCTCCCTGCACCTGATGTCACTTATACTGGCCGTACACAAATTTTTCTTTCAAAAAAACATTCATCCAATTTTCTAACCATTAGTGGGGTCAAATTGGCGTTCATTTTCCACCACTGTGACGGGAAAATTCAAAGGAGCAGAACAGAAAACTTTTCTTCATCGAACAAATTTTCACATCGTGTATGTGGTTTGTGGTCAGAAGTTACATTCATTTTATAATTGATTGTTAAAAGCAAGTGAAATTTTCTAATTACACTCATCCATTCATCGAATGTACAAATAATTTTCATGCAAATATTTGTATATCAAAAATCGATCCGTGTATGGCCAGCATAGGACATTTAGTAGCAGCAGCATGATTTTTTTTTTTAATCATCTGTTATAATGGGGTTAAAAATAATCCTTTATAATACAAAAACAGCAGGTAATCACCACTATAAGGGATTCATTTATACTGTGAAATAGTGAAAGTAATATATCTTATATCTTATATCATATATATAATAATAAATATACCCAGAAGTAGGATATATGGGGATTTTACCTGGGAGTCACACATGAAGATATATGGAGGTTAGAGGGGGAGGGGGGACTTTTATATTAAAGTAATACTGAAAGCTGAGACTTTTTTTCATGGTTATAATAATTTTATATATAATGCACAATACTAGTAAACTTTTACTTTATATAATAGTAATGCCTTCTATCACCTCCAGTCTAACAGCCTCCACCTCCTCTGGGGTCAGATGCTGATCTTCCCTGCACAGAGACCTTAAAGTCATTGTAAATGTTGGATTTCTTTTTTAAACAAACTTGTCATACTTACCTCTAGGGATGCACAGAACTTTTGGCGGCCGAAAAAAAATGCCAAAAATTGTGTTTTCGGCACATTACCGAGAGGAAAATATTGCCAATAATTGAACAGAAAATGGTGCCACCCATTGCAGGGGTGTCATCCTGGCATGCCCAGTCCTCCCCTCCTCCCTCCCACAGAGCGGTGATCTCTGTGTGCCAAGGAGCAGAATTGCCCGTGTTGCAGTAACAACATCCCGCCTCCTGTGATAGACATCACAATGATCCAATGGTGGGACATTGACTCTGTGACGTGATCACAGGAGGCGGGATATTGTTACTGCGACCCAGGCAATTCAAATACAGCTCCATGACAAACAGGGATCGCAGCTTTAATCCGGGCACTGGCAGGCTGCATGAGGGGCACTGGCGAGGCAGCATGACGTGCACTGGCGAGGCTGCATGACGTGCACTGGTGTAGCTGCATCTGATGGGCACAGGCAGGCTGCATGATTGGTACTGGTGAGGCTGCATCTGACTGGCACTGGTGAGGTTGCATTGATCTCCTGTATCATGTCTGCAGTCTCTGACCATATCCTGTATTATGTCTGCAGTCTCTGACCATCTCCTGTATCATGTCTGCTAGAGGTGCACCGAATGGACATTTTGCTAATACTATAGCAGTGTGTTTAAGTAAGAGATTGCAGACATGATACAAGATATATCAGAGACTGAGGACATGATACAGGAGATGGTTAGAGACTGAGGACATGATACAAGAGATGGTTAGAGGCTGGTGACATGATACAAGAGATGGTCAGAGACAGCAGACATGATACAAGAAATGGTCAGAGACTGCAGACATGATACAAGAAATGGTCAGAGACTGCAGACATGATACAAGAAATGGTCAGAGACTGCAGACATGATACAAGACATGGTTAGAGACTGAGGACATGATAAAAGATATGGTTAGAGACTGGGGACATGATACAAGAGATGGTTAGAGACTGAGGACATGATCCAAGAGATGGTTATATATAAATGGTGGTTGTATATAAAAATATAAATATTTTTTCAAAAACTGTCATTTTCAGTATCGGTTTTCTGCCTAGTGCATCCTTAATTTTCCATTTCGGCACCAAAATTTCCATTCGATGCACCCCTACTTACCTCCTCCGTGTAATGGCTTTGCCCTAATTCTCCTCTTCTGGACCCCCCCCGGGACTTTTGGCTCCTCCTGCCTTCAGAGTTCTCCTATAGGAAGCTGCAAAGTATAGTATAGAGTTCCCCTATAGGAAGGTACAAAGTATAGTATAGAGTTCCCCTATAGGAAGGTACAAAGTATAGTATAGAGTTCTCCTATAGGAAGGTACAAAAAACTTCTACCCTTAGAATCACTTGCTTCCTTCTCTTGCCCAGTACTACATGTCCCATGAGGCATTGCTCCTCACACATTTAAGTTCTCAGGCATTTACTGACATGTATGGATGATCTACTGAGCTGTATTTTCTGTATGCAGGCCAATTAATTGACTGACCAACTAATCGATTATGAAAATAGTTGACAACTATTTTCATAATTGATTTGTTGTTTCAGCCTTACATCTATGAATCTCCTCCCAGTTCATTTCTTTATTCATGGACCTTAGTCAGAGTGAGGAAACAACGAGAACTGTCTTTCATCGGAGTGACAGTAATAAGGGGATTATAGGACGAGTGTCCCCTCCCCCTCTATCACTCATTGCCATCTTCCCAACACCAGAAGTTCTGCACTTCCTTATTTAGTCCATGATTTAGTCATGAATAACAGAGGGGCTGAGCCCCACCAGAGGTCAGAGAGTGAAAATGGGGGAGAACAACCAAGATGAAGACTGGACTGATCCTGAAGACAACCATCATTGGATTATTGACTCCTCCCTCATTATCACTTTCTGTTTAAGGTTCCAAAGGATGTCATCACATTATTATCAACATGTAAAGGTCTGTGCTCCAATCATATCATCAGATATAAAAAGTCCAGCTGGTAGGAAATGAGTATAAAAGAAATCAGGACTATGTAATGTACAACTTATTATATAGGATACAATGGTTAGGATTTTATAGTATCAAAATAATGTAATGTACAACATAGAGTATATAGTGCAGGGGTCAGGAGTATGTAATGTACAATATAAATTATACAGTGTAAGGGTTTAGGACTCATAATATTGGTATTCAGTGGAAGATTAAATGTTTACATGAGACAAGTTGCCGAGGTCCCACACCGCTGCCTCCCATCTCCTGAGACTGCACTCAGTGACTTGGGTCTGAGACTATACAGACATATCTCTCCACCGGGCACAGCCAGCAGACAACAGAACAAGTAATCCTGGGAGAATTGTTCTGTCAGAGATCTTGCCATACTCGGGTATGGGGCAGAAGAGCCAAAACACATACCCCAGGTGCCTAGGTCTAGTAGCTCCTATGCTGAAAATGAACATTTTGCTGCCAGCTGAAACCCAGAATATCCATAAATCCAGTCTAGATACATAAATTGTCTGCAGCACAGAGAAGAAGGATTATCCCCCAGGCCCCACCCTACTCTGGACCAATCAGTGAGCAGTATGGGTGGAGGAATGTATTTAGTGTTAATGACCCACCTGTACTGATCTCTGTAGGAGTGTCCTTCTCTATAAATGTCCCCGTTATTCCATCCTCCTCCATAGACTGCTGATCATCCCTCACATACCTCTCTTCTTCTTCTGCTTTAACCTCAAATTCTATATCGATTGGATCTCCACTCTAAACCAAAAAAAATATCATCTGTAAGATATAAGCTTTATTATTGTGACATTACATATAAAATCTACACATTGGTGTTGATTTACTGAAGGCAAATCCACTACACACTACAAGTGCACATGGAAGTGCAGTCGCTGTAGATATGAGGGGAAGATCTGAAATGAGGGGAAGCTCTGCTGATTTCTATCATCCAATCATATGCAAGCAAAAATGCAGTTTTTTTCTTATTTTCCTTCTATGTTCCCCTCAGATCTACAGTGACTGCACCTCCAAGTGCACAGTGGATTTGCCTTTAGAAAATAAACCCCCTGTCTCCTCAAGTTCATGTTCTAGATGCTCCATCCCACCAACCTTGTAACAGTGAGGGATGGTGTGACCTTCCTGTGTGGAATCCAGAGAATACAGAGGATGGGGACATCTCTCTGGTGGGTTCCTGGTATTTGGTGGCTCCATCATATCCTTGTGTCCTTCTGAAAACTTTTCCATCACTCCATACTCATCCTCCTCTTTATACTCTTCTTTAACATCAATATTATCATCCCCGAGGTTTCCACTCTGAATATATAATAAAACATTCATTGTAACAAACATGCTGTGTATAAATCAGAACTACCAATAATTGTCAATCATCTACCTGATGATGGTGGGGGATGGTGTGACCTTCCTGTGTGGAATCCCGGGAATACAGAGGATGGGGACATCTCTCTGGTGAGTTTCTGTAGCTGGATGACTCCACCATGTTGTCCTGGTACAGATCTTTGTGTTCTTTTAGAAACTCTGACTCCTCCATCACCAAATCCTCATCATCCTCCTCTTTTATCTCTTCTTTGACCTTAACTTTAGACTCTCTCAGGTTTCCACTCTGAATATATAATAAAAATGACATCAATGGTAACAATGCAGATAATGTACAGATCCTAATGATACTATCAGTGATTGTTCCTCATCTACCTGATGATGGTGAGGGATGGTGTCACCTTCCTGTGTGGAATCCCGGGAATACAGAGGACGGGGACATCTCTCTGGTGGGTTCGCATTACTGGATCCATCTGTAGGAAACACACACACTGACTGAATACATTGTTTCTATGTGTTTATCAGGATGATGGTGGATCTAGGTGGAGCCTCCGTACTGCTCTCTCCTTTACAATAAAGTCTCCTCTTACCCGGTGATGTGAGGGGTGGCTGATTGTCCATCATGACGTCCTTGTAGAGATCCTTGTGTCCTTCTAAATACTCCCACTCCTCCATGGAGACATAGACAGTGACATCCTGACACCTTATAGGAACCTGACACACACAATGATACAGTCACCATCCAGACACATCCCTTGTCTGTTACTGGATAATGTCCCAGAATTCCCAGCACCGCTCACCTCTCCTGTCAGCAGCTCCATCATCTTCTTGGTGACTTCTAGAATCTTCTCCATGTTGTGTCTCTCAGGTTTTAGGGAGTCACATGGAGGGACTGTGATGGTCATATGATCACCTGACTTCACAAGAGGAAATCTCTGTATTGAGGAACAAATAGGAATATCATGTTAGAATCCCAGAATCCTCCTCACCTCTCCGGTCAGGTCTGTGTTTTATTAATAGAGATAAGAGTGATGTCATGTGACCTCCCAGAATCCCCCTCACCTCTCCGGTCAGGTTTGTGTTTTATTACTAGAGATAAGAGTGATGTCATGTGACCTCCCAGAATCCTCCTCACCTCTCCGGTCAGCAAGTAGATGATCTCCAGGGTGAGGTTTAGTATCTTCTCAGTCACGTGACTCCGGTCCTCCTCCATCCTCATTGGTGCCGTCATCTATGAAAGTTTCCCTGTAGACAGATAACATTGATAACAGAGAATTATCTGTATTGGTTGTACAATAATAGGATGAGGATATCAGGAGGTAATATGAAGGTCAGTATGTATTTAACTAGTTGCCGACCACCCGCCCGCCAGCCACAATTATACGGTGGCAGGTTGTCTCTCCTGAGAAAATCGCCGTTCCTGCACATTGTGGGAGCGTGCCCGCGGGTAAGGTGGATTCGATCTCTGCCGGCGACCCGCGATTGCCTTGTACACAGGCAGAATGTAAAGACGGCATTCCCCGTTCTGCCTAGTGACATGTCAGAGATCTATTGTTTCTAGTGATCGGGAAAAGTGATCTCTGTCATTTCACTGGTAGCCCATCCCCCTACAGTTAGAACACGCTGAGGGAACATAGTTAAGACATATGCTGTTTTAAATCTTTGATCTTGTAAATGTGCCTGTTTTGGGGCTGTTTTCATAAAGTAACAAGCAGAGATCACTATGGAGTCTATGTTTGTGATTACATGTCAATAACGGATTTGAGAGAAGCGGAGCTGAGCTGTAGGCGGACAGAGAAGGAGAGAGTTTCCTAAATGAAATCTATGTGAAGTTATCAGCACAAGCACCCAGTGGGGAGAGCGTAGGAGGATCGGCTGTTTTGGCGTGGATGAGAGAGATCGTGAAGGAGCAAAAGAGTGACCATTATTTGATTTTTTTATACTCATCTGTGAGGTGAGCCGGCAATCTGGCTGGTGGTGGTGTGCAGATGATACTGGTCCCAGTGAGGACGGATGAGCACAGCGGGGCAGTGCCATCTTAAGAGCATTATAGGCCCCCAGGCAATACAATGCACTGGGCTCTGTCTACACAATCACGCATGATTGCCCATCAAATAAAGCTTTACTGTGCCCATGAATGCAGCCTCACTGTGTCCATGAATGCAGCCTCACTGTGCCCACCATTGCAGCCTCACTGTGCCCGTGAATACAGCCTTACCGTGCCCACCATTGCAGCTTCGCTGTGCCCGTGAATGCAGCCTCACCGTGCCCACCATTGCAGCATCACTGTGCCCGTGAATGCAGTCTCACTGTGCCCATCATTGCAGCCTCACTGTGCCCACCATTGCAGCCTCACTGTGCCCACCATTGCAGCCTCACCGTGCCCATGAATGCAGCATCACTGTGTCAATTAATACAGACTCACCATTGCCTGGTGACACACCCACAGCGGGCATCTCCTCCTGTATTTTACAGAGCTGGCTGGGTCTGTGTTCGGCGGCCGTGCTGTAACAAGGTCCCACCCCCCTAGACAGGCTCGTGTGATAGGCGGAACACTAATTCAATCTACAATTTCACAAGCCGGTCTAGGATGGCGGGACCTTGTTACAGCGCGGCCGCCGAACACAGACCCAGCCAGCACAATGATACACAGGAAGAGGAGGAGAGATGGAAAGAGCGGAGCTGCAACTCAAAGCGGCCCCAAGGCAGATGGCCTACTGGGAAATATACCGGTAGGCCAGTCCGGCCCTGGCTGGAGTCGCTTGCAAGCAGGTGGGGCCCCCGGGCAACTGCCCAGCGTGCCCATGCAAAAAGATGGCCCTGCAGCGGATGCACATGATACTGGTTCCACTGAGGATGGATGAGCACAGCGGGGGATGGTCTCACACACTGTTTGATATAAACTAGTTCTCTATCAACACTGATGTTATTTAACACATGAAATCTTATATATATGGACTGCTTGCCCTGTGCTTTTAATTACGTATATAAGAATACACTGTAGGGAATATTGCATTTAGTTATTTCCATTTTATTTATTGGTGTTTCAAAGAATGATATATAGGTTATACAGCGCTGCACTATTATTTATTATTATTTAAGGTACTTATATAGCGCCATCAATTTACGCAGCGCTTTACATATACATTGTACATTCACATCGGTCCCTACCCTCTTACAATCTAAGGTCCCCAACTCACATTCATACACTAGAACCAACTTAGACAGCATCTAATTAACCTCCCAACATGTAGACATGTGCGATTAGTTCTGTACGAATCGAAAATTTGTACGAATTTCGGTAAATTTGTACATTTGGGAGGATCCGAAATACGAATTGCTATGCTTCCGAATTTTGTACGAAATACGAAATTTTGTTTACGAATTTCGGATCCAAATTCCGTTACAACGGAAACGTGACTGGTGTTTTGTCGACCAATCAGAGGTTTTCTTCTGCTGCTGAGTGGGGGTTGGGAAAATTACCTTTTATAATATGGGAGTGGGACACTGGTACTGGTAGATGGGAGATTCAGAATCGGACAAAATAAGAATGTTCGTTAATTACGATTATTTGTTATGATGAAGTTAAAAAACCCAGGAAGTCGGAACAGCACAGGGATGGTGGGAGCCCCTCAATGAAAAATTCATAGCGAACATTCATTATTTTTACGAAAATTTTACAAACCTAATGCAAATTCGTATTTCGTACGAATCCGAATTGAATTTCGGACACGAATTACGAAATACGAATTCATTTTAATACAAAACAAATTTATTGATGGCGCACCTGTCTACCAACATGTCTTTGGAGTGTGGGAGGAAACCCACGCCGACACAGGAAGAACATGCAGGCAGGGAGTGTCGAGGTTGGGATTCGAACCAGCGACACTACAGCAACTTTTACTGCTAGGCGAGAGCGCTACCCACTACACCACTGTACCTCCCGTATAATAATAGAACTGTGTAAAATGTGTGTGGTGGTTATTTATTATTATTTTTATTTGTTGCACTTTAGATTGTTACTATACACTTTATATTAACCCCTTGATCACCCCCAAGTGTTAGCCCCTTCCTTGCCAGTGTCATTTTTACACTGATCAGTACATTTTTATAGCTCTGATCAACGTAATAATGTCACTGCTCCCCAAAAAGTGTCATTTGGGGTCAGATTTTTCCGCCGCAATATCGCAGTCCCGTTAAAATCGCAGATCGCCGCCATTAGTAGTAAAAGCAATAAAAAATAAATAAAAGGTCACGAAATCTATCCCCTATTTTGTAGAGGCGATAACTTTTGCGCAAACCAATCAATATACGCCCGTTGCGTTTTTTTTTTACCAAAAATATTTAGAAGAATATATCGGCCTAAACTGAGGAATACATTTGTTTTTTATATTTTTTTGGGTATATGTATTATAGCAAAAAGTAAAAGAAAAATTGTTTTGTTTTTTCAAAATTGTCGCTCTTTGTGAAAAAAAAAAGACGCAGAGGAGATCAAATACCACCAAAAGAAAGCTCTATTTGTGGGGAAAAATGGTCGTCACTTTTGTTTGGGTACAATGTCGCACGGCCGCGCAATTGTCAGTTAAAGCGACGACAGTGCCGAATCGCAAAAAACGGCCTGGTCATTAAGGAGGTAAATCCTTCCAGGGGGTGAAGTGGTTAAGCACTATGGTCCCCAGTGGGGAAATATTTAATCTGGAGAGTTTAGTGTTCACTATGATTCTTGGGGTCCGGGAGTCTCGTAAAATGTGGCCTTCTGGATCACAAATTCCATTCTCTATGTTGGGTGTGAGAGGAGGAGGAGATCCAGGAATCAGGATAAAGGTCAGGACAAGCAACAGACGAGCGCATCCAAGAGATGAAGCCGGGGTCACTACACAGAAAATCAATCCAAGGAAACAACAGGCAGGACGAGGAATAGCAAGAAGGAGCTCAGAGACAAATGAGAATATTGCTCAGCCAATGGGAGATTATCTCAGCATGACTTACATAATGAAGGAGATGAGGGGGAGGGGAGGAATACAATAGTGCAGCGGAGAGGATTCCCCCATCCCCCTCCAATGTGTGGATGGGGGAATCACTTCAGTTTTTTCCTCTCATCCCACTGGATGAACGATAACACTGAACCATGTATGGCCAGCTTTGGAAGGAAGATATATTAAAGCACCGAAAAGTGGAACTTCCGCTCATCTGATTCCTCCCCCCCTCCGGTGCCACAATTGGCACCTTTCAGGGGGGAGGGGGTGCAGATACCCATCTAATACAGGTATCTGCACCCACCTCCAGGAATAGACTCCCACGGGATTCACGCCCATTTCCGCACCCCCCGCTGTCTCCAGGGAAACACACAGGTCACAGGAGATAGTGGGGGCCACTTACAATGCGCACTAGGGAACCGGAAAGTGAAGCCGCAATGCTTCACTTCCTGATTCCCTCAATGAGAATGGCGGCGGCAGCAGCCGAGAACTGAGCGATTGAAAGTCAGCAGCTGTAATATTTGTAGCTGTTGGCTTTTAATATTTTAGGTGGACTCCCTCTTTAATCATCAACTGATCCCCCTGAAGGGGTTAATCTTCATATCCACACTATATATGTGTATCATCATCTGCTGGAGATAAAAAACATCACAGTGACTCAGGGGCGGACTGACCATTCGGACACTCGGGCACTGCCGAAGGGCCCCATCAGGGTTGCCAGCCTCAGTAAAACCAGGGAGAGTATGTAAAAATCATTTTTTTTTTACATCTGTTTCTGAAATGTCCCTTGCCGACATCCTTTTGGTCTAAAAATCCAGAGATTATAGCTGCCCCACCTCTCCAGTACCTTCTCAGCCAATAGAAACATGTATGTGTATACTGTGTGATTGTATACTGTGTGTGTGTGTGTGTGTATACTGTGTGGCCCCATAACCTCCTATTGCCTGGGGGCCCCATGAGTTGTCAGTCTGCCCCTGCAGTGACTATGGAGGAAGAGGACGGACATGACGGGGGGGGGGGGGGGGGTTACTGGGTGTAAATAGAAAATAAGATCTTATTACCTCCTCTGCTGCCACTTCCAGCAACGTCTTCTCTCTACTTCCTCCCAACTCACCTCTCACCCGGAACTTCCTGTCTGTCATCCATAGAGACTTCCTGTCTGGGTAGAAGTGAGATCACCACCTTGTGTAGATCAGAGGAACTGCAACCTGAGAAACCTCTTGTAGTGTGAACACGGCCTTGTGCTATGTGTGTATGTACTAGACATGTGCAATTCGTTTAATTTTTTTTCGTTTTTTTTTTTCGTTTTTTTTTTTCGTTCGTTTTCGTACAAATGAACGAATCGAATGAATCCGAATAACGAATCGTTCGAATCGTACGAATCCGATTAACGAATCGTTCGAATCAAACGAATCCGAAAAGTAACGAAAATCCGAAAAACCAAACAACGAAAATCCGAAAAACGAAAAAAGGAACAACGAAAATGAACGAAAAAATTTGTACATTCGTAACTTTTTTTTTTGTTGAATTGGTAATTTTCCTTGTCCCTTACAATGGCGCTGCTTAACGTGCTTCGAATGGATTGAACAAAAAAATTCGTACATTCGTAACTTTTTTTTTTGATTCGTAACTTTTTTTTTCGATTCGTAACTTTTTTTTTCGATTCGTAACTTTTTTTTTTCGATTCGTAATGAACGGATTGAACAAAAAAATTCGTACATTCGTAACTTTTTTTTTCGATTCGTAACAATTTTTTTTTCGATTCGTAACTTTTTTTTTTCGATTCGTAAAACTATTAAAATGTAATAATAGCATACACATTACATAAAATTATGAATTATGCTCCGATTACGAATCTACGAATGTTACGAATGTTACGAATGTACGAATAACTACGAATGCGTCCGAATTTCAAATAAACGAATGAACGAAAATTAAACTAACGAAAAAACGAATCAATCAAAAAATAACTCTTACAAATGTACGAATCGTTACGAATACGAACAACGACGACTTACGAATCATTACGAATACGAACAACGACGACTTACGAATGTACGAATCGTTACGAATCAACGGAAACAAAAAAAACGAAACGAAAAAAAACTAATTTTTTTCGGAAACGAAAAAAACGAAACGAAAATAAACGAATTTTTTTGTTGTGTACATGTCTAGTATGTACCTTACACCGATCAGCCATAACATTCTGACCACTGACAGGTGAAATGAATAACATCGATTATCTCATTATAATGATATCTGGAAGCAGGTGGGATATATTACACACCTCACAACTTTCTGAGATGAGAACGAGGGACACCTATTAGCAAATGTATGTAGGTGTAGGACACACTGCCCCGCCACGCCCCCTTAAACGCAAGTTATAAAAAAAATATATTAGTTAAACCCACAAGTGCTTTTTTTTTTACCACTATAATTCCTTTATATTGGCATTTGAAATGTACAAATACAGCAATTTAGAAATTGAATGAAAGGTTTATCACTGGGAGATAAATTGTGCATTTTATATACAACTATATATAAGACCAGAATGAGGGACAAATGAGGAGGAAAGAGGGACTTTGTTCCAAATCAGGGACTGTTGGGATCTATGATATTAGGCAGCAGCTGAACATGTTGTCCCTGAAGTTGATGTGTTGAAGGCAAATAAAATGGGCATTACAGTTTGTTGTGTATGGGGCTGTGTGGGATGTGGATGGCCAAGTGTGTGTGTGTCACTTACCTGGGGAAGAGATGGCACCAGGATGCAGTATGGGAAGAAGACAAGCCGGCTGAGGCAGTGTGATGCTTTGTCTGGTGGAGTCCATGCCTTGATGGCAGCAGAAGGGGGACCAACTCAATATTAGAGGGATGATCATAATGTTCTGGTGGGAGGGTATCATGTTCTGGTGGGTGGTACATGAATACACAACTTAGTAAGAAAAATAAAATGAAACAAAGGAAAAAATAATTCCACCATTATTTTATTCTCAGCAGGAGAAATAGATGCTAATAGGCTGCAGGAGATCTGCTGAAAAAAAGGGGGGTGACAATAAGCTGCAGGAGATCTGCTTCTCTTCAACCCCCTCCTTTTTTCTTATCAGATCTCCTGCAGCCTATTAGAACCCATTTCCCTTTCTATGTCTCAGCAGATCCCCTGCAGCCTATTAGCACCCATGTCCCTTTCTATGTCTCAGCAGATCTCCTGCGGCCTATTAGCACCCATTTCCCCATTAGAGAATAAAATGGTGGTAGCTCCAATTTTTTATGTCACACAATATTAGTGAAATGGTTTAGGAAGCACAAAATGTCAGTAAAAAACTCAGTAAAGGTAATTTTGGGGCCACAGAGACAATCTGAAGTTGTGTACAAGTCAATGAAACCCCCGACACTCCCAGCTGAGAACAATGAAGGAGATTACTATTCCAGTCCTCCAAGCCGTGTTCTGTCTGGGAAGGTCGGGGAGTCAATATTTCCCCAGCTGGCAGAGACAAGACTTCTTATAGAGTGTCAGCTTCTCGCATCGTCCAGAATCAGGAGATGGGTGATAAATACAATGACCCCTCCCCTTATATCCATAAATCCCGCCCTCTTATCATCAAAGTAAAAGATGTGACAACATCTGTGATAAATCATTGATGCATTTCACCTCATCGATAAACCATAAAGTGACATCAAAGTCCATCCAACGTCTCCTTTATACTTCAATAAATGATATCACCACCAATTGAACTCCCTGTGCTCACACTCAGATCCCTCATCCATGCCTGCTGTGATTCACCAGATCTCCATCATTTACCTTGTGGGCGCATGAATCTTAATAAGTGGCCCTTCTTTAACAGGGGCTCCTTAGGCACAATAGCTTTGGAGGAACCCCTTTTAAACAGGGGGCTGGATGAGAAAAACTTGGAGCTGGACTAGGCAGTAATATATTTCTATCCCCCTTGGTGGGAGTGGAGATGACCCCATCTATAAGGATATACAGTACATACACACACAGCACAAGGCCGCACCCTATGATCAGTCACAAATCCTCCACAGCACTTGATATGTTTCGGAAAGAACGCTGGAGGCAGCACAGGACAGTAGCACACTACCTCTCCTCAGACGTTTTCCTGCACCATGTATATCTGCATGTCTGCTGAGTTCCTTTGGCTGCGGAACTAAAAAATTGTCTAAACTCCACAACGGACCGGTGGTGATCTCACTTCTACCCAGACTGGAAGTGATGTCAGATACAGACAGGAAGTTCCGGGTGAGAGGTCAACATCCTCCAGAACTTCTTCCTCCAAATCTCAGTATATGCTCCAGAAAACCGTGTGTAGTGGACTACAAAACACCTCCTTCTCCAAACACCAATCCGGTGCCCTCTTGGTGCTCACACTCAGATTGTGCGTTCACCAGATCTCCATCACCCTCTTAATAAGTGGCTCCACAATAGCTTTGGAGGAACCCTGGATGAGAAAAGCTGGACTTGGCAGTAATATATTTCTATCCCCCTTGGTGGGAGTGGAGATGACCCCATCTATAAGGATATACAGTACATACACACACAGCACAAGGCCGTGTTCACACTACCAGACGTTTCTGCAGTTCCTCTGATCTCCACAAGGTGGTGATCTCACTTCTACCCAGACTGGAAGTCTCTATGGAAGACAGGAAGTGATGTCAGATACAGACAGGAAGTTCCGGGTGAGAGGTGAGTCGGGAGGAAGTAG
This sequence comes from Lithobates sylvaticus, assembly GCA_028564925.1. Lineage (NCBI taxonomy): Eukaryota > Metazoa > Chordata > Amphibia > Anura > Ranidae > Lithobates > Lithobates sylvaticus. Next base: position 563,088,779 of record CM053028.1, on the reverse strand, counting down.
AGAAAAGACGTTGCTGGAAGAAGCAGCAGAGGAGGTAATAAGATATTATTTTCTATTTACACCCAGTAACCCCCCGTCATGTCCGTCCTCTTCCTCCATAGTCACTGTGATGTCTTTTATCTCCAGCAGATGATGATGCACACATATATAGTGTGGAAACCTCAGATTAACCCCTTCAGGGTCAGAACATTCCCCACTTACAGGCCCAGAACATTCTCTTCATTTTGGAGATGTGTCACCTTTCCCACCAATCACCTTCTCACCTCATCAGTCTATACTAACAGATTATTCCACTTTTATTAGTGCTGACAATTGGAGAATCCTATGACTTCACACTGACCTCATAGCTCCTCCTCCCAATGTCCCTCCATCTGGCACTTTTTTTTTATTTAATAGTTTTAGGATGTGGGCGGACCCTTGGCATCCTCACAAGAAAAACAAGACTGTTGTAATGACACCAGAATTCTTTTATCCTGCATAGTGTGGGGGTCCTGTGTGGGTAAATTATACCTCAGCCTGAAGTGGGGCTTTAATAAAATGGAGACCTGAATGGTGAGGTGAGGAGGATTCTGGGAATATCATTTGATTTTTACTATTTGTGTTCAGATCTAGAGTTTTCCTCCTGTGAAGTCTGGAGATCATATGACCATCACATTGCCTCCACCTCCCTCCCTGATAGAATAAAGAAATACAAAGAAGATTCTAGAAGTCACCAGAGAGATGATGGAGGCGAGGTGAGCGGTGCTGGGAATTCTGGGACATTATCCAGTAACAGACAAGGGATGTGTCTGGATGGTGACTGTATCATTGTGTGTGTCAGGTTCCTATAAGGTGTCAGGATGTCACTGTCTATTTCTCCATGGAGGAGTGGGAGTATTTAGAAGGACACAAGGATCTCTACAAGGACGTCATGATGGACAATCAGCCGCCCCTCACATCACCGGGTAAGAGGAGACTTTATTGTAAAGGAGAGAGCAGTACGGAGGCCCCACCTAGATCCCCCATCATCTGATAAACACATAGAAACAATGTATTCAGTCAGTGTGTGTGTTTCCTACAGATGGATCCAGTAATGGGAACCCACCAGAGAGATGTCCCCGTCCTCTGTATTCCCGGGATTCCACACAGGAAGGTCACACCATCCCCCACCATCATCAGGTAGATGAGGAACAATCACTGATAGTATCATTAGGATCTGTACATTATCTGCATTGTTACCATTGATGTCATTTTTATTCTATATTCAGAGTGGAAACCTGAGAGATTCTAAAGTTGAGGTTAAAGAAGAGATAAAAGAGGAGGATGATGAGGATGGGGTGATGGAGGAGTTTCTAAAAGAACACAAAGATCTGTACCAGGACACCATGGTGGAGTCATCCAGCTACAGAAACCCACCAGAGAGATGTCACCGTCCTCTGTATTCCCGGGATTCCACACAGGAAGATCACACCATCCCCCACCATCATCAGGTAGATGATTGACAATTATTGGTAGTTCTGATTTATACACAGCATGATTGTTACAATGAATGTTTTATTATATATTCAGAGTGGAAACCTCGGGGATGATAATATTGATGTTAAAGAAGAGTATAAAGAGGAGGATGAGGAGTATGGAGTGATGGAGGAGTTTTCAGAAGGACACAAGGATATGATGGAGCCACCAAATACCAGGAACCCACCAGAGAGATGTCCCCGTCCTCTGTATTCCCGGGATTCCACACAGGAAGATCACACCATCCCCCACTGTTACAAGGTTGGTGAGATGGAGCATCTAGAACATGGACTTGTGGAGACAATGTGTGTTTTTTTTATTTTAGCTTATATTTTACATGTGATATTGTTTCTCATTCTCTTGGTTTAGGCTGAAGATCTGATAGATATAAAAGTTGAGGTTAAATCAGAAGAAGAAGAGAGGTATGTGAGGGATGATCAGCAGTCTATGGAGGAGGATGGAATAACGGGGACATTTATAGAGGAGGACACTCCTACAGAGATCAGCACAGGTGGGTCATTAACACTAAATCCATTCCTCCACCCATACTGCTCACTGATTGGTCCAGAGTAGGGCGGGGACTGGGTGATATCAGCCTGTAATCCCCTGGTCACTTTCCTGAGCTGTGTTCCCCGTCCTGTATTCCTGTATTTCTCTCGGATAATCTTCCTTCTCTGTGCTGCAGACACATTTTATGTATCTAGACTGGATTTATGGAGATTCTGGGGTTCAGCTGGCAGAAAAATGTTCATTTTAAAAATACACGTCTAGCAAGATCTCTGACAGAACAATTTTCCCGGGGTTACTTGTTCTGTTGATAAAAAGTATACCTCGCTAAATGCTAAAAAATTACATACAGGTAATACATATAGGTGATACACTGGTGACAATTAATAAAATGAATTAAACAGTCCCCAGTGAAAAAAAGTCACTTGTGCCAATGGAACAGTATCCAGTGCTATGACTTGAGTAATAGATGGATGATTCCGTGCTTCTTAAGTGCTTCAAATAGGGGGCCCCCCCTAGTAAATGTGCACTCACCCCTGGGAGTGGACCAACTATCGCTAGTTAGGTCAAATGTGCGTGTGGGGCGACTCCTGTGGATATCCTCCGGACCGATGATTGGCAGCAGTGAATGTTCCTCATATAAATAGATATAATAGAAAAAGCCTCATTGCGCAGTACCGTTGATGAAGAGCTTTTCATTCCCAAAAATATAAAGATGTTCAACTCACATGTATGAGTGCCTAATGTCCTGGCACCCGGAGTGAACAGCAGGTATAAGTAAATCCGTGAAATCCGCCTGGTTAGTTCATACAACCGCTTGCTCAGTAAAGGGCTTGATTTCTGGGTTGAAAGCGTGTCATGAAAATGTGACTCAACCTCTATGCATTTCGGCCTATCAGATTGGCTGTCCTCAGGAAGTTATTGAGGGAATGTCGGTGCCAACTGGGGCCCTTTTGGTGACACTTGATGTTGAAGCACTATACTCCAGCATCCCTCACGGACGGGGAGTCAGTAAGGCGCCGACATTCCTCAGGGAACTAGACCATACACAATGGAAGTATAGTGAATTTCTTCTCAGATTACTATACTTCATTCTTACTCACAATTGGTTTCTTTTTTAGACACCCATTATTTCCAGGTACAGGGGGCCGCTATGGGCACACGTTGTGTACCTGCCTACCCAAACCTGTACCTGGGGGGATGGGAGCGGGAATTGTTTGCAAGTGAAACGTTAAGCACATATTCCGATCAGGCCCTGTGCTGGTTCCGTTTTATCGATGATATTTTTATTATCTGGACAGGCACGGCTGAATTGCTAACTGAGTTTGTGGATTGTATTAACTCAAACAATTACAATCTTAAATTCACATTAAATTATCATCCCGTACAAATCACTTTCCTAGATCTCCAGATAGATGTGGATCCCAACCATTGCCTAGCCACAAATGTATATAGAAAGGAAACATCAGGCAATACAATTCTACATGCGGATAGTGCTCACCCTATTTCCTTAGTGCATATAGTTCCCTATGCACAATATCTACCACTTCGATGGAATTGCACCAAATTTAGTGACTTTAAACCACAGTCAGCCCTCCTTAGACAACGTTTACTAGCATGTGACTATAGAAAATCTTTACTCAGAAAGGAATACAAAAAAGCTTTAACAAAGGACAGAAACTCGCTGGTCTATAAGACGGCCCAAAAAATGAGGGACTCCCATTCTTCCACAGTAAAATGTATCACTACATTTTCTTCCCAACATTCTCAAGTGCACCAACTACTAAATAAACATTGGCATCTTCTTATAAATGACCATGTTATTTCCAAATATACTCGATCTACCCCAGAGATTGTGTTCTGTAGGAACACCTCTCTACGGGATAAACTAACCCAGAGCCACTATATTCCCATCTCTTGCCATAATAGAATGCCTAAAGGTATTTTTACATGTGGATCCTGTGACATGTGCCCCTGGGATCGGGAGGGAACCCTCTACATGCTTCCCAATGGGGAGATTTTCACTCCTTGTTCTTTCACGAATTGCAATAAAAAAGGGGTGATCTATTTGATGCAGTGCCGTTGCAGATCGTTTTATGTAGGTAAAACGATCCAACATCCAATGATCATATCCTTTACTCCTCTAATGGAAAAACGATCACCCCAGTCAGTCACCACCTTGATCTGTACCATAGATTTGTGTCATTTATGGTCCTGGAGGTGATACCCCATAATCCGAGAGGAGGGAATTGGGATAAGAGAATCCTACAAAAGGAAACCTTTTGGATAGAACGATTGAATGCTATCAAATCTCCAGGTTTGAAGGAAGTTCTCTCATATAAGCCTTTCTTGTGAAAAATGCCGTATCCTTGTGGGAGAGGAACCCGTCCTCCCCCTTCCAAAAACTAGCACTTTCTTTCTCTCCTTGGCAAAAAATTACTTTTTTTATCAACAAAAATGTATTTTTGAATACTGTACATTTGCTCTGACACGGACCTATTGCATATTCCGATACAAAGTTTCCTTGATTGCTAATATTGTCATATTACAACCAAAAACATAAATGTATTTTATTGGGATTTTATGTGATAGACCAACACAAAGTGGCACATAATTGTGAAGTGGAAGGAAAATTATAAATTATACAAATAAATATGTGAGAAATGTGGGGGGGGGGCATTTGTATCCCCCCCCCCCCTTTACTCTGATACCCCTAACTAAAATCTAGTGGAACCAATTGCCTTCAGAAGTCACCTAATTAGTAAATGGAGTCCACCTGTGTGTAATTTAATCTCAGTATAAATACAGCTCCTCAGAGGTTTGTTAGAGAACCTTAGTGAACAAACAGCATCATGAAGGCCAAGGAACACACCAGACAGGTCAGGGATAAAGTTGTGGAGAAGTATAAAGCAGGGTTAGGTTATAATAATATCTCCCAAGCTTTGAACATCTCACGGAGCTCTGTTCAATCCATCATGGGAAAATGGAAAGAGTATGGGACAACTGCAAACCTACCAAGACATGGCCGTCCACCTAAACTGACCGGGCCGGGCAAGGAGAGCATTCATCAGAGAAGAGCCAAGAGGTCCATGGTAACTCTGGAGGAGCTGCAGAGATCCACAGCTCAGGGGGGAGAGTCTGTCCACAGGACAACTATTAGTCGTGTTCTCCACAAATCTGCCCTTTATGTAAGAGTGACAAGAAGAAAGACATTGGGGAAAGAAAGTCATAAGAAGTCCTGTTTGCAGTTTGTGAGAAGCCATGTGGGGGAGGGGAGCAAACATGTGGAAGAAGGTGATCTGCTCACATGAGACCAAAATTCTACTTTATGGCCTAAAAGTAAAACGCGTGTGTGGGGAAAACTAACACTGCACATCACCCTGAACACACCATCCCCACAGTGAAACATGGTGGTGGCAGCATCATGTGGTGGGGATGGTTTTCTTCAGCAGGGACAGGGAAGCTGGTCAGAGTTGATGGGAAGATGGATGGAGACAAATACAGGACAATCTTACAAGAAAACCTTTTAGAGTCTGTAAAAGACTTGAGACTGGGGTGGAGGTTCACCTTCCAGCAGGACAACGACCCGAAACATACAGCCAGAGCTACAATAGAATGGTTTAGATCAAAGCATATTCATGTGTTAGAATGGCCCAGTCACAGTCCAGACCTAAATCACATTGAGAATCTGTGGCAAGACTTGAAAATTGCTGTCCATAGACGCTCTCCATCCAATCTGACAGAGCTTAAGATATTTTACAAAGAAGAATTGGCAAAAATATCCTCTCTAGATGTGCAAAGCTGGTAGAGACATCCCCAAAAAGACTTGTAGAGAAAGGGAGTTCTACAAAGTATTGACTCCGGGGGGTGCCATACAATTGCCCCCCACACTTTTCGTTTTGTTTTTTACAAATAAATATGTGAAAACAATTTATCATTTTCCTTCCACTTCACACTTATGTGTCACTTTATCTCATAATTTACCAATAAAACACATTTACATTTTTGGTTGTAACATGACAAAAGGTGGGAAATTTCAAGGGGTATGAATACTTTTTCAAGGCACTGTATATATGGAACATTAATGTTATCATGACTATTGTCATCGTTGATTCATTATATCTTTTTCGTGTAGGTTTTACCTTTTGTGAACACAATTTGTCACTGGGGGAGGCATCCAGGGTATGAAGGCTGGGGACACCCCGAGTCTCCTTTGGAGTCTGTTATGCGGTTGGCAGTGCCGTTCACCTGGCCTTTCAATTGGGCTTGGAAACTATATGGGGTGGCAGTGTGCACAGCACTCAGGGAGTTCACTAGAGGGTGCTTAGCCACTCTGTGTTTCCCCTGTTTGCTGTCAAGTGGCTGTTTGGATCGCCTATGGAGCCCTCCACTTAGACCTATAATTTCCCATGGAGTGATGACGTGTGCGGTACTGGAGGTGTACACCAGAGGGCACACTGCCACTCGGTGACTCCTTCTTGTCTTTGACGCGCCCACTCCTCCCTGCACTTGTCAGGTGCTTTGTGGCCGTCACTTCCGTGTATGGCAGCAGCCGTGAGTGCACATGGACCGACCTAGGAGGCGCATGTGCAGGATGAACGGTCGGGCTAGGAGCATCACACGCTGTCCAGATAGCGTGCGGACCCCCTGATCTGGATGGGTATTTAATGGAGGGTTTGTTTGGCACCATTTAGGCAGGACGTGGTCATTCCTTGGGACCCCGGAGCTGTAGGATACATGGCATGGGCCAAATATACTGGTAAGTAGGCTCCTCTTGCAATAAGCAAGGGAGCAGATTTATACACCTGTTTATATGACTTATTACTAAATGGTGCCTTTTTATTTATTTGTAATACCCTCAGAGCCATGGATGGTACTTACCCTCCCTGTCGGTTTTCCGGAGTGTGGCTCGGAGTTGAATTTCAGTACCATTAGTGGTAACCCCGAGCCACACTCTGGATTGCATTGCAGGATCCTGGTGCGGTGTACTTACCTTGTCCCCAGGATCCTGCAATGTCCCTTCCGCTGTGTCCGTGGGCTCTGTCCTCCTCCCAAAGCCTCTGTGTGCCAGGATCTGTTCCCTGCGAGCGTCGCAATGCACGGGGGTGGAGCCCGACCGCAAATAAAAAAATCATAACACATACAGTACACTGTAATCTTACAGATTACATTAATGTATGAGATTATTTCACATCCTTTTTGTCCCTAGCGGTCTGTCCAGTGCCCTGCATGCAGTTTTATATGATATATACTGTTCTTTCTGTCTGGAAACTGGAGATTGTCCATAGCAACCAAAAAGTGTCCCTTTACATCAAAAGTGGTTTTAGACCAGCTAGAAAACAGTGATAATAAATTAGAACTCGTGCAGAATTGAGCGATAGTGAATCATGGGGAAATTAATTTCATTATTATACATTTTTTAATAATTATTTATTATATTTATAATTTATGATTTTGTGTTTCAAACTTTATCATACCCAGGATGTCTACTAGACTCTTGTTTGAACAGATTTAAGTGTGTTATTGCTAAGAATTACAGGCCTACAATATAAAAGGCCAAATTTCTATGCAAAATAATTGTACCGCTTTGAGACGCAAAAATCTGACATAATCATCCCGCCAGGGAGGTTAACCTAGCCTTCAGCTGGTCACCTTTGATGCAAATAGATATCTCTCAGTTCATGTCCAATATACACCTCTCCTGGCTCTGCAGTTTTAAGGTGCCCCAATGAGCTCCAGTCGCCTTATGGTGACCGGGAACCCCCTGTGAAGTCTTTTTGTGTTACCTGCCTGCCCCACCTCAGTGACAAATTCATACTTCTTCTTCTTTACACATATATTCATAGAGCTCCAGAAGAAGCTTGTCAAGAGCGTGAAACTGGTCGAGCAAATTTTCAATGTACCCTTTGAATATCGAAGCAGAATTGACCTATTCCAGCTTGGCTCTATCAACCCCTCCATGCATGACTACTGTATGATAAATGATTAGGTCATCTTATATATGTGTGTGTGTGTGTGTGTGTGTGTATATATATATATATGTGTGTGTGTGTGTGTGTGTGTGTATATTATTATATATTATACAGGATTTATATAGCGCCGACAGTTTACGCAGCACCTTACAATATTAGGGCACACATTACAATACAATACAATTTAATACGGGGGGAATTAGAGAGCCCTGCTCGTTAGAGCTTACAATCTAGGAGGGAGGGTCAAGTTATACAAAAGGGTAATAGCTGTGGGGGATGAGCTAATGGAAAAAAATAGTGCAGTTGTTAGATGGAGGCAGGATAGGCTTCTCTGAAGAGGAAAGTTTTCAGGGATCGCCTAAAAGTGGATACATTTGGAGACATTCTGACAGATTGGGGGAGTGAATTCCAGAGGAAGGGTAAGGCTTGGGAGAAGTCCTGGAGGTGGATATGGGAGGAGGTGATGAGGGAGCTAGAGAGCAGGAGGTCTTGGGAGGAACGAAGAGGGCGATTAGGTTGGTATTTTGAGACTAGGCTAGTGATGTAGCTGGGGGCAGAATTGTGGATGGCTTTGTAAGTAAGTGTTAATATTTGGAATTTAATTCATTGGGCAAGTGGCAGCCAATGGAGGGATTGGCAGAGAGGGGTAGCAGACAATGTGCGGTTTGTAAGGTGGATGAGTCTGGCAGCAGCATTCATAATGGACTGAAGGGGGCATAGTCTATTTAAAGGTAAGCCAATGAGGAGGGAATTGCAGTAGTCAAGGCGAGAGATAACCAGGGAGTGAATCAGGAGCTTTGTGGTTTCATTGGTTAGAAAGGGACGTAGTTTAGAGATGTTTCGGCGGTTGAGGCGGCAAGCTTTGGAAAGTGATTGGATGTGGGGCCGAAAGGAGAGTTCAGCGTCCAGGATAACACCTAGCACGCTGACATGTGGGGATGGGTGGATGGTTGTCCCATTGCTCTTGACAGAGAAGTCAGGGGAAGAGGCACGTGGGGGAGGAAATATTATAAGCTCGGTTTTGGACAAGTTGAGTTTGAGGAAGTGGTGTGACATCCAGACAGATATGTCTGTTAGTAAGTTAGTGATGAGGAGACTGATGGAGTGAGTTGAGGGGTGGAGAGATAGATTTGGGTGTCGTCAGCGTAGAAATAATATTGAAAGCCGTGAGAGGCTATCAGCTGACCCAGGGAGGAGGTGTAGATTGAAAATAAAAGAGGTCCAAGAACAGAACCTTGGGGGACCCCGACAGAAAAGGGAAGAGGAGTGGAGGAAGTAGAATTGTAAGTGACACTGAAGGTGCATTGGGATAGGTAGGATGAGAGCCACTGAAGAGCACAGTCACAGAGACCGAGGGAGTAAAGTTTTTTGAGGAGGAGGGGGTGGTCAACCATGTCAAAGGCAGCTGAAAGGTACAGAAGTAGGAGTACAGAATAGTGTCCGTTGGTTTTTGCAGTTAGTAGGTCATTTGTGAGTTTTACAAGAGCAGTTTCTGTGGAGTGTTGAGGGCGAAATCCAGATTGAAGGGGATCGAGGAGGTTATTCTTAATGAGGTGGTCACTCAGTTGGTTGTAAACCAGGCATTCAAGGAGTTTAGAAGAAAAGGGGAGCAAGGAGATAGGGCGTAGGTTGTTAAGATTGGTAGGGTCCAAGGACGGCTTTTTAAGTATGGGAGTGACCAATGCATGTTTTAGAGCATTGGGGAAAATGCCAGACGTGAGGGAGAGATTGAAGATGTGAGTTAGAGTGTGTAGGATAGAGTCAGATGGCAACCGTAGTGTTTGAGTGGGAATAGGATCCAGGGGGCAGGTGGTTAGGTGGGCGTTAGAAAGGAGTTTAGCAACTTCGTCTGTAGTAGCAGTTTTGAATAAGTGTCAAGGGAGTGTCAAGAGTACCTGTTGTAATGGGGTCTTAACTGGGGGAGATACCTGTAGAGTGGAGATTTCATCACAGATTGTATCAATCTTGTTTTTGAAGTGATTAGAATCTCCTGGGCAGTGAGTGAGTCAGTGGGTGGAGGCGGTGGAGGACGAAGTAGAGAGTTGAAGGTAGAGAAAAGTTTACGGGGACTGGACGAGAAGGTGTTAATAAGAGTTGTAAAATAGGTCTGCTTGGCAGTGTGGAGGAAAACATAGTATTTTTGGAGGGCAGATTTGTATTGGTTGAAGTCTTTGAGAGACTTGGTCTTGTGCCACAGACGCTAAAGAGCACGACTACGTTTTTTGGGAGTTTTTGTGTCATCTGTTTGCCAGGGTTGTTGTTGTTGTTGCCAGGGTTGTAGGAGTCGAGGCCTGATTCTGCATGTAGTGAGAGGAGCGAGCTTGTCCAGGGTGGAGGACAGGGATTTATTGTAGATGGAAGTGGCTTGGTTGGGGCAGGACAGGGGTGAGATTTTGTCATAGAGGTGGTCAGTAGCAGAATAGAGGAGAGAAGAGTTTAAGTTGCGAAAGTTTCTATGGGTGATGGTTAGGCGATTGGAGGGTAAGGTGTTGGAAGACAGGGAGAGAGAGAAACGAATAAGGTGATGGTCGGAGAGAGGAAAAGGATTGTTTGAGAAGTTGCATGGAGTGCATAGGTAGGAGAATACAAGGTCAAGGGTGTTGCCATCAGAGTGAGTAGAAGCCTGTACACATTGCTTCGGGTCAAATGAAGAGGTTAGACTGCCGCCGCGCTAGCTCCGTGACCTGGCATGGATTTAAAGGGAATCCCCACGCCGAAAAAAAAAAACGGCGTGGGGGTTCCCCCCAAATCCATGTCAGACCCTCATCCGAGCACGCAGCCTGGCAGGCCAGGAAAGGGGTGGGGACGAACGAGCGCCCCCCCCCCCCCCCCTCCTGAGCCGTACCAGGCCGCGTGCCCTCAACATGGGGGGTGCCCTGGGGAAAGGGGGGCCGTGCGGCCCCCCCCACCCCAAAGCACCTTGTCCCCATGTTGATGAGGACAAGGGCCTCTTCCCGACAACCCTGGCCGTTGGTTGTCGGGGTCTGCGGGCGGGGGCTTATCGGAATCTGGGAGCCCCCTTTAATAAGGGGGCCCCCAGATACCGGCCCCCCACCCTATGTGAATGAGTATGGGGTACGATGTACCCCTACCCATTCACCTAAGGTGTAAAATGTAAAGTACAAAAACACACACACTTTTGAAAAAATATTTTATTGCACTGCTCCGGGGGTCTTCTTCCGTCTTGGGGGTCTTCTCGCCGGGCTCCTCCGCTCTCTTCTGCTCTTTTACCTAGCTCTTTCACGAGCGGGGGGAGTCCGGCTACCTTCTTCGTCGTCGCCGCCGTCGTCTGGGGGTCTCGATCCGCCTTCGGGGGTCTTCCGGGGGTCTCTTCTGTTCTTGCGGCGGTCGTCGTCTTCCGCGCCGCCGGCGCCGCCTTCTTCTTCTTCTTGTCCTTCTTGTTCTTCTTCTTCTTCCGATGTTGACCCGTCGCTGTCTCTGCCCGGAATGCCTGTGCCGCTCTGCGCTCGGACTTATATAGGGGCATGGGGGACAGGGTCACATGCACATGTCACATGGTGACCCCGCCCCCTTGTGTTGTCACAGTCCCGGAGGATGCTGGGACTGTGACATCGCAAGGGGGCGGGGTCACCATGTGACATGAACATGTGACCCTGTCCCCCATGTCCCTATATAAGTCCTAGCGCAGAGCGGCACAGGCATTCCGGGCAGAGAGAGCGTCGGGTCAACATCGGAAGAAGAACAAGAACAAGAACAAGAAGGACAAGAAGAAGGACAAGGCGCCGGCGGCGCGGAAGACGACGACCGCCGCAAGAACAGAAGAGACCCCCGGAAGACCCCCGAAGGCGGATCGAGACCCCCAGACGACGGCGGCGACGACGAAGAAGGTAGCCGGCCTTCCCCCGCTCGGTAAAAGAGCTTGGTAAATGGCGGGGGAGTCCGGCGAGAAGACCCCCAAGACGGAAGAAGACCCCCGAAGGCGGATCGAGGCCCCCAGACGGCGGCGACGACGAAGAAGGTAGCCGGACTTCCCCCGCTCGGTAAAAGAGCTTGGTAAATGGCGGGGGAGTCCGGCGAGAAGACCCCCAAGACGGAAGAAGACCCCCGAAGGCGGATCGAGGCCCCCAGACGGCGGCGACGACGAAGAAGGTAGCCGGACTTCCCCCGCTCGGTAAAAGAGCTTGGTAAATGGCGGGGGAGTCCGGCGAGAAGACCCCCAAGACGGAAGAAGACCCCCGAAGGCGGATCGAGGCCCCCAGACGGCGGCGACGACGAAGAAGGTAGCCGGACTTCCCCCGCTCGGTAAAAGAGCTTGGTAAATGGCGGGGGAGTCCGGCGAGAAGACCCCCAAGACGGAAGAAGACCCCCGGAGCAGTGCAATAAACTATTTTTTCAAAAGTGTGGGTGTTTTTTTTACTTTACATTTTACACCTTAGGTGAATGGGTAGGGGTACATCGTACCCCATACTCATTCACATAGGGTGGGGGGCCGGTATCTGGGGGCCCCCTTATTAAAGGGTGCTCCCAGATGCCGATAAGCCCCCGCCCGCAGACCCCGACAACCAACGGCCAGGGTTGTTGGGAAGAGGCCCTTGTCCTCATCAACATGGGGACAAGGTGCTTTGGGGTGGGGGGGCCACACGGCCCCCCTTTCCCCAGGGCACCCCCCATGTTGAGGGCACGCGGCCTGGTACGGAAGTTTAGAAGTATCAGGAGTGTTTGTATTAGCAGGGATGTTGAAATCACAGAGAAGGATTGTGGGAATTTCTGAAGAGAAAGTAGGGTATCCGGGCAGAAAACTCATCAAGGAAAGTAGATAATGGTCCAGGGGGGCTGGTAGATCACATCAGTTCTTAAGGAAGTTGGAGAGAATAGACGTATACAGTGAGCTTCAAATGATGAGAGGGAAAGAGGGAGGGGAGTGAATAACCTGGAAGGTGCTTTGGGGGGATAAGAGGAATCCCATGCCACCTCCCTTGCATCCATTAGGCCTAGGGGAGTGAGTCCAGAGAAGGCCACCCTGGGAGAGGGAAGCAGGCGAAGGGGTGTCCGATTCGTGGAGCCAGGTTTCGTGACAGCAAGTAGATTAAAGGGAATTAGTGACAAAGAAGTCATGAACAGCGGTGAGTTTGTTGCAGACAGAGTGAGCGTTCCAGAGGGCACAGGAGAGGGGGAGGCTGGCGTTGGGAAGAAGAGGAACGGAGACTAAATTGCGTAGATTGCGACTACTGCCAGAGGGGGTAGGGTGATGGGCGTGTTGGGAACAGTAAAATAAGGGATGCCCTGGGTTAGGGGAAATATCTCCAGCGGTTAGGAGAAGCAGAAAAGTAAGGGAGGTAATATGAGAATACGATTTGTATGAGGGGACATGCTTCAGTATCCTGGGGGGTTTGTTAGCAAGTGGGCTTAGAGTTAGAAAGAGGTGATGAGTGCAGAAGTAGGGAGAGGGGAGAAGTGGGGGTGATATGTACAGATTGCGGGGTGAAGAAACGTGAGTTTGAGCAGACAGGCTGCAATTGTGAAAAGGAGGAGAGGTAAAGAGTGCATGTTTCAGAGAGGAAGGTGAGATCATTTGGAAATGAGGTCAACTGCGGTCTGCTGTGGTTTGCTTTGTGCCAATCGCTGAAGTGCCACTTATTTAAAGAACCCCTGAATGTGCAGCCCTCTGTATGGGTTCCCCCATAAAGACGGCCTTGTTTTTATACTGTGTTGGGTGTGGGTTGAATCTGGCAGCTAGCAGAGCAAATCTTTTCACATCACATTCAAATTGCAAGAGGACCAAAAGGCCAAAATTGTAAAGATAAGGGAACCCATAATTTAGGTAAAGACTTAATAGCTAAACAAACATGGAAATAATGTGAGCATGGCTACAGATTGAGTCGAAACAGCGGTGTGTGTGTGTGTGTGTGTGTGTGTGTATGTTCATTTGTAAAGCCATAGGGAACCTTCTGGTCTATCTACCAACCCAGTCCATGTAGGTTCAGGTTGAACTCTGGACTGTTTGGTTGGTCCCTGATACATGATTTTAAACCACATTCACTTTGTAAATGTTTTTTATTCTTGTCCTAGTCTTTTTCATGAATGATTTTTAATAAATAAATACTGTTATTTTTTTTAACGAGTACAATATGCCTGAAAAGTACATTTTTCCAATTCCTATATATACTCATTTTAGGACGTGGATTAGTATATCATTAACTGTGTTGTCCACAGAGCCCCCCTGGGGTGGCAACACTAAACATACTCAGGAATTGTAAGATCCTCAGAGACAAAGCTGCCTGATGTGGGCGGAGTCCTGGTTTAGGGGAACCAATCTGCTCATGTCTAGTAATAATCTTTGTATTTCTATTTTAGTAGATGGACGGGAGATGAGGAAAACCTCAGAGGATTGTCTCACTTTGTCTCCAGACTGTAAAGTAGAAGATGAGGACATCACACAGTATAGTCCAGGAGAAAACCCGACTACCTCAAATGTCCATCCGGCACCACACAGTGTAGATGGACCATCGTATTCCTCTTATCCTGAGGAACCTCAGACTGTGAGGGACGGTGCTGTCCTTCCAACAGAGAAGAGCTTTTCCTGTACTGAGTGCGGGAAGTGTTTCCATACTAAATCCCATCTTATTGTGCATATAAGATCTCACACAGGAGAGAAGCCGTATTCCTGTCCTGAGTGCGGGAAATGTTTTTCACAGAAGTCCCATCTTGACACACACCAGAGATCTCACACTGGGGAGAAGCCGTATTCCTGTCCTGAGTGTGGGAAATGTTTTTCACGGAAGTCTCATCTTGACACACATCAGAGGTCTCACACAGGGGAGAAGCCGTATTCCTGTCCTGAGTGCAGGAAATGTTTTTCAGATGAGTCCGGTCTTTCCACACATCAGAGATCTCACACAGGGGAGAAGCCGTATTCCTGTCCTGAGTGCGGGAAATGTTTTTCACAGAAGTCCAGTCTTTCCATACATCAGAGATCTCACACAGGGGAGAAGCCATATTCCTGTCTTGAGTGCGGAAAATGTTTTTCACAGAAGTTGCATCTTGACACACATCAGGGATCTCACACGGGGGAGAAGCCATATTCCTGCCCTAAGTGTGGGAAATGTTTTTCACGGAATTCCCATCTTTACACACATCAGAGATCTCACACGGGGGAGAAGCCGTATTCTTGTCCTGAGTGCGGGAAATGTTTTTCATGGAAGTCCAGTCTTTCCATACATCAGAGTTCTCACACAAGGGAGAAGCCGTATTCATGTCCTGAGTGCGGGAAATCTTTTTCACATAAGTCCAATCTTTACACACATCAGAGATCTCACACAAGGGAGAAGCCGTATTCCTGTCCTGAGTGTGGGAAATGTTTTTCACAAAAGTCCATTCTTTCCAGACATCAGAGATCTCACACGGGGGAGAAGCCGTATTCCTGCCCTGAGTGCGGGAAATGTTTTTCACAGACGTCCAATCTTTCCAGACATCAGAGATCTCACATGGGGGAGAAGCCGTATTCCTGTCCTGAGTGAGGGAATTGTTCCTCACTGAAGTCCTGTCTTCCTTTACATCAGGGATCCCACACAACCCTCGAGGTGTATTAGTGCCTTGAGTGTGGGAAATGTCTTCTATATGAATGTTGCTGGACATCACAGCTCTCATGTGGGGAAGAAGCACACCCTGATATACACCTCAGATATACTCCATGGCTGATCTTCATCATGTAAGAAACAGTTGATAAGGAGATCAGAGATCACCAAAGACATGGATGAAGTGTTGTACCGTGTTGGCCATTGATAGCAGGAGAAAAATAAAAATGGAGTCATTTCCTTTCATTGGCTGAGTACATTTTGTGGTGTAAGCTTTCACAAACACTTAGAGGTCTATTTTTAAAAATAAATAGTTGAACAAATGTGACCAGCATTATGATCATTGGCTCCATCTAGTGGCCATGAGGTATTGTGCTTTTTTTTTACTGATTGAGGCAAAATGTTTTATTATGGCCACTAGATGGAGCTGATGATCATAGGAAATCAGTTAAAGTTAAATTACGACTAGAATTTGTAACGAGTGGATGAATGTTTGTCACATTTGTGCAACATATTTTCTTTACATAGATCCCCAAGTTTCCTTTGTCAGGAATAGTTTCATACTAGTACCTGAGATCATACTCATGCACTAATAATTACAGTAGACATTGCAGGATAAAAGTTATTTAAACCAACAATATTAACTGATTCCCGCCCACCCTAAAGTACAATGATGGTGGGACTGCTATTGTTCTGGGAGGACGTCATATGACATGCTACCATTCTTGCTGAACATGTATGCTCACGGAGGAGAGTAGCGAGGTGATCGGTGGTGCGCTGTGCCCCTTGGACACTGTGCATCACCGTTTGTGGTAAAGAGCTGATGACATTCGTTCTTTACCATGTGATCAGCTGTGTCCAATCACATGTAAACAAATGCTGGTTATCGGCATTTTCTTTCCTCAGAAAATAATATTTATTGAAAAAAATACATAGTATAGTAACAGTGTTCAAAAGGTTAAAAATCATATGAAATGATACAATTTGTACAATGAGCCCTTGTGCGTCTACGCGTTTCGCACGGTCAAGGTTCAAAGACGTAACAAAAAGAGGAGAATGAATCTCACTGTCTTAAGGTGGTCTAAACCTCATGTACAAATCTCCAAAGGCCGGAAAAATTCCAAGTATGTGGAATGTATCTAGCAAGCTGTAACAGGGTAAACAGCTGGGTACTTATTTAGTATCCCTTCCCTATATTATATATTTCTCACCTGTGTGCCATACTCTGTTGTTTCTCCTTGGTTTGGGTTCCCTATGTTCCGCCCCCCCCCCCCCCCCCCCCCCCCCCCAGACTGGATTGTGGATTCCATCATTTGCCCCCATATTGATGTAAGCTGTGCAGTCTATAAATATATAATCTAATAAAGTGTGTAATATGAATGACAGTATTGAAATCAAAATATATACTTACCTTATCTTGTGTTTGTCTGTTTGATGATGATAGTGATGTTTCCCTCAAAAGCATACAGTCCTAAAAAAAGCTATTCAGGAAAACGCGTTAACCGTTGGACAAGATCATCTGGACTATAGAGAATATTGTTACACCTAATTAGTTGATGGTCATTGGTGTCCTGTATGATATATGGGGAAACATTACATATAGAGAATATACTCCTCTAGTGGACATTTGTGAAAGTCTTTTATATATATATATATATATATATATATATATATATATATATATATATATATATATATATATATATATATATATATATTTTTTTTTTTTTTGTTTTTACATTTTTTTAATTTTTTATTTTCTGTATAGCAGATTGTGTTGCTTAGAAAGTCTAATTAAAGCCAGACAATCAGCTTCTTCCTGTTCTTCAGGGACATCCTTATTTCTCTTTATCTGAATTCTGCATGGGGACCTCTCACTTCCTGAAAACGCTGTCCTTCTCTTCTACACAGGCATGCCTACTGTTCATTCTAACTGCCCCTGTCTTGCCCAGCCCCACCCCCTGTCTTGCCCCACCCTTCCTGTTTTGCCCAGCCCCACCCACATCCCTCCTATCCTTAGACAGAGAAGGAGAACTTCCTGTTTTGGTTCCGAGCTGCCTGAGAGAGACAGAGAACAGACAAGCCTGATAAGTTTGTTCTGCTCAGTGCAGCACATGGCGGCACACACAGAGACACACACTTCTTACAAGCCGTTATATGGCTTCAACTTTCAAGTGGAAGTCCAGTCAAAAGTAATATTTTTCCCATCTATGCGCCTTTGAAAATCAGCAACTTTGAAAAGGTGCCTGCCCTACTTTGATGCAACTTTTGATGCGACTTTGATCCAGAGTGTAAAATTGGATCAAAGCTGCACTCAAAGTCGCACTCTAAATTGCACAGCTTTGGGTCGCGCTAGTGGAAACGTAGGCTAAGGCTAGAGTGCGACTTTGGAGTGTGACTTTGAATGCAGCTTTGTTCCAACTTTACACTCTCTGGATCAAAGTCGCATAAAAGCATTGCTGGTACCTTTTCAAAGTCGCATAGATGGGAACTATTGAAATCCATGGGCTGTGACTTGTCATGCAACTTTGTGTCCAAAGTCACATGACAAGTCGCACTAGTGGAAACAGAGCCTTAGCGTGGTTGCCTGTACTGTGATCATTGTAGACTGTGAGCTGAGATCCCAGAGAACTTCCAGCTACACTGGCAGTCCCCCCCCCCTTGTGTCCAGCTCCCTTCTCCTGTGCTAGTCTTCATTCAAAGCCCAGCACAGCTATACTGTATATGTGCACTGCACCCCCCCCCCATGTCCTGTGTGGATGGGGCTTTTTTTTTCTTTATTTTCTCATGAATTAGGATGTACAATGAGAGAGCACTGGGCGGGAACCTATGATTAGCTCCTGCTCCTCCCATCTTATATACGCCCACTGGCTACACAGGAACAGTGCCCCTTCCTAGCTTTCGGTAACCACACCCACTGGCTGCTTTTATGCTCAGAAGGAAGTAGAATTGAAGTCATGTGACAGCACTGGAGACTGCAAAATAAAGGTAGAAAAACAATTTTTTTCATTTTGAGACAAAATTATTCGGTTTGCACTAGAACTTGTGAACAGGCAAAAAATTTGTGCAAACACTGTTAAAGTCTATGGGACACGAACATGAAAGATCAAAAGTGCTCAATTTAAAGGCTTATATGCAAGTTATTGCCATAAAAAAGTGTTTGGGGACCCGGGTCCTGCCCCTGGGGACATCAAGTATCAATTCAAAAAAAAGTTTTTAAAACAACCATTTTTGCAGGAGCAGTGATTTTAATAATGCTTAAAGTTAAACAATAAAAATTAAATATTCTTTTAATTATTGTGCCTGGGTGGTCCCCTTAGTCTGCCTGTAACGTAGCACATCTGTGTGATGATGTGTTTTACAGTCCTACTGCAAAATGGCATTGCTAAAGAAAAAAATGTCATTTAACTCTGTTTGCGGCTGTAATGTATTCCCAGACCCTGGCAATATAGATAAAAAATCACTGATAAAATTATTTAAAAAAAAAACTGCATGGGGTCCCCCCAAAATACATACCAGACTCTTATCCAAGCAAGCAGCCTTTGAAAACCCCTACCCATTCACCAAAAAAAGTGTCTGGGGATGTCCATCCATCTTCTAAAACGCTGCCCGATGGACCCAAAAAATAGAAAAAAAAAATGAAAATACCCCGCCTCCATGTGAGGCCTCCCGGCGCCTGCTGTCTTTTCGCTCTGACAGCTCTTATATAGGCAAGGGTGGGGTCACCCACTTATGTAACAGGATGACCCTGCCCCCTCTGATGGCACATTTCAGAAGGGGAGGGGTCAATCGGTTATGTCACCGGTTGGCCTCGCCCTTGCCTATATAACAGCTGTCACAGACAACAGTCAGCCGGTCGCCTCCCATTGAGGTGGAGATTTAATTTTTTCCCTATTTTTTGTGTTCGGGCGGCGTGATTGAAGATGGATGGACTTTGCGGGACACTTTTTTTTTTTTCTAATAAAAAAATTGTCGAAAACCGTGTATTGTGGTTTTTACTTTTTGACACTTTTTTTGGTGAATAGCTAGGGGTAAAATGTACCCAATATCCATTCACATGGGGGGTAGCATCTGGGGGCCCCCTTGTTAAAGGGGGCTTCCAGATTCTGATAAGCCCCCAGCCCACAGACCCCCACAACCACTGGGCCAAGGTTGTGGGAACAAGGCTTTTGTCCCTATCAACATGGGGACAAGGTGCTTTGGCGGCAACCCCAAAGCATCCTCCCCATGTTGAGGGCATGTGGCCCGGTATGGTTCAGGAGGGGGGCAGCTCTCTTTTCCCTCTCCTTTCCTGTGGCCTGCCAGGTTGCGTGCTCGGATAAGGGTCTGGTATGGATTTGCAGTATGTATGGATTTTTGTATGGCACTGCAGAATATATACTATACGGACTGCAGTATATATACTATACGGACTGCAGTATATATACTATACGGACTGCGCTATATACTCTGAACAGAAGTATATATACTATACGGACTGCACCAAAAATATTGTTGAAAGCTAGCAGAATCAAGATTCAGGAGGAATAGGATAGGCAGTCTTAAAGGGATCCCAGAACCATAGCAAATTCAATAAGTTACATCAGCATCAGCGGCTTGATCTCTGCTGATCCAGGACTGATTAATTTTTATAAATGTGAGCCTATCAATGGAGTCTGTGGACAGGAGTCTCTGATTCATTACAAACCCTCCAGCAGTACTAAATGTGTGTTCAGAAAGCATGCTGGATGCAGGACAGACCAGTAGCTTGATTGCATATTGAGCAAATGTTGGCCAGTGGTCCACCATCATCAAGACACTGTAACCCAGTGGATGCTCTGTTGGAAAGGTCTCCAAGACTGCTTTTGCCCCTAGATATTCCTGCACCATGTAATGCAGATGCTGGCGATGGTTGCTTGAACCTTTCAGACCTTGGCGCTGAGGACTGAAAAATAGTTTAAAGGCATCGGTCAGCCAGCCACATTCTCCACCGCTTTCTTTGAACGAAGAACCGAACAAAGCCTCAGAAACACGTTGTCCGGCACCAGGAAATGGTAACTTCCCAGGGTCTGAAAGGCGTTACTCAAACTTTTCTTCAAGGCCTCCTGAAGATGATTCATTCTCTGCTCTCTCTGCGAAGGCAAGATGAGTTCTGCAACTTTACCCTTGTAACGAGGGGTGAGCCGAACACCCCCGGTTCGGTTTGCACCAGAACATGCAAACACCGTTAAAGTCTATGGGACACGAACATGAAAAACTCATGCTCATTTTAAAGTCTTATATGCAAGTTATTGCCATAAAAAGTGTATGGGGACCCGGGTCCTGCCCCAGGGGACATGTATCAATGCAATTTTTTTTTTTAAAAACAGACGTTTTTTACAGGAGCAATTTTATATATAATGCACAATACTAGTAAACTTTTACTTTATGTAATAGTAATGCCTTCTATCACCTCCAGTCTGTCAGCCTACACCTTCTCTGGGGTCATATGCCGATCTTCCCTGCACAGCGACCTTAAAGTCATTGTAAATGTTGGATTTCTTTTTTTTTTTAAACAAATTTGTCATACTTACCTGCTCTGTGTAATGGGTTTTACACAGAGCAGTCATAATCCTCTTTTTCTGGATAGAGTTCCCCGATAGGAAGGTACAAAGTATAGTATAGAGTTCCTCTATAGGAAGCCGCAAAGTATAGGAGTTCTCCTATAGGAAGCTACAAAGTATAGTATAGAGTTCCCCTATAGGAAGGTACAAATTATAGTATAGAGTTCTCCTATAGGAAGCTACAAAGTGTAGTATAGAGTTCTCCTATAGGAAGCTACAAAGTATAGTATAGAGTTCCCCTATAGGAAGCTACAAAATATAGTATAGAGTTCCCCTATAGGAAGGTACAAAGTATAGTATATAGTTGTCCTATAGGAAGGTACAAAGTATAGTATAGAGTTCCTCTGTAGGAAGATAAAAAAAACTTCTGTCTTTGGAATCACTTGCTTCCTTATCTTGCCCAGGACTACATGTCCCATAAGGCATTGCTCCTCACACATTCAAGTTCTCAGGCATTTACTGACATGCATGGTTGGTGTAATGATATGTAAAAAAATAATGCATTCTATACGCAGGACAATTAATCGACTGATCAACTAATCAATTATGAAAATAGTTGACAACTATTTTCATAATCGATTATAATAAATAACGAGAACTGTCTTTTATAGGAGTGACAGTGATGAGGGGATTATAGGAAGAGTGTCCGTCCCCACCCCCTCTATCACTCATTGCCATCTTCCCAACACAATAAGTCATGCACTTCCTTATTTAGTCCATGATTTAGTCATGAATAACAGCGGGCTGAGCCCCACCAGAGGTCAGAGAGTGAGGATGGGGGGGAACAACCAAGATGAAGATGGGATTGAAACTGAAGACCACCATCATTGGGTTATTGACTCCTCCCTCATTATCACGTTCTGTTTAAGGGTCCAAAGTTTGAGGATGTTATCACATTATTATCAACATGTAAAAGTCTGTGCTCCAATCAAATCACCAGATATAAAATGTCCAGCTGGTAGGAAATGGGTGTAACAAAAGTGAATACATATTATGTGTATATATAGCAGTGGATAGAGGGGAGAGTCAGGACTATGTAATGTACAACATATTGTATAAGATACAACAGATAGGACTATATAGTATCAGAATGATGTAATGTACAACAGAGTATATAGTGTAGGGGTCAGGAGTATGTAATGTACAACATAGAGTATATAGAGCAGGGTCAGGAGTGTGTAATGTACAATATAGAGTATATAGTACAGGGGTCAGGAGTATTTATTGTACAACATAGAGTATATAGTGCTGGGGTCAGCAGTATGTAATGTACAATATAAATTATACAGTGTAAGGGTCAGGACTCATAATATATTGGTATTCAGTAATCAGTGGAAGATTAAATGTTTACATGAGACAAGTTGCAGAGGTCCCACACCGCTGCCTCCCATCTCCTGAGACTGCACTCAGTGACTTGGGTCTGAGACTATACAGACATATCCCTCCACCCGGCACAGCCAGCAGACAACAGAGTAAGTAATCCTGGGAGAATTGCCATACCCGGGATCTAGTAACGTCTATGGTGAAAATGAAAATGAACATTTTGCTCCCAGCTGAACCCCAGAATCTCCATAAATCCAGTCTAGATACATAAATTGTGTCTGCAGCACAGAGAAGGAAGGTTATCCGAGAGAAATACAGGAATACAGGACAGGAAACACAGCTCAGGAAAGTGACCAGGGTATTACAGGTTGATATCACCCAGTCCCCGCCATGTATTTAGTGTTAATGACCTACCTGTGCTGATCTCTGTAGGAGTGTCCTCCTGTATAAATGTTCCCATTATTCCATCCTCCTCCATAGACTGCTGATCATCCCTCACATACCTCACTTCTTCTTCCGCTTTAACCTCAAATTCTATATCGAGAGAAAATGAGAGAGAATATCACCTGTAAATTATAAGCTTTAATATTGCTACATCAGATAAAAAATCTACACATTGTCTCTAGGAGTCAATGTTCTAGATGCTCCATCCCACCAACCTTGTAACAGTGAGGGATGGTGTGACCTTCCTGTGTGGAATCCCGGGAATACAGAGGATGGGGACATCTCTCTGGTGGGTTCCTGGCATTGGGTGGCTCCATCATATACTTGTGTCCTTCTGAAAACTCCTCCATTACTCCATACTCTTCATCCTCCTCTTTATACTCTTCTTTAACATCAATATTATCATCCCCGAGTTTTCCACTCTGAATATATAATAAAACATTTATTGTAACTAGAGATGTGCTGAACACCCCCCTGTTTGGTTTGCACCAGAACTCCCGAACATAGAAAAAGTTTTGACTGAAACAGTGAACCCTAATAAAGTCTATGAGACCCAAACTTGAAAAATCAAAAGTCCCCATTTTGAAGGCTTATATACAAGTAATTAGCCATAAAAAGTGTATGGGGGCCGGGTACTGCCCTGGGGGACATGTATCAATGCAAAACATTGCTTTTAATAAGATTGTTTTTCCAGGAGCAGTCATTTTAATGATGCTTAACCACTTGCCTACTGAAAGGAAATAAATCAAGATTAGGGGTTTCTCTCTCTTTGTCTGGTAAGGTGTACTGTCTTACTCCGTCAGGCCTGGAGATTTGCCCTTAGAGATAAAGAAACATACAGCCAGGTTCTCTCCAAGCAAATCTAAATCTTTATTCTTGGGTGTGAATATAAGAGGGGCTTTCAGAAAGTACCGCCCTTAGACAAATTATCCAATCATATACAGAGACACATAAGTACAGTCTGACGCCCACAGTGAAACTAATTATTTCTAAAATATCACGTGCTTTACAAGAAATGAAACAGAAGATTACAGTATTATGGAAAAACAAAACTAGATTAGCAAGACTTGAGCATATTTCACAAAATGGATGTTAGAGACACAAAATGGAAGCTGACTATAATACAAAGAAGTAGTTAAACTAAATATCCCTTCAATCCCCTCTTAGATCATATAAGATGATCTCTACATTCTATGTTGTGCTTTAATACTTCTTTGGGGCTGTGGCATAGATTGCCTGATGACTCTTCATGTATGTCATGTAAGGTAGAACCTTATCATCAGGAGATCGAAGGTGCGCAATTATGTAAGTGCAACATTTAAAACAGAAGTAAAGAATCAGAGCAAGGATAAATATCATAACAAGGACAATGTCTTTTAACCATAAAAATATACCTCCAAGCCCAAATCCTGCATTGGCAAATGGGCTCCATGTTTTAGCAATGTCCCTAGCTTCCTGCTGGAGCTGGCCTCTAGTGGATGTCCCCTTTTATAATCCCCTACCACTCCCATGACAGATAACAAGGATGCAAGGTAACACCATCCCTTAACATGGAGGGGCACCCAGGGATAACACACTTTCCTACAACATACATAAATACTTTGTCCCAGTGCAAAAGGTCTCTTAGCGACAAACTCATGAGTGTACTTGTCCTGTGTTGCGATTATAAATTAGTGTAATATAGCACCTACATTTTTAGAGAAAAAGAAAAGTTATGCAAAGTACAGTTTAACCCTGGGTCAGATACTTGAACAGTGAGCAGGCAGGGGCAGAGACTCTGGATTCGCACATGGAGATATTAAATATTGACCTGCTGCAGAAAGAGGGGTTAGTCTGTGTCTCATTCCCTAAATTAAAACACCAAACAGGGGAATGACTTCTACCTGCTATTAGAAAGGTAACAATGTTGTTTTTGTACAGAGTGGATATGTTAGTCAAGAATACAGGAGGAGTCTCGTTGAGAAAGGAGGAAATATTTAAAGGTACAGCCAAAAGGGCAATTCGGGCAGTGCTAGGATGTAATTTGCTACATATCCAACATTCTTTATACCCTGATTTTTTAGCATAAGCATACTTAAATTTTAGCAAAAGCATCTTATCAGTAAAACTATCTCTCTCTTGGTTCTAGCTTGTGTCAATATAATGTTCTTGTGTGTGTGTGTGTGTTTGTGTTCCCACAGATACTTTTAATTGCACCCAAATCTTCAGGGTGGTAGATACAGTTAGTGGTGATCCAGGTGGGTAGGAACACTGTTAGAGAGATCAGGGTCAGTGGGCAGAATGCCTTGTCAGAAGTCTGTGGTGAAGTAAGCGAGGTCATCTTCTCTGGCCGGACCTGCTTTCCCAGGAACTCCTTCATCTGCTTGGACTTCTGCTTGAGGGCCTCCTGTATCCAAGATCTCCTTCCTGCTCTTGGGGCTTTGGGCAACCTTTTTTTTACTCTGTTGGCATGGATCCAGGACTGGCAATTTTTCCACTAGGATGGCTGTTCTGGTCACTGCAACCACTGTGGTAGGAGGTCCAAAGGGATACTCTTGCTTCTTATTTCTGTTCAGCTGTTGGACCACCACGGTGTCTCGCAATTTGAAGGGGTGAGTAGCTTCCTGTGAAGAAAAAGGAGAGGTGCGAGCAACATTTCTCTCAACTGTTTACAATGTTTCAACCAAATACCTTACATATTCTTCCTGTAATAAGTCTAAATCTCCCTTTTCTATCATTAAATGTGCTCTGGCCCATGGGGTGGGAAAAGGTCGACCCATCAAGATATCAAAAGGTGAATACACTGTTGTCTTGGAAGGGTCATTCTTATTTCTGCCAGGACTGCTGGGAGGACCTTCTTCCAGTTGACAAAGGTTCCTCCTGTGGCCTTTCTTATTTTGTATTTTATTGTTCTATTCATTCTTTCTACTATCCCTGAGCTTTGAGGGTATTAGGGAATGTGAAACTTCCGTTCTATCTTGAGAGTTTTTACCAAGTCCTGGCAGACCCTTGATACAAATGCAGGTCCATTGTCTGTCTGAGTTTATAAGAAGTGGGCATCCCCATCAAGGAATGATTTCCTGAACGAGGATCCTCACTACTGTTTGTGTGTCTTCTTTTGTGGTTACAAAAAGTTCAACTCATCTTGAGAACTTGTCCACGATTTCCAAAAGATATTCCTGTCTTTTGCCTAGTTTGGGTATGTGTGTGAAGTCAATCTGCAAAATGTGTAAAAGGAGTTGTTGGATATATCAAGTGTTCATGTTTGGCCTTGTGTGGGTTGTTCCTGATACATGTGATGCATCTTGCTACATAAAATCGGCCAGGAAAGTTCTGTAATGTAAAAGTCTTTCTCCAATAGTTCACAAGTGGCTTTCCAGCCTCTGTGACCTATTCCATGGAACTGGGAAATAAAAAGTGATGCACTAGCTACTGGTATACATGGCTTCCCCTCTTTGCAGAGAAGTCCAGTCTTTGGATCTTTCTGCACACCTATTTTGGCCAAATCTCTGAGATCAGCTTCTTCTGCACATCCCTGCAAATCTGAAAGAACCTGATCAAAAAAAAAAACAACAATTCTGTTGCTAGCATGGGCATTTGGATCTGTGCATTTTGTGAAGTAGCAGCTTGTTTAGCAGCTAATCAGCCAGAGCATTTCCCTTGGCTATCTGTTTGTTGGCCTGTGTATGCTCTGCAGTGTTGTGGAAGATACATCAGACCTGGGTGATGTGTCTTGGTGAATGAGGTTTATGCAATCATGTTGTGGCACAACCTCATTCTGCTCTCCTTTTAATCCTAAAAGGGCGTTTGGATTGGTGCTGCTCCTGAAGTGGGAGAAGCATATTTGATAAACATGTGCGATTAGTTTCGTACGAATTCGAAATTCGTACGAATTTACAAATCCGTAGTACGAATTTTTTCGAATACGAATTCCGTACGGAATACGAAATTCCGTTTACGAATTTCGTCGCCGATTTTATTTGAATCTGACTACCAAATATCGAATTTCAACTAATATGAAAGAAATTATTATAGCGGATATAACGAATGATTCGAATGAATTCGAATGACAAAGTAATTTTTGCAGGAAAAATTCCGTTTACGAATTTCAGCTCCAAATTATTCGAATCCAACTACCAATATCGAATTTCAACTAATTCGAAAGAAGTTATTATAGCAGATATAACGAATGAATTCGAATGACAAAGTGTCATTTTTGCAGAAAAAAAAGCTATTTAAAATCACTCGCGGCTATTGCCGGCAAATGAATTGTCGGCTCCGTAACACAGAGAACAGTCATTCATTGATATATAAAAGAAAAAAAAGCGTGGGGGTCCCCCCAAATTCAATAACCAGGCCCTTCAGGTCTGGTATGGAGATTAAGGGGGACCCCGGCCAAAAAAAAAAAAAAAAAAAAAGCGTGGGGTCCCCCCCAAATATCCATACCAGACCCTTCAGGTCTGGGGTGGGTTTTAAGGGGAACCCCGGCCAAAAAAAAAAAATGGCGTGGGGTCCCCCTTAAAATCCATACCAGACCCTTTATCCGAGCACGCAACCTGGCAGGCCGCAGGAAAAGAGGGGGGGACGAGAGCGCCCCCCCCTCCCGCCTGAACCGTACCAGGCCACATGCCCTCAACATTGGGAGGATGCTTTGGCCTTGTTCCCATGTTGATGAGGACAAGGGCCTCATCCCCACAACCCTGGCCGGTGGTTGTGGGGGTCTGCGGGCGGGGGGCTTATCGGAATCTGGAAGCCCCCTTTAACAAGGGGACCCCCAGATCCCCCCCCTGTGTGAAATGGTAAGGGGGTACAAAAGTACCGCTACCATTTCACCAAAAAAGTGTCAAAAATGGTAAAAATGACAGGAGACGGTTTTTGACAATTCCTTTATTAAAATCTTCTTTCTTCTGGTCTTCCTTCTTCCTTTCTTCATCCTTCGGTTTCTTCATCTACTCCTTCCGGCATCTTCTTCCATCTTCTTCTTCCTCCGATCCGCTTCTTCTTGCTCCGGTCTTCTCGACCGGCATCGGCGTCTGTTCTCGGGCCGCTCCTCGCAATGGGAGGCTCCCGCTGTGTGAGGCTTCGCTCCGGCTGACAGGTCTTTTATAACGGAGGGCACCTGGTGACCCCGCCCCCTCTGACGCATGGGGACGTCATTGGGGCTTCCCTATGGCTTTCCTCATGACATCAGAGGGGGGGGGGCGGGGTCACCAGGTGCCCTCCGTTATAAAAGACCTGTCAGCCGGAGCGAAGCCTCACAGAGCGGGAGCCTCCCATTGCGAGGAGCGGCCCGAGAACAGACGCCGATGCCGGACGAGAAGGACGAGAAGACCGGAGCAAAAAGAAGCGGATCGGAGGAAGAAGAAGGTGGAAGAAGATGTCGGAAGGAGAAGATAAGGAAACCGAAGGATGAAGAAAGGAAGAAGGAAGACCAGAAGAAAGAAGATTTTAATAAAGGAATTGTCAAAGATCGTCTCCTGTAATTTTTACCATTTTTGACACCTTTTTGGTGAAATGGTAGGGGTACTTTTGTACCCCCTTACCATTTCACACAGGGGGGGGGGGCCGGGATCTGGGGGTCCCCTTGTTAAAGGGGGCTTCCAGATTCCGATAAGCCCCCCGCCTGCAGATCCCCACAACCACCGGCCAGGGTTGTGGGGATGAGGCCCTTGTCCTCATCAACATGGGGACAAGGTGCTTTGGGGGTCTCAGACCCCAAAGCACCCTCCCAATGTTGAGGGCATGTGGCCTGGTACGGTTCAGGCGGGGGGGCGCTCTCGTCCCCCCTCTTTTCCTGCGGCCTGCCAGGTTGCGTGCTCGGATAAGGGTCTGGTATGGATTTTGAGGGGGACCCTACGCCATTTTTTTTGGCTGGGGTTCCCCTTAAAATCCATCCCAGACCTCAAGGGTCTGGTATGGATATTTAGGGGGACCCTACGCCATTTTTTTTTTTTTGGCTGTTCTCTGTGTTACGGATCCGACAATTCTTTTGCCGGCAATAGCCGCAAGTGATTTTAAATAGCTTTTTTTTCCTGCAAAAATGACACTTTGTGCAGGAACAGTTCTCTATATTAGATATACTGAATCTCTCGAATGCATTCGAATAATTCGAAGCATTCGTTATATCCGCTATTATAATTTCTTTCATATTAGTTGAAATTAGATATTTGTTAGTTGTTGTATTCGAATTGTTCTCTGTGTTACGGGAACCGGCAATTAGCCGCGAGTGATTTTAAATAGCTTTTTTTTCCTGCAAATATGACACTTTGTACAGAGACAGTTCTAAGCACGGGAAACATGCCCCCCCCTTCATAGACATACTATAGAGTATATAGTGTATATATATATATATATATATATATATATATATATATATATATATATATATATATATATATATAGTATGCCTATGAAGGGGGGGCATGTTTCCCGTGCTTAGAACTGTCTCTGTACAATGTGTCATATTTGCAGGAAAAAAAGCTATTTAAAATCACTCGCGGCTAATTGCCGGTTCCCGTAACACACAGAGAACAATTTGAATCCAACAACTAACAAATATCTAATTTCAACTAATATGAAAGAAATTATAATAGCGGATATAACGAATGCTTCAAATGATTCGAATGCATTCGAGATTCAGTATATCTAATATAGAGAACTGTTCCAGCACAATGTAATTTTTGCAGGAAAAAAAAGCTATTTAAAATCACTTGCGGCTATTGCCTGCAAATGAATTGTCGGCTCCGTAACACAGAGAACAGTCATTCATTGAAGTCATTGATAAAAAAAAAAGCGTGGGGGTCCCCCCAAATTCAATAACCAGGCCCTTCAGGTCTGCTATGAATATTAAGGGGAACCCCAGGCAAAAAAAAAAATGGCGTGGGGTCCCCCTAAATATCCATACCAGACCCTTGAGGTCTGGGATGGATTTTAAGGGGAACCCCAGCCAAAAAAATTGGCGTGGGGTCCCCCTCAAAATCCATACCAGACCCTTATCCGAACACGCAACCTGGCAGGCTGCAGGAAAAGGGGGGGGACGAGAGTGGCCCCCCTCCCGCCTGAACCGTACCAGGCCACATGCCCTCAACATTGGGAGGATGCTTTGGGGGTCTGAGACCCCCAAAGCACCTTGTCCCCATGTTGATGAGGACAAGGGCCTCATCCCCACAACCCTGGCTGGTGGTTGTGGGGGTCTGCAGGTGGGGGGCTTATCGGAATCTGGAAGCCCCCTTTAACAAGGGGACCCCCAGATCCCGCCCCCCCCCTGTGTGAAATGGTAAGGGGGTACAAAAGTACCCCTACCATTTCACCAAAAAAGGTGACAAAAATGGTAATAATGACAGGAGACGGTCTTTGACAATTCCTTTATTAAAATCTTCTTTCTTCTGGTCTTCCTTCTTCCTTTCTTCATCCTTCGGTTTCTTCATCTTCTCCTTCCGGCATCTTCTTCCATCTTCTCCTTCCATCATCTTCTTCCTCCGATCCGCTTCTTCTTGCGCCGGTCTTCTCGTCCGGCGTCGGCGTCTCTTCTCGGGCCGCTCCTCGCAATGGGAGGCTCCCGCTGTGTGAGGCTTCGCTCCGTCTGACAGGTCTTTTATAACGGAGGGCACCTGGTGACCCCACCCCCCCTGTGACGTCATGGGGAAAGCCATAGGGAAATCCCCATGACGTCCCCATGCGTCAGAGGGGGGCGGGGTCACCAGGTGCCCTCCGTTATAAAAGACCTGTCAGACGGAGCGAAGCCTCACAGAGCGGGAGCCTCCCATTGCAAGGAGCGGCCCAGAAGAGACGCCGATGCCGGACGAGAAGACCGGAGCAAGAAGAAGCGGATCGGAGGAAGAAGAAGATGCCGGAAGGAGAAGATGAAGACACCAAAGGATGAAGAGAGGAAGAAGGAAGACCAGAAGAAAGAAGATTTTAATAAAGGAATTGTCAAAGACCGTCTCCTGTCATTTTTACCATTTTTATCACCTTTTTTGGTGAAATGGTAGGGGTACTTTTGTACCCCCTTACCATTTCACACCGGGGGGGCGGGATCTGGGGGTCCCCTTGTTAAAGGGGGCTTCCAGATTCCGATAACCCCTCCGCCCGCAGACCCCCACAACCACCGGCCAGGGTTGTGGGGATGAGGCCCTTGTCCTCATCAACATGGGGACAAGGTGCTTTGGGGGTCTCAGACCCCCAAAGCATCCTCCCAATGTTGAGGGCATGTGGCCTGGTACGGTTCAGGTGGGAGGGGGGGCGCTCTCGTCCCCCCTCTTTTCCTGCGGCCTGCCAGGTTGCATGCTCAGATAAGGGTCTGGTATGGATTTTGAGGGGGACCCCACGCCATATTTTTTTGGCCGGGGTTCCCCTTAAAATCCATCCCAGACCTGAAGGGTCTGGTATGGATATTTGGGGGGGGGACCCCACGCCTTTTTTTTTTGGCTGGGGTTCCCCTTAATATCAATAGCAGACTTGAAGGACCTGGTTATTGAATCTGGGGGGACCCCCACGCTTTTTTTTTTTTAATCAATGAATGACTGTTCTCTGTGTTACGAAGCCGACATTTCATTAGCCGCGAGTGATTTTAAATAGCTTTTTTTCCTGCAAAAATGACACTTTGTGCAGGAACAGTTCTCTATATTAGATATACTGAATCTCGAATTCATTCGAAGCATTCGTTATATCCGCCATTATAATTTCTTTCATATTAGTTGAAATTCGATATTTGTAGTTGGATTTACTAACGATTCGTAACTATTCGTAACGATTCGTAACTTGAAATTGAAATTCGATATTTGTAGTTGGATTCGAATTGTTCTCTGTGTTACGAGAACCGACAATTCATTAGCCGCGTTAACGATTCGTAACGATTCGTAACTTTACTAACGATTCGAAAAAAAAATTACGATTCGTACGAATTTGAACGGAATTTCGTACACGAATTACGAATTTTTTTATATACGAAACGGGACGAAACGAAACAAATTTTTTGACAGTTCCCATGTCTAATATTTGATGTGCAATTTTGGATTAGACAGCAAGATCAACTCATAGCCGCTCAACCTTTGAGCAGACATGTGCTGTGTATGTAAATTTTTCAACAGGATTGATACATTGTGGGTGGTGTGAAGTGTAGTGTCGTGCCCCAGAGTGAAAGAAGTGGCCATCTCAACCATCATCGAATAGGATGCTAAAGCTCTGAGACACACAGGCATGCCTTGAACCTGCACCAGAACCATCTTTGAAAAAAAATAGGGCGCAACTTGCCTTCATGCTCCTGAGCGAGGACACCTGACAACGTCCTTACAATTTTCCCTTGCAAACAAATGAAACATTTTTCCCTAGTTAGGGAGGCTGAGCCCTGGAGCCATTACCATAGCATTTTTTAAATACACAAAAGCAATGCACATTTCATTTGAACATTTTATACAGTCTGGCATGTGTAAACCTGTGGCTTGTCTCAGGAGATTGTAGTAGTTACAGTCAGGTATCCATTGGCGGCAGTAACCAATCATGCCAAGAAAGGTGAACCTGTCTATCTTAGCAAGTGGGCGGGGCAGACCCACAAGAGCCATAGCTCTTCTGTGATTGACTTTCCTTTCTCCTTTTGAGAGTACAAAACCAAAATATTTAACCTTTTCTGACACCATTGCAATTTTTTCTTTGACACTTTGTGACCACTTTCAAAAAGACATTTCAAAAGATCCCTCCCATCCTCCAGGGCGGCCACCCGAGTAGAACTGCAGATGAGGAATTCATCCACATACTGCAGCAGGGATGAACAGTGTCCTGGTATCCAAGCTCTGAGAGTAGTTTGGAGGACAATGGAATAGACTGCAAGGGAGTCTATATAGCCCTGGAGCATTCTACACCATGTTAGTTGGCGGTTTTTAAAAAAAAAAACATAAAGCAAAGATTGTCTGTGTCTCCTCACCCACAGGGACGGAAATAAAAATGCGTTCAATAAATCAATCACAGTAAAATACTCTGCATCGGAATGTATGGCGGTAAATATTGATGGCACATCAGGCACTATTGGGGCAATCGGTACCACTAGGCTATTGATGGCCCTTAGGTCTTGTACAAACCTATAGTCACCATTTGCCTTCTTTACTGGGTTTTTGTTAATGTAGGGCGAGATAATTTCCCTTTAAGATCCCTTTATAAAAAGGAAATCTTCAACTATTGGCTGTAAGCCATCCTCTTTTTATAAAAGTTACCCCTTTGATTTCCTGAGAAATCATTTTTGATAATGTGTCTGCACTGGTGTTTGTTTAAGGATGTCAAAACTCAATAGCCCACTCTGATATTTACTGTGTGTCCTCATGTGATGAGGTCTGTGCAGCTCTTATCTGGTTGTGGAATGTAAGGGGGAGGAGGCGGGGCGCATGATACAGGCATAGAGTTGATTTAACCCTTAAATCCACCATCCCATGACTCTGTTAAACCCATCGTGGACAATGTTTGGGCTACGATGCTATAGGGAGCCACGGTCCAGCCGGAGATCTCCACAGCATCTTTTATTTTCATCTTTTTTTTTCTTTGTAAACATTCTAATTTTTTTTTTTTTTCTTGGCAAAATGCCAATAAGCACTCCTTATGGCCAGAGGTTCCCCTGATCACAAGCAAGCTTTGTACGTTATTACTTTTCTTATTATTTTATAACCAAAAATTTTTTCTTATTTCAAAATTTATTTTTTATTTTTGGCAGAGTGCCAACAGGTTCAAACAGTACCGTATTTATCGGCGTATAACACGCACTTTTTCCCCCTTAAAATCGGGGGAAAGTCGTGGGTGCGTGTTATACGCCGATACCCCCCCAAAAAAAATGACAAAAATCGGTTGCGGCGCCGAAAAATGGCGACCCACGGCCGAAAAAGGCCGAACCGCGGCCGAAAAAGGCCGGAAAAAGCCGAAGCGCGGCCGAAAAAGACCGAAGCCGGCTGTTCAGCTCCGCTCGTAGTCCCGCCTCCCTGCGCTCGCTCCCGAAACAGCAGGGAGGCGGGACTCCGAGCGGAGCGAAACAGTCGGCTCGGTCTTTTTCGGCCGCACTTCGGCCTTTTTCGGCCGCGGTTCGGTCTTTTTCGGCCGCGCATGCGCGGTTTGTCTCGCGG
The DNA here is from genome assembly GCA_028564925.1 of Lithobates sylvaticus. NCBI lineage: Eukaryota > Metazoa > Chordata > Amphibia > Anura > Ranidae > Lithobates > Lithobates sylvaticus. Next base: position 563,054,844 of record CM053028.1, on the reverse strand, counting down.
CGGGAAATTTAAACGCTGGCAAACTGCAAATGACACTAGCAAGCTGCAAATGACACTGGGCAAGCTACAAATGACACTGGGCAAGCTACAAATGACGCTGGGCAAGCTACAAATGACGCTGGGCAAGCTACAAATGACGCTGGGCAGGTTGCAAATGACGCTGGGCAGGTTGCAAATGAAGCTGGGAAAGGCTGCAAATGACGCTGGGCAAGCTGCAAATGACGCTGGGCAAGCCGCAAATGACGCTGGGCAAGCCGCAAATGACGCTGGGCAAGCTGCAAATGACGCTTAAATGTAAGTTTTTTTTTTCCCTAAACTTCTCTCCTAAAACTTTTTTTCCTTAAAATTCCCTCCTAAACTTGGGGTGCGTGTTATACGCCGGTGCGTGTTATACGTCGATAAATACGGTACTTGCAATTGCTGTAGTACTACTGCCGCAAACAATTCTCCACTATCTATTACGTTCAGTGAGATATTAGCACTTGAACCATGTTGGCAAAAAGCCAAATAGCATGTTTTTATCAAAAGTTAGCCTCAGAGTATCCTACTGACTATGTCAATTTATGTATTACCTTAAGAAAGTGTTATTAACACTGCTATTACGCTCAAAACATTCATATGTAAATCATTAAGAATAAACATCAATACATCACTGGATACTGTAGCATTACTCTACGTTTCAATTGGGAACTTCCATCAATCACAAAAAGGAGGCGGGAGTTCACAGGAAGACACGTGTGTCGCCTTAAATCTAAGTCCTATTATAACACAGTGCAGTGGAAGGCGTTGCCTTTACCTTACAACGCTGACAAATTCCACACAGACAGTTTACAAATTATCTTAACATCTACGCGATAGATAAGGGAAGCAAAGAGATCGGGTTTTGTACGGCACACCTTAGCAGACTTTTTCTTATAATTACAGTACTGTATAAATCATTATCCTACGGACTTCTCAGAGTCCTGGAAAACCTGCCCAAGGTCTTCTCACTGTTCATACCGAACATAGGCTGCACAGACTTATAAATGGACTTCTCAGAGCCCATAGAAAAACCCTGGATGGGTTTTTAACTGTTCACCCAAAACAGCTGCTGCTTCTCAGAGCAGTCTTATTAATGGGCTTCTCAAAGCCCTTTCAGCCCACCCAGGGCTGTGTCGCTGTTAACTCAGAACAGCTGACTTAATATCGAGGTCTAAAAGCTACTTCTACATAAATCACAGGTCCCGTTAAAGGAACGATTTCTAAATAGGTGTCACGGTGAGAGAAGATACATATATCAATTCTACTCACCAGACAGACATATTATAATCGATCACAGACAAAAAGGAAAAAATGTAGATTATTCTAGGGGTCCCTCTCTGGTAAGGTGTACTGTCCAATCCCAACAGGCTCGTGAGATTCGCCCATTGAGACAATGAAACAAACGGCAACGTCTGTCCGAGCAAATCTAATCTTTATTCTTGGGTGTGAATATTTAAAGGGGCTTTTCAGAAAAGTACAGCCCTTTGACAAATTATCCAATCATATACAGAGACATATAAGTACAGTCTATGACAAAGTGAAACTAATTATAATAAAGAAATCACGTGCTTTACAAGAAATGAAACTCAAAGAGAAGATAACCTGAACTAAAACAAAACTAAATTAGCAAGACTTGAGCATATCTATTCATGAAATGGATGTTAGAGAGACACAAAATGGAAACTGACTATAATACAAAAGAAGTAGTTAAGCTAAATATCCCTTCACATACATTTGTTTGGAAGGATAGAAGAATCCTCAGAAGGGATCATGTAGGATGACGGGAAAGTCTCCTGACTGGTGAGATCATCCAAACATAATGATTACATCCATGAACTGGAGCTCGTTGGGGTTATAAAGCCAATCTGTAAACACTGTGTAGATGTTATCCAAGAACTCAGCACTCTCCAGGTATGGAGAAAGTCTCCAGGTGGATTTAGCCTGTCATTTATCATAGGTAGAAATGTCCACACATTATATATAAAACTTGTACCGTGTCCCCAGGCCTCCAGGGGGATTTAGATTGGAATTAATTGCTTCCTGTCAGGCCTATAGCAGAATGATGGCCAAGTCTCCCTTTCTCAGTGGACGTCATATGAAGTCCTCCAAGTCAAGTAGCCACGCTGCAGCTCCACTGAATGATAGATTATTGGACTGGGCTGGCCCCAGTACCTTGTGATAGTTGTGACCAATCACAGCCATCACATGACAGTTGTACACAATGAATGACTTTCATTCGTAGCCATTCATTGTGTACTATTGTAATGATCTCTGTGACTGGTCACAGTGATCACAGGGTACAGACAGGACCCATCACATCTCTACCATATGATAGCTGTGACCAATCACTGCTATCACAGTTGTACACCCTGTGTCATTCATAAAAACGATGGCTTATAACAGAGATCATTAAAAAAAAAATATTGACCACCTCCCCAGAGTATTACAGGGTCAATATGTTAACATTGCATGTGTTAAAATTAAAAAAAAAAAAAATGGACAAAAATTGAAAATATATATAATTTTTATTTACATACTGCCACAAGTCAATATTAGTATCACCACCACACAAGTATGATAACGTTTTACTGCTCTGTTGACAGTATGTAAAAAAGATGTAACAAATATATATATATATATATATTGTTTTCTTCATTTTTAATGACAAAAATTACAACTTCAGCAAAAATTAGGATGCCTTTTACTTATTACCTTGGACTGTCTACTTTACAAAAAAGGGGTCATTTGGGGGTATTTGTACTGCTCTGGCATTTTAAGGGCCTCAATAAATGAGATTGGCCGTCATGACATCAGGATTGATCAAATTTGAAATATATATATCATAGTTTGTAGACTCTATAACTTTTACACAGGACTAAATATTAACTAAATACACAGATTTGGGTCATTTTTACCAAAGAAATGTTGCAGAAAACTTTGTGGCCTGAATTTCTGAATAAATATTATTTATTTGCAACATTATATAACAGAAACTTAGAATTTTTATTTTTATTTTTTCACTTATATAGCATAAAATAAAATCCCAGTGGTGATTAAATACCACCAAAAGAAAGCTCTGTCTGTCTCAGAAAATGCTACAAATTGGGTACAGTGTTGGATGACTGAGTAATTGTCATTCAAATAGTGACAGCACTGAAATCTGAATTGGACTGGGCAGGAAGGGGGTAAAAGTGTCCGGGATATTGAGATGGATTTCCACGAAGCCGGTCCTTATCTGACTCTCCCATATGGTTTTCGGAATTCTTCAGCAAAAAGATACATTTTGGTAATGCAAATTGTCTCTCAAGCAATGCAAACTGTCTCACTGCTTTTCTGACACTTCTATATCTGAGGTAATAAACCTGAGAGGTTTGTTTTTTACACTCGGCCATTTGTGGTGAATGATTCTCACCTCCTTTTGGGATCTAAAAGTAACTCATCATTTACCACTTTGGACTGTGTCTGTCTTTGACCGTTATTTTTCTCCTGCTATCAATGGCAACACGGTACAACACTTCATCCATGTCTTTGGTGATCTCTGATCTCCTTATCAACTGTTTCTTCCATGATGAAGATCAGCCATGGAGTATATCTGAGGTGTATATCAGGGTGTGCTTCTTCCCCACATGAGAGCTGTGATGTCCAGCAACATTCATATAGAAGACATTTCCCGCACTCAAGGCACTAATACACCTCGAGGGTTGTGTGGGATCCCTGATGTACAGGAAGATAGGACTTCAGTGAGGAACAATTCCCTCACTCAGGACATGAATACGGCTTCTCCCCTGTGTGAGATCTCTGATGTCTGGAAAGATTGGACTTCACTGAAAAACATTTCCCGCACTCAGGACAGGAATACGGCTTCTCCCCCGTGTGAGATCTCTGATGTTTGTAAAGACTGGACTTCTCTGAAAAACATTTCCCGCACTCAGGACAGGAATACGGCTTCTCCCCTGTGTGAGATCTCTGATGTGTGTAAAGATGGGACTTCTGTGGAAAACATTTCCCGCACTCAGGACAGGAATACGGCTTCTCCCCAGTGTGAAATCTCTGATGTGTGTAAAGATGGGACTTCCGTGGAAAACATTTCCCGCACTCAGGACAGGAATACGGCTTCTCCCCCGTGTGAGATCTCTGATGTCTGGAAAGATGGGACTTCTGTGGAAAACATTTCCCGCACTCAGGACAGGAATATGGTTTTTCCCCTGTGTGAGATCTCTGATGTGTGTAAAGAGTGGACTTATCTGAAAAACATTTCCCGCACTCAGGACAGGAATACGGCTTCTCCCCCGTGTGAGATCTCTGATGTGTGGAAAGACTGGACTTCTGTGGAAAACATTTCCCGCACTCAGGACAGGAATACGGCTTCTCCCCCGTGTGAGATTTCTGATGTGTGTAAAGATTGCACTTCTGTGAAAAACATTTCCCGCACAGTCTGAGGTTCCTCAGGATAAGAGGAATACGATGGTCCATCTACACTGTGTGGTGCCGGATGGACATTTGAGGTAGTCGGGTTTTCTCCTGGACTATACTGTGTGATGTCCTCATCTTATACTTTACAGTCTGGAGACAGGAATACGGCTTCTCCATCCTGTGAGATCTTATGCACATTAAGTTTGGATTTAAAACGGAAACCTGTCCCGCACTCAGGACAGGAAAAGCTATTCTCTGTTGGAAGGACGGCACCGTCCCTCATAGTCTGAGATTCCTCAGGATAAGAGGAATACGATGGTACATCTACACTGTGTGGTGCCGGGTGGACATTTGAGGTAGTAGGGTTTTCTCCTGGACTATACTGTGTGCTGTCCTCATCTTCTACTTTCCAGTCTGGAGACAAAGTGAGACAATCCTCTTAGGTTTTCCTCATCTCTATGTAATGTACATCATATTGTATATAAAAATAGAAATACAAAGATTATTACTAGACATGAGCAGATTGGGCATGGGGTAGAAGACCCAAAGCACAAGCCAAAGGTGACTAGATAGAGCAACATTTATGGTGAAATTAAACCTTTTTCTGCCAGCTGAACCCCAGAATCTCCATAAATCCAGTCTAGATCCATACATTGTGTCTGCAGCACAGAGAAGGAGGATTATCACCCAGTCCCCGCCCTACTCTGGACCAATCAGTGAGCAGTATGGGTGGAGGAATGTATTTAGTGTTAATGACCCACCTGTACTGATCTCTGTAGAAGTGTCCTCCTCTATAAATGTCCCCGTTATTCCATCCTCCTCCATAGACTGCTGATCATCCCTCACATACCTCTCTTCTTCTTCTGATGTAACCTCAAATTCTATATCGATTGGATCTCCACTCTAAATCAAGAAAATGAGAGAGAATATCATCTGTAAGATATAAGCTTTATTATTGTGACATCACATAAAAAATCCACACATCTCTATTAGTGAGTTTGATAACCTCCATCCCACCAACCTTGTAACAGTGGGGGATGGTGTGACCTTCCTGTGTGGAATCCCGGGAATACAGAGGACGGGGACATCTCTCTGGTGGGTTCCCATTACTGGATCCATCTGTAGGAAACACACACACTGACTGAATACATTGTTTCTATGTGTTTATCAGATGATGGGGGATCTAGGTGGAGCCTCCGTACTGCTCTCTCCTTTACAATAAAGTCTCCTCTTACCCGGTGATGTGAGGGGCGGCTGATTGTCCATCATGACGTCCTTGTAGAGATCCTTGTGTCCTTCTAAATACTCCCACTCCTCCATGGAGAAATAGACAGTGACATCCTGACACCTTATAGGAACCTGACACACACAATGATACAGTCACCATCCAGACACATCCCTTGTCTGTTACTGGATAATGTCCCAGAATTCCCAGCACCGCTCACCTCTCCTGTCAGCAGCTCCATCATCTTCTTGGTGACTTCTAGAATCTTCTCCATGTTGCGTCTCTCAGGTTTTAGGGAGTCACATGGAGGCACTGTGATGGTCATATGATCACCTGACTTCACAAGAGGAAATTTCTGTATTGAGGAACCAATAGGAATATCATGTTAGAATCCCAGAATCCTCCTCACCTCTCCGGTCAGGTCTGTGTTTTATTAATAGAGATAAGAGTGATGTCATGTGACCCTCCCAGAATCCTCCTCACCTCTCCGGTCAGCAGGTAGATGATCTCCAGGGTGAGGTTTAGTATCTTCTCAGTCATGTGACTCTGGTCCTCCTCCATCCTCATTGGTGCCGTCATTTGATCTATACAGGTCTCCTTGTAGACAGATAACTTTGGGAAATGAAAGTAAGAATTATTTGGAGGATGGTATTGGTCACACAACAATAGGATATGGGTGTGTGGGGGGGGATTAGGAGGGTTTCTGTACATTTAAGAACTACTGCCTTCATGCCCCTCTAAAAATGTCTCTGTCTATTTTGTGTCTTCAACATATTTCTTGATCAGTGAGATGGTGAGGTGAAGGCCCTTTGCTTGCTGGCAGGAGTTCTTTAACCGCTTCCCGACCGCCTCCTACACATTTACGTCGGCAGAATGGCGCGGCTAGGCAAAAGCACGTACAGGTACGTCCCCTTTAATTGCCTAGCCGTGGGGTCGCTCGCGACCCGGTCGGGAGCTCCGTGACCACGGCCGCAGGACCAGCGGACCCGATCGCCGCTGGTGTCCGCGATCGGGTCACAGAGCTGAAGAACAGGGAGAGGTCTGTGTAAACAAACCTCTCCCCGCGCTTCCTACACTGCCTGACACTGATCGGCTGTTCCCTGTCATCGGGAAAGCCGATCAGTGATGTCAGACGTACAGCGACGCCCCCCTACTGTAAAAAAAAAAAAACAACACGTCACACTTAGCCCCTCCCCGCCCCTAGTGGTTAACTCCTTCACTGCCAGTGTCATTTACATAGGAATCAGTGCATTTAAATAGCACTGATTTCTGTATAAATGACAATGGTCCCAAAAATGTGTCAAAAAAGTCCGATGTGTCCGCCATAATGTCGCAGTCACATAAAAAATCGCTGATCGCCGCCATTACTAAAAAAAAAAAAAATAAAAAAATGCTATAAAACTATCCCCTATTTTCTAAACGCTCTAACTTTTGCGCAAACAATCAATAATCGCTAATTGTGATTTTTTTTTTTACCAAAAATATGTAGAAGAATACTTATCGGCCTAAACTGAGGAAAAAAAAAATGTTTTTTTATATATTTTTGGGGATATTTATATCAAAAATTATATTTTTTTCAAAATTGTCTATCTATTTTTGTTTATAGCGCAAAAAATAAAAAACGCAGGGGCGATCAAATACCACCAAAATAAAGCTCTATTTGTGGGGAAAAAAAGGACGCCAATTTTGTTTGGGAGCCCGTCGCACGACCGCGCCATTGTCAGTTAAAGAGACGCAGTGCCGAATCGCAAAAAGGGGCCTGGTCCTTTGGCTGCAAATTGGTCCGGGGCTGAAGTGGTTAAGAAGGTCATAAAAGTAAGTGCAGGTGGGGTGGGAGGACCATCAGAGACCCCTATGAGCCCTAAAGCCACCTCTTACCTGAGAGCCTTGCAGCCTGACTACCCTCTTAGAGGCCCCCACAGCCCTTCAGCCCCACTAACCTCTCAGAGTTGTTCAGCCTTATTACTTCCTAAGAGACCCCCAAAGTCCTTCAGCTACACTTCCTCCTCAGGGGTCCCAGAGTCTTTCAGATAAAGTAAACCTTCAGAGGCTTGCAGAGTCCTTTAGTCCCACTACCTCCTCAGAGACCCTACTTTACTCTGAACAAGTGGCGGAACTACCATGGTCGCAAAGGCCACACCAGCCACCGGGCCCTGGCATTCTGTCACCACGGGGAGGGCACCAAGACAGCAGGAAAGAGTCCTGGGATAAGTGGAGTCTTCCCAGATGATCGCCAAGTAGGATTGCTGAGAACAGGGTGTGAAGTACATTCAACCTTTGCAGAGCCCCCTTGCTGTCCCTGATCTGCCCCCAACATGGGCACAGCACCCTCCAACATCAATAAACAGCTTGAAGTTCTACATACCGAATGGACTCTGCGCCGGCTCTGAGGGACCATTCACTGATGCTAGCTACAGGGTCCGGAGCATGGCGAGTGGCTGTATGTGGGTGGGGGTCCTCGGTGTGTGTGGGGCCCTTGAGATGTGTGGGGGGGCAGGATCAGCTCTCTGCACATCTCCAACTCCTCTCCTACCTCTGCCAGCTGCTCTCTGGAGTTTCTGCTTAGTCTTCTGCCCCTCCATCTCTTCTCTTGTGCCCCTTCCAGGTCTGCCTATATTATTGCCCCTCCATATGTCCCACCCATTCCTATCCATCCTCCTCATCTCATCCCTCTGTCACCCCTGCCCATTCCCCCCTCTGAATGGCACCCCAGTTGAGACACCCTTCCACCCATTCCTGTACCTCATCCCACCCTTTGTCATCACTTGGAAACTTTAGTGGCGGCATTGTGCCAGATTTGAGGTCACAAAGAGCAAAGCACCTCGCTGGGCACTGCAGGAAGCAATCGGCAGAGGTGAGCCCTGTGCGTGTGATCGGTGGAGGTGAGCCCTGTGTGTACGATCGGTGGAGGTGAGCCCTGTGTGTGAGATCGGCAGAGGTGAGCCCTGTGTGTGCGATCGACAGGGGTGAGGTGAGCCCTGTGTGTGAGATCGGCAGAGGTGAGCCCTGTGTGTGAGATCGGCAGAGGTGAGCCCTGTGTGTGCGATCGACAGAGGTGAGCCCTGTGTGTGAGAGGTGAGCCCTGTGTGTGAGATCGGCAGAGGTGAGCCCTGTGTGTGCGATCGGCAGAGGTGAGCCCTGTGTGTGCGATCAGCAGAGGTGAGCCCTGTGTGTGCGATCGGCAGAGGTGAGCCCTGTGTGTGCGATCGGCAGAGGTGAGCCCTGTGTGTGAGATCGGCAGAGGTGAGCCCTGTGTGTGAGATCGGCAGAGGTGAGCCCCTGTGTGTGAGATCGGCAGAGGGGAGCCCTGTGTGTGAGATCGGCAGAGGTGAGCCCTGTGTGTGAGATCGGCAGAGGTGAGCCCTGTGTGTGCGAGATCGGCAGAGGTGAGCCCTGTGTGTGAGATCGGCAGAGGTGAGCCCTGTGTGTGAGATCGGCAGAGGTGAGCCCTGTGTGTGAGATCGGCAGAGGTGAGCCCTGTGTGTGAGATCGGCAGAGGTGAGCCCTGTGTGTGAGATCGGCAGAGGTGAGCCCTGTGTGAGAGATCGGCAGAGGTGAGCCCTGTGTGTGTGAGATCGGCAGAGGTGAGCCCTGTGTGAGCGGCAGAGGTGAGCCCTGTGTGTGAGATCGGCAGAGGTGAGCCCTGTGTGTGTGTGTGAGATCGGCAGAGGTGAGCCCTGTGTGTGAGTGAGATCGGCAGAGGTGAGCCCTGTGTGTGAGATCGGAGATCGGCAGAGGTGAGCCCTGTGTGTGAGATCGGCAGAGGTGAGCCCTGTGTGTGAGATCGCAGAGGTGAGCCCTGTGTGTGAGATCGGCAGAGGTGAGCCCTGTGTGTGAGATCGGCAGAGGTGAGCCCTGTGTGTGAGATCGGCAGAGGTGAGCCCTGTGTGTGAGATCGGCAGAGGTGAGCCCTGTGTGTGTGTGTGAGATCGGCGGAGGTGAGCCCTGTGTGTGAGATCGGCAGAGGTGAGCCCTGTGTGTGAGATCGGCAGAGGTGAGCCCTGTGTGTGCGATCGGCGGAGGTGAGCCCTGTGTGTGTGAGATCGGCAGAGGTGAGCCCTGTGTGTGAGATCGGCAGAGGTGAGCCCTGTGTGTGAGATCGGCAGAGGTGTGTGTGTGAGATCGGCAGAGGTGAGCCCTGTGTGTGTGAGTGAGATCGGCAGAGGTGAGCCCTGTGTGTGAGATCGGCAGAGGTGAGCCCTGTGTGTGAGCCCTGTGTGTGTGAGATCTGTGTGAGATCGGCAGAGGTGAGCCCTGTGTGTGCGATCGGCAGAGGTGAGCCCTGTGTGTGCGATCGGCAGAGGTGAGCCCTGTGTGTGAGATCGGCAGAGGTGAGCCCTGTGTGTGAGATCGTCAGAGGTGAGCCCTGTGTGTGAGATCAGCAGAGGTGAGCCCTGTGTGTGAGATCGGCAGAGGTGAGCCCTGTGTGTGTGAGATCGGTGGAGGTGAAACTACCAGGTTGCAAAGGTCGTACTTGCGATAGGGCTCTGCTGTTCCACTATCATAGGGGGGCAAAGAGAGCAGGAAAGGGTCCCACTGCAGAAGTAAAGGGCAACAGAATCAGTGGAAAGGGCCCTAGGACCAGTGGAGCCCTTCATGGTTTCTTGCACCAGGGCACTGAAGGTTCTAGTTACGCCTCTGCTCAGAACCCTCAGTATTTTCCTCCCTCTGACACCAATGATGGGGAATGTTTTTTTACTCCTGACCAGCAATGTAAGGGGCTCTATGCTCCATACTCCTGACCCCTGCACTCCATCATTGTGTTGGCTGCATATTGTAATGATAGTCCCACAGAGTTCATGGTGCCTGTGAAGCAATAGACGCCTCTATAACAGTAAATAGGGAATACCGACATAAGGAGCAGAAGAGCCAATCCACTGCCAGAGTACTCCGGCAGATGGCGGGCCGGATTCCCCTTAGATGTAAACAGAGAGGGCGCCTCTCCTAACCTGGTGACATCCGATGTGTTTGGATTGGAAAACACCAATCATTGTCCAGGAGGGCTATTGGCAGATGAAGAGGTTAAAATGCGCTCCTACCCCCACCTAGATTCCTTAACCATTTATAGCCCAGAATGAGACATTGTCCCGATGTGCGGCTACAGAGAGTTTAGGAAATGTCTCACTGCCTGTGATTAGCGCAGTGCCGACTTCCTGGCGGGCTCTGCACGTGGGCTGTGCGAACACGCCGGAGCTCATCCTTAGACCATAAATTCCCTCATTGTAATATACGGGGTTATTCTACATTTCCACACTATATATGTGTGTATCATCATCTGCTGGAGATAAAAGACATCACAGTGACTATGGAGGAAGAGGACGGACATGACGGGGGGTTACTGGGTGTAAATAGAAAATAAGATCTTATTACCTCCTCTGCTGCGTCTTCCAGCAATGTCTTCTCTCTACTTCCTCCCGACTCACCTCTCATCCGGAACTTCCATAGAGACTTCCTGTCTGGATATGAGTGAGATCACCACCTTGTGGAGTTTAGAGGAACTGCAGCCAACAAGAAGTGTCTCATAGTAACCATTCATTTAACCACCTCAATATTGGACACTTTCTTTTTTTTTATCCATATTTTTTTTTATTTTATCAAAAGACAACATAACAATTAAGATTGTTGCAAATGGTACATATCATTGTAATGAAAAAACATTGTAAAGGCATATAAAGTAGGCTTCGTTCAAATCTTGATGGCCCAATCCATCCTACCCCAAATGGGTTCACGCTGTAGGTCTGGGCGGTCTCCACATTGAGCCGCTAGTCAGCCTGTACAACTATAAGTAAGGGAATAACATTGGGAAGGGGGAGGGTAACAATATAGGAAATTCAGAGAGTAGAGGATAACACAGAGAGTGTTCTACATCCGCCTATTACTTAGTTAATTGAACAGATTATAAGTTATATTATATTATATAATATAATATAATATTATATAATATATTTTTCAAAAATAATTTTTATTTTATTTTCAAAAATTATATATTTTTTATTTTTTTTTTTTTTTTAAAAAATTATTATTATTTTTTTTTCAAAAATTATTTTTTTTTTTTTAAAAATTATTATTTTTTTTTTTTTTCAAAAAATTATTATTTTTTTTTTTTTTTCAAAAATTTTTTTATTTTTTTTGATTTTCAAAAATTATTATTTTTTTTTTTTCAAAAATATATATATATTTTTTTTAATGGGGTGGTCATAATGTTTTGGCTGAGCATGGGGGTCATAATATTTTGGCTGATCATTGGGGGGTCGTAATATTTTTTTTTTGTTTTCAACATTTTTATTTTTTTTTTTCAATTTTTTTTTTTTTTTTTCAAAAATTATTATTTTTTTTTAATGGGGGGGTCATAATGTTTTGTCTGATTATGTGGTTGTCAGCTTTTGTCACCTCCTACTCTAGTTATGAACATTTCTCCATTCATTTCTAAGGGACAAATTTTACGATATTGTGAACCGTTCGGTACACAATCGCACACCAATCGGGAACAATCCGCACGTTTCGGTATATTACTTGTCTATGTGGTGGAAAAGTTGTGGGAGGAGTTAGGGTGGTAAATTTGGCTATAATAAGAATATATATAGGAAGTGGTCTTGCTATACAGTATATGAATTTGCACATGGATCAGTTTACTTCATTTATCGATAAACACCATAAGATCAGTGAAGTAGGTGTAAAGTGGAAGCAGTAGATCTGCAGAGAATATTATTTGAGCCCCTAGCACTTTATATATGAATGTCTCCACATATTTTAGTGTATTTGTGATGATTTATGTGCACACACAATAGGACAGCGCTGTGACACATAATGCTCTTCTAGGTGATAAAGGGAATACTTACCTTTGTTACAGCAGCAGTCCGGTATAAGTTATTTCTGTAGGTATTTGAGTTGTTACACATAGCGCAGGTTTTATTCTATTTATATTGGTGACATAATTGCCCAAATCTGGGGGTCAGGAGCCATTTCCACCCTTTACTCTCGGCTGGGGATCTTTGTATCCATATAACAGATGTTCTACATGACTAAATCTGACATCAATTTTACTGCAAAATCAAAGGGGCCAAAATGTCTCCCCCCCGAGCCGTAATATATTTCTATCCCCCTTGGTGGGAGTGGAGATGACCCCATCTATAAGGATATACAGTACATACACACACAGCACAAGGCCGTGTTCACACTACAAGACATTTCTGCAGTTCCTCTGAGCTCCACAAGGTGATGATCTCACTTCTACCAAGACAGGAAGTCTCTATGGAAGACAGGAAGTGATGTCAGGCACAGACAGGAAGCTCCGGTGAGAGGTGAGTCGGAAGGAAGTAGAGAGGAGACGTTGCTGGATGTGGCAGCAGAGGAGGTAATAAGATCTTATTTTCTATTTACACCCAGTAACTCCCCGTCATGTCCGTCCTCTTCCTCCATAGTCACTGTGATGTCTTTTATCTCCAGCAGATGATGATACACACATATATAGTGTGGAAATACGTAGATTAACCCCTTCAGGGGGATCAGTTGATGATTAATATATCTTCCCTCCAAAGCTGGCCATACATGGTTCAGTTTTATCGTTCATCCAGCGGGATGAGAGGAAAAAACTGAAGTGATTCCCCCATCCACACATTGGAGGGGGATGGGGGAATCCTCCCCGCTGCACTATTGTATTCTGACAATGGGGGGCGCTCCTCCGCTCTCAGAATACACAGATCAGTGATGAAGCTATTGGCTGCAGCCGATGATCGAGTGACTTTTATCCGGCAGTGACCACACATGGATGGAAATGTGACCGATCCCTGCTGAACCAGCTGAATTTCCATGTCTCTATGGTCACCATAAGTCAGGGCTCAACAATTCCCAGGTCACCATGGTGACTAGAAATGGCGTCCTGGCCCCTGGGCTCTTGTCAGCCCATTCTCACTGTTGGTCTGAATAATGTTTCTTCCTGAAACCCGGACACATTATTCAGACAGGAATGTGTCTCGGAGCGGGGCCAGGCGGGAGGGTGAGGGGGGGAGGAGGAGAAGGAGATGATGGCACCCGACCTGTGAAGTCAGGGGTGGACTGGACAGGACAGCGGCATGAGAGGACTCATCTCACTGAGCTCCCGCTGCCGATCTTTCTTCTTTTCCGCAGCCGCATTACTGTCACCATCGGCTCCTGCTTCCACCCACAGCTGCCTGTGTCCCTGCAGAGCCCTCCGGCAGAACAGAGAGGAAGGAGCGGGACCGAATCTCCAACATGGCGCCACCTCGGCACTGCCACAAAGATCCCCACAAGGTGCTGAGAAACAGGACTACAGAGTCCTTACAGGAGTAACCAGGACAAGCCTGCAAAGCAGCCAGCTAAGAGACCAGCCAGGGAGGGACATGCTGCTTTATGTACACAAGATGTCCTCTCCATCCACTCTGCTCTCACACACTGCTGGGGGAGATGTACAGGACATGCAGGAGGACACAGGGGAGGGGGGGTTGGATTACTGTCCTAGGGGGGATTGGATTACTGTACCTGTCCAGTTAGGCAATCTTTTTTATTCTCACATCTTTGTGCTCCCAAAGCCCTCTGGAAAGTACCGCCTTATAATAAATTTAAGAAGGCTAACCAGGTTCCTACAGTACGAGAAGTCGGGAAGCATCTTCTGAAGGAGGTATTTATGGTCATGATAGACCTAAAAGACGCCTAGCTTCACGTCCCCATTTTACCAGGGCATCAGGAATTTCTACGGTTTGCAATTCTCTCGGGTCAGGACTTGGAGCGTTGGCAGTTTTGCACCCTACACTTTGGGCTGGCAGCCAGCCTGAGAGTTTTCACAAAGATCCTTGCAGAGGTGGTTCAAACCTCAGAGGTTGGGGGAGGGTCACCTCTGGGCTCAGCTCCAACCCAGGGTGATGACCGATGCCAGTGCCTGGGGTTGGGGGGCACATCTGGAAGAGGTGTCTGGAACCAAGTTCAGAGGGGCTCTTCCTCCAAATTCTGGGAGCTCTTGGCTGTCAGGGAAGCCTTAAAGGCTTTTGAAGAAAGAATCCAGGGAAAGAGGTTCAGATCCTTTCTGACAATTCAAGCACAGTGGTCTTCCTGAATCACCGGGGGTACCAGGTCCCGTGCTCTTTTGGGCCTGACTCAGGAACTCCTGGAGTGGGCGGAACAGAGGATCCCCTCAATTTAAGCAGTGCATATAAAGGGGGTCTGCAATGTCGAAGCAGACTACCTCAGTCGACAGCCGATTCCCCAGGGAGAGTGGGAATTGAACCCCGAAGTGTACTCTCTCGTGTGTCAACACTTCGGCAGACCGGAGATCAATCTCTTCGCGCACAGAGGGAAGAGGAAGGTGAAGAGGTTCTTTTCGCTGTCCATGGAGAAAGGATCCGAGGCAGTGGACGCGTTGGCCCAAGACTGGGACTTCCACTTGGCCTATGCCTTTTGCCCCCTTGGCTCTGATCCCAAAAATTAGTGCGGAAGCTGAGTCAGTCCAATGGCATACTGATTTTAATCGCTCCCTGTTGGCCCAAGGAGGACCTGGCTCCCTACCCTGGGAAATTGGTTTGTCTCCCCTCCACAGCATCTTCCGGAGCGGCAGGACCTTCTCCTACAGGGTCCAGTCTGCCACCCAAATCCCAGTTTTTTCAAGCTAGCGGCTTGGCTCTTGAAAGGGAGAGCCTGCGACAGAGGGGCTGTTCAGAAAGAGTAATTGACACCCTGTTACAGAGTAGGAAGCCGGTTACCAGGCATATTTACGCCAAATTCTGGAGAGTCTTCTCACTTTGGTGTCAGGCGAGGGGGACTTCCCAGCAGGAGATCCCTGCAATCCTGGATTTCCTCCAGGATGGCACGGATCTGGGTCTAGCTACTAAGACTCTCGGGGTCCAGGTGGCAGCCTTGTCCAGTTTTTTGGACAGGAGACTGGCACTGAACCCACTGATCAAGAGATTTTTTTTTGGTTTGAAATGAACCAATTTTCACCATGGGATCTTACCATAGTCTTCGGAGCCCTGACCAAGGCACCGTTCGAGCCCTTGGCTCAAATCCTGCTTAGATTACTTGCCCTTAAGACAACTTTCCTGCTGGCCATTACAACTGCCAGCAGAATAGGTAATCTCCAGGCTCTGTGTGTAAAAGAGCCCTTTTTCTTATTATTTGAAGACAGGATTATCTTTAGGCAGGATCCCCTGTACCTTCCGAAGGTGGCCTCATGGTTCCACAGGACACAGAAGATTGTCCTTCTTTCATGTGCCAATCCTCAGAACAAGAAGGAAAGTTAATTTCATTGTTTAGATGTCAGACGGTGTCTGTTCGTTTATTTAGAGAGAGTGAAGGATTTTAGAAGGTCCAGTCACTTATTAGTTGTTTTTTTGCAGCCAGAAGAAGGATCAGCAAGCATCAAAAGCAACCAAAGCAAGGTGGATTAGGCAGACCATTTCCGTAACCTATGAGCAGGCTGGTAAAGGGGCTCCCACTAGCCTTAAGGCACACTCTACATGGTCTTTGGCGACCTCTTGGGCAGAAAGGGCTGGAGCATCGGTAGAACAGATCTGCAGAGCAGCTACGTGGAGAAGCCAGAACACTTTCCTGAGGCACTACAGGGTGGAACTGCTGTCACCTCAGGATTTGGCATTCGGTAGAAAGGTTCTACAGGCTGTTGTCCCGCCCTAAGGTAGGCCTGAGCTACTTGCTCTTCTCTCAGGGTGCCGTCCTGGAGGACGACTTGAGAAAATGACCAGTTACACTTACCGGTAAAGGTGTTTCTGGGAAGTCTTCAAGGACGGCAGGCCGACTTCCCACCCGTTTTTTGTGTGTTGGTGTTGTATGAACATTTGGGGTGGTTCTCACTCTTGTGCACTGGTGTGGGTCAATACTTTTTCACAACTGAGGAGCACAGGGAGGGTTTTTTTTTACCTCTTCTTTGATTGTGTTTTCTGTCAGGTGGGACCAGTCATCTCTCAGGGTGCCGTCCTGGAAGACTTCCCAGAAACACTGTTACCGGTAAGTGTAACTGGTCCTTTTCTCCAGAGATAAAACTATAATTCTACCACTTTATAAAACTCTGGTCAGGCCCCATCTGGAGTATTCCGTCCAGTTTTGGTCACCAGTCCTCAGAAGGGATGTGCTGGAGAGAGTCCAAAGAAGGGCAACTAAATGAATTAGGGGGCTGGAGGACCTCAAATACGAGGAGCGACTACAAGCGCTAAATGTATTCTCGCTGGAGAGAAGACACTTGAGAGGAGATATGATAGATATTTACAAATATCTCAGTGGTGATCCCAGCATAGGAAAAAAGCTATTCAATCTCAGGGGTGTGAGAGGACACGACACGACACACAATGAGATTGGAGGAGAATCGGTTTAACCTTAAGCTTCGTACGGATTTTTCACTGTCAGAGCGGTAAGAACGTGGAACTCTCTTCCATAAGTGGTGGTGGCTGCGGGGAGTATTGATATTTTTAAGAGACTCTTGGACGTGCATCTTAAAGAACACAACATACAGGGATATGGGAAATGATTATTGACACTGACACACGTGCACCTACACAGGTCAGACTGGATGGACTATTGTCTTTATTCAACCTTACCTACTATGTAACTATGTGCTGCATTCTGCACACTGTACCCTTCTCCTGCATCTCATGTCCTGTGGTGACCTACACCCTTCTCTGGTACCCGGCACCCCATGTCCTGCATTCTGCACCCTACACCCCATGTCCTGCATTCTGCACCCTACACCCCATGTCCTGCATTCTGCACCCTACACCCCATGTCCTGCATTCTGCACCCTACACCCCATGTCCTGCATTCTGCACCCTACACCCCATGTCCTGCATTCTGCACCCTACACCCCATGTCCTGCATTCTGCACCCTACACCCCATGTCCTGCATTCTGCATCCTACACCCCATGTCCTGTATTCTGCACCCTACACCCCATGTCCTGCATTCTGCACACAGCACCCCATGTCCTGCATTCTGCACACAGCACCCCATGTCCTGCATTCTGCACCCTACACCCCATGTCCTGCATTCTGCACCCTACACCCCATGTCCTGCATTCTGCACCCTACACCCCATGTCCTGCATTCTGCACCCCATGTCCTGCATTCTGCACACAGCACCCCATGTCCTGCATTCTGCACCCTACACCCCATGTCCTGCATTCTGCACCCTACACCCCATGTCCTGCATTCTGCACCCTACACCCCATGTCCTGTATTCTGCACCCTACACCCCATGTCCTGCATTCTGCACCCTACACCCCATGTCCTGCATTCTGCACCCTACACCCCATGTCCTGCATTCTGCACCCTACACCCCATGTCCTGCATTCTGCACCCTACACCCCATGTCCTGCATTCTGCACACAGCACCCCATGTCCTGCATTCTGCACCCTACACCCCATGTCCTGCATTCTGCACCCTACACCCCATGTCCTGCATTCTGCACCCTACACCCCATGTCCTGCATTCTGCACCCTACACCCCATGTCCTGCATTCTGCACCCTACACCCCATGTCCTGCATTCTGCACCCTACACCCCATGTCCTGAATTCTGCACACAGCACCCCATGTCCTGCGTTCTGCACCCTACACCCCATGTCCTGCATTCTGCACCCTACACACCATGTCCTGCGTTCTGCACCCTACACCCCATGTCCTGAATTCTCCGGTATCCATCACCCCATGTCCTGTGTTCTGCACCACATGTCATGCATCCATGTCTCATGCACCCTGTACGCCATGTCCAAAGTTCTGCACCTCACAGATTACTTGCACACATTACTTGCCCGGCCCCTGGTGCTGACAACCCACACATCAGAAATCTCACACAGGGGAGAAGCCGTATTCATGTCCTGAGTGAGGGAAATGTTCCTCACTGAAGTCCTGTCTTCCTGTACATCAGGGATCCCACACAACCCTCGAGGTGTATTAGTGCCTTGAGTGCGGGAAATGTCTTCTATATGAATGTTGCTGGACATCAGAGCTCTCATGTGGGGAAGAAGGACTCCTAGATTCAAAGAAAATTTGTCAAGCTTTGTCCTGAGTGCGGGAAATGTTTCAGTTTTAAATTCAAATTTGGCAAGCCCCACCTTAACTGACTTCCTCCCCTCCCCCTCATCTCCTTCATTATGTAAGTCATGCTGAGATAATCTACCATTGGCTGAGCAATATTCTCATTTGTCTCTGAGCTCCTTCTTGCTATTCCTCGTCCTGCCTGTTGTTTCCTTGGATTGATTCTCTGTGTAGTGACCCCGGCTTCATCTCTTGGATGCGCTCGTCTGTTGCTTGTCCTGACCTTTATCCTGATTCCTGGATCTCCTCCTCATCTCTCCTCCATATCCTCTTACACAGCTTTTCTCCACACCTGCAGTGATCCTGGGGGGTGGAAACTTGGCACTCAGCAAAATCCATCCCCACCATTAGGAGCTCTGGAGAAAAATTGTCTGCTATTTACACTCCGTTCCTCCGCACATCGCCTGATCACATGAGCGCTTACTTTCACAGATTCCTGACAGATTTCTGTATGGTAAAGGTCAAAGTTCACTCTTCAGTTTAGGAGAGGAAGAGGACACACCCAGGAACAATGATTTGGTTTGCACAGGAGCCTCATATAGAGGACCCCTCAAATCTCCCCATCCAAATGTCCCCATCCAAATGTCCCTCCATCCACAGTCTATATGTCCTATGACATCACACTGACATCACACTGACCTCACAGCTCCTCCTCCCAATGTCCCTCCATCCAGAGTCTATATGTCCTATGACATCACACTGACCTCACAGCTCCTCCTCCCAATGTCCCTCCATCCAGAGTCTATATGTCCTATGACATCACACTGACCTCACAGCTCCTCCTCCCAATGTCCCTCCATCCAGAGTCTATATGTCCTATGACATCACACTGACCTCACAGCTCCTCCTCCCAATGTCCCGCAATCTCTTTTTTGTTTCTGATGCTCTTAGGATGTGGGCGGACCCTTGGAATCCTCACTAGCAAAGTGGGACTGTTGGTCCTGCATTGTATGTGATGACATCAGAATGCCTGCAACAAGCTTTTACTCCACGTAGTGTTTGGGTCCTGTGTGGGTAAATTTATACCTCAGCCTGAAGTGGGGCTTTAATAAAACGGAGACCTGAATGGAGAGGTGAGGAGGATTCTGGGAATATTAATTGATTTTTACTATTTGTGTTCAGATCTAGAGTTTTCCCCCTGTGAAGTCTGGAGATCATATGACCATCACATTGCCTCCACCTCCCTCCCTGATAGAATAGAGAAATACAAAGAAGATTCTAGAAGTCACCAAGAAGATGATGGAGCTGCTGACAGGAGAGGTGAGCGGTGCTGGGAATTCTGGGACATTATCCAGTAACAGACAAGGGATGTGTCTGGATGGTGACTGTATCATTGTGTGTGTCAGGTTCCTATAAGGTGTCAGGATGTCACTGTCTATTTCTCCATGGAGGAGTGGGAGTATTTAGAAGGACACAAGGATCTCTACAAGGACGTCATGATGGACAATCAGCCGCCCCTCACATCACCGGGTAAGAGGAGACTTTATTGTAAAGGAGAGAGCAGTACGGAGGCTCCACCTAGATCCCCCATCATCTGATAAACACATAGAAACAATGTATTCAGTCAGTGTGTGTGTTTCCTACAGATGGATCCAGTAATGGGAACCCACCAGAGAGATGTCCCCGTCCTCTGTATTCCCGGGATTCCACACAGGAAGATCACACCATCCCCCACCATCATCAGGTAGATGATTGACAATTATTGGTAGTTCTGATTTATACACAGCATGATTGTTACAATTAATGTTTTATTATATATTCAGAGTGGAAACCTCGGGGATGATAATATTGATGTTAAAGAAGAGTATAAAGAGGAGGATGAGGAGTATGGAGTGATGGAGGAGTTTTCAGAAGGACACAAGGATATGATGGAGCCACCAAATACCAGGAACCCACCAGAGAGATGTCCCCGTCCTCTGTATTCCCGGGATTCCACACAGGAAGATCACACCATCCCCCACTGTTACAAGGTTGGTGGGATGGAGGTTATAAAACACACTTATAGAGACAATGTGTGGATTTTTTATGTGATGTCACAATAATAAATCTTATATCTTACAGATGATATTCTCTCTCATTTTCTTGATTTAGAGTGGAGATCCAATCGATATAGAATTTGAGGTTAAATCAGAAGAAGAAGAGAGGTATGTGAGGGATGATCAGCAGTCTATGGAGGAGGATGGAATAACGGGGACATTTATAGAGGAGGACACTCCTACAGAGATCAGCACAGGTGGGTCATTAACACTAAATACATTCCTCCACCCATACTGCTCACTGATTGGTCCAGAGTAGGGCGGGGACTGGGTGATAATCTTCCTTCTCTGTGCTGCAGACACAATTTATGGATCTAGAAATCATTTATGGAAATTCTGGGGTTCAGCTGGCAGAAAAAGGTGGATTTTCACCATAAATGTTGCTCTACCTAGGCATCTTGGGCATGTGCTTTGGGTCTCCTTACCCATGCCCGGGTCTAGCAAGATCTCTGACAGAACAATTCTCCCAGGATTACTTGTTCTGTTGTCTGCTGGCTGTGCTGGGTGGAGGGATATGTCTGTATAGTCTCAGACCCAAGTCACTGAGTGCAGTCTCAGGAGATGGGAGGCAGCGGTGTGGGACCTCTGCAACTTGTCTCATGTAAACATTTAATCTTCCACTGATTACTGAATACCAATATTATGAGTCCTGACCCTTACACTGTATAATTTATATTGTACATTACATACTCCTGACCCCTGCACTATATACTCTATGGTGTACATTACATCATTCTGATACTATATAGTCCTATCTGTTGTATCTTATACAATATGTTGTACATTACATAGTCCTGACTTCTGCTCTCTCCCCTCTACCCACTGCTATATATACACATAATATGGATTCTCTTTTGTTACACCCATTTCCTACCAGCTGGACATTTTATATCTGATGATCTGATTGGAGCACAGCAGGAACCAATCAGCTCATGTCTAGTAATAATCTTTGTATTTCTATTTTAGTAGATGGACGGGAGATGAGGAAAACCTCAGAGGATTGTCTCACTTTGTCTCCAGACTGTAAAGTAGAAGATGAGGACATCACACAGTATAGTCCAGGAGAAAACCCGACTACCTCAAATGTCCATCCGGCACCACACAGTGTAGATGGACCATCGTATTCCTCTTATCCTGAGGAACCTCAGACTGTGCGGGACGGGGCCGTCCTTCCAACAGAGAAGAGGCTTTCCTGTACTGAGTGCGGGAAGTGTTTCCGTTTTAAATCCAATCTTAATGTGCATATAAGATCTCACACAGGAGAGAAGCCGTATTCCTGTCCTGAGTGCGGGAAATGTTTTTCAGTGAAGTCCAGTCTTTACAGACATCAGAGATCTCACACAGGGGAGAAGCCGTATTCCTGTCCTGAGTGCGGGAAATGTTTTTCACAGAAGTCCAGTCTTTCCACACATCAGAGATCTCACACGGGGGAGAAGCCGTATTCCTGTCCTGAGTGCGGGAAATGTTTTTCACATAAGTCCAGTCTTTACAAACATCAGAGATCTCACACAGGAGAGAAGCCGTATTCCTGTCCTGAGTGCGGGAAATGTTTTTCACAGAAGTCCAATCTTTCCAGACATCAGAGATCTCACACAGGGGAGAAGCCGAATTCCTGTCCTGAGTGCGGGAAATGTTTTTCAGATAAGTCCAGTCTTTACCAACATCAGAGATATCACACGGGGGAGAAGCCATATTCCTGTCCTGAGTGTGGGAAATGTTTTTCACGGAAGTCCGGTCTAGACACACATCAGAGATCTCACACGGGGGAGAAGCTATATTCCTGTCCTGAGTGCGGGAAATGTTTTTCACGGAAGTCCTATCTTCATACACATCAGAGATCTCACACGGGGGAGAAGCCGTATTCCTGTCCTGAGTGCGGGAAATGTTTTTCACAGAAGTCCAATCTTTTCAGACATCAGAGATCTCACACGAGGAGAAGCCATATTCCTGTCCTGAGTGCGGGAAATGTTTTTCACAGAAGTCCAATCTTTTCAGACATCAGAGATCTCACACGGGGGAGAAGCCGTATTCCTGTCCTAAGTGAGGGAAATGTTCCTCACTGAAGTCCTGTCTTCCTGTACATCAGGGATCCCACACAACCCTCGAGGTGTATTAGTGCCTTGAGTGTGGGAAATGTCTTCTATATGAATGTTGCTGGACATCACAGCTCATGTGGGGAAGAAGCACACCCTGATATACACCTCAGATATACTCCATGGCTGATCTTCATCATGGAAGAAACAGTTGATAAGGAGATCAGAGATCACCAAAGACATGGATGAAGTGTTGTACCGTGTTGCCATTGATAGCAGGAGAAAAATAACGGTCAAAGACAGACACAGTCCAAAGTCGTAAATGATGAGTTACTTTTAGATCCCAAAAGGAGGTGAGAATCATTCACCACAAATGGCCGAGTGTAAAAAACAAACCTCTCAGGTTTATTACCTCAGATATAGAAGTGTCAGAAAAGCAGTGAGACAGTTTGCATTGCTTGAGAGACAATTTGCATTACCAAAATGTATCTTTTTGCTGAAGCATTCCGAAAACCATATGGGGGAGTCAGATAAGGACCGGCTTCATGGAAATCCATCTCAATATACCGGACACTTTTACCCCCCTTCCTGCCCAGTCCAATTCAGATTTCAGTGCTGTCACTATTTGAATGACAATTACTCAGTCATCCAACACTGTACCCAATTTGTAGCATTTTCTGAGACAGACAGAGCTTTCTTTTGGTGGGATTTAATCACCACTGGGATTTTATTTTATGCTATATAAGTGAAAAAATACAAAAAAATGTTT
Organism: Lithobates sylvaticus; assembly: GCA_028564925.1. Classification (NCBI taxonomy): domain Eukaryota; kingdom Metazoa; phylum Chordata; class Amphibia; order Anura; family Ranidae; genus Lithobates; species Lithobates sylvaticus. The sequence continues at coordinate 563,031,297 of CM053028.1, read as the reverse complement.
TCTAAGTTTCTGTTATAAAACGTTGCAAATAAATAATATTTATTCATAAATTTAGGCCACAAAGTTTTCTGCAACATTTCCTTGGTAAAAATGACCCAAATCTGTGTATTTAGTTAATATTTAGTCTGTGTAAAAGTTATAGAGTCTACAAACTATGATATATATATTTTACATTTGATCAATCCTGATGTCATGACGGACAATCTCATTTCTTGAGGCCCTTAAAATGCCAGGGCAGTACAAATACCCCCAAATGACCCCTTTTTTGTAAAGTAGACGGTCCAAGGTAATAAGTAAAAGGCATCCTAATTTTTGTTGAAGTTGTAATTTTTTGTCACAATTAAAAATGAAAGAAAACTATATATATATTTTTTTTTACAACTTTTTTACATACTGTCAACAGAGCAGTAAAACGTCATCATACTTGTGTGGTGGTGATACTAATATTGACTTGTGGCAGTATGTAAATAAAAATTATATATATTTTCAATTTTTTTACAATTTTTTTTCCCTTTTTTTTTTTTTTTTTTTACATTGTGACACATGCAGTGTTATCATATTGACCCTGTACTACTCTGGGGAGGTGGTCAATATTTTTTTTTGATGATCTCTGTTATAAGCAATCATTTTTATGAATGACACTGGGTGTACAACTGTGATAGCAGTGATTGGTCACAGCTATCACATGGTACAGATGTGATAGGTCCTGTCTGTACCATGTGATCACTGTAACCAGTCACAGAGATCATCACAACGGTACACAATGAATGGCTACGAATGAAAGCCATTTACTGTGTACAACTGTCATGTGATGGCTGTGATTGGTCACAGCGATCACAAGGTACTGGGGCCAGCCCAGTCCAATAATCTATCATTCAGTGGAGCTGCAGCGTGGCCACTTGACTTGGAGGACTTCATATGACGTCCACTGAGGATGGGAGACTCGGCCATCATTCTGCTATAGGCCTGACAGGAAGCAGTTAATTCCAATCTAAATCCCCCTGGAGGCCTGGGGACACGGTACAAGTTTTATATATAATGTGTGGACATTTCTACCTATGATAAATGACAGGCTAAATCCACCTGGAGACTTTCTCCACACCTGGAGTGTGCTGAGTTCTTGGATAACGTCTACACAGTGTTTACAGATTGGCTTTATCACCCCAACGAGCTCCAGTTCATGGATGTAATCATTATGTTTGGATGATCTCACCAGTCAGGAGACTTTCCTGTCATCCTACATGATCCCTTCTGAGGATTCTTCTATCCTTCCAAACAAATGTATGAAATCCTCGATGAGTCCTCCTTCTATGTGATCTAGAAGATCTGGAATCACAATGTCTTTATGGATGAAGTGGATGACCCAGTTTATATATTATTTATTGTTTTACAGCTTTTTTCACTCCAGGATTAATTATTTTATTTATATAGACATTCAAGGAATTGCTATTACTTTGAGAGATCTCCACCACCATTCCTATGTGACCATGACATCCTTGTAATTTATGTTTAATATCTTCATTATGAGTGTATAAATATATATATATATATATGCATTTGGATGTATTTTTTGCATTTTATTCACCAAAATGATTGGTTTGGGAGGTATCTGTTTTATTAGCTATACATTTGTTGTGACCTTGTGTTCTGTGTCTTTTAAGACATTTCTATATGTAATAAAAATATCTTTCTTAAACAATTGGTTGCATAAGAACTGTATCTATTTTTTTCTTACTTTTTTTGAGTTATATTTGAACTTCTGTGGTCGCCCTGTAAGATATTTTAAAGAAATGGTTACTATGAGACATTTCTTGGGGCTGCAGTTCCTCTGAACTCCACAAGGTGGTGATCTCACTCATATCCGGACAGGAAGTTTCTATGGAATACAGACAGGAAGTGATGTCAGATACAGACAGGAAGTGATGTCAGGTACAGACAGGAAGTGATATAGAACAAAGACAAGAAGTTCCATGTGGCAGGAAATAGAAGACATTACTGGATGTGGCAGCAGAGGAGGTAATAAGATCTTATCTTCTATTTACACCCAGTAACCCCCGTCATGTCCGTCCTCTTCCTCCATAGTCACTGTGATGTCTTTTATCTCCAGCAGATGATGATACACACATATATAGTGTGGAAATGTAGAATAACCCTGTATATTACAATGAGGGAATTTATGGTCTGTACCACGAGGGGAGTTATTGATGTCAGTAAATGTCGGTTGCAGACATTGTATGTGGGGGGAATGAAATGATAATTAAAGGTTGGGATTAGGGAAGATTTCTGTAAGATTTTACACAGGAATGATCAGCGATCCCTCCAGAGACACTATGATGAGTCTCACAATAGGAGTCTGAAAGAGACTGGATATTGGGGGGGATGAGATGGTGAACCCGGAGTGTGGGGGAGGGGCGATTTTATCAAAAAGACATCCAGATGGAAATGGATTTTTCAGTTCAGTACAATTACTCCGGCTGGACTGAATATTGATATTGAGCTGTTTGCTTTTGATTCATCTGATTTATACATTTCTAATTGTATTTTATATCGTTTTAACAGTTATTGATTACGATTATTTTAAAGGCTAATATGCATGTTAATGTCATAAAAAGTGTTTGGGGACCTGGGTCCTGCCCCAGGGGACATGTATCAATGCAAAATTTTTTTTTAAAAACGGCCGTTTTTTCAGGAGCAGTGATTTTAATAATGCTTAAATTGAAACAATAAAAGTGTAATATTCCTTTAAATTTCGTACCTGGGGGGTGTCTATAGTATGCCTGTAAAGGGGCGCATGTTTCCCGTGTTTAGAACTGTCTCTGCGCAAAGTGTCATTTTTGAAAGTAAAAAAGCTATTTAAAATCACTCGCGGCTAATGTTAATTCACGGCTCCCGTAACACAGAGAACAGTGATTCATTGAAACTCATTCATAAAAAAAGTCATTGATAAAAAATAAAAAAAATTAAAAAAAAAAAGCGTAGGGGTCCCCCCAAATTCAATAACCAGGCCCTTCAGGTCTGGGATGGATAATTAAGGGGAACCCCAGCCAAAAAAAAAAAAAAAAATGGCGTAGGGTCCCCCTCAAAATCCATACCAGACCCTTGAGGTCTGGTATGGATTTTAAGGGGAACCCTAGCCAAAAAAAATGGCGTGGGGTCCCCCTCAAAATCCATACCAGACCCTTATCCGAGCACGCAACCTGGCAGGCCGCAGGAAAAGAGGGGGGGACGAGAGCGCCCCCCCTCTCGCCTGAACCGTACCAGGCCACATGCCCTCAACATTGGGAGGATGCTTTGGGGGTCTAAGACCCCTAAAGCACCTTGTCCCCATGTTGATGAGGACAAGGGCATCTTCCCCACAACCCTGGCCGGTGGTTGTGGGGGTCTGCGGGCGGGGGGCTTATCGGAATCTGGAAGCCCCCTTTAACAAGGGGACCCCCAGATCCCGCCCCCCCCCCGGTGTGAAATGGTAAGGGGGTACAAAAGTACCCCTACCATTTCACCAAAAAAAAATGGCAAAAATGGTAAAAATGACAGGAGACAGTCTTTGACAATTCCTTTATTAAAATCTTCTTTCTTCTTTCTTCATTCTTCATCTTCTCCTTCCTTCATCTTCTTCCATCTTCTTCTTCCATTTTCTTCTTCCTCCGATCCGCTTCTTCTTGCGCTGGTCTTCTCGTCCTTCTCGTCCGGCATCTTCTTCCGTCGGCGTCGGTGTCGGTGCCTTCTTGGGCCGCTCCGCGCAATGGGAGGCTCCCGCTGTGTGAGGCTCCGCTCCATCTGACAGGTCTTTTAAAACGGAGGGCACCTGGTGACCCCGCCCCCCTCTGACGTCATGGGGAAAGCCATCATGGAATTCCCCATGACGTCCCTGTGCGTCAGAGGGGGCGGGGTCACCAGGTGCCCTCCATTATAAAAGACCTGTCAGACGGAGCGGAGCCTCACACAGCGGGAGCCTCCCATTGCGCGGAGCGGCCCAATAAGAGACAGAGACACCGACGCCGACGGAAGAAGATGCCAGACGAGAAGGACGAGAAGACCAGCGCAAGAAGAAGCGGATCGGAGGAAGAAGAAAAATGGAAGAAGAAGATGGAAGAAGATGAAGGAAGGAGAAGATGAAGAAACCGAAGGATGAAGAAAGAAGAAAGAAGATTTTAATAAAGGAATTGTCAAAGACTGTCTCCTGTCATTTTTACAATTTTTGCCACTTTTTTGGTGAAATGGTAGGGGTACTTTTGTACCCCCTTACCATTTCACACTGGGGGGGGGGCCGGGATCTGGGGGTCCCCTTGTTAAAGGGGGCTTCCAGATTCCGATAAGCCCCCCGCCCGCAGACCCCCCACAACCACCGGCCAGGGTTGTGGGGAAGAGGCCCTTGTCCTCATCAACATGGGGACAAGGTGCTTTAGGGGTCTTAGACCCCCAAAGCATCCTCCCAATGTTGAGGGCATGTGGCCTGGTACGGTTCAGGCGAGAGGGGGGGGGCCGCTCTCGTCCCCCCCTCTTTTCCTGCGGCCTGCCAGGTTGCGTGCTCGGATAAGGGTCTGGTATGGATTTTGAGGGGGACCCCCACGAAATGAAGTTTTGTATGAATTTAGTTGTAAGCTCTAACGAGCAGGTCCCTCTGATCCCTCCTTTATTGATTTGTATTGTAAGTGTAATGTCTGCTCTCATGTTGTAAAGCGCTGCGCAAACTGTTGGCGCTATATAAATCCTGTATAATAATATATGATGATATAGGAGTTTTTCTGGGCTATAACTGGTTAAGGAATCTGGGTGGGGTAGGAGAGCTTTTTAGGACCTCTTCACTAAACCTATAGGCCTCCTGAACAAAGATGGTGTTTTCCAATCAGAACACATCGTACGTCACCAGGTTAGGAGAGGCGCCCTCATCCCACCCTTTGTCATCACTTGGGAACTTCAATAGCTGCATTGTGCCATGTTTGGGGTAATAGAGAATAAAGCGCCTCGCTGGGCTCTGCAGGAAGCGATCGGTGGAGGTGAGCCCTGTGCGTTCAATCGGAGGGGTTGAGCCCTGTGCGTTCAATCAGAGGGGTTGAGCCCTGTGCGTTAAATCGGAGGGGGTGAGCCCTGTGCGTTCAATCGGAGGGGGTGAGCCCTGTGCGTTCAATCGGAGGGGGTGAGCCCTGTGCGTTCAATCGGAGGGGGTGAGCCCTGTGCGTTCAATCGGAGGGGGTGAGCCCTGTGCGTTCAATCGGAGGGGGTGAGCAGGGCTGGTGCAAAGATTTTTGACATGCTAGGCGAAACCTCATTTTGTTCCACTCTGTAACCCCCCCCCCCCCCCCCCTCTCACATCAGTTCCTCTCTGTACCCCCCCCCCCACACATCAGTTCCTCTCTGTACCCCCCCCCCACATCAGTTCCTCTCTGTACTCCTCCCCCACATCAGTTCCTCTCTGTAACCCCCCCCCCCCCCACAGAGAGGAGACTTGCCATCTCTCCCTATTGTTATCACAGAGATCCAGCCTGGGTGTATCTCCTTTAGGCAACTGACCATATATTTCAGAAATGCGCCCCTTGGTTGTCTCCGTTTGAAATAACTTTTTAAAAAACAAGGTTTTACTCCATATTACCGACCGTCAAGAACGCGGTGACGCACAACACTGCAAAGAGCCAAGAAAAATTAAGTTCAATGCTTCCGAGCATGCATCGTATTGTTTCCGAGCATGCGTATGAATTTTGGGTGTCAAAATTGCTACAGATGATCGAAATTTCCGATAGAAACCTTTTCCGTCAGAAAAATTTAGAACATGCTCTCAATTTTTTGCTGGCCAAAATTCGGCCAGCAAAATTCCAATGGAGCCTACACGCGGTCACATTTTCCGATCAAAAGCTCTCATCTGTCTTTTTCTGGCCGGAATTCCGATCGTGTGTACGCGGCATTAGCCGCTCTTTCCACTGGAAAGTTGAGTAAGGAGATATGGAGAGACTTGGGTATAGAGAGACCTGTAATCTTATGTATCAAATAAAGAATCTTAATTTAGTACCCTCTAATTTTAGGGCAGTCCCACAATGTGTGTAACATTGAGCCCATGTGTTCACAACCTCTGGAACAGAGGGAAGGATCCTGACAGGTAAAGTTTAGCTTTGGACAGACTTGGGTACCATCACATCAGGACCTTCAGACTCGCCTCCACCAAGGTAATGTGTAACAAGCCTCAGTAGGAGTAAGAGAAGGCCCCATGTCATTCCTCCAAGTCCCGTACCTGTGAGAGGTCTCTCTTCCATCCCACCATATAGAGGGGATCAGCGGATAGTGACTTGTAGATCACAGATATTACACGTTTTGCTCCATGTTCTGGTCACACCATTGTTTGTAGGTCGTGATTCTGGGAGGTTTGGGTTTAGTCACCCATAAAGAGTGTAAAAAATGGGAGATTTGGAGAAATCTGAACTTCTCTGTCAGGGGCATATCCAGTCTACTTATACAAAAACGAAGAGAGATCGGACCTGAAGACTTGAAAAAGTGACCAATCCTATACAACCCTTTGTTCAGCCACCATTTAAAAGCTTTGATGTCCATGCCTGGAGGAAATTGAGGGTTATGAAACAGATGGGCTAATGGATGACTATCAGAGACCAACTCTGGGTGTCCTCTAAAGGCCATCCTATAGGGTTACTGAATGAGAGAGAGTTGGAGCCAAGATAGAGGGACAAGGAGGACACCACATTAGGTAGTCCACAGTGAGTGGGGTAACACCTGTCATTCCATATCCACCCAATCGGGTTTAGTAACTCGGGAATATATGATTGAGATCTGGGCTAGTTGAGCAGCTTGATAAAACCATAATAGGTTTGGTAGAGCAAGACCACCTTTATCACAAGAATGAAGTAGGACCTTCTTAGCCCTTTCAAACCCCAGATGAAGTCAATAATTTTCACCTGAAAATGCTGTAGATGGTCATTAACGATAGGGAAGAGTAGGGAGCGAGAGAGATATAGGAGGACAGGCGTGCAGGGAAAGGCCTCCAGCAAGAAGCCACATCTGCACATTCAGGAATTCTGTCTCCTATGGCAACAGTCTTTAACAGTTCCTAACACAAAGCATAACAGTTCTTTCACCTTCACTACAACTTCTCCTTGTAGTTCTTCAGCCCACTGCGCTCCTGATCTCTCACTAGACCCTCTGATTCACTGACTCTGAATCCCTTGAGCTTCTCCAATCTTCACGGTGGTATCTTCCTCAAGCGTCACCCCCGCCTCTCTGCTGGGTCCCTAGCTTGGCACTCCAGATACTTCTCAAGCTTCACCCCACTAGCCTGCTCAGTCCCTGGCTTGGCACACAAGGCTGCTCTACAAGCATCACCTCCGCTGGTTGGGTCCCTGACTTGATCACCGCCTGAAGTTTCCTGATTCTCCCCCATGCCCGTTCGGTGAGAATACTGCTCCGGTACTTGCTTCAGTTACTCACTGAGGTCCCTGGTAATAAGGTGGTTGGTCCCTTAGTGGTGACAGCTTCCCCTCTACCTCCGACCATGACAGGTTCTCCGGCCGGCAGAACCGTCACTTCTGGTTGGACTGCAACCCACAATCCCAACCCTGCGCTGCTCTCTTACTTCTGGATAGGACCTCAGACAGCCTAGCAGCCAGATGTCCCTGGGATAGGCCCAATCTCCGGCCTAGCAGCCCGGGGCAACACGACACACGTCCACCCAGACAGCCGCCAAGGTGGCACAGAACATCGATCACCTGACTCCACCCGGATATATAGGCTCTCCCAGCAGGCCAAGGGATTCAACAAAACCCCTGCCCATTGGCTGAGACACCCCATATACCCATAACCTGACCTTGGGTTGTCCTTCTCATATCTAGCACCACCAAGTACCCGGCCACCTAGTGGTAGAAGAGAAAAGTGCAACAAGGCCAAACTTAGGGAGAAATCAATAGATCCCTACCAATCAACCAGAATAACTACTCCTGGCAAGTAAATGTGTGAGGAGCTCCCTGACTAAACTCCAGGGTGCTACATAATCATACAATATTTTGTGCTCAATATAATGTTCTCTGCAAGTCCACTGCTTCCACTTTGCATCTATTTCAATGAACTTATTTTGCTAATAAAAATAATCCAGCAATCAATAAAAAGTTGATAAGGTGTAAAGTTCTCGGTGCTCCAAACTGTGCCAGCTGTAGTGTAGCCACGCCTTCTTCCACCTCTTACACACGTGATGGTGAGGGCGCCCCCTTACTGGGGAGTTTTATTGATTTATGGATTATTATTTTTTTAGCAAAATACGTTTTTTGAAGTAGATGCAAAGTGGAAGCAGTGGACTTGCAGAGAACACTATATTGAGCACAAAATATTGTATGATTACATGAATTTGCACAGATTTTTAGTTTATTTAATATAGCAACAAATATTATAAGATTAATGAAGTAGGTGCAAAGTGGAAGCAGTGGATCTGCAGGGAACAGCATCTTGAGCACAAAGCACTTTATGTTGTATATGAATTTGCACATGGATCAGTTTACTTCATTTATTGATAAACACCATAAGATCAGTGAAGTAGGTGTAAAGTGGAAGCAGTAGATCTGCAGAGAATATTATTTGAGCCCCTAGCACTTTATATATGAATGTCTCCACATATTTTAGTGTATTTGTGATGATTTATGTGCACACACAATAGGACAGCGCTGTGACACATAATGCTCTTCTAGGTGATAAAGGGAATACTTACCTTTGTTACAGCAGCAGTCCGGTATAAGTTATTTCTGTAGGTATTTGAGTTGTTACACATAGCGCAGGTTTTATTCTATTTATATTGGTGACATAATTGCCCAAATCTGGGGATCAGGAGCCATTTCCACCCTTTACTCTCGGCTGGGGATCTTTGTATCCATATAACAGATGTTCTACATGACTAAATCTGACATCAATTTTACTGCAAAATCAAAGGGGCCAAAATGTCTCCCCCCCCCCCCCCCCCCCCCCCCGAGCAGTAATATATTTCTATCCCCCTTGGTGGGAGTGGAGATGACCCCATCTATAAGGATATACAGTACATACACACACAGCACAAGGCCGTGTTCACACAACAAGATTTTTCTCAGGGCTGCAGTTCCTCTGAGCTCCACAAGGTGGTGATCTCACCTCTACCCAGACAGGAAGTCTCTATGGAAGACAGGAAGTGATGTCAGATGCAGACAAAACAATCCATGAGGTACGAAGTACAAAGGAGACGTTGCTGGAAGACGCAGCAGAGGAGGTAATAAGATCTTATTTTCTATTTACACCCAGTAACCCCCCGTCATGTCCGTCCTCTTCCTCCATAGTCACTGTGACGTCTTTTATCTCCAGCAGATGATGATACACACATATATAGTGTGGAAATGTAGATTAACCCCTTCAGGGAGATCAGTTGATGATTAATATATCTTCCCTCCAAAGCTGGCCATACATGGTTCAGTTTTATCGTTCATCCAGCGGGATGAGAGGAAAAAACTGAAGAGATTCCCCCATCCACACATTGGAGGGGGATGGGGGAATCCTCCCCGCTGCACTATTGTATTCTGACAATGGGGGGCGCTCCTCCGCTCTCAGAATACACAGATCAGTGATGAAGCTATTGGCTGCAGCCGCTGATCGAGTGACTTTTATCCGGCAGTGACCACACATGGATGGAAATGTGACCGATCCCTGCTGAACCAGCTGAATTTCCATATCTCTATGGTCACCATAAGTCAGGGCTCAACAATTCCCAGGTCACCATGGTGACTAGAAATGGCGTCCTGGTCCCTGGGCTCTTGTCAGCCCATTCTCACTGTTGGTCTGAATAATGTTTCTGCCTGAAACCCGGACACATTATTCAGACAGGAATGTGTCTCGGAGCGGGGCCAGGCGGGAGGGTGAGGGGGGGAGGAGATGATGGCACCCGACCTGTGAAGTCAGGGGTGGACTGGGCAGGACAGCGGCATGAGAGGACTCATCTCACTGAGCTCCCGCTGCCAATCTTTCTCCTTTCTGCGGCTGCATTACTGTCACCATCGGCTCCTGCTTCCTCCCACAGCTGCCTGTGTCCCTGCAGAGCCCTCCGGCAGAACAGAGAGGAAGGAGCGCGACCGAATCTCCAACATGGCGCCACCTCGGCACTGCCACAAAGATCCCCACAAGGTGCTGAGAAACAGGACTACAGAGTCCTTACAGGAGTAACCAGGACAAGCCTGCAAAGCAGCCAGCTAAGAGACCAGCCAGGGAGGGACATGCTGCTTTATGTACACAAGATGTCCTCTCCATCCACTCTGCTCTCACACACTGCTGGGGGAGATGTACAGGACATGCAGGAGGACACAGGGGAGGGGGGGTTGTATTACTGTCCTGAATTCTGCACCTTTCCCCTGCACCCCATGTCCTGCATTCTGCACTCCGTGTCCTCTGAACGCCACCCTGCACCCTATGTCCTGCTTTCTGCACCCCATGTTTTTCACCCCCGAATCCCATGTCCTGCACTTTTTGTCCTGTGTTCTGTACCACATGTCCTACACCCCACATTCTGCACACTGTACCCTTCCCCTGCATCTCATGTCCTGCACCCTTCTCCGGTACCCTGCACCCCATGTCCTGCACCCCATGTCCTGCACCCCATGTCCTGTGTTTTGTACCACATGTCCTGCACCCCACGTTCTGCACACTGTACCCTTCCCCCTGCACCCATGTGCTGCACCCATCTCTTGTACCCTGTACCCCATGTCCTGCATTGTGCACCCTGTACCACATGTCCTGCATCCTTCTCTGGTACCCTGTCCTCCCTGTCCTGCATTCTGCACACTGCACCCCTGCAGTGACCTACAGTCTTCTCCGGTATCCATCACCCCATGTCCTGTGTTCTGCACCACATGTCATGCATCCATCTCATGCACCCTGTACGCCATGTCCTAGGTTCGGCACCTCACAGATTACTCACACATTACTTGCCGGGCCCCGGGTGCTGACAACCCACACTGCTCTAAAAATCTGTCTCCTAGCTATTTCAGCTGACTCCTAGATTCAAAGCAAATTTATCAAGCCCTTCTTTAAGTGACTTGCTCCCCTCCCCCTCATCTCCTTCATTATGTAAGTCATGCTGAGATCATCTCCCATTGGCTGAGCAATATTCTCATTTGTCTCTGAGCTCCTTCTTGCTATTCCTCGTCCTGCCTGTTGTTTCCTTGGATTGATTTTCTGTGTAGTGACCCCGGCTTCATCTCTTGGATGTGCTCGTCTGTTGCTTGTCCTGACCTTTATCCTGATTCCTGGATCTCCTCCTCATCTCTCCTCCATATCCTCTTACACAGCTTTTCTCCACGCCTGCAGTGATCCTGGGGGGTGGAAACTTGGCACCAGCAAAATCCATCCCCACCATTAGGAGCTCTGGAGAAAATTGTCTGCTATTTACACTCCGTTCCTCCGCACGTCACCTGATCACATGAGAGCTTACTTTCACAGATTCCTGACAGATTTCTGTATGGTAAAGGTCAAAGTTCACTCTTCAGATTAGGAGAGAAAGGACACACCCAGGAACAATGATTTGGTTTGCACAGGAGCCTCATATAGAGGACCCCTCAAATCTCCCCCTCCAAATGTCCCTCCATCCAGAGTCTATATGTCCTATGACATCACACTGACCTCACAGCTCCTCCTCCCAATGTCCCTCCATCCAGAGTCTATATGTCCTATGACATCACACTGACCTCACAGCTCCTCCTCCCAATGTCCCTCCATCCAGAGTCTATATGTCCTATGACATCACACTGACCTCACAGCTCCTCCTCCCAATGTCCCTCCATCCAGAGTCTATATGTACTATGACATCACACTGACCTCACAGCTCCTCCTCCCAATGTCCCTCCATCCAGAGTCTATATGTCCTATGACATCACACTGACCTCACAGCTCCTCCCTCCATCCAGAGTCTATATGTCCTATGACATCACACTGACCTCACAGCTCCTCCTCCCAATGTCCCTCCATCCAGAGTCTATATGTACTATGACATCACACTGACATCACAGCTACTCCTCCCAATGTCCCTCCATCTGGCTTTTTTCTGATACTCTTAGGATGTGGGCGGACCCTTGGCATCCTCACTAGCAAAGTAGAATTGTTGGTCCTGTATTGTATGTAATGACATCAGAATTCCTGCTACAAGCTTTTATCCTGCATAGTGTGGGGGTCCTGTGTGGGTAAATTATACCTCAGCCTGAAGTGGGGCTTTAATAATATGGAAACCTGAATGGAGAGGTGAGGAGGATTCTGGGAATATCATTTGATTTTACTATTTGTGTTCAGATCTAGAGTTTTCCTCCTGTGAAGTCTGGAGATCATATGATCATCACATTGCCTCCACCTCCCTCCCTGATAGAATAGAGAAATACAAAGAAGATTCTAGAAGTCACCAGAGAGATGATGGAGGAGAGGTGAGCGGTGCTGGGAATTCTGGGACATTATCCAGTAACAGACAAGGGATGTGTCTGGATGGTGACTGTATCATTGTGTGTGTCAGGTTCCTATAAGGTGTCAGGATGTCACTGTCTATTTCTCCATGGAGGAGTGGGAGTATTTAGAAGGACACAAGGATCTCTACAAGGACGTCATGATGGACAATCAGCCGCCCCTCACATCACCGGGTAAGAGGAGACTTTATTGTAAAGGAGAGAGCAGTACGGAGGCTCCACCTAGATCCCCCATCATCTGATAAACACATAGAAACAATGTATTCAGTCAGTGTGTGTGTTTCCTACAGATGGATCCAGTAATGGGAACCCCCCAGAGAGATGTCCCCGTCCTCTGTATTCCCGGGATTCCACACAGGAAGGTCACACCATCCCCCACCATCATCAGGTAGATGATTGACAATTATTGGTAGTTCTGATTTATACACAGCATGATTGTTACAATGAATGTTTTATTATATATTCAGAGTGGAAACCTCAGGGATGATAATATTGATGCTAAAGAAGAGTATAAAGAGGAGGATGAGGAGTATGGAGTGATGGAGGAGTTTTCAGAAGGACACAAGGATATGATGGAGCCACCAAATACCAGGAACCCACCAGAGAGATGTCCCCGTCCTCTGTATTCCCGGGATTCCACACAGGAAGGTCACACCATCCCCCACTGTTACAAGGTTGGTGGGATGGAGCATCTAAAACATGGACTCCTAGAGATGATGTGTTGATTTTTTATGTGATGTCACAATAATAAATCTTATATCTTACAGATGATATTCTCTCTCATTTTCTTGATTTAGAGTGGAGATCCAATCGATATAGAATTTGAGGTTAAATCAGAAGAAGAAGAGAGGTATGTGAGGGATGATCAGCAGTCTATGGAGGAGGATGGAATAACGGGGACATTTATAGAGGAGGACACTCCTACAGAGATCAGTACAGGTGGGTCATTAACACTAAATACATTCCTCCACCCATACTGCTCACTGATTGGTCCAGAGTAGGGCGGGGACTGGGTGATAATCTTCCTTCTCTGTGATGCAGACACAATTTATGGATCTAGACTGCATTTATGGAAATTCTGGGGTTAATCAGGGATAAGCATGATCTCTGACAGAACAATTCTCCCAGGATTACTTGTTCTGTTATCTGCTGGCTGTGCCGGGTGGAGGGATATGTCTGTATAGTCTCAGACCCAAGTCACTGAGTGCAGTCTCAGGAGATGGGAGGCAGCGGTGTGGGACCTCTGCAACTTGTCTCATGTAAACATTTCATCTTCCACTGATTACTGAATACCAATATTATGAGTCCTGACCCTTACACTGTATAATTTATATTGTACATTACATACTCCTGACCCCTGCACTATATACTCTATGTTGTACATTACATCATTCTGATACTATATAGTCCTATCTGTTGTATCTTATACAATATGTTGTACATTACATAGTCCTGACTTCTGCTCTCTCCCCTCTACCCACTGCTATATATACACATAATATGTATTCTCTTTTGTTACACCCATTTCCTACCAGCTGGACATTTTATATCTGATGATTTGATTGGAGCACAGCAGGAACCAATCTGCTCATGTCTAGTAATAATCTTTGTATTTCTATTTTAGTAGATGGACGGGAGATGAGGAAAACCTCAGAGGATTGTCTCACTTTGTCTCCAGACTGTAAAGTAGAAGATGAGGACATCACACAGTATAGTCCAGGAGAAAACCCGACTACCTCAAATGTCCATCCGGCACCACACAGTGTAGATGGACCATCGTATTCCTCTTATCCTGAGGAACCTCAGACTGTGAGGGACGGTGCCGTCCTTCCAACAGAGAAGAGCTTTTCCTGTACTGAGTGCGGCAAGTGTTTCCCTTCTAAATCCAAACTTAATGTGCATATAAGATCTCACACAGGGGAGAAGCCGTATTCCTGTCCTGAGTGCGGGAAATGTTTTTCACAGACGTCCCATCTTTACACACATCAGAGATCTCACACGGGGGAGAAGCCGTATTCCTGCCCTGAGTGCGGGAAATGTTTTTCACAGACGTCCAGTCTTTACACACATCAGAGATCTCACACAGGGGAGAAGCCGTATTCCTGTTCTGAGTGTGGGAAATGTTTTTCACAGACGTCCCATCTTTACACACATCAAAGATCTCACACGGGGGAGAAGCCATATTCCTGTCCAGAGTGTGGGAAATGCTTTGTACTAAAGTCACAACTTTTCACACATCAGAGTTCTCATAACAGGAATAGTCCAGGAGAAAACTTGGCTACAGCAAATGTCCATCCGGCACCACACAGTGTAGATGGACCATCGAAATACTCTTATCCTGAGGAACCTCAGACTGTGAGGGACGGTGCCGTCTTTCCAACAGATAAGAGATTTTCCTGTACTGAGTGCGGGAAGTGTTTCCATTATAAATCCTATCTTAATAGGCATAAAAGATCTCACACAGGAGAGAAGCCCTATTCCTGTCCTGAGTGCGGAAAGTGTTTCCTTTCTAAATCCAATCTTAATGAGCATCTAAGATCTCACACAGGAGAAAAGCCGTATTCCTGTCCTGAGTGCGGGAAATGTTTTTCACAGATGTCCCATCTTTACACACATCAGAAATCTCACACGGGGGAGAAACCGAATTCCTGTACTGAGTGTGGGAAGTGTTTCCATTATAATTCCTATCTTAATAGGCATAAAAGATCTCACACAGGAGAGAAGCCATATTCCTGTCCTGAGTGCGGGAAATGTTTCCTTTCTAAATCCAATCTTAATGAGCATATAAGATCACACACGGGGGAGAAGCCGTATTCCTGTCCTGAGTGCGGGAAATGTTTTTCAGTGAAGTGCAGTCTTGACACACATCAGAGATCTCACACGGAGGAGAAGCCGTATTCCTGTCCTGAGTGCGGGAAATGTTTTTCACAGACGTCCAATCTTTCCAGACATCAGAAATCTCACACAAGGGAGAAACCGTAATTCCTGCCCTGAGTGCGGGAAGTGTTTCCCTTATAAATCCTATCTTAATAGGCATATAAGATCTCACACAGGAGAGAAGCCGTATTCCTGTCCTGACATTTAAAAGGAGATTGGAACTTTAAATGAAGCAGTTGAAATGCAGAGGTGAGAGTAAAAAATATTTTATTCATCACAAATATATAGTAGAAGAGTAATTTCATATATATACATGTAATTAGCACAAGGCATAGACATGATGATACAAAGGTATAAATAAAGGAACACATGATTCAAGATGAGTACATAATGATCAAATGATAATATATAAAACAATAATATGGCCAAAGACAGCATGCCCGGTACCCGTGCTTATAATCGCATAGTATTAGTATAATTGTACTAAATTAAAATTGAGGACATTATCAGGGCGTAATAAGTATCACTGTAGCATCAAGTATAGCTCGACGCGTTTCATGGATGTTTCTCCAGTCATCAGGAGCAGATGCGACAGATTCCTGTGAAATATATAAATATAGTAAACCACACTCTATACAGAGGGGAATAGAAAAAAATAGTACTTAAGAAAGGTTGCCAGGCACACTTATCAACCCTGGCAGTGAGTGTGACATGCGGTGAATGGCACATAGTGGGCCAGAGGCATAAACGCCACCGTGGGAGCTGAGGCGGCGTGGTATACATTAGCAGCATTGGGTGGTGTTAAAAAGCGCCTGGGTATGAGGGTAGTCTCCATGTGACGGCAGTGCTGGTGTATGGGTCATCAAACAGGGTAGTCTGGGAACAAATATTGAGTATAAATGTATTTTAAAATAGTAATGAGTTTGGAAATAGTATATAAACAATGAACCCAGTGTATCTGCATGTATAGTGATGATAACAGGGAGTATTGAATAAGAAATATATATATATATATATATATATATATATATATATATATATATATATATATATATATATATATATATATATATATGGTGGACTGATGCCTCTGGCCCACTATGTGCCATTCACCGCATGTCACACTCACTGCCAGGGTTGGTAAGTGTGCTTGGCAACCTTTCTTAAGTACTATTTTTTTCTATTCCCCTCTGTATAGAGTGTGGTTTAGTATATATATTTCACAGGAATCTGTCGCATCTGCTCCTGATGAGTGGAGAAACATCCGCAAAACGCGTCGGGCTATACTTGATGCTACAGTGATACTTATTACACCCTGATGATGTCATCAATTTTAATTTAGTACAATTATACTTATACTATGTGATTATAAACACGGGTACCGGGCATGCCGTCTTTGGTACTTGCAGGCCATATTATTGTTTATATATTATCATTTGATCATTATGTACTCATCTTGAATCATGTGTTCATTTATTTATACCTTTGTATCATCATGTCTATGCCTTGTGCTAATTACATGTATATATATGAAATTACTCTTCTACTATATATTTGTGAGGAATAAAATATTTTTTTCTCTCACCTCTGCATTTCAACTGCTTCATTTAAAGTCCCCAATCTCCTTTTGAATGTACCTAATACAGGGATGGAGGCACCTTACCGTGCCTCATTTAAAGTCCCAAAATCCCCCTTCTATAGATTATATACCGGGATGGAAGCAGTTGAAAAGTTGGATTAGCAGTGTTCCCCTGCTATCCATGTGTGAGGTTTACCCTCAGATGTCTGTATGCCCTGTTTGGGACCTGTACATCTGGGACAGCCAAGAATATACTTTGTATAACGGTGTATGCACTTACTAGTCTTATAAATGACAACAATATACGACATTCCTGGCACTTGCTTTATGGTCATATATGACCACCCATGTCTTTATATCTATCCGCGCCCATCTCTCTGGTGGTGTTCTGTGTCTTTGTGGTTTATTGTGCATATTTGTGGTGTTTGGGGGTTCTTTCTTCACTGCGGGAGCTGCGATGCACTTTGTGGATCCCCCACTCCTCCCTACACACTACTTGTGTCCGGGAGGTTCGGGTGGATGCCCCTTCATGCATCGTCGCCATGGTCCTTTACGTCATGCACACAGCGCCAGCCCTGACGCCATTGCGCTGACGCTGAGAGCACCAACTGCATGGTTTCTGTGGGGGAGGTTTTTGGCACCAATCACTGAGCGATTCATCGGCTCAGGTGCGGACACCCCTCACAGGCTCACGCAAGTGGCGTTGGTGGCATGTATTTACATATCTCCCAGTCAGAGCGGGCTGTCCACATGGCCTGTCTCCTCCTGGGGTTCCTGCACACCAACTGTTCTGCTTGGTCTTGCATGGTAAGCAGCAATCGGGTAAGTGTCCCTGGGTTTAGCTTCACCCTGGCTTTTAGGATTTGTTTTACTGCACACTCTATCTTTCAATATATTTTTGTATTCATTTTATCACCATTCACTAGTTTAATGCTTGCACATATCTAGGTTACTGTCAGTCACTTGTCACATATACATCAGTCTACCATATATATATATTATATTTCTTATTCAACACTCCCTGTTCTCATCACTATACATGCAGATACACTGGGTTCATTGTTTATATACTACTTCCAAACTCATTACTATTTTAAAATACATATATACTCAATATTTGTTCCCAGACTACCCTGCTTGATGACCCATACACCAGCACTGCCGTCACATGGAGACTACCCTCATACCCAGGCGCTTTTTAACACCACCCGATGCTGCTAATGTATACCACGCTGCCTCAGCTCCCGTAGTGGAATTTATGCCTCTGGCCCACTATGTGCCATTCACCGCATGTCACACTCACTGCCAGGGTTGGTAAGTGTGCTTGGCAACCTTTCTTAAGTACAATTTTTTTCCATTCCCCTCTGTATAGAGTGTGGTTTACTATATTTATATATTTCACAGGAATCTGCCACATCTGCTCCTGATGAGTGGAGAAATATCCACAAAATGCGTCGGGCTATACTTGATTCTACAGTGATACTTATTACACCCTGATGATGTCATCAATTTTAATTTAGTACAATTATACTAATACTATGTGATTATAAACACGGGTACCGGGCATGCCATCTTTGGTACTTGCAGGCCATATTATTGTTTTGTATATTATCATTTGATCATTATGTACTCATCTTGAATCATGTGTTCATTTATTTATACCTTTGTATCATCATGTCTATGCCTTGTGCTAATTACATGTATTGTTGTGAATTTATGAAGAAATACATCTAATATTCACTGGCAGAGATGAGAGATTCAGTAGGCCTAAAAAAAAAAATGAAGTGAACTTTTGCTCTTGAAAAGCAGATGAGCTGGTTTACTCTTTTACAAGTCTCAAATATATAAATTTTACAAGCAGGTGTTGAGCCAGAAAGAAACTAGAACAATGGTACCTGTTGTCACCAAACAAAAAAGGTGTGTACTTATTTTGTTGATTAGTTTGAGAAGACCAAACTTACTAGGTATCATCACCTGGAAGTATTCCGTGACTAGGAAAACCCATTGTGCTCTAGTAAAGACTGTTTGGACAATTTACAACCATGAAGACAAAATTCAATAGCTGACACCTTGTCCAACAAAACCTATTGTGTGAAGTTTTTAGGAACTTGTGGACACAGCTAAGCTATCTAAACATTTATTGGACTGCCCAAAGTCCATCTCAAGACATGATGTTACAAGTCATCCGAATTATATGTGATATTTGTAGGTCACAAAAGAGACATTATAATTCTCATATCTGATGTGTTGAAGAACTGTGTAATCAGGAAAATATATATGAAAGTGTGATTATAAGTAGAAGTGCTTTAGGAACAAATTAGTATTAAGAAAAACATATGATCATGATATAAATGTATAAGAATTGAACCAAATTATACAGGTATCCAGATAGATAATAATTGTATGTGATGTTGATTAATATATATATATATAAAACCTGTGTCCTTTTCAAATGGACTAAATTTTTACAGATATACAATGATATACATATATATCACCATTTTATGCAAGTGATGAATCAATAATTATGCTAAGCGTATTTGATAGTATGTGGTTAGTAGAATTCCCAGTTTGAGAGATTATTTTCACTAAGGTACAAATAATACACCATATAAAATAAAATATATTAATTTACAGAGAAGCAGCAAAACACATGTGAGACACCTAGTGGGCGAAGGTGCTATTACCTTAAAATCATTTAGACTCCCGGGAAAGGTAAACATCACATTTTGCCTGCCAATAAAAAAGGAACACATACCTTTTGGGCTGAACATATTACAAGTTTTATTAGCTTATTGTTTGAGGGGTATTTAAGAGACAAGAAAGATACCATTAGGGAGAAGAGCTCAGGGACTCACCCTAGGAGAGAGCTCAGGGATCCAACCTGAGAGGAGGCTCACCCTCACCCTGGGGGAAGGGACAATGGGAGAAAGATCTTCCCAGACAGACTGACACCCATGCACCATGCATGAATATATATTGTCACATTCAAGAAGATTCCTGAACCCGGCAGCCATCTTAAGAATCCTGGTAACCAGCAATCCAGACTAATAGCCATTTTGGAATGGGTAAATATAACATGTTGATTTTATCTGGTATGTTCTCTTAAATATAGATGTATAAAATATTCTAATATTGATAATCATTCTCCAGAATCGATAACCGCCTTTTAGATTTTTTCTCTAAAAATCTATTTTTCATTATATATTACTTTTTGCATAGTTGCCACTTTTATGGACAAAACAAACGTCTAATTTATTTTGCATTGTTCAACGTTACTTACCTGCAGCATAGTAATGGCTGGGTGTGTGAAATACAGACATTCTGTTATATTGTCAAGTATAAGGTTATTGATTCTACTGAAGAAGTTATCATGGTGATATTGTGTCCAAGGTACTACTACGCCCAGTTTGAGGGTATTTCCATTAATTGTCAAAATGTTCAAGTAATGCAATCTGTATTTTGATTTCATGTAAATATTTATTTTCTGTCAACCAATAAATGTAATTATTTCGTATGATCACTCGTCTCCGTGAATAAGTTTCACATATATAGACTGTGTCATATAGATTGATTTTGTATCTTAAAAATATCTTCGTTAAAAATTACTTAATAAAAATGTGCGGGAAACTGTCCTTAAAAAGCACAACAGTATATATATGAAATTACTCTTCTACTATATATTTGTGATGAATAAAATATTTTTTACTCTCACCTCCGCATTTCAACTGCTTCATTTAAAGTCCCCAATCTCCTTTTGAATGTACCTAATACAGGGATGGAGGCACCTTACCGTGCCTCATTTAAAGTCCCAAAATCCCCCCTTCCATAGATTATACCTGTCCTGAGTGCAGGAAATTTTTCCCTTCTAAATCCAATCTTAAAGAACATATAAGATCACACACAGGGGAGAATCCGTATTCCTGTCCTGAGTGAGGGAATTGTTCCTCACTGAAGTCCTGTCTTCCTGTACATCAGGGATCCCACACAACCCTCGAGGTGTATTAGTGCCTTGAGTGTGGGAAATGTCTTCTATATGAATGTTGCTGGACATCACAGCTCTCATGTGGGGAAGAAGCACACCCTGATATACACCTCAGATATACTCCATGGCTGATCTTCATCATGTAAGAAACAGTTGATAAGGAGATCAGAGATCACCAAAGACATGGATGAAGTGTTGTAAAAATACAATGGATGGGCGGCTCATACAGGTCTGGTAATGTACTTTTATGTCATGGCTTTTTTCCGCACCCATGCATGCGCACATCCAGAAACCTCCACTGTCATTGGCTGTAGGACAAGTTTGTCAGCAGGTCCCAGCCAAGGATTTTGCCCCGTACCCTGCTGAACACCTGCAGCCAATGACAAATCACTCCTGTGTTTTATTTTGTAAACACGGGGAGCTATCTTGTGATTTCTTCTCTTCCCGAGTCCTTTTCTGTTCAGGAAGAGAAGAGAACACCACACTGTGAGTATAATCACCACACTTTACACCCACACACCTTAGATTGGTACATTTAACCCCATTGATTGCCCTCATTCACCCTTTGATCCCCCCTGTCACCCAACCAGTGCCATTAGTACAGCGTCAGTGTACAGTATTTTTCACCAATCGCTGTATTAGGGTCACTTGTTACATCAGATAGTGCCAGGGTCAGCTAGCATCAGATTCCCCGCACACTATCGCACTCACGCTATAGGATCCTGATCACCTGATTAATTGTTGTTATCCTGATTAATTGTTCAAGTGCGTCTTCCTATTACCTATTTTTCCGAAATATCGAGTTGTACAGAGATTGGCCAATCAGATTGCATAGTGCATGACCATCTTAAGTGCCAAATTTGGAATGTAGATGTGCCATGACCCCCTTGTATTTTCACAAGTGGACACAAGAACCTACACCTCTAGAGATCTATTTGTGCAGCACAGTGGTGTAGTGGTTAGCACTTTCACCTAGCAGTAAAAAGGGTCGCTGGTTCGAATCCTGACCATGACACCATCTGCCTGGAGTTTGCATGTTCTCCCTGTGCCTGCGTGGGTTTCCTCCCACACTCTAAAAACATGCTGTAAATTGGCCCTAATATGTATGAATATGTGTTAGGCACCCACACAAACACCACCCCATGTTAAAAAAAACATATTTTTTCTTAATTTGCAAATAAGGATCATCTCTTCCTCAGAGAATTTAGCAGCAGTACAAGCAACTTCCTGTAGGGGGTGTGATGTCATTCTGGCCACCGCTTTCCAAGAACCACATATACACATACCTCCGCACACACAGCACTCGCCCATCTCACATACACATCGGTCGCGCATCTAGATGCATTTGGCGCATTTAGCTGCAGGAACCCAATTTTGATGGAAATAGTAAAGCAGATGCAGATTTCCAGGACTGGACTAACAAATGTTTCTAGTGAAAGGCAACTGGTGTTTTCTATTAAACAAGGTCTAAATGGGCCATTGACATCCATCACAGTTGTACTTAGGAATGTGTCTTTGCAAAGTTCAACTAAATGAAATATTTTTGCTCGGGGATAGAGTGCAGAGGGATTAGAAGTCTGGTCAGTTTTTGGGGATGTCTGCACCCCTGATAGGGTGAAGACACCTCCCAAATTCTGCCACTTTCTCCTTCAAATTTATTCACTTCCTGTCACAAAGCCAAACAGGAAGTGAGGGTAAAACCCTACCAATGTCTTTCTTCGGGGACACACAGGTCAGTCTAAATAGTCTCCCCATTAGGTAAATTGCACTCCAGCATTTTGCTGTGTACATCCCAAATTATTACTAGGCATCTTGGACTTTAGGGTTTATTTACTAAAGGTAAATCCACTTTGGACTTGCTGGAGATCCGAGGGGGACAAAAAAAAAAAAACATCTTTACTTCTACATGATTGGATGATAAACTCACCAATGCTTCCCCTCAGATTTTCAATGACTACACTTGTATTGCAGAGTGGATTTGCCTTTAATAAACCCAAAAATACCTAATAATTTGGGGTGTACACAACAAAGTGCTAGAGTGCAATTTGCCTATTGGGGACACTAGTTAGATTGACCTGTGTGTCCCCAAGAAAAGACATTGGTAGGTTTTTACCCTCACTTCCTGTTTGGCTATGTGACAGGAAGTGAAGCCAATTTTAAAAAAGAGACACAAAGACCAACCTAACAAAAAGACAAGCAGGGTTCTAACACTCACTTGGTTTCCCTCAAATGCCCACAATTAGAATAGGATTGCCTGGAGCTAGATTTTAGCCCAGTGCTTCTCAACCCTGTCCTCAAGTTCCCCCAACAGGCCATGTTTGCAGGTTTTCCTTCATCTTGCACAGGTCCTTTAAATCACAGTCAATGGCTTGGTATTTTGGACAGCTATTCTAGATAAGAAATTCCCAAAACATGTCCTGTCGGGGGTACTTGAGGATTGAGGCTGGGAACCACTGTGCTAAAATTGAAAAATTGGAGTACTTACCTCTCAGTAATTTTCCTTTCCTGGTGCCTATCCATGGCAGCATACACACAATCCACGAAGTCACCAGGAAAGGAACTGACAAATCACACCTGTTTTGTTTGACAGGCCAATCAGCCTAGATAAGCTGCAGCAGGGAAATCTGATGCATGAAAAATAACAAAAAACACAAAACATCAACATTTGCATCAAATTTTATTTGTCAACAAAACAGGACTTGGAAAAGAGTAGGGATGAGCCCGGTGTTCAAATCGAACATTGGCCGTTCGTCTGTTCATCGAAACCAGAACTTTGTGGGCCGTTCGCATTAAATTTGTGTTATATGAACGGCCCACAACACACTGCGCCAGTTTCAGTGCATTGCTGGCTGATGATTGGCCAAGCATGCACTGTGACCCTGCATGCTTGGCCAATCACAGCGCCGGCAGGGAGGAGAGACATAATTGGCCACAGGCAGGATGCCTGTGGCCAATTATAGCTCAGGGGGGTTTAGTACACGCCCCACACTATATAAGGCCGCCAGTGCGGCGGCCATGTGTAGTGTTGTGCGGGGTTCATAGAGAGCAGGATAGGCAGGGACAGTGTCAGCTGTGCTTTATACTTCTTTAGATAGCGCTGTTACAGTGAGTGTAGTGTTCAGGGAGAGAGCAGGATAGGCAGGGACAGTGTCAGCTTTGCTTTGCTTCCTAACCTAGCGCTGTTACAGTGGGTGTAGTGTGCCTCCTGCACAGCATACACCTGAATCTACCCCCTCATTGCTGGTGTTGTGTAGTTCAGTTGTGCAACACAGGCATCTGCCTAACATTAACATAACATATTTTGGGTGCGGGGTTCCCCTTAATATCCATACAAGACCCAAAGGGGCTGGTAATGGGCTGGGGTAGGGGGGGGGGGGGATGGGGTAGCCATGCCATTTTTCTCAAAGATTTTCATCCATTTTGCCAGGACAAGACATTACATTAAAGCCGCAAGCAGTTTTAACCGCTTAAGGACCGCCTGCTGCAAATATACATCGGCACAATGGCACGGCTGGGCACATCAACGTACAGGTATGTTGCCCTTTAAGAGCCCATCCGTGGGACCGCTCGCGACCCGGTCCTGAGCTCCGTGACTGCTGCCGTGGGACCAGCATAGCCGATCGCCGCTGGTGTCCCGCGATCGGGTCACACAGCTGAAGAATGGGGAACGGGGAGAGGTAAGTGTAAACAAACCTCTCCCCATGCTTCCTAGTGACACTGTCACTGATTGTCTGTTCCCTGTCATAGGGAAAGACGATCAGTGACATCACATGCCAAGCCACGCCCCCCTACAGTAAGATAACACACACAGGGCTCACTTAACCCCTCCCGCCCCCTAGTGGTTAACTCCTTCACTGCCAGTGTCATTTATACAGGAATCAATGCATTTAAATAGCACTGAATGCTGTATAAATGACAATTTGTCAAAAATGTCCGATGTGTCCGCCATAATGTCGCAGTCATAATAGAATTTGGTGATCGCCGCCATTACTAGTAAAAAAAAAAAATATTAATAAAAATGCTATAAAACTATCCCCTATTTTGTAAACGCTATAACTTTTTCGCAAACCAATCAATAATCGCTAATTGCGATTTTTTTTTTTACTAAAAATATGTAGAAGAATACGTATCGACCTAAACTGAGGAAAAAAAAATGTTTTTTATATATTTTTTGGGGATATTTAATATAGCAAAAAGTAAAAAATATTGATTTTTTTTCAAAATTGTCGCTCTATTTTTGTTTATAGCGCAAAAAATAAAAACTGCGGAGGTGATCAAATACCACCAAAAGAAAGCTCTATTTGTGGGGAAAAAAAGGACGTAAATTTTGTTTGGGAGCAACGTCGCACGACCGCACAATTGTCAGTTAAAACAACGCAGTGCCGAAAAAGTGCTCTTGTCTTAAGCCAGCAAAATGGTCCGGTCTGAAAGTGGTTAAATGACATGGATTTAATGTTTTAATATAGTGTAAAAGAACGGATTACATAAAAAAAAAAAAAAAAAGAAAAATTCTGTGTGGAACTCCGCTTTAAGATGACATTTGTGTACGAGAAAAACCTTAACAATTACCACCATTTTATTCTCCAGGGCCTCTGCTTTCAGAAAATATATGTTTGGGGGTTTTATCTAATCTTCAGGCCCAAAATCTGCATTTTACCATGTGTGCAAAAATAATGGAAAACCAGCGGTGAAAGGTTCAATGTGAGCTAGATGGAATCACTCTGCTGTGGTCACACTCTAAACATTAGAGCTCCCCCTAGCTGCAGCCTGGTAATAACATTGCTAGGAGATCTATTAATTTATCTGCTACATACTTCCCATCTTTATATAAATGTCTCCTGACATTTGGGGGTCTATTCATAAAAAACATTTGTATAGCAATTTATCTGCCATGTTCATTCCTTCTGTGTGTGCATGGAGGGGGACATTTATGTTATCAGAATATTTGCTGGTTGAATAATTTCCATTGATTTAAAATAGAAAATACTACCCAGCTGGAGATAATTGTTATTATACTTAGCGCCATCTAAAGCCCAAATGTGATATTTTTCATTTTAAATCAATGGTTAGTTGAAAGCGGAGTTCCAGACACAATGTAATAATGCATAATGCATTATTACATTAAAAAATGTTTACATATGTTTAATAGTGGATGTTGATGAAATATTTTTTTTTGTACTCACAAGTTTGTACATCCTCTTCTGGCCACTGCCATCATGATTGTGGGCATGTGAAGCCCATTCGATACCTCTTTCCGGGATTATCGTTAGAGAGGTGCGGTGCATGCTGGTTCACCGGCAGCCATAGCGCTAATTGTTTCTAAAGTTGCCATAACAACGGGCAGCGACGGAGGAAAGTCCCGCCCCATTGTTATGGCAACCGCCTTAGATTTTTTATCACAGTACTGCAACCAGACTCCTGGGAAATGTGAGTCATTATTTCCCAGGAGTCTGTGGGCACTACTGTGATCAAAAGGTGAGGGAGGAAGTGACGAGGAGCACCGTAGACCAGGAAGTGTCAGATTAGGAGGACTACATAGCAACAGAGCGTTTCTGGTAAGTATAAAAAAAAATTCCTCCAAATGTTTCTTTATACGTTTAAAGGTGTGTGATTATGTAAAAAAATAATAATTAAGTCATATGACGTCCTCGCATTCCCGGCCGCCTGGGGGGCGCGCGCGCGCGCCCGCGGCATCGCTCGGGACACGGTGCGAGTGCCACGCGGCCGCGATGTCCGCCGGGCACCCGCGATTGCCCGTTAAAACAACGGGACCGTGGAGCTGTGTGTGTAAACACACAGCTTCACGTCCTGTCAGTGCAGAGGAGACCGATCATGTGATCCTAGTACGGAGGAACACATGATCGGTCTCCTCCCCTTGAGTCCCCTCCCCCCACAGTTAGAATCACTTCTATTAGGGAACATATTAACCCCTCCAGCGCCCCCTAGAGTTAACCCCTTCCCTGCCAGTCACATTTACACAGTAATCATTGCAATTTTATAGCAACGATCGCTGTGTAAATGTGAATGGTTCCAAAAATGTGTCAAAAGTGTCCGAAGTGTCCGCCGCAATGTCGCAGTCACGAAAAAAAAAATCGCAGATCGCCGCCATTACTAGTAAAAAAAAAAAAAAAAAAAATTCAATAAATCTATCCCCTATTTTGTAGACGCTATAACTTTTGCGCAAACCGATCAATATACGCCTATTGCGATTTTTTTTACCAAAAATATGTAGAAGAATACGTATCGGCCTAAACTGAGGAAAAAAATATTTTTTTTTTTAAAAAATGGGATATTTATTATAGCAAAAAGTAAAAAAATATTGTGTTTTTTTTCAAAATTATCGCTCTTCTTTTGTTTATAGCGCAAAAAATAAAAAACCGCAGAGGTGATCAAATACCACCAAAAGAAAGCTCTATTTGTGGGAAAAAAAGGACGTCAATTTTGTTTGGGTGTAACGTCGCATGACCGCGCAATTGTTAGTTAAAGCGACGCAGTGCCGAATCGCAAAAAGTGCTCTGTAAGGAAGGGTGTTTAAAAGCCCTGTATTGAAGCGGTTAATTAACTTATGTTCATCAATACGAAAATTTGTGTGGTCTCTATAATTTGATTATTAGAGATAAAAATAAATAAACTTGTACCATTATCCAGAAATCTTTGCAATAGAGGGGTGGTAACCTGGTCCCCAGCCAGGTTACCACAAAGGACATGTGGGCTTGGTTTGGACTATCGCGGTACAGTAGGACAATAAAATGTGAATATATAGCGAGTATACAGTTATAAAAATTATAAAAGTAATTTTATTGATACAGAGATAATGGTCATTTGGGGGGAATCACAGTGGGACAATTCATCACAGAAAACAACTTGACTAGTTTTGTGGACATTAGCCGCTTCATCAGAAGAGTATCTGTGGATTAATTTAACAAATGATCAAAAAACAGTATACATGCCCTGAGGCATAAACAGTACACAATAATAATATAACATGACATTAAAACCAAATAATTGGTGTGTAAGGGGGGAGAGCAGGACTGCTTACCCTTGTCCCGACAGGCTCTGATCGCAGGGCATAACCACCAAAGAGGGGGTCTCCCGCAGCGACTCAGGGGAGCTACAAAACATTATGGACCGGATTCTGAAAGAATAAATTAAGATAAGGGGTGGATATAGTATGGACATTCAGAGTCACACAATAGTGGACTAGTGAAACAGGGTGAAACACGCAGTGGGATTGGGATGTCTTAAGGAAAGTTCAATTAAAATAATCAGTTTATGTTCATCAATGACTACCGTACTGATAAGCCCATAACTATGGTCTCAGGTAGAAGTACGAAGTCATGCCTGATGAAGGAATGTAAAGGGTCCATTTTAAAAAAACATTCTGGCTGTGATTTAAAGTGATTGTAAAGGCTTGTTTTTTTTAAAATAACAAACATGTCATACTTACCTCCACTGTGCAGCTTGTTTTGCATAGTGTGGCCCCCGATCCTCGACTTCTGGGGTCCCCGGTGGCGCTTGCGGCTCCTCCCTGCATCAGATAGCCCCCTAGGAGAAGTGCTTTCCCATGGGGTTACCTTGTGGGTGCGCTCCCGAGTCCAGCATTTGCGTCCATAGACACGAATGCTGAACTTGGCCCTGCCCCCCACATCATTGGATTTGATTGAAAGCAGCGGGGCCCCTTGAACATCGAGATTTATGATGATAAATCAACTCCATCCAGTGACCATAATGAGGTATTTTTCCTGAAATACTTCAAACAAAAAAAAAATATTGCAATGCTGCATTATGGCCACTAGATGGAGCCAAAAAAAAAAAAAAAAAGGAAATTTTCAAAAAAAAAAAAAAAGTCCCCCTCAAAATCCATACCGACCCTTTATCCGAGCACGCAACCTGGCAGGCCGCAGGAAAGGAGGGGGGACGAGAGCGCCCCCCCCTCTCGCCTGAACCGTACCAGGCCACATGCCCTCAACATTGGGAGGGTGCTTTGGGGTCCCCCCCAAAGCACCTTGTCCCCATGTTGATGAGGACAAGGGCCTCATCCCCACAACCGTGCCCGGTGGTTGTGGGGGTCTGCGGGCGGGGGGCTTATCGGAATCTGGAAGCCCCCTTTAACAAGGGGACCCCCAGATCCCGGCCCCCCCGTGTGAAATGGTAAGGGGGTACAAAAGTACCCCTACCATTTCACCAAAAAAGTGGCAAAAATGGTAAAAATGACAGGAGACGGTCTTTGACAATTCCTTTATTAAAATCTTCTTTCTTCTTTCTTCTGCTCTTCCTTCTTCCTTTCTTCATCTTCTCCTTCCGGCATCTTCTTCCATCGTCTTCTTCCTTCGATTCGCTTCTTCTTCCTCCGGTCTTCTCGTCCGGCGTCGTCCTTCTCGTCCGGCATCGTCGTCTCTTCTCGCAGGCCGCTCCTCGCAATGGGAGGCTCCCGCTCTGTGAGGCTCCGCTCCGGGTGACAGGTCTTTTATAACGAAGGCACCTGGTGACCCCGCCCCCTCTGACGCACGGGGACGTCATGTGGAATTCCCTATGGCTTTCCCCATGACGTCAGAGGGGGGGCGGGTCACCAGGTGCCTTCGTTATACAAGACCTGTCACCCGGAGCGGAGCCTCACAGAGCGTGAGCCTCCCATTGCGAGGAGCGGCCTGCGAGAAGAGACGACGATGCCGGACGAGAAGGACGAGAAGACCGGAGGAAGAAGAAGCGAATCGAAGGAAGAAGAAGATGGAAGAAGATGCCGGAAGGAGAAGATGAAGAAAGGAGAAGATGAAGAAAGAAGATTTTAATAAAGGAATTGTCAAAGACCGTCTCCTGTAATTTTTACCATTTTTGCCACTTTTTTGGTGAAATGGTAGGGGTACTTTTGTACCCCCTTACCATTTCACACAGGGGGGGGCCGGGATCTGGGGGTCCCCTTGTTAAAGGGGGCTTCCAGATTCCGATAAGCCCCCCGCCCGCAGACCCCCACAACCACCGGGCACGGTTGTGGGGATGAGGCCCTTGTCCTCATCAACATGGGGACAAGGTGCTTTGGGGGGGACCCCAAAGCACCCTCCAATGTTGAGGGCATGTGGCCTGGTACGGTTCAGGCGAGAGGGGGGCCGCTCTCGTCCCCCCCTCCTTTCCTGCGGCCTGCCAGGTTGCGTGCTCGGATAAGGGTCTGGTATGGATTTTATGGGGGACCCCACGCCATTTTTTTGGGCTAGGGTTCCCCTTAAAATCCATCCCAGACCTCAAGGGTCTGGTATGGATTTTGAGGGGGACCCTACGCCATTTTTTTTTTTTTTTTGGCTGGGGTCCCCTTAATATCCATCCCAGACCTGAAGGGCCTGGTTATTGAATTTGGGGGGACCCCTACGCTTTTTTTTATCAATGACTTCAATGAATGACAGTTCTCTGTATTACGGATCCAACAATTCATTTGCCGGCAAATAGCTGCGACTCGTGATTTTAAATAGTTTTTTTTTTTGTCCTGCAAAAATTACACTGCAGGAACAGTTCTCTATATTAGATATACTGAATCTCGAATCATTCGAAGCATTCGTTATATCCGCTATTATAATTTCTTTCATGTTAGTTGAAATTACATATTTGTTAGTTACAATACAACATTCGAATTGTTCTCTGTATTACGGGAATCGGCAATTAGCCGCGAGTGATTTTAAATGTCTTTTTTTCCTGCAAAAATGACACATTGTACAGAGAGAGTTCTAAACACGGGAAACCTGCGCCCTTGTATATACTATATACTCTATAGTATGCCTATGAAGGGGGTCATGTTTCCCGTGTTTAGAACTCTCTCTGAACAATGTGTCATTTTTGCAGGAAAAAAAAGACATTTAAAATCACTCGCGGCTAATTGCCGATTCCCGTAATACAGAGAACAATTTCGAATGTTGTATTGTAACTAACAAATATCTAATTTCAACTAACATGAAATAAATTATAATAGCGGATATAACGAATGCTTCGAATGATTCGAGATTCAGTATATCTAATATAGAGAAATGTTCCCGCACAGTGTCATTTTTGCAGGAAAAAAAAACTATTTAAAATCACGAGTCGCAGCTATTTGCCGGCAAATGAATTGTTGGATCCGTAATACAGAGAACTGTCATTCATTGAAGTCATTGATAAAAAAAATGCGTAGGGGTCCCCCCAAATTCAATAACCAGGCCCTTCAGGTCTGGGATGGATATTAAGGGGGACCCCAGCCAAAAAAAAAAAAAAAAAATGGCGTAGGGTCCCCCTCAAAATCCATATCAGACCCTTGAGGTCTGGGATGGATTTTAAGGGGAACCCTAGCCAAAAAAAAATGGCGTGGGGTCCCCCATAAAATCCATACCAGACCCTTTATCCGAGCACGCAACCTGGCAGGCCGCAGGAAAGGAGGGGGGGACGAGAGCGGCCCCCCCTCCCGCCTGAACCGTACCAGCCCACATGCCCTCAACATTGGGAGGGTGCTTTGGGGTCCCCCCAAAGCACCTTGTCCCCATGTTGATGAGGACAAGGGCCTCATCCCCACAACCCTGGCCGGTGGTTGTGGGGGTCTGCGGGCGGGGGGCTTATCGGAATCTGGAAGCCCCCTTTAACAAGGGGACCCCCAGATCCCGGCCCCCCCCTGTGTGAAATGGTAAGGGGGTACAAAAGTACCCCTACCATTTCACCAAAAAAGGTGACAAAATGGTAAAAATGACAGGAGACAGTCTTTGACAATTCCTTTATTAAAATCTTCTTTCTTCTTTCTTCTGGTCTTCCTTTCTTCATCTTCTCCTTCCGGCATCTTCTTCCATCTTCTTCTTCCTTCGATTCGCTTCTTCTTCCTCCGGTCTTCTCGTCCTTCTCGTCCGGCGTCGTCCTTCTCGTCCGGCATCGTCGTCTCTTCTCGCAGGCCGCTCCTCGCAATGGGAGGCTCCCGCTCTGTGAGGCTCCGCTCCGGGTGACAGGTCTTTTATAACGAAGGCACCTGGTGACCCCGCCCCCCTCTGACGTCATGGGGGAAAGCCATAGGGAATTCCACATGACGTCCCCGTGCGTCAGAGGGGGCGGGGTCACCAGGTGCCTTCGTTATAAAAGACCTGTCACCCGGAGCGGAGCCTCACAGAGCGGGAGCCTCCCATTGCGAGGAGCGGCAAGAGACGACGATGCCGGACGAGAAGGACGACGCCGGACGAGAAGGACGAGAAGACCGGAGGAAGAAGAAGCGAATCGAAGGAAGAAGACGATGGAAGAAGATGCCGGAAGGAGAAGATGAAGAAAGGAAGACCAGAAGAAAGAAGAAAGAAGATTTTAATAAAGGAATTGTCAAAGACCGTCTCCTGTCATTTTTACCATTTTTGTCACCTTTTTTGGTGAAATGGTAGGGGTACTTTTGTACCCCCTTACCAATTCACACAGGGGGGGGGCCGGGATCTGGGGGTCCCCTTGTTAAAGGGGGCTTCCAGATTCCGATAAGCCCCCCGCCGCAGACCCCCACAACCACCGGCCAGGGTTGTGGGGATGAGGCCCTTGTCCTCATCAACATGGGGACAAGGTGCTTTGGGGGGACCCCAAAGCACCCTCCCAATGTTGAGGGCATGTGGCCTGGTACGGTTCAGGCGGGAGGGGGGGCCGCTCTCGTCCCCCCCCTCCTTTCCTGCGGCCTGCCAGGTTGCGTGCTCGGATAAAGGGTCTGGTATGGATTTTGAGGGGGACCCCACGCCATTTTTTTATTTTTTTTTTGGCCGGGGTTCCCCTTAAAATCCATCCCAGACCTGAAGGGTCTGGTATGGATATTTGGGGGGGACCCCACGCCATTTTTTTTTGGCTGGGGTCCCCCTTAATATCCATACCAGACCTGAAGGGCCTGGTTATTGAATTTGGGGGGACCCCTATGAAAATAAATATGATTAAAAATTATATTTGGGCTGGTCACGCTGGTCACATTCATTCAACTATTTTAAAAAAAAAAAATAGTGTTTATGAAAGATTACCCCACAAAATGTACTCAGCCAATGAAAGTTAACGACTCCATTTTTATTTTTATCCTGCTATCAATGGCAACACGGTACAACACTTCATCCATGTCTTTGGTGATCTCTGATCTCCTTATCAACTGTTTCTTCCATGATGAAGATCAGCCATGGAGTATATCTGAGGTGTATATCAGGGTGTTCTTCTTCCCCACATGAGAGCTGTGATGTCCAGCAACATTCATATAGAAGACATTTCCCACACTCAAGGCACTAATACGCCTCGAGGGTTGTGTGGGATCCCTGATGTACAGGAAGACAGGACTTCAGTTAGGAACAATTCCCTCACTCAGGACAGGAATACGGCTTCTCCCCCGTGTGAGATCTCTGATGTGTGTAAAGATTGGACTTCTGTGAAAAACATTTCCCACACTCAGAACATGAATACGGCTTCTCCCCCGTGTGAGATCTCTGATGTCTGGAAAGA
Source organism: Lithobates sylvaticus (assembly GCA_028564925.1). Lineage (NCBI taxonomy): Eukaryota > Metazoa > Chordata > Amphibia > Anura > Ranidae > Lithobates > Lithobates sylvaticus. Next base: position 562,997,969 of record CM053028.1, on the reverse strand, counting down.
CTGGACTTCTGTGAAAATAATTTCCCACACTCAACACAGGAATACGGCTTTGCCCCCGTGTGAGATCTCTGATGTGCATAAAGAATGAACTTATCTGAAAAACATTTCCCGCACTCAGAACATGAATGCGGCTTCTCCTCCGTGTGAGATCTCTGATGTCTGGAAAGACTGGACTTCTGTGAAAAACATTTCCCACACTCAGCACAGGAATGCGGCTTCTCCTCCGTGTGAGATCTCTGATGTCTGTAAAGATCGGACTTCTCTGAAAAACATTTCCCACACTCAGCACAGGAATACAGCTTCTCTCCCATGTGCAATCTCTGATGTTTGTAAAGACTGGAGATCCGTGAAAAACATTTCCCGCACTCAGGACAGGAATGTGGCTTGTCCCCCGTGTGAGCTTTCTGATGTGTGTAAAGACTGGACTTCAGTGAAAAACATTTCCCGCACTCAGGACAGGAATACGGCTTCTCCCCTGTGTGAGATCTCTGATGTATGTAAAGATGGGACTTCTGTGAAAAACATTTCCCGCACTCAGGACAGGAATACGGCTTCTCTCCTGTGTGAGATCTTTTATGTACATTAAGTTTGTATTTAGAAGGGAAACACTTCCCACACTCAGTACAGGAAAACGGCTTCTCTCCTGTGTGAGATGTTTTATGCCTATTAAGTTTGGATTTAGAAGGGAAACACTTCCCACACTCAGTACAGGAAAGCCTCTTCTCTGTTGGAAGGACGGCCCCGTCCCTCACAGTCTGAGGTTCCTCAGGATAAGAGGAATACGATGGTCCATCTACACTGTGTGGTGCCGGATGGACATTTGAGGTAGTCGGGTTTTCTCCTGGACTATACTGTGTGATGTCCTCATCTTCTACTTTACAGTCTGGAGACAAAGTGAGACAATCCTCTGAGGTTTTCCTCATCTCCCGTCCATCTACTAAAATAGAAATAAAAAGATTACTAGACATGAGCAGATAGGCAGCTTTGTCTTTGAGAATCTTTCAATCCCCCCTCAAGGTAACTAGTAAATGGGTCCTTTGTAGGGCGGCAACTAATGATTATTTTCAGAATTGATTAGTTGGCCGATTATTGTTTTGATTAATCGATTAATTGGATAAAAACCTCAAAAAAAGGTTGGTGTATGATTTAGTTAATATTCTTGAATATCTATATACAGCGGTAAATATAAATATCCAGATATATAGTTGGATATTTAATCCACTCTGAGAATAACAGACAGATAGATGTATTATTAGAGGGAGAATCTGCTACATATCAGAATCAGAGATCAACATTATTAAAATGTAAAAAAAAGAGGTAAAACGCTGTTTTGCAGATGATCAGACAGGAGTGTAATATAATATGATGGATGACAGACTCCCTTGTCATAGACAGGTAGGTGGGTACAAGCTCCCTGCACCTGATGTCACTTATGCTGGCGGTACACAAACTCATTTTTCTTTCAAAAAAACATTCATCCAATTTTCTAACCATTAGTGGGGTTAAATCTGCGTTCATTTTCCACCACAGTGACGGGAAAATTCAAAGGAGCAGAACAGAAAACGTTTCTCCATTGAACAAATTTTCACATTGTGTATGTGGTTTTTGTTCAGAAGTTACATTCATTATAAATTGACTGTTAAAATTAAGTGGAATTTTCTAATTACACTCGTCTATTCATCGAATGTACAAATAATTTTCATACAAATATTTGTGTGAATATTCTCGTCCAAAAATCGATCCGTGTATGGCCAGCATATGACATTTAGTAGCAGCAGCATGATTTTTTTTAATCATCATCTGTTATGATGGGGTTAAAAAAAAAGTCCTTTATAGTACAAAAACAGAAGATAATCACTACTATAAGGGATTCATTTATACTGTGAAATAGTGAAAGTAATATATCTTATATCATATATATAATAATAAATATACCCAGAAGTAGGATATATGGGGATTTTACCTGGGAGTCACACGTGAAGATATATGGTTAGAGGGGGAGGGGGGACTTTTATAGTAAAGTAATACTGAAAGCTGAGACTTTTTTCATGGATATAATAATTTTATATATAATGCACAGTACTAGTAAACTTTTACTTTATGTAATAGTAATGCCTTCTATTACCTCCAGTCTATCAGCCTCCACCTTCTCTGGGGTAAGATGCTGATCTTCCCTGCACAGAGACCTTGAAGAGGAAGTAAACCCTGGTGGGTTTACTTCCTCTTTGTTTCCCTGCAAAGATAAAGAATAATGGGCTAAATGCACTATGCATCGCATAGTAGCCCATTATGTGTCCTTTACCTGACACAGGAGCCAGCGATGTCACCACTGTCCCCTCTTCCACGGTGTGTCCATCTTCTTTCCGGGTATCATGGCTCCGGTCTGGGTGTGGCTAGAGAAATTGAACTCAGGTGTGGACAACCACAGTTATAGTATGTTTTAACAAGGGGGGCAATCACTTTTTCACACAGGGCCATGATGGTTTGGATTTTTTTTCACCTTTAATAATAAACACCTTCATTTACAAATTGCATTTTGTGTTTACTTGTGTTGTCCTTGACTATTGTTTAACTTGGTTTGATGTTCGTGACGGCATATATGTTAGCAGCGACGTGCTTAGTGCGCCTGCGCGCCACTGTCTACTGTGCCATAGACATCGGTGCCCGTCTTTTTGCAAATATCTCCTAAACCGTGTAGGTATAGGAGATATTTCTTGGACCTACAGGTAAGCCTTAATCTAGGCTTACCTGTAAGTCAAAGTGGTCTGTAAGGGTTTACAACCAATTTAAAGTCATTGTAAATGCTGGATTTCTTTTTTTAAACAAACTTGTCATACTTACCTGCTCTGTGTAATGGTTTTGCACAGAGCAGCCCTGATTCTCCTCTACTGGACCCCCCTCCCCCACTGGCTCCTCCTGCCTTCAGATTGCCCCTATAGGAAGCTACAAAGTATAGTATAAAGCTCCCCTATAGGAAGCCACAAAGTATAGTATAGAGTTCCCCTATAGGAAGCCAGAAAGTATATTATAGAGTGCCCATATAGGAAGGTACAAAGTATAGTATAAAGTTCCCCTATAGGAAGCTAAAAAAACTATTGCCTTTAGAATCGCTTGCTTCCTTCTCTTCCCCAGGACTACATGTCCCATGAGGCATTGCTCCTCACACATTAAAGTTCTCAGGAATTTACTGACATGTATGGATGGTGTACTGAGCTGTATTTTCTGATGTGTAAATAAATAATGCATTCTGTATGTAGGCCAATTAATCGACTGACCAACTAGTCGATTATGAAAATAGTTGAGAACTATTTTCATAATCGATTAGTTGTTTCAGCCCTACATCTGTGAATCTCCTACCAGTTCATTTCTTTATTCATGGACCTTAGTCAGAGAGTGAGGAAACAACGAGAACTGTCTCTTATAGGAGTGACAGTGATGAGGGATTATAGGACCAGTGTCCCCACCCCCTCTATCACTCATTAGCATCTTCCAACACAAGAAGTACTGCACTTCCTTATTTAGTCCATGATTTAGTCATGAATAACAGCGGACTGAGTCCCACCAGAGGTCAGAGAGTGAGGATGAGGGAGAACAACCAAGATGAAGACTGGACTGATCCTGAAGACCACCATCATTGGGTTATTGACTCCTCCCTCATTATCACTTTCTGTTTAAGGTTCCAATGTTTGAGGATGTTATCACATTATTATCAACACGTAAAAGTCTGTGCTCAAATCAAATCATCAGATATAAAATGTCCAGCTTGTAGAAAATGGGTGTAAAAGAAGTAGGGAGTATGTAATGTACAACTTATTATATAGGATACAACAGTTACAATTTTATAGTATCAGAATTATGTAATGTACAACATAGAGTATATAGTGCAGGGGTCAGAAGTATATAATGTACAACATAGAGTATATAGTGTAAGGCAGTCCTCAAATTTTCCAATCGCCTAATTTGCGAGTGAAAAATGGTGGCTGGCGTTCGTGGTTTGCCTCGGAGGAGGGGAGTGAGCACCACAGGCAGGCGGGGGTTGAACGGGAGCCATTGTCTATGCCAGGGGAAGAGAGGCGAGGAAGAGTCAAGCTTGCCGATCATCAGAGAGCGGGGATTGCCCACTGTAACAGGTTTCATTTAAATATCTGGGTTCACTGCGCCGCTCACTGTCACATACAGCCCCGCCTCCTTGCCCAGCACTGCTCATGTCACACAGTCCTGCCTCCTCGTCTGGCACATTTGATAGATAGAACATCAGTCCAATGCCGGGAGGCGCCGGGCAAGGAGGCAGGACTGTGTGACGGTGAGTGGCACCGGGAACCCAGCAATTCAAATGAAAGCTGTTACAGCGGGCAATGCCTGCTCTCTGATGATCGGCAGCTCAACTCTTCCTGGGCACAGGTGAGACTGTATTGATGGGCACTGGTCTCGCTGTATTGAGGGGCAAAGGTGAGATTGTATTGAGGGGCACTGATAAAGTTGTTGTTAATATTTATTTTTGTAACTTAATTCTGCATAACATAACATTTAAGTGTCATTTCATGAGATATTTTATGAGGGTGTGTTTAGGGGCGGGGACTGGTTGGGTTGGGTGGAGCAACTGGTGGCGAGTAACCCTTAAGGCCTGGCTAGTAGCTCAGGGCTTGAACTTTTGAGCCCTGGTGTAAGGGTCAGGGCCAGTGCCGGGACAAGGTCCCCCAGCGCCCAGGGCAAACTTTTCAAACTGCGCCCCCCCCAATCATCTTGCCTACACATGATCATTATACCTACAATTGGAGTGCAGAAGTCAGGATTGTATAAATTACAAAGTGCAAGGTGCAAAAAGAAATGAGAGTGCAGGAGGCAGGAGCAGGGTTAAATTAATAAATTGGGCCCTGCTTCTGGAGGATGTGGCTTTCACTGTGCTGGCTATTGGGTGAGGCTTAAAGGGATGCGCAGTGCAAGGGTTCAGTAGCAAGTGACACAGATTTCAGGGGTCAGTAGTGATGCAGAGTTTAGACCTTTATGACTGTGGAAGGGGGGCATTCAGAAGATCCAAATGTTTTTAGGGTTGGGAGGGTCTACTTTAAAGTTCTTTTACTGTTTTTGTTCAGAATATCTACAATACTTTAGTGTGCATGAACTGGGGAGTGGTTCAGAAATATTAACCTGAAAAAAAAATGTAATATATTGCAGCTTACCAATCATTAGATGTGGTGGCTGCATTTGTTTTATTTTTTTTAGGCTTGAAGCTCCCACTTTGGATAAAGGAGCACTTTATAATTTGCTGTAACTTTTTCCCCTTTTTTTAGTAAAAAGATTTTACTTAAATATATGCTAACCATTGTAAGCACCCCCCTGTCAGTGGTAAATGGTTTGTCTCATCTCTGTATCTGCAAGTGAGGTTGTTCTTTTGAAAAACAACAGACTTGCTGGCTGGATCACCAGATAAAAACGAAAGAAAGAAAGCCTAAAAAAGAAAAAAATTCAGCCATCTCATCTAGGAATTGGTAACCTGCAATATAATGTTTGTTTGTGGGTTTAATGACGCTTTAATGTCTATTCCACACTTGTGTCCATGGTACTGGTGACAGGTTTGCTATTGAGAGCAGAGAAAGTCATCACCTGACATTGCTACCATGCTGACAGGCTAGTCCTGCTGCTGGCTAGTTGACACCAATTGGGTCATAATTGTGACATAATGTACTTGGAGTCTGGTTTGCTAGGAGTTAGGTAATCCTGACAGTTTTATCTGTTACTATATTCCTGGTAGTTCCTAGGCCAATTTAGAACATACTGTTCATCACAAGCCTATGGAAAACAGGATCCACCATACCACACTTCAGCACACATCTACTTTCTGCTCACCTATTCCAAGTGAACCTGGGAAAAAGAAGGAGGAGGTCACACTCTGACATGGGGGGGGACTCTGATTCCCAACAAGGTTTATGGCATTTGCAGCTTTGCTGAAATAATGTGTACAGCTGGAATCTCCCAGCCTTTCTCCCCAGCGCTGCCCCAGTCTGCACATACACAGAGCTCTGTACTTAGACCTCAGGACATCTCCTCCATCTCTGCTGACAATGTGGGGGGCTGTCAGAGGAGCTCTGTACCTTTTCCTGTGCTTGCACTGAGCTGTAATTTAGAGGCAGGGGATGAATGAAGCAGGACACACTGACAGAGAGATCAGGGGAGCTGACTGCCATGTTTACACATACAGAGCACAGAGGAAAGAAACTTACATGTGGCCGGGTTCCTTACATGGCAGCAAGGGATGGGGGCCAACTAACACTGTGCTCCATAACCACTGTATCCATCTTTGCTGCAGCTACAAGTGTCAGTCACAGATGCGGCAAAGACATGGAATGGAGTTTCTACACACTCCACACTTTGTAGAACATTGAAAACTCCCTGCATATCACACCTTATTAAAACAGGTTTACCTTTTCTTTTTTTTTTTTTACATTTAGTGCAGAGTACAGCAGGTTTACAGCACAGCCAGACAGTTTAGATTTCAGAATAGATCAGGACTCACAGTTGCAGAAACTATCCATCCAGCCACTCACATTTTCACTCTGCCCTGTGTTGAGCTCTGATGTCTGAAGTGCTGGGCGGGAAGCAGTGATCGGGGCTGTTCTTGCTCCGCCCCCTGTAGAGAAGCTCTTCCTGTGACAGCCCCAATGGAGCCAGCCAGACTGAGAGGAACTCGAGGCGAGCCCAGCCTGGGAGAGAGCGTCTAGCTTCTGAGATAGGACATGGATGTCACTGTACAGAGGAGGCAGCCAATGGATGTGGGCGCATCATTAGCCCTGCTTCTGGTCAGACTGTAGCAGCAACAGAGGATACAGCATAGAGCGGTGTGAAAGCCTGACTTTTCTGTGATTCTCATTACTGGCAACCCAGCGCCCCTCCCACACTCCGCCCAGGGCAGCCGCCCCTCCCTTGTACCGGCCCTGGTCAGGGCTCATCATATTGGTATTCGGTAATCAGTGGAAGATTAAATGTTTAGATGAGACAAGTTCCAGAGGTCCCACACCGCTGCCTCCCATCTCCTGAGCCTACACTCAGTGACTTGGGTCTGAGACTATACAGACATATCCCTCCACCCGACACAGCCAGCAGACAACAGAGCAAATAATCCTGGGAGAATTGTCTGGTCAGACATCTTGCCATACCTGGGTATGGGGCAGAAGACCCAAAACACATACCCCAGGTGCCTAGGTCTAGTAACTCCTATGGTGAAAATGAACATTTTTCTGGCAGCTGAACCCAAGAATCTCCATAAATCCAGTCTAGATACATAAATTGTGTCTGCAGCACAGAGAAGGAAGATTATCTGAGAGAAATACAGGAATACAGGACGGGGAACACAGCTCAGGAAAGTGACCAGGGGATTACAGGCTGATATCACCCAGTCCCCGCCCTACTCTGGACCAATCAGTGAGCTGTATGGGTGGAGGAATGTATTTAGTGTTAATGACCCACCTGTGCTGATCTCAGTAGGAGTGTCCTCCTCTATAAATGTCCCCGTTTTTCCATCCTCCTCCATAGACTGCTGATCATCCCTCACATATCTCTCTTCTTCTTCTGATTTAACCTCAAATTCTATATCGATTGGATCTCCACTCTAAATCAAGAAAATGAGAGAGAATATCATCTGTAAGATATAAGATTTATTATTGTGACATCACATAAACAATCCACACATTGTCTCTATAAGTGTGTTTTATATCCTCCGTCCCACCAACCTTGTAACAGTGGGAGATGGTGTGATCTTCCTGTGTGGAATCCCGGGAATACAGAGGATGAGGACATCTTTCTGGTGGGTTCCTGGTATTTGGTGGCTTCCTCATATCCTTCTGTCCTTCTGAAAACTCCACCATCACTCCATACTCCTCATCCTCCTCTTTATACTCTTCTTTAACATCAATATTATCATCCCAGAGGTTTCCACTCTGAATATATAATAAAACATTCATTGTAACAAACATGCTGTGTATAAATCAGAACTACCAATAATTGTCAATCATCTACCTGATGATGGTGGGGGATGGTGTGACCTTCCTGTGTGGAATCCCGGGAATACAGAGGACGGGGACATCTCTCTGGTGCGTTTCTGTAGCTGGATGACTCCACCATGGTGTCCTGGTACAGATCTTTGTGTTCTTTTAGAGACTCTGACTCCTCCATCACCCCATCCTCATCATCCTCCTCTTTTATCTCTTCTTTAACCTCAACTTTAGAATCTCTCAGGTTTCCACACTGAATATATAATAAAAATGACATCAATTGTAACAATACAGATAATGTACAGATCCTAATGATACTATCAGTGATTGTTCCTCATCTACCTGATGATGGTGGGGGATGGTGTGACCTTCCTGTGTGGAATCCCGGGAATACAGAGGACGGGGACATCTCTCTGGTGGGTTCCCATTACTGGATCCATCTGTAGGAAACACACACACTGACTGAATACATTGTTTCTATGTGTTTATCAGATGATGGGCTAGGTGGAGCCTCCGTACTGCTCTCTCCTTTACAATAAAGTCTCCTCTTACCCGGTGATGTGAGGGGCCGCTGATTGTCCATCATGACGTCCTTGTAGAGATCCTCGTGTCCTTCTAAATACTCCCACTCCTCCATGGAGAAATAGACAGTGACATCCTGACACCTTATAGGAACCTGACACACACAATGATACAGTCACCATCCAGACACATCCTTTGTCTGTTACTGGATAATGTCCCAGAATTCCCAGCACCGCTCACCTCTCCTCCATCATCTCTCTGGTGACTTCAAGGAGGAAAACTCTAGATCTGAACACACATAGTAAAATCAAATGATATTCCCAGAATCCTCCTAACTTCATCATTCAGGTCTCCATTTTATTAAAGCCCCACTTTAGGTTCAATTTACCCAGAAAGGACCCTAACACTTTGCAGGTTAAAAGCTTGTTACAGACATTATGGGTTCATTACATACAACACAGGACCAACAGTCCCACTATGCTAGTGAGAATGCCAAGGGTCCGCCCACATCCTAAAAAGCCAGATAGATAGACATTGGGAGGAGGAGCTGTGAGGTCAGTGTGATGTCATAGGACACATAGACTCTGGATGGAGGGACATTGGGAGGAGGAGCTGTGAGGTCAGTGTGATGTCATAGGACATATAGACTCTGGATGGAGGGACATTTGGATGTGGACATTTGAGGGGCCCTCTATATGAGGCTCCCATGTAAACCAAATCATTGTTCCTGGGTGTGTCCTACCTCTCCTAAACTGAAGTGAACTTTGACCTTTACCATACAGAAATCTGTCAGGAATCTGTGAAAGTAAGCTCTCATGTGATCAGGTGACGTGCGGAGGAACGGAGTGTAAATAGCAGACAATTTTCTCCAGAGCTCCTAATGGTGGGGATGGATTTTGCTGAGTGCTGGGGCCAAGTTTCCACCTCCCAGGGTCACTGCAGGTGTGGATAAAAGCTGTGTAAGAGGATATGGAGGAGAGATGAGGAGGAGATCCATGAATCAGGATAAAGGTCAGGACAAGCAACAGACGAGCGCATCCAAGAGATGAAGCCGGGGTCACTACACAGAAAATCAAAGCAAGGAAACAACAGGCAGGACCAGGAATAGCAAGAAGGATCTCAGAGACACATGAGAATATTGCTCAGCCAATGGGAGATTATCTCATCATGACTTACATAATGAAGAAGATGAGGGGGAGGGGAGGAAGTCACTTAAGGCGGGGCTTAATAAATCTGCTTTGATTCTAGGAGAAAAAGTTAGGAGACAGTTTTTTTAGGGCAGTGTGGGTTGTCAGTGCCAGGGGCCGGGCAAGTAATTTGTGAGTAATCAGTGAGGTGCAGAACGTAGGACATGGGGTGCAGGAGATGGATGCATGTAATAGGGTGCAGAACACAGGACATGGGGTACAGGATACCAGAGAAGGGTGTGCAGGTCACTGCAGGACATGGGATGCAGGAGAAGGGAGCAGAACGCAGGACATGGGGAACAGGGTGCAGAATGCAGGACACGGGGTGTAGGTTGCAGAATGCAGGACATGTGATACAGGGTACCGGAGCAGGGTGCAGGACATGGGGTTTGGGGTGCAAAACACGGGGTACAGAAAGAAGGACATGTGGTGCAGGGTGCAGAACACAGGACATGTGGTGCAGGGTGTAGACCACAGGACCTGTGGTGCAGGGTGGAGGTCACAGCAGGACATGGGGTGCAGGGTGTAGAACACAGGACATGGGGTGCAGGGTGGAGGTCACAGCAGGACATGGGGTCCAGGGTGTAGAACACAGGACATGGGGTGCAGGGTGGAGGTCGCCGCAGGACATGGGGTAGAGACCACAGGACATGGGGTGCAGAACGCAGGACATAGAAAATAAATAAATGTAGTGCTATGTGTAAAAATATATATAAATATAAAGTGAAAATCTCTAAAATAAATAAATCCTACATGTAAATCAATAGTCCATAAAATTAAAAAAAATGAAGAAATGAAACATGAAAAACTCTTCTTGTGATCAGTGTATCCACACAATTCTACAACAGTGATTGTTCATCCTCAAAAGGAGTGCACACCACCACCACCAGTAAAAATGCACGCTCACCTCCCAGATGAGTCAAAACTCATATGCGGATCTCACTTCCTGTTTGCTCTCACTTCCTCATCTCATGCATTATTACTGGTGGTGTGCACTATTTTTGAGGACGAAAAATCGCTGTGGTGGAATTGTGTGGGTACACTGATCACAAGAAGAGTTTTTCATGTTTCATTTCTTAATTTTTTTCATTATATGGACTATTGATTTATATGTAAGATTTATTTATTTTAGAGATTTGCACTTTATATTTATATATATTTTTACACATAGCGCTACATTTATTTATTCACTATCTATTTTGACATTAGTGCGGTGTACCACTTGGAATGTTTAGCAGCTGTGCACATTTATTATTAGGTTATCTTATTTAAACATCACAATATTGTTTACTTGTGGTGCTAATTGTTTCATCTCATAGAACGCAGGACATGATGTTCTGGGTGCAGAATGCAAGACATGTGGTGCAGGACACTACAGGACATGGGGTGCAGAACATGGGGTTCAGGGTGCAGAATGCTGGATATGGGGTGCAGGGTAAGGGTTTAGAATTCAGGACAGTAATCCAATCCCCTCTCCCCCTGTGTCCTCCTGCATGTCCTGTACATCTCCCCCAGCAGTGTGTGAGAGCAGAGTGGATGGAGAGGACATCTTGTGTACATAAAGCAGCATGTCCCTCCCTGGCTGGTTTCTTAGCTGGCTGCTTTGCAGGCTTGTCCTGGTTACTCCTGTAAGGACTCTGTAGTCCTGTTTCTCAGCACCTTGTGGGGATCTTTGTGGCAGTGCCGAGGTGGCGCCATGTTGGAGATTCTGTCCCGCTCCTTCCTCTGTTCTGCCGGAGGGCTCTGCAGGGACACAGGCAGCTGTGGGTGGAAGCAGGAGCCGATGGTGACAGTAATGCGGCCGCGGAAAGGAGAAAGATCGGCAGCGGGAGCTCAGTGAGATGAGTCCACTCATGCCGCTGTCCTGCCCAATCCACCCCTGACTTCACAGGTCGGGTGCCATCATCTCCCATCTCCTCCTCCCCTCACCCTCCCGCCTGGCCCCGATCCGAGACACATTCCTGTCTGAATAATGTGTCCGGGTTTCAGGAAGAAACATTATTCAGACCAACAGTGAGAATGGACTGACAAGAGCCCAGGGGCCAGGACGCCATTTCTAGTCACCATGGTGACCTGGGATTTGTAGAGCCCCGACTTATGGTGACCATAGAGACATGGAAATTCAGCTGGTTCAGCAGGGATCGGTCACATTTCCATCCATGTGTGGTCACTGCCGGATAAAAGTCACTCGATCAGCGGCTGCAGCCAATAGCTTCATTACTGATCTGTGTATTCTGAGAGCGGAGGAGCGCCCCCCCATTGTCAGAATACAATAGTGCAGCGGGGAGGATTCCCCCATCCCCCCCCAATGTGTGGATTGAGAAATCGGTTCAGTTTTCTTTCCTCATCCCGCTGGCTGAACGATAAAACTGAACCATGTATGGCCAGCTTTGGAAACAAGAAATATTCATTAGTGATGGGCTCCGGCGTGTTGGAAACGCAACATTCCGGATCCCACCAGGAAGCCGACACTGCACAGCGCTAATCACAGACAGTGAGACATTTCCTGGTCTGCAGCAGCACAGATCGGTTAATGTCTCACTGCCTGTGATTAGTGCTGTGCAGTGTCAGTTTGCTGGTGGGATCCGGAATGTGGGGTTTTCAACACACTGGAGCCGATCACTATTCATCATCAACTGATCCCCCTGAAGGGGTTAATCTACGATTATTTCCACACATATATACCTCTCACCCGGAACTTCCTGTCTGTATCATCATCTGCTAGAGATAAAAGACATCAGAGTGACTATGGATGAAGAGGACTTTTTGCGATTTGGCACTGCGTCGCTTTAACACAATTGCGGGGTCGTGCGACGTGGCTCCCAAACAAAATTGGTGTAAATAGAAAATAAGAAAATGAAAAAAAGATTTTTTGCTATATTATCCCCAAAAAATATATAAAAAAACATTTTTTTTCTGCTGCGTCTTCTACATAGCAATCGGTTTGCGCAGAAGTTATCGTTTACAAGATAGGGGATAGTTTTATAGCATTTTTATTAATAATTTTTTTTTTTATTATTTCCTTTTTTTTTGTGACTGCGACTGGCGGACCTCGGACATTTTTGACACATTTTTGGGACCATTGTCATTTTTAACAATTTCCTGTCTGTACCTGACAGTTTAGGGGTTAACCACAAGGTGGCAGTTCCTGTGGGGGGGGGGGGGCTGGCTGTCAGCTAGTGAATGCTGATCTCTGCTCCAATGTCTTGCCGAGATGCTGTTTATCTCGGCATCAGCCTCCACATCGTTCGAGTCCGCGGGGACCGCGGCCGGACTCACGGGGGTCCCGACCGCCGCGGGAGCGCGCCGCTCCCGGCGCGCTCCCGATGGCTCGGACAGGCGAAAGGAGGGACTTTTTTTTTTGGATGTGTGCGCCGGTCGGCATGTGGTTAATGAACTTTAATGAAACAAACATTCAATAGACATTAGAAACAATGTTTCCAGTCACATCTGCATTTCCTGATAGTATCTGGCTGCAGATTGAAGCTCCGCCCTCCACAGGAGTCATGTGACCTCCACAGATTTATTTTTTTTTATTTTTTAATCAACTTTAACCCTTTCGTTGTCAGGGTCTTTATTTTTTCATTTTCTGCACACATGTTTAAAAAAAAAATTTTAGCCTGAAGATTACATAAAAACCCCAAAACATGATATCTTTTCAGAAAGCAGACACCCGAGAGAATAAAATAGCGGTAAGTTCCAATTTTTTATGTCATATGATATTACCACAAATACACTAAAGTTAATTCTAGGGCAAAGAAATGCAAGGAATTACCCAATTTTGTGTGCGCCCCTGAATGGCGAAAAATTTCTGTACCCTATATTTTCTATAGGGGGTGGTTCAAAAGCCCCCTATAGGTCATCAGTTTAGTGTTATGGAGGAGGTCTGGTGATAGAATTAACGCTCCCATTCTGGCGTGTGCGGCGATATGTAACATATGTATTGCAATAAATGTTTTCAAGTGTAGGTGCCCCCGACACTTGTATTTAGATTCATACGTGTGTATATGTGGAGGTGGGGGGCCTTTAGGCTGATTGGTGATACCAACACATACGAAAGACTCCTATGGGACCCTACTGGTAACTATAATAACAGGCTTAACCACTTAAGCCCCGGACCAATTTGCAGCCAAAGGACCAGGCCCCTTTTTGCGATTCGGCACTGCGTTGCTTTAACTGACAATTGCGCAGTCATGCAACGTGGCTCCCAAACAAAATTGGCGTCCTTTTTTTCCCACAAATAGAGCTTTCTTTTGGTGGTATTTGATCGCCTATGTGGTTTTTATTTTTTGCGCTATAAGCGACAATTTTTAAAAAAAAATATTTTTTACTTTTTGCTCTAATAAATATCCCCCAAAAATATATAAAAAAAAAACATTTTTTTTCCTCAGTTTAGGCCGATACATATTCTTCTAAATATTTTAGGTAAAAAAAAAATCGCAATTAGCGATTATTGATTGGTTTGCGCAAAAGTTATAGCGTTTACAAAATAGGGGATAGTTTTATAGCATTTTTATTATTTTTATTTTTTTTACTAGTAATGGCGGCGATCAGCGATTTTTATTGTGACTGCGACATTATGGCGGACACATCGGACATTTTTGACACATTTTTGGGACCACTGTCATTTATACAGAAATCAGTGCTATTTAAATGCACTGATTCCTATGTAAATGACAATGGCAGTGAAGGAGTTAACCACTAGGGGGCAGGGAGGGGTTACGTCAGTGTGTGTGTTTTTTTTACACTAGGGGGGCGTGGCTTTACGTCTGACATCACTGATCGGCTTTCCCGATGAGAGGGAACAGCCGATCAGTGACAGGCAGGGTAGGCAGCACGGGGAGAGGTTTGTTTACACAGACCTCTCCCCGTTCTTCAGCTCTGTGACCCGATCGCGGGTCACCAGCGGCGATCGGGTCCGCTGGTGCAGCGGGCGCGGTCACGGAGCTCAGTACCGGGTCGTGAGTGCACCAGCGGTGGCGCGCGCGCGACCCACGGCTGGGCTCTTAAAGGGCAACGTACCTGTACGTTGATCTGCCCAGCCGTGCCATTCTGCTGACGTAAATGTGCAGGAGGCGGTCCTTAAGCGGTTAAAGGGCTGTTGAATCAGGTCCTGACTAAAAGCGAGCATCAATTCCTATATTCAAAACATCCAGTGGTCCCTCACTTCTACCACATACCGAAGGTGCATAAGGACATGGAGAAGCCTCCAGGTAGACCAATCATGGCAGGAATTGATAGTCTGACCAGCAATCTTGGTAGTTACATCGACAATTTTCTCCAGGGATTGGTAACCAGCCTGCAGTCATACATAAAGGACTCGGGCCATGCCCTAGAGATTTTGACTGCGTATACATGGGAGAAAGGATACAGATGGTTATCGCTCGATGTAGAGTCCCTGTATTCATCCATTCGGCATGAATTCGGCCTTAGAGCCGTAGAGTACTATTTGGCGGAAGCACATTTGTTCAACCCTGTACAATTCCAATTCATATACGAGTGCATCGAGTTTACCTTGACCCACAATTACTTTTCATTTATGGATAGTTTCTATAGGCAGGTGAAGGGCACAGCCATGGTGGCTAGGTTTGCTCCCAGCTACGCAAATTTATTCATAGGGTATTGGGAGCTCTAATATATTTGGGCTAACAACCCATTTGGGAGGAACCTAGTCCTGTATGCACGGTACATCGATGATGTCATTATCATTTGGAACGGTACCGACGATGAACTGGAAGGATTCCTTAATCCCTTCGGAATCTTGTTCACACATGTGGTAGATGAAAAATCCTTGGTCTTTCTAGACCTAGAGCTACGGGCCGACGATAATGGAGCAATCCATTCAAGAACTAATTTTAAGACGAGTGTTTGCAATTCTTACCTTCACGCCCGCAGCCATCATCATCCTAGGTGGATTAAGAATGTCCCCCTTGGTCAGTTTTGTAGACTTAGGCGGACTTGTACGCTAAAAAATGATTATGAAGAACAAAGCCTGATTCTAAAAAGCTAATTTAAAGAGAAGGGGTACGAAGATGAGCACATAGAAGAAGACATATGACAATGTCTGTGCAGGGGGTGAGAAAATTACAAAATAAGATAGAGACGAACAACAAGTAAGGTTTTGTACTAGATTTAACAACAAAGCCACCATTATACAAAAAATCTTCAGAAAAAAACTGAAAGATTCTTGAATCAGACCTGATCCTGAAGACCAGACTATTGTGACACCCAAATCTAGTCTTTAGGAGACCCAAGGATCTAAGGAGTGTCATTGTCCCGAGTAGAGTGAAGAAGATAAGGAACATAGTGCTCAACAATCCTTGGACCACCATCTTTGACCAAAAAGACAGTTATATGTGTGGGAGTAGTAATTGTGGCAATTGCGCACATATGTGCCACAGGAAAAAGGAATGTAGTCGGAGTTGATGGCAAGGGCTATAGGATCAAGCAGTTCATCAACTGTGGCACCCCATATGTCATATATGGCCTCCTGTGCCCCTGTGGCCTCACATATGTTGGTCGGACTTCACGGCCAATGAGGATAAGGATGAATGAGCACAAAAGTAATATTTCAACAGAAAAAGAAAAATATTTGGTACCAAGACATTTCAAGGAGGTCCATAATAGTAATACAGACGGCCTCAAAGTGTTTGGAATAGAGGCCATATTAAATGACTTAGATAGTGGTAAAAAGTATCACATATTATGCACAAGAAAGGCGTTTTGGATTTTTACTTTGGGGACTTTAGCCCCGCATGGCCTGAATGAGGAAATTGAACTGCATAATGTAGTATGACTCTTGTAGTACCCACAGAGACCCCTAGTACATGTGTTTTAGCTATGGTGATCCTTTCCTCTTACTTTTATCGCTAATCTGGTTTGGGCGTGTGGCCCCCTCTTTCTGTGATATAGATATTATCAATAGGGGCTCGGCCCAAACACCTAGTCTGGTTTTTTTTCCTGTTATCAGCCTTGCCGCCGTGTTTTGGATAAGTTGTAAGCGCGCAAGTTGATATTGGGGTAATCCTATGTAAAGGGAGTTTGCGTAGTCAAGTCTTGAATTAATGACTGTTCCAACCACCATGGCATTGAGCTTGTTGCCATGGGGATATAAGGGCGGTAATATGTGTAGATGGTAGGTTTGTATATGGTAGTTCGATAGTGAGGTTAAAGGTATGTAATAGATTTTTAGAATAATGAATCTTTTTGTTACACTATCTTTTAACTAACATGCTTTGTTTTTATAAAATGTATTAGACTAAAGTGGGGTAACGGGCTCTCCGTAAAACAATGGAATATAATGACCGTATATATTTATTGCTAATTGGATACAGATATTACAATTATGTTTACTATGTACATGGAAGCTCCAATATTGCTCCTTGTATTTGTATTTATTCATTTCAGTATTGCTGCATACATGCATGTACCGTATTTATCGGCGTATAACACGCACTTTTTCCCCCTTAAAATCGGGGGAAAGTCGGGGGTGCGTGTTATACGCCGATACCCCCCAAAAAAAAAATGACAAAAAAGGCAAGCGCCGCTGAAAAATAGCGAGCGCTGCCGAAAAAACCCGAAGCGCGGCTGAAAAAGAACGAAGCGCCCCCGGAAAAAAGCCGAGCCGACTCTGCTCTGCTCGTAGTCCCGCCTCCCTGCGCTCGCTCCGGAAACAGCAGGGAGGCGGGACCGCGAGCTTAGCCGTCCGAGTCGGCTCGGCTTTTTCCGGGGGCGCTTCGTTCTTTTTCGGCCGTGCTTCGGGTTTTTTCGGCAGCGCACGCGACAGCGTCTCGGCGGCGGGAAATTTAAACCAGGAAAAGAATGAAAATGACGCTGGCAAGCTACAATGGCACGGGCCAAGGCTGCAATGATGCTGGGCAAGCTACAATGACGCTGGGCAAGGCTGCAATGACGCTGGGCAAGGCTGCAATGATGCTGGGCAAGGCTGCAATGACGCTGGGCAAGGCTGCAAATGACGCTGGGCAAGGCTGCAATGACGCTGGGCAAGGCTGCAGATGACGCTGGGCAAGCTACAGTGACGCTGGGCAAGCTGCAATGACACTGGGCAAGCTGCAATGACACTGGGCAAGCTGCAATGACGCTGGGCAAGGCTGCAATGACGCTTAAATGTAAGTTGTTTTTTTTCCCCTAAACTTCCCTCCTAAAACGTTTTTTCCTTAAAATGCCCTCCTAAACTTGGGGTGCGTGTTATACGCCGATAAATACGGTATATGCTTGTATTTGTATTTTTATATACGTACATGTCTTTTAGTATTGGTTGTACACACGTGTGTATGTATATATATATATATATATATATATATATATATAATATATATATATATATATATATATATATATACATACATACATACATACATACATACATACATACATACACACATGTAGGTGTGTGGAGGGTTTTGTACAGGTGTGAATATATGTTTTAATGTCGGGAATGCTTTTATGGAATGGTTATGAGATTCCTTTAAACATTTCCATTGCCTTTTAAGAAAACATTATAATTATTCTGTAACAACACCCTGAGTATGAAAGGGGTTAAAGCTGTTTAGGACATTCCATTTCTGAATCCAAAGGCAGCTACCGAACACTTCAATCAGCCGAACAAGAAACCATACGAATAATTCTCCCCCAAGTATGAGACGAGGCTCTGTATTGAGGTTCAAACAGGAATACATTTTTATTTTGAGATCTCACTCAAATATATATAGCAGGATGAAAGTACAACCTCTGATCAGAAACCTAATTAACATGAGCTAATTATCTAATCCTTTTGACAGCCTAGGTGACTCAGAGACATTACCTTTAGGACAGACTTCACGTCTCCTAGCTCACCAACTATACAATACACATTATCATACATCTCAATACAGAACTCCTTCATACAATTGCAGGGTTAATTAGCCCAGACAACAATGGCTGAAAGAGAAGCCACACTAGACTCATTTACATTATAGCAGACACAGACAGAGACATGTGGCTGGAATTGACATCAGCATCTCCTAACAATATTTGTCCCAGCATTATGAATCAGCCACTATTTATAATATGGTAGATACAGGGTTCTTTATTTTCTTGGTCACCCTGCGCACAAAAGTGACTCCCGTCACATGGCTCCCTCCTTGTGGGACACTCCGGCAGACCCGGCTTGGGTCAACTTGGGGATGTCCAGAACTAGGAGGCCGGAGTGACGTCTGTTTTCCGGGACAATCCATCAGCATTGCCATTTTGCTTACCGA
Source organism: Lithobates sylvaticus (assembly GCA_028564925.1). Classification (NCBI taxonomy): domain Eukaryota; kingdom Metazoa; phylum Chordata; class Amphibia; order Anura; family Ranidae; genus Lithobates; species Lithobates sylvaticus. Next base: position 562,979,012 of record CM053028.1, on the reverse strand, counting down.
GTCGGTAGCTGATGGTGAAGTTGTATGGCTGCAGGGCTAAGCTCCACCGCAGCAACCTGCCATTGTCTCCTGAGACCCGGTTAAGCAAGACCAATGGGTTGTGATTGATGACTAACTGCCCGCGGGAGCAAGGTTCTGGGAGGATGTCCTACGGACATCCACCCAGAATAAGCCGACTGCGCTGTAGCCGTCTTTCGGCTATGGCCCGGTCGGCATGTGGTTAAAGCGGAAGTAAACCCATCGATTTAACAGTTTAAAAAAAAAGGCATGCCGGGAATGCTAACTGCACATTGGCTGTGCTCTCAACCAAACAGTCAAACCATCCAATGGCTGGGAGGATGTAGTATATTATATCTAATATATATATATATGTATACATATATATATATATTATATATATACATATTTATATATATATGTAGTGTTTTTTATGTAGTTCGTATAGGCATTCTATTTAGGCATTCTAAGACAAATTCATTATGCAAGAATATAGATTGGGGATTCAAGTCTATTCTACACCTCAAAAGGGTGTCCAGGTGTCATCTCTTAATCTAATCAGTAGTCGCACACATCAAAGACAATGTTATCTGTTACCCTTTGATGTGTAAATCTTATGCAAGTTGTGTGTGTGAGGAATAGCCTTTTAATCTAGTATTTACTGATGGTAATTAGAATTGAGGGGGGTATTCATGGTAAACATTTGGTTGACCCCCCCCCCCCCAGTGTCAGATCAGTATATGAGAAGACAGGCAGGTTGTCAGCGAGTCTAGAGAGAAAGATGGTCTGAGAGAAGAAGGCATAGGTACAAGAGGAAATATTCGTTGTCATGAACTCTGCTGGATTTTGTCATCTGTAATAATGTTCTGTTTTGGAAGTCAATAAAATTGTCTCTCTCTGGGAGAATCGGGTTTTGCTGCGGAGACAATACTTTTAATAACTATATTCCATCTACGAGGAAGGAACGATTATAGATTAGATCACTACATTGGTGCCGTTCAAGCGACCAGAAGAGCATTTTCAGGACTTTGTATTAGAAATCATGGTGATAACAATCCGTGAGTTGGACAGAAGTCTGATGGAGACCCAAGACCTGTGCTGTGACTCTAACGTCTGGTTGTGACATAAGAGAGTCTGATCTACAAAATCAAACAAGTTTAGAACCCCAGAATTATTCTCTGGAGACTGGAAACGAAGAAAAGGACTGCATCGTGTACCAGAAGACCTGAGCTGGAAGCTGAAGGAGTAATTAATGCGGTGAGTAAAATATTTCTCTTTTTAAATTATTAATAATATAGTAAAAATGCTTACTCAGTGTGAAGCTAGTGTCAGTTCTGATAAAGTTAACAGATGGGTGTTAAAATGTATTAAGCGTCATGGCGGTCCTTATGAAGTGCCAGAAAAATATAAGCAGACATGGACTATGATGAATGAATTTTTAGAAAAAACTGTTTTTGAGAGCAAAATTTCAGAAAGTAAAAGAAAAGGTTGTATTGTACAAGGCTTGTTATCTTGCTGTTTAACAATGGAAAGTTCTTTGAAGGATAAGGTTGAGGAAATTACCCAGTTACAGAGTGCAGTTGATAATAGCAACAAGGTTTGTCAGAGGTTACAAAACCAATCAGAATCTGAGAGTGTAAATTTAAAAGTGCATGCAGTCACCATTGGGGAAGCTCTGCTTGAGAAGTCTAAACGTTGTAATGAATTATCAGAGGAAAATGAGAGATTGAAATTAAGAATTATGGAATTAGAGAAGAGATCTCAGGAATGCAGATATGCATCGAATCGTGGATTCAGCAATCTGCAGCAAAATGCAAATACAAACATTCTATCAAATGAAACAGAACCTCATATTAAATCTGATAATTCATTGCCAGCCGCACCCACTGTGACCACCACAGTTTATAACAATAATAATAATGCAGCTGAAGTTCAGCTTGTAATGAAGCCTTTGAAACCAAAAGAATTAGATGCAATTCTTAAAGAAATAGGAATGATTCCCTGCCATGATTTAAACAGATTTTTAAAATGGTTTTGTGACTTGCAGAATGTCAGAGATATGTACAATCTCAACCCATCTGATTTAGACAGAGTTATGCAACATTCTATAGGAAATAGTCTTTGGGTGAGAATTAAGCAGATCTGTACTCAACCAATGAGGACAAGGGACATATTGATGGAATTGTTATGTGTTTTGTATGGTGTACGTTCTGATGTTACTGTTCATGGGAAGATCAAACAAATGAAAAATGAATCTCCCTACGAGTTGTCAGGAAGGATAAAATCTATTATGGAAATATTGGTCAGTAATAATCTTGCATTTGAGCATGGTGGCTTGTTACATATGAGTATATTTCTACATGCTTTAAATGAAGAGATCAGACAAAATATTTTACTAGTTACCCCAAATCCTCATGATTTAAAAGACGTATTGTTGAAAGCAGACAATTTATGGAGAAAGTCAAATGAGCAAGCTGTCAAGATTGATTTAGCCACATTGTTTAGGACAAATACTGAACATAAAGATCAAAAGATAATGTCTTATGATAACAATCAAAGAGGAGACACCAGGTCAAATATAGGTGATATTAATATGAAAAGCAGAGCTGACCAAAATCATAATAAAAAGGTATCTAAGGCTTGGATACCATTTTCTCAGTTAAAACAGAAATATGACCACTTGAAGATTGAATACGATAAGATGAAAATGGAACATTACACATTGCTGGGACAGCTAAACAGATTACATTATCCAGATCTGTTTTTGAATACAAATGACATTTCGCTAGCAGTGGGGGTGGTTTAGTTTCAACCTGTGGATGTGTAAATAGTCCTTTGTTTTGACTTCAAACAGTGTTTAAGGACCTTGCTAATTAGTTTTGTTGGAGAGTTTTTTGTCTTTCAGATATTGAAGATACTGCATCCGCATAGCATGTGAACTGCAAGCTGAAATTTCTGGCTAGTGGGGGAGAAACACTGAATAAACAATATCATGGACTCTCTCAATATTCATCAAGCAATTGACCTTTTTTTTTACTTTTTGACTTGGACAATGGACTTTTCCCTATATTTTTTTTTTTTTTTTTTTTTTTTCACCCTTTCCCATTTTTATTCATCAAGCCCTATTTTTTATTTTTATTTTTCACCCTTTTCCATTTTTATTTTTATTTATTTTTTTTTTTATTTTATTATGTTTTATTTCTTGAACTTTATCTTAAACCCAGAGCGAAACATTTAAACCGAAAATAATTTTCATGTTACATTACATGTTGCATATTACATATTGCATATTGATCAATATATTTGATATCTAAGGTGAGATGCTGCACAATGGCTTGGCATAGCATAAATTATAGTATGTTGGGTGGTTTTCCTAAATTTATAAGAGGGGTGAGTGAAGTTCATCACTCCAGTCATGATTTGAAACTTTGTTGAATCAGTCATTAATATTATTGACATATGGATGAAAAAAAGACCTAACTTCACTGGCAAGATTTTCCACTGCTGCTTTGTCTGGATAGAAGATCTGATAAACGCTGATGTCAAGCTGATTCTATCTGAAAGTGGGGGATTATATATGGATTATATGGATATATGAATTATAGATTGGTATATAGATTGGTATACCATTCAGGTGGAATTATGGACTGAATGATTCAAGCAACTGCTCTATTAAGGATGGAAATGAGGAGTCGGCCTACAGCAAATTACAAAGTACAGCAATAGCAGTTTTTTTCAGCCTTTTGAACTTGAAAGTGAGAGCTGGTACATGGATGGTTCTTCTTACTATAAAGATGGAAGTAGAATTTCGGGATTTGCTGGTGTTTGTGCAAAAGCATCTTTAAGAAAATGAAAACCTTGAGCCTGGAGAGGAATCCTGGATTTATGTGGATCGGAGCTCCCAGCACACCAAGTCTAATTTCAATGAGAGATGTGATGAAGTTGAAGTTGAAAATTGAAGAATGAACTGTGACATCAGCTCGTTTTTGTGCAATATTCAAGATCTTGATGTGATATAATAAGGATGTTTACCGAATCCTTTTCCAGTCATGGTCTAAAGCTATATTATCTAATGACTGTTTCATGGGGATATTTTAGAGGCTGGTGAAGAGAGATGTAACCAGTTTCAACTTTATATTTCATATGAGCCATTGTGAAGCATCCAATACCTCAAGTCGGTAATGCTATGTTTGTTGCTCGATTTATGGGTCAGTTCTAGTAGTTAGAACGACCCAAGTGGGGGTATATGTAGTATATTATATCTAATATATATATATATGTATACATATATATATATATTATATATATACATATTTATATATATATGTAGTGTTTTTTATGTAGTTCGTATAGGCATTCTATTTAGGCATTCTAAGACAAATTCATTATGCAAGAATATAGATTGGGGATTCAAGTCTATTCTACACCTCAAAAGGGTGTCCAGGTGTCATCTCTTAATCTAATCAGTAGTCGCACACATCAAAGACAATGTTATCTGTTACCCTTTGATGTGTAAATCTTATGCAAGTTGTGTGTGTGAGGAATAGCCTTTTAATCTAGTATTTACTGATGGTAATTAGAATTGAGGGGGGTATTCATGGTAAACATTTGGTTGACCCCCCCCCCCAGTGTCAGATCAGTATATGAGAAGACAGGCAGGTTGTCAGCGAGTCTAGAGAGAAAGATGGTCTGAGAGAAGAAGGCATAGGTACAAGAGGAAATATTCGTTGTCATGAACTCTGCTGGATTTTGTCATCTGTAATAATGTTCTGTTTTGGAAGTCAATAAAATTGTCTCTCTCTGGGAGAATCAGGTTTTGCTGCGGAGACAATACTTTTAATAACTATATTCCATCTACGAGGAAGGAACGATTATAGATTAGATCACTACAATTTACATTATAGCAGACACAGACAGAGACATGTGGCTGGAATTGACATCAGCATCTCCTAACAATATTTGTCCCAGCATTATGAATCAGCCACTATTTATAATATGGTAGATACAGGGTTCTTTATTTTCTTGGTCACCCTGCGCACAAAAGTGACTCCCGTCACATGGCTCCCTCCTTGTGGGACACTCCGGCAGACCCGGCTTGGGTCAACTTGGGGATGTCCAGAACTAGGAGGCCGGAGTGACGTCTGTTTTCCGGGACAATCCATCAGCATTGCCATTTTGCTTACCGAGTCGGTAGCTGATGGTGAAGTTGTATGGCTGCAGGGCTAAGCTCCACCGCAGCAACCTGCCATTGTCTCCTGAGACCCGGTTAAGCAAGACCAATGGGTTGTGATTGATGACTAACTGCCCGCGGGAGCAAGGTTCTGGGAGGATGTCCTACGGACATCCACCCAGAATAAGCCGACTGCGCTGTAGCCGTCTTTCGGCTATGGCCCGGTCGGCATGTGGTTAAAGCGGAAGTAAACCCATCGATTTAACAGTTTAAAAAAAAAGGCATGCCGGGAATGCTAACTGCACATTGGCTGTGCTCTCAACCAAACAGTCAAACCATCCAATGGCTGGTGTCATAACGGATCACATGTGCAGCACTGTGGCAGTTGAAGATTAAACAGAGGCAAAGATGGCAGCTTCCTTGGCTGAAAACGATAGGGGGGTTTACTTCCACTTTAAAGTGGATGTAAACCCCAATTTTTTTTTTTTTTTTTTTGATGTCATAATGTAGAGAATAAGATCTCCTTTCATTTGAGCCCAGTCTTGCCACACAGATTTACTCGAGGCCTGAGCAATCCTCTTTTATTTTTCAGTTAGAGAAATCTTGACAAAGTCTGGAAAACTTTGTCAAAAACGCCCCCTTGCTGTGAGTGACAGGTGATTTACAGATCTCATGCACTAGCCTGAGACAGGCACATCCTGTGTAAAAAGTTCACAATTCACATCCCCCTCCCCCTCCCCTCCAGCTCTCCCAGCTTTACTGTGTTTTGACTGGATGTTTCTCATCATGGGATGCAGTGAACAGTCAGCAGACTATAGACAGACAAGTGATTTAGGGGAGATGTATGTAGTCAGAGCTGGGCAGAGTAGAACATCCAGTTCTCCCTGAAGGGCCTGGTATGGAATTTGGAGGGACCCCCACGCATTTTTTTTTTTAATTTTGGTTCGGGGGTTCCCCTTAATATGCATACCAGACCCAAAGAGCCTGGTAATGGATAGTGGGGGAATCCCATGCCGTTTTTTTCAATGACTTTTATGTGTATTGCAGAGAAACGACAATTCATTATAGCCGCGAGTACTTTTAAATGACAGTTTTTCCTTTAGAAATTAAATTTTGCTCTCAAACTGTTGTAAACACGGTAAACATGCGCTACTTTACAGGAATACTATAGACACCCCCCCAGGTACGAAAGCTAAAGGAATATTTCACTTTTATTGTTTCAAACGGCCGTTTTTAAAACTTTTTTTTTGCATTGATACATGTCCCCTGGGGCAGGACCCGGGTCCCCAAAAACTTTTTATGACAATAACTTGCATATTAGCCTTTAAAATCAGCACTTTTGATTATTCATGTTCTTGTCCCATAGACTTGAACGGTGTTCGCCTGTTCAAACAAATTTTTTGCCTGTTTACATGTTCTGCTGCGAACCAAACCAGTGGGGGTGTTCAGCTCATCCCTAATACAGACACTATACTAGCAATGTTGGTGATCAGGATATTGATCCATACAGACACTATACTAGTAATGTTGGTGATCAGGATATTGATCCATACAGACACTATACTAGTAATGGCGGTGATCAGGATATTGATCATACAGACACTATACTAGTAATGGCGGTGATCAGGATATTGATCCATACAGACACTATACTAGTAATGTTGGTGATCAGGATCCTATAGCGTGAGTGCGATAGTGTGCGGGCAATCTAATGCTAGCTGACCCTGGCACTATCTGATGTAACAAGTGACCCTAATACAGCGATTGGTGAAAAATACTGTACAATGACGCTGTACTAATGGCACTGGTTGGGTGACAGGGGTGATCAAAGGGTGAATGAAGGCAATCAATGGGGTTAAATGTGCCAATCTAAGGTGTGTGGGTGTAAAGTGTGGTGATTATACTCACAGTGTGGTGTTCTCTTCTCTTCCTGAACAGAAAAGGACTCGGGAAGAGAAGAAATCACAAGATAGCTCCCCGTGTTTACAAAATAAAACACAGGAGTGATTTGTCATTGGCTGCAGGTGATCAGCAGGGTACGGGGCAAAATCATTGGCTGGGACCTGCTCACAAACCTGTCCTACAGCCAATGACAGTGGAGGTTTCTGGGTGTGTGCATGCATGGGTGCGGACCTGGAAGAAAGCCATGACATAAAAGTACATTACCAGACCTGACTGAGCCGCCCACCCATTGTATTTTTACAACACTTCATCCATGTCTTTGGTGATCTCTGATCTCCTTATCAACTGTTTCTTCCATGATGAAGATCAGCCATGGAGTATATCTGAGGTGTATATCAGGGTGTGCTTCTTCCCCACATGAGAGCTGTGATGTCCAGCAACATTCATATAGAACAGGGATATGCAATTAGCGGACCTCCAGCTGTTGCAAAACTACAAGTCCCATCATGCCTCTGCCTCTGGGTGTCATGCTTGTAGCTGTCAGAGTCTTGCTATGCATCATGGGACTTGTAGTTCTACAACAGCTGGAGGTCCGCTAATTGCATATTCCTGATATAGAAGACATTTCCCACACTCAAGGCCCTAATAAACCTCAACGGTTGTGTGGGGTCCCCGATGTACAGGAAGACAGGACTTCAGTGAGGAACAATTCCCTCACTCAGGACAGGAAATTGGCTTCTCCCCCATGTGAGATCTCTGATGTTTGTAAAGACGGGACTTTACTGAAAAACATTTCCCGCACTCAGGACAGGAATGCGGCTTCTCCCCTGTGTGAGATCTCTGATGTCTGTAAAGATTGAACTTCCCTGAAAAACATTTCCTGCCCTCAGGACAGGAATATGGCATCTCCCCTGCGTGTGGTTTCTGATGTGTGTAAAGACTGGACTTCTGTGAAAAACATTTCCCGCACTTAGGACAGGAATGTGGCTTCTCCCCTGTGTGAGATCTCTGGTGTGTGACAAGATGTGATTTTTGTACAAAGCATTTCCCACACTCAGGACAGGAATACGGCTTCTCCCCCGTGTGAAATCTCTGATGTGTGGAAAGAGTGGACTTCCGTGAAAAACATTTCCCACACTCAGGACAGGAATACGGCTTCTCCTCTGTGTGAGATCTCTGATGTGTGACAAGATGTGATTTTTGTACAAAGCATTTCCCACACTCAGGACAGGAATACGGCTTCTCCCCCGTGTGAAATCTCTGATGTGTGGAAAGATGGGACTTCTTTGAAAAACATTTCCCACACTCAGGGCAGTAATACGGCTTCTCTCCTGTGTGAGATCTTATATGCACATTAAGATCAGATTTAAAACGGAAACACTTCCCGCACTCATTACAGGAAAAGCTCTTCTCTGTTGGAAGAACGGCACCGTCCCTCACAGTCTGAGGTTCCTCAGGATAAGAGGAATACGATGGTCCATCTACACTGTGTGGTGCCGGATGGACATTTGAGGTAGTCGGGTTTTCTCCTGGACTATACTGTGTGATGTCCTCATCTTCTACTTTACAGTCTGGAGACAAAGTGAGACAATCCTCTGAGGTTTTCCTCATCTCCCGTCCATCTACTAAAATAGAAATGTAGCGCTGACATATTTTTGCCTGATAATGTAAGCCTGTGAACATTTCTGAATTTACACCAGGAGCATCTTTAACTCAACTTGAATTACTTTAACCCTTGGATTACAAATTACAAGGAACTATTCTAGCTAGCGAAGACCAAAGACTGAATACTTTAAGTGAGATCTCACCATAGCTATAAAAGTAGGGGGAGCTCCCGTGTATTTATATTGTTTGTGATTGTTATATCAAAATTCATTGTCCTGTCATTCTATGTTGGGATGACAGCACAATCACTGTAATCACCTGTTTGAATATATTTACAGTAAAATATATTTCGGTTAAGTACCCAGTTGTGTGGAGTATTGTTTTCTCCAAGCAGGTGGAGCCAGTGGAACCTGAGATTACAATTCAGGTATATTGTGTTATATTATATTGTACTGTATTGTATTGCACCACAGCTGTGTCAAGGGGACTGAGCCAATTCAGTGGGGGTTCATTAGCAGAGTGCAGGCCCAAATCAATTTCAGCAGCCCATTTGGGGGTCAGTGCTACAGAAATAAAAAGATTATTACTAGACATGAGCAGATTGGTTCCTGCTGTGCTTCAATCAAATCATCAGATATAAAATGTATAGCTGGTAGAAAATGGGTGTAACAAAGGAGAATACATATTATGTGTATATATAGCAGTGGGTAGAGGGGAGAGAGCAGAAGTCAGGATTATGTAATGTATAACATATTGTATAAGATACAACAGATAGGACTATATATCAGAATGATGTAATGTACAATCTAGAGTACATAGTGCAGGGGTCAGGAGTATGTAATGTACAATATATTGTATATAGTGCAGGGGTCAGGAGTATATAATGTACAACATAGAGTATATAGTACAGGGGTCAGGAGTATGTAATGTACAATATAAATTATACAGTGTAAGGGTCAGGACTCATAATATTGGTATTCAGTATTCAGTGGAAGATTAAATGTTTACATAAGACAAGTTGCAGAGGTCCCACACCGCTGCCTCCCATCTCCTGAGACTGCACTCAGTGACTTGGGTCTGAGACTATACAGACATATCCCTCCACCCGGCACAGCCAGCAGACAACAGAACAAGTAATCCTGGGAGAATTGTTCTGTCAGAGATCATGCTAGACCTGGGCATGAGGTAAGGAGACCCAAAGCACATGCCCAAGGTGCCTAGGTAGTGCAAGATTTATGGTGAAAATCAACCTTTTACTGCCAGCTGAACCCCAGAATCTCCATAAATCCAGTTTAGATACATGAACTGTGTCTGCAGCACAGAGAAGGAAGATTATCCGAGAGAAATACAGGAATACAGGACGGGGAACACAGCTCAGGAAAGTGACCAGGGGATTACAGGCTGATATCACCCAGTCCCCGCCCTACTCTGGACCAATCAGTGAGCAGTATGGGTGGAGGAATGTATTTAGTGTTAATGACCCACCTGTGCTGATCTCTGTAGGAGTGTCCTCCTCTATAAATGTCCCCGTTATTCCATCCTCCTCCATAGACTGCTGATCATCCCTCACATACCTCTCTTCTTCTTCTGCTTTAACCTCAAATTCTATATCGATTGGATCTCCACTCTAAACCAAGAAAATGAGAGAGAATATCATCTGTAAGATATAAGATTTATTATTGTGACATCACATAAAAAATCCACACATCATCTCTAGGAGTCCATGTTCTAGATGCTCCATCCCACCAACCTTGTAACAGTGGGGGATGGTGTGATCTTCCTGTGTGGAATCCCGGGAATACAGAGGATGGGGACATCTCTCTGGTGGGTTCCTGGTATTTGGTGGCTCCATCATATCCTTGTGTCCTTCTGAAAACTCCTCCATCACTCCATACTCCTCATCCTCCTCTTTATACTCTTCTTTAACATCAATATTATCATCCCCGAGGGTTCCACTCTGAATATATAATAAAACATTCATTGTAACAATCATGCTGTGTATAAATCAGAACTACCAATAATTGTCAATCATCTACCTGATGATGGTGGGGGATGGTGTGACCTTCCTGTGTGGAATCCCGGGAATACAGAGGACGGGGACATCTCTCTGGTGGGTTCCCATTACTGGACCCATCTGTAGGAAACACACACACTGACTGAATACATTGTTTCTATGTGTTTATCAGATGATGGGGGATCTAGGTGGAGCCTCCGTACTGCTCTCTCCTTTACAATAAAGTCTCCTCTTACCCGGTAATGTGAGGGGCGGCTGATTGTCCATCATGACGTCCTTGTAGAGATCCTTGTGTCCTTCTAAATACTCCCACTCCTCCATGGAGAAATAGACAGTGACATCCTGACACCTTATAGGAACCTGACACACACAATGATACAGTCACCATCCAGACACATCCCTTGTCTGTTACTGGATAATGTCCCAGAATTCCCAGCACCGCTCACCTCTCCTGTCAGCAGCTCCATCATCTTCTTGGTGATTTCTAGAATCTTCTCCATGTTGTGTCTCTCAGGTTTTAGGGAGTCGCATGGAGGCACTGTGATGGTCATATGATCACCTGACTTCACAAGAGGAAATCTCTGTATTGAGGAACCAATAGGAATATCATGTTAGAATCCCAGAATCCTCCTCACCTCTCCGGTCAGGTCTGTGTTTTATTAATAGAGATAAGAGTGATGTCATGTGATGTCATCTGACCTCCCAGAATCCTCCTCACCTCTCCGGTCAGGTCTGTGTTTTATTAACCGCTTGAGGACCGCCTCCTGTACATTTACGTCAGCAGAATGGCACAGCTGGGCACAAGCACGTACCTGTATGTCCTCCTTTAAGTGACCAGACGTGGGTCGCGCGCGGCGGCGCGCTTGCGACCCGGTCCTGAGCTCCGTGACCGCGGGACCAGCAGACCCGATCGCCGCTGGTGTCCCGCGATCAGGTCACAGAGCTGAAGAACGGGGAGAGGTCTGTGTAAACAAACCTCTCCCCATGCTTCCTACACTGCATGTCACTGATCGGCTGTTCCCTGTCATCAGGAAGCCGATCAGTGACGTCAGACGCAAAGCCACACCCCACTACTGTAAAAAAAAAAAAAAAACACACACACACACAGACTTAACCCCTCCCCGCCCCCTAGTGGTTAACTCCTTCACTGCCAGTGTCATTTACATAGGAATCAGTGCATTTAAATAGCACTGATTTCTGTATAAATGACAATGGTCCCCAAAATGTGTCAAAAATGTCCAATGTGTCTGCCATAATGTCGCAGTCACAATAAAAATCACTGATATAATAATTAATATAACAGAAAAAATAATCAAGGGTTTAACACAAAACACCGAGCATCATATAATAACTAAATAACCATAACCAAAGATTACTAGTAAAAAAAAAAAAAATATTAATAAAAATGCTATAAATCTATCCCCAATTTTGTAAACGCTATAACTTTTGCGCAAACCAATCAATAATCGCTAATTGCAATTTTTTTTACCAAAAATATGTAGAAGAATACGTATCGGCCTAAACTGAGGAAAAAAATGTTTTTTTATATATTTTTTGGGGATATTTATTATAGCAAAAACTAAAAAATATTGCATTTTTTTCAAAATTGTCGCTCTATTTTTGTTTATAGCGCAAAAAATAAAAACTGCATAGGCGATAAAATACCTCCAAAAGAAAGCTCTATTTGTGGGAAAAAAAAGGACGCCAATTTTGTTTGGGAGCCACATCGCACGACAGCGCAATTGTCAGTTAAAGCGACGCAGTGCCGAATCGCAAAAAGGGGCCTGGTCCTTTGTCTGCAAATTGGTCCGGGGCTTAAGTGGTTAATAGAGATAAGAGTGATGTCATGTGACCTCCCAGAATCCTCCTCACCTCTCCGGTCAGCAGGTAGATGATCTCCAGGGTGAGGTTTAGTATCTTCTCAGTCATGTGACTCTGGTCCTCCTCCATTCTCATTGGTGTCGTAATTTGATCTATACAGGTCTCCTTGAAGACAGATAACTTTGGGAAATAAAAATAAGAATTATTTGGATGATATTGGTCGAACAATAATAGGATGTGGATTAGGGGTCGACCGATATAGTTTTTTCAGGGCCGATACCAATTTTTCGGCTGCCTTTGAGGCCAATAGTTGATAACCGGTGCAAATATTCTGCAGATTTAACGTTTTTATTTTTACACTGTCCTTTTATTTTTTTTATTTTGTTTATCACTTTTATTGCTGTCACAAAGGATGTAAACATCCCATGTGACAGTAATAGGTGGTATCAGGTCCTCTTTATGGAGAGATCTGGGGTTTATAATGAATGTATACATCCCACGTGACATTAATAGATGGTGACAGGTCCTCTTTATGGAGAGATCTGGGGTCTATAATGAATGTAAACATCCAATGTGACAGTAATAGGCTGTGACAGGTCCTCTTTGTGGAGAGATCTGGGGTCTATAATGAATGTAAACATCCCATGTGATATTAATAGATGGTGACAGGTCCTCTTTATGGAGAGATCTGGGGTCTTTAATGAATGCAAACATCCCATGTGACAGTAATAGGAGGTGACGGGTCCTCTTTATGGAGAGATCTGGGGTCTATAATGAATGTAAACATCCCATGTGACAGTAATAGGTGGTGACAGGTCCTCTTTATGGAGAGATCTGGGGTCTATAATGAATGTATACATCCCATGTGACATTAATAGACGGTGACAGGTCAAAAGTTATAAAAGATTAAAGTTATTTAAAAAAAAATAAAAAGAAATATATATAGAAAATATATATATAATAAATAAAAAATGAAAAAAATAAATAAAAATACACTGATTAAAATAAAAAAAATAAAAAGAAAAAAGAAGTAATTGTTTTAAAATGATTTACTATATAGAAGGATTATCTATTTTTATAGATATATGGAATTACCATGCTGCAATTCCACAGATATATTTACAATATCTATACTAAATAAAAAATTAAAATGAAAATTTTACAATCTTTTTGGTTCGGCATGTGTATCTTTTCTGGGTCATCTGCAGACCATCCATGTTTATGTTGACGTTTTGTCCAGAGGTTATGGACAGGTCACTGCCTTCATGGGGCCAGCCCTCAAGCACAGGGTACGTGCAGGTGAGGGGAGGGGTTAAGGTTTGCAGCCTCAGCGGTTGAGATTGCGTTTGATGTCATTATCCCTCCCCCCCATCTTTTTCAGCCCTTCCAGATCGGACTCACAAGTGGTCCAGGTTGACAGGGACCTTGCCAGGCCACAACATTTTCAAGAGGAGACGTTGCCATTCCTCCTCCGACTAGAGGAGACGTTGCCATTCCTCCTCCGACTAGAGGAGACGTTGCCATTCCTCCTCCGACTAGAGGAGACGTTGCCATTCCTCCTCCGACTAGAGGAGACGTTGCCATTCCTCCTCCGACTAGAGGAGACGTTGTCATTCCTCCTCCGACTAGAGGAGACGTTGCCATTCCTCCTCCGACTAGAGGAGACGTTGCCATTCCTCCTCCGACTAGAGGAGACGTTGCCATTCCTCCTTCCGACTAGAGGAGACGTTGCCATTCCTCCTCCGACTACAGGAGACGTTGCCATTCCTCCTCCGACTAGAGGAGACGTTGCCATTCCTCCTCCGACTAGAGGAGACGTTGCCATTCCTCCTCCGACTAGAGGAGACGTTGCCATTCCTCCTTCCGACTAGAGGAGACGTTGCCATTCCTCCTCTGACTACAGGAGACGTTGCCATTCCTCCTCCGACTACAGGAGACGTTGCCATTCCTCCTCCGACTACAGGAGACGTTGTCATTCCTCCTCCGACTACAGGAGACGTTGCCATTCCTCCTCCGACTAGAGGAGACGTTGCCATTCCTCCTCCGACTAGAGGAGACGTTGCCATTCCTCCTCCGACTAGAGGAGACGTTGCCATTCCTCCTCCGACTAGAGGAGACGTTGCCATTCCTCCTCCGACTACAGGAGACGTTGCCATTCCTCCTTCCGACTACAGGAGACGTTGCCATTCCTCCTCCGACTACAGGAGACGTTGCCATTCCTCCTCCGACTACAGGAGACGTTGCCATTCCTCCTCCGACTACAGGAGACGTTGCCATTCCTCCTCCGACTACAGGAGACGTTGTCATTCCTCCTCCGACTACAGGAGACGTTGTCATTCCTCCTCCGACTACAGGAGACGTTGCCATTCCTCCTCCGACTACAGGAGACGTTGTCATTCCTCCTCCGACTACAGGAGACGTTGCCATTCCTCCTCCGACTAGAGGAGACGTTGCCATTCCTCCTCCGACTAGAGGAGACGTTGCCATTCCTCCTCCGACTAGAGGAGACGTTGCCATTCCTCCTCCGACTAGAGGAGACGTTGCCATTCCTCCTCCGACTAGAGGAGACGTTGCCATTCCTCCTCCGACTAGAGGGGACGTTGCCATTCCTCCTCCGACTAGAGGGGACGTTGCCATTCCTCCTCCGACTAGAGGAGACGTTGCCATTCTTCCTCCGGATAGAGAAGATGTTGCCATTCCTTCTCTAGTCACCGCATCCACCACCATGACAGCCGCTCAGATCGCAGAGCCTGCCGGAGATGGGGGACGTGAGTCCAGGAGGGCAAGTCCGTATATGACCCGTGTTATGCCCGGGAGATGGGGTTGAAAATAGGAGACGGATAATATGAATGTGGAGTCTCTCGTCAAATGTGTAATGCTGTAATCCCTAAAGGTAATGGGGTATATGCCACACATGGAGCATGTTTTATATCTTCCCAGCTCCTTGGCTGATGTGGCCCACAGGATTCGGGCTCTTCCCAGCCCTACGCTGCTTCTCTGGATTCCTTGGTCAGCGAGTTGGAAAGTGAATTATATGTCAGAAGCCTTGTCGTTCTCTGGTTCCTCCACGAGTCAAATCGGTTATGGAAGCCCCTATCTGGGTAGACCATTCCACCCCCCTGGCTAAGGTAGTTCTTTAAGCATCTGGTGAAAAGAAAACTCTCTCTCTCTCTTTTTGCCCATTACGGATTTAAATGATGACGAGTGAGCAAGATGGACAAGAAAATTTCTATGTCAAGCAAAGACCTCCAGACTGTATTCTTTCAAGGCAGGAGAGGTGAAGTGTCTGGGAAACTTTCCCCTCATCGATGCGGCTTTGTTGCGTCTGGCGAAACAGGTTATACTTTCTTTAGAGTATGCTGTGTCCTGGACGGACGTGAGAGAAAATGATTCAAGACTTCAAGATAAACGTACAGGTTTGCCGATATGGCTTGTAAACCTGCCCTGGCTCTAGCAGCCATGTCTAGAGATATGGAAACCTGAACAGAGTACAGAGTCTCGTACTCAGAGGATTTCTCCAAAAATTCAGCAATTAAGGAGCTGGAGTCAATCCGATCCTCTGGTTGGTTTGGTATAAATGGTCCTCGGTCGCGGTTCAACGGGCCTTATAGTTACGCCTTCCCCAGGACGAAAAATTCCAGGGGGTATATTTCCCTTCTTTTTGGTACAATAAGAGAACAGTTTATGGTGTACGATCAGGCGATTGGATAATCTCAATCGACTTAAAGATGCTTACCTCCATGTTCAGGTAGAGAGGGAGTTTCTCAAATACCTCCGGTTCTAAAAATGAATTGTAAAATTGTAAAAATTCTTCTGGCCATAATGGCTCTCATCAGAACGAGAAGAGTATGTCTGTATCGCTGTTTCTTCGACCTTCTGTTGCTGTCTTAAGACAAAGTCCAGCTGCTAGTTCACAGGGAATAGGTTTTCTCCATCTTAACCAACTTTGGGTGAAAAAAGCCACCTAGAACCAGTCCGGCTGTTCTTTTGGGCCCAGCTCATTACAGTGGGAATCACCATCTCTCTTCCAGTGGGGAAGATTACAGTCATCCAGGAGGGAATTCGTGGTCTCTAATCTCTTCACAGAAGGGGGCCTCATAGTACCTGAATCCATCGGTTCGATGGTCTCCACAACCCCTATGGCCAAGCAGTCCCTGCAGAAGTTTTACCCTGTCCTGTCAGGTTTATGCAAGTAATGGATTTCAAGGGGCAACAGTCAACCTATTCACATGTCATCAACAACGAGGAGCAGCTTCTTCTGGTGGCTTCAGCACAAAACTCGCTCAGATTGCCACTCCGTTGTCCCATATCATGGGTTAAGGTCATGACCTATGCCAAGCAGTACCGGTTGGGGAACTCACTGCACATCGGATCTTGTTCAAGGGTACGAGTCTTTTCAGCCTGGACTAGTACGTTCTGGAACTTCCAGCAGCTTGGTGTGCCTTTTAGTCTTTCTCCTATCTGCGGAAGGGAGAGCCGGCTTATCAGGTGTTCATTGCAGTGTTGTCCATTCTCATGTGAAGAATCATAGAGGTTCTCGAAGCACCACATTATTCCGGGAGGTCGAACCTATCATGTCTTGGGTCCAGGCAACATTTTATCTGCATACTTCCTCAGAGCCCAGAGCATCTGAGTGGATTTCCTGTCACGCACTTGGTTAAGTCGCTAATGAGTGGTCTCTTCGTGTGCAATCATTTATGTAGAATATGTCTCTGGGAGTCAATCACGAGGTAGAACTATTCTCTTCCCAGGTAGCTTCAAGCTGGTGAGGTATTACACTCAAGGAGCAGTTCTGCATCCTTGTCCCTCTCGGGGGTACTTCTAGGGTGATTTCCACTCTCATGAGCTCTATGGGGACGAGCACGAATTAGGTCGTTGGAAAAAGTTGGGCCAAGTCTGTTGTGTTCTCTTATTCTTCAGGTAGAGATCCAAAAGTTCAGCTTTCTTTATTCAGGCCTAGATTTATCTCTATCCATTGGCTCTTTTAAAGTCTAAGTCTCAGTCTTGTCGGCTTTCTCCAGAGCTTAGCAGGTTGTTTACCTTTTAATCCGGTGGTTGTTCTGTAAGGAGTTAAAACTCAGCCCTCAAAGAAGACCAAGATTCCCCATTTTGGATCTTTTCCTTGTCCTCAACTTACTGTCTGGGTTCAGCAATATGGGGTCCTCCCCGCTTGCTATTTTGAGACCTTTTTCACTTTCCTTGTAGCCATTATCCTCGCCAGGGGAGTCTTGGAAGTTGTGTCCCTAAGTTACGAGGAACCTCTTCTGTCCTTCTTTCCAATCCGGATGGTCCTTCTTCCTATGTTCAGCTTATTTCCAGTAATTACCTCAAGGTTCTACAAGGGCCGAGATCGTCCTACCTACATTAAGGTCCAAGTGGCCACTAAAAGTTGATTCTCTGGGTATAGGCAAAATTCGGAAGGTATACCTGCAAGCTATTTTCCAGCTTCGACTAGAACAACTGCGGCCTGTATCATCTAGTTCATCCTTCAGCCTTTTAAAAAAAAAAAAAAAATAGGGGCCTGGCCCCTCTGGAAGCAGTGATGGCACGTTCTGCCAGGGATATAGCGGATTCATGGGCAGCAGCGTGGCTCCAGACGTGATTTGCAAAGTGGCCTCAATTAAAACTCTATCGTCACTATGCTGAGCCTGCTTCACTATCTTCTATGAAACTTTAGTAATAGATCCTGTCGGTTGATGGGTCAAATTGAAATTTATTGCTGTTCAGCATACCCACCCGTGTGGATTGGCTAGTTATTTCCCACATGTAGGCTGCCTTGGAGTCTGTCAGGAAAAAGGAAAACTTATTATCAAATACTTACCGTAATTTTCCTTTCCTGATGGACTCCATGGCACACGGAGTTCTCACCCATCAGTTATTGAGTAGGCTAGTTACGGAACGCAGTACCTGGCGGTGAGCTCTCTTTTATTTGGTATGGGGTCCTATAGCATTGGAGAGGAGTCGGTGTTAACCCACACGTAGGCTGCCATGGAGTCCATCAGGAAAGGAAAATTACGGTAAGTATTTGATAATAAATTTTCCTTTATTCAGCTGGTGGAATTGTAATTTGCCTCAATGTTTACATGTTCCCATGGTTACCCGTTTAGCCAGTCACTTAGTACTCAGTCTATGTGTATATATAAAAAACCCTCTTCAAAGATGGCCCCCAGCAGAGCCTGAGGAAGGAGGACGCATGCTCCGAACACGCGCACCTCCCCACTGACCCTGTACCCGGAAGTGACGTCACCCTGCCATGTTCCTGTGCATCGCCGATCCCTGTCCCAGCTTTCCAGGAGCGCTGGGCTCCACCAGTGTAACCGGATAAAGGACAGACACACAGACATTCAAGCCAGCGACACCAGGCAGTTCCCGGGACGGCGCAGATGACACCGATATCTATGGGGTTTTATATTGCTGGTTTGTGAGTGTTCCCATTATGATTTTAATTAAATGTCTTAACTGCTACACTTAGAAGGCGCTGCTTTGTTCCTGTTTTTGACAGTAATAGGCAGTGACAGGTCCTCTTTATGGAGAAATTGGGGGTCTATAAAACCCCAAATCCCTCCTCTGAACTTGAAAGTATTCAAAATGCCAAGATCTGCTTTTTGAATATTTTCTATTTTTTAAAACTGGCGCCTTTAGGATGCCAGTAATTGGGAAATGATATCATGACTTCGCTTTCGGGTTACTAGATCCGAGACTCGAACAGTGCTGATTCCAGCTTTGTTGAGGCCTCCGGCCAGCTGGTGGAACGGGAGACCTGGGCAGAGAGGCAGGAGGGGGGGTCTCCTCCCGCTGCTTGTAATAACAGCCGAGCGACTGCTTAGCCGCATCGGGTTGTTATTACAAGAAAGCTGACCGTCCGCGCTAAAGAACGGTACTGGGTTACCTGTATTTTCATGCATCACTCCGGTACAATCCCTTGCAGAAATATCGCTAATATCG
The DNA here is from genome assembly GCA_028564925.1 of Lithobates sylvaticus. NCBI lineage: Eukaryota > Metazoa > Chordata > Amphibia > Anura > Ranidae > Lithobates > Lithobates sylvaticus. The sequence goes on along the minus strand of CM053028.1, from coordinate 562,959,558 downwards.
GTAAGTATGTTAGCGATACCGATTCTTCAAAAAAACTGAATATCGGCCGCACTGATAATCGATCGACCCCTAATGTGGATGTGAGGGGGGGTAATAGGAGGGTTGATGTACATTTAAGAAATAAACTATTGTCCCCCATGGGAACACATTTAGTCTGGACTGTGAAGTATTTGTTACATCTTGGAGGACCGGGGACCTTCTTTGCCTGCCGGATCAGATATTCCTCTTTACTCTGTTGAGTTTGTTTTCTTTCTGAACTGGTTTGCAGCCGAAACAGAACTCCTCTAAGAACAAGTGCTCACCAACGAGTGAAGGAATGTCCTTCCTTATCTTACTTGATATTCCAGAACAAAATAAACTAGAAAATCTACAATTTCTGGGGAAATTGTGTGACGTGTTCTTGCCTCCACCTACTGGAGTGGGCGGAGTAACTGGGTGGAGTGGCTTGAGTAACTAAACTTTTATTTATTTTTTTCAAAAATGATTATTTATTTTTTTTAATGATTTTTTTTAAATGTTTTTTTTTATTTTTATTTAATTATTTCTAAAAAAAAATATTTTTCAAAAATTATTTTTTTTTTCAAAAATTATTTTTTTTTTCCAAAAAGATATTTTTTTTTTCAAATTTCCTAATTTTCATTTTTTTTATAAAAAAAAAAAAAATTATTATTTTTTTTGAATTATTATTATTATTTTTTTTTAAAAAGAGAAAATATTTTTTGAAAAGAATATTTTTTGAAAAAATATTTTCTTTTCAAAGAATATTATTTTTTTTCAAATTTCCTAATTTTTTTTTTCTAAAATTATTATTTTTATTTTTTTATAATTTTTTTTTGTTTCAAAAATGTTTTTGTTTTTTTAATGATTTTTTTTAATTATTATTATTTTTTTTTAAATGATATTTTTTTTTTTTTCTAAAATAATTTTTTTTTCAAAAAAGATTTTTTTTTTTAAATTTCCTAATTTTCATTTTTTTTTCTAAAATTATTTTATTTTTATTTTTTTATTATTATTATTTTTTTTTAATTTTTTCTTTTCAAATTTCATAATTCCCCTCAGAGCTGTGTGGGACTAGTTATAATTCCCCTCAGAGTTGTGTAGGACTACCTATAATCCCCCTCAGAGCTGTGTTGGACTACCTATAATTCCCCTCAGAGCTGTGTGGGACTACCTATAATTCTCCTCAGAGCTGTGTGGGACTACCTATAACCCCCCTCAGAGCTGTGTGGGACTACCTATAATCCCCCTCAGCTGTGTGGGACTACCTATAATTCCCTCAGAGCTGTGTTGGAGGAGCTATAATTCCCCTCAGAGATGTGTGGGACTACCTATAATTCCCCTCAGAGATGTGTGGGACTACCTATAATCCCCCTCAGAGCTGTGTGGGACTACCTATAATCCCCCTCAGAGATGTGTGGGACTACCTATAATCTCCCTCAGAGATGTGTGGGACTACCTATAATCTCCCTCAGAGATGTGTGGGACTACCTATAATCTCCCTCAGAGATGTGTGGGACTACCTATAATTCCCCTCAGAGCTGTGTGGGACTACCTATAATCCCCCTCAGCTGTGTGGGACTACCTATAATTCCCCTCAGAGATGTGTGGGACTACCTATAATCCCCCTCAGAGCTGTGTGGGACTACCTATAATCCCCCTCAGCTGTGTGGGACTACCTATAATTCCCCTCAGAGATGTGTGGGACTACCTATAATCCCCCTCAGAGCTGTGTGGGACTACCTATAATCCCCCTCAGCTGTGTGGGACTACCTATAATTCCCCTCAGCTGTGAGGGACTACCTATAATTCCCCTCAGCTGTGTGGGACTGCCTATAATCCCCCTCAGAGCTGTGTTGGACTACCTATAATTCCCCTCAGAGCTGTGTTGGACTACCTATAATTCCCCTCAGAGCTGTGTGGGACTACCTATAATCCCCCTCAGAGCTGTGTGCGACCACCTATAATTCCCCTCAGAGCTGTGTGGGACTACCTATAATCCCCCTCAGAGATGTGTGGGACTACCTAGAATTGCCCTCAGAGCTGTGTGGGACTACCTATAATCCCCCTCAGCTGTGTGGGACTACCTATAATCCCCCTCAGCTGTGTGGGACTACCTATAATTCCCCTCAGAGCTGTGTGGGACTACCTATAATTGCCCTCAGGGCTGTGTGGGAGGAGCTATAATTCCCCTCAGAGCTTTTGTCACCTCCCACTCTAGTTTTGAACATTTCTCCATTCATTCCTATGGGACAAATTTCGCCGCAAAAATGACGATATTTCGTGAACCATTCGGAAAAATGTTCCACAAAGTAATAGCACACCATTCGGGAACAATCCGCACGTTTTGGTATATATTCGGTATATGTAGCGTAAAAACTGTGGGAGGAGTTAGGGTGGTAAATTTGGCTATAAGAATAATAATAATAATATATATGTGAGATAACAATAAGTGATCTTGCTATGCAAGAACACTTAATTACATGACCACTGAGACAGTAAGATGGTTAAAGTTGCCAGTTCTGTAAGGTATGAAAAATAAGTGGGGTGGGAGGGCCATCACAGACCCCATTATGTCCCTCAGAGACCCCTGAGCTCTCCAGCCCCCTATTTCCTCAAAGCCATCCAGCCGGACTACCCCCTCAAGGGTCCCACACTGCAGCCGGACTACCCCCTCAAGGGTCCCACTCTGCAGCCGGACTACCCCCTCAAGGGTCCCACTCTGCCGCAGGACTACCCCCTCAAGGGTCCCAGAGTCCTTCACCTACATTACCCCTTCAGAGGCCCCCAATGTCTTTCAGCTTTACTAAACCCTCACAGCCCCTTCAGCTCCTCTACATCCCTCAGAGCCCTCAGTATTTTCCTCCCTCTGACACCAATGATGGAACATATTCTTCATGGAAGGCTGAGGAATGTTTTCTTCCTCCTGACCAGCAATATAAGGGGATCTATGCTCCATACTCCTGACCCCTGCACTCCATCATTGTGTTGGCTGCATAGTGTAATGATTGCCCATTGGCTGCCTGTGTAGTGTAATAATTGCCCTTTGTAGGCTATGTATGGTCAGGATGGTCATTGTCGTGTCTATTTATTGTCAGTGCTGTTTGTTTATAGGACCATATTACTAGAATTTATCTCCAAAAGAATGTTCCGGCCCTGTGTGTGAGTAAATGTTTTGCCCCTGAAGGGGTTAATCTAGGTGTCCACACTATATATGTGTGTATCATCATCTGCTGGAGATAAAAGACGTCACAGTGACTATGGAGGAAGAGGACGGACATGACGGGGGGTTACTGGGTGTAAATAGAAAATAAGATCTTATTACCTCCTCTGCTGCGTCTTCCAGCTAAGTCTCCTCTCTACTTCCTCCCGACTCACCTCTCACCCGGAACTTCCTACATCCCTTCCTGTCTGTCTTCCATAGAGACTTCCTATCTGGGTAGAAGTGAGATCATCACCTTGTGGATCTCAGAGGAACTGCAGCCTGAGAAACATCTTGTAGTGTGAACACGGCCTTGTGCTATGTGTGTATGTACCTTACACCGATCAGCCATAACATTCTGTCCACTGACAGGTGAAATGAATAACATTGATTATCTCATTATAATGGCATCTGGAAGCGGGTGAAATATATTACACACCTCACAACTTTCTGAGATGAGAACGAGGGACACCTATTAGCAAATGTATGTAGGACACACACCTTCACCACACCCCCTTAACCGATTCCCGACCGGCGCACACACATTTTACGTCGGCAGAATGGCATGGACAGGCACAAGGGCGTACAGGTACGTCCCTTTGAAAATGCTGCTGTGCCATCGCGTGTCGGGACCCCGTGAGTCTGGTTGTGGGTCCCGCGGACTCGATCGCAGCGGGGATGCCTGCGGTCGTCTCACAGGGAGGACGAACGGGGAGATGCGGAAGTAAACAGCATCTCCCCGTTCTGCCTAGCAACAAGTGAGACTGATCTCTGCTCCCTGTGATTGGAGCAAAGATCAGTGATCAGTAACACACAGCCACACCCCCCACAGTTAGTAACACACTTAACTAGGACACACTTAACCCCATACACTGCCACCCCTGGTTAACCCCTTCACTGCCAGTGTCATTTACACAGGAATCAGTGCATTTGTATAGCACATTTGTAATGCTCCCAAAAATGTGTCAAAAATGTCCAATGTGTCCGCCATAAAGTCGCAGTCAAAAAAAAAAGCACTGATCGCCACCATTACTAGTAAAAAAAAAAAATTATTAATAAAAATGCTATAAAACTATCCCCTTTTTGTAAACGCTATAACTTTTGCGCAAAACAATCAATAATCGCTTATTGCAATTTTTTACCAAAAATATGTAGAAGAATACGTATCGGCCTAAACTGAGGAAAAAAAATGTTTTATAGATTTTTGGGGGATATTTATTATAGCAAAAAGTAAGAAATAAAGCGTTTTTTTCAAAATTGGCGCTTTTTTTGTTTATAGCGCAAAAAATAAAAACCGCAGAGGTGATAAAATCCCACCAAAAGAAAGCTCTATTTGTGGGAAAAAAAGGACGTCAATTTTGTTTGGGAGCCACGCCGCACGACCGCGCAATTGTCAGTTAAAGGGACGCAGTGCCGAATCGCAAAAAGTGCTCTTGTCTTAAGCCAGCAAAATGGTCCGGTCTGAAAGTGGTTAAAGGCAAGTTATAAAAAAATAAAAAATATTAGTTAAACCCACAAGTGCTTTTTTTTTACCACTATAATTTCTTTATATTGGCTCTTGAAATTTACAAAAACAGCAATTTAGAAATTGAATGAAATGTTTAGCACTGGGAGATAAATAGTGCATTTTATATACAACTATATAGATAAGACCAGAATGAGGGACAAGTGAGGAGGAGGAACTTTGTTCTAAATCAGGGACTGTTGGGAGCTATGATATTAGGCAGCAGGTGAACATGTTGTCCCTGAAGTTGATGTGTTGAAAGCAAATAAAAAGGGCATTACAGTTTGTTGTGTATGGGGCTGTGTGGGATGTGGATGGTCTAGTGTGTGTGTGTGAGACACTTACCTGGGGAAGAGATGGCATAGGGTTGCAGTATGGGAAGAAGACAAGCCGGCGGAGGCAGTGTGTTGCTTCATCTGGGGGAGTCCATGCCTTGATGGCAGCAAAAGGGGGACCAACTCAATATTAGAGGGATGATCATAATGTTCTAGTAGGTGGTCCTAATGTTCTGGTGGGTGGGTATAATGTTCTGGTGGGTGGGCATACTGTTCTGGTGGGTGGCTATCATGTTCTGGTGGGTGGGTATAATGTTCTGGTGGGTGGGTATCATGTTCTGGTGGGTGGGTATAATGTTCTGGTGGGTAGTTATAATGTTCTGGTGGGTGGGTATCATGTTCTGGTGGGTGGGTATCATGTTCTGGTGGGTGGGTATCATGTTCGGGTGGGTGGTTATAATGTTCGGGTGGGTGGTATAGTGTTCTGGTTGGTGTTTATAATGTTCTAGTAGGTGGTCCTAATGTTCTGGTGGGTGGGTATAATGTTCTGGTAGGTGGGTATAATGTTCTGGTGGGTGGGTATAATGTTCTGGTGGGTGGTCCTAATGTTCTGGAGGGTGGTCCTAATGTTTTCTGGTGGGTGGATATAATGTTCTGGTGGGTGGGTATCATGTTCTGGTGGGTGGGTATCATGTTCTGGTGGGTGGTCCTAATGTTCTGGTGGGTGGTTATAATGTTCTGGTGGGTGGGTATCATGTTCTGGTGGGTGGGTATAATGTTCTGGTGGGTGGGTATAATGTTCTGGTGGGTGGATATAATGTTCTGGTGGGTGGGTATCATGTTCTGGTGGGTGGGTATCATGTTCTGGTGGGTGGGTATCATGTTCTGGTGGGTGGTCCTAATGTTTTCTGGTGGGTGGATATAATGTTCTGGTGGGTGGGTATCATGTTCTGGTGGGTGGGTATAATGTTCTGGTGGGTAGTACATGAATACACAACTTAGTAAGAAAAATAAAATGAAATAAAGGAAAAAATAATTCCACCATTATTTTATTCTCAGCAGGATAAATAGATGCTAATAGGCTGCAGGAGATCTGCTGAAAAAAGGGGGGGGGGTGGCAATAAGCTGCAGAAGATCTGCTTCTCTTCAACCCCCTCCCTTTTTTCTTTTCAGATCTCCTACAGCCTATTAGCACCCATTTACTTTTATTTTTTATTTCTGTATCTCCTACATCCTCTATATTTTTCTCCTTTCAATGTCTCAGCAGATCTCCTGCAGTCTATTAGCACCCATTTCCCTTTCTATGTCTCAGCAGATCTCCTGCAGCCTATTAGCACCCATTTTGCCATTAGAGAATAAAATGGTGGTAGCTCCAATTTTTTATGTCACACAATATTAGTGAAATGGTTTAGGAAGCACAAAATGTCAGTAAAAAGCCCAGTAAAGGTAATTTTGGGGCCACAGACACAATCTGAAGTTGTGTACAAGTCAATGAAACCCCCGACACCCCCATCTGAGAACAATGAAGGAGATTACTATTCCAGTCCTCCAAGCAGTGTTCTGTCTGGGAAGGTCGGGGAGTCAATATTTCCCCAGCTGAGAACAATGAAGGAGTTTACCATTCAAATCCTCAACGACTAGTTTTCCCACTCGCTATTTCCCCAGCTGGCAGAAACAAGACTTCTTATAGAGTGTCAGCTTCTCGCATCGTCCAGCATCGGGAGATGGGTGATAAATACAATTACCCCTCCCCTTATATCCATAAATCCCGCCCTCTTATCATCAAAGTAAAAGATGTGACAACATCTGTGATAAATCATCAACGCATTTCACCTCATCGATAAACCATAAAGTGACATCAAAGTCCATTCAACATCTCCTTTATACTTCAATAAATGATATCACCACCAATAAATGTCTCCAACACCTCCAGATCCTCTTCCTCCAAATCTCAGTATATGCTCCAGAAAACCGTGCGTAGTGGACTACAAAACACCTCCTTCCCCAAACACCAATCCCGTGCTCTCTTGGTGCTCACACTCAGATTGTGCGTTCACCAGAACTCCATCATCCTCTTAATAAGTGGCTCCACAATAGCTTTGGAGGAACCCTGGATGAGAAAGGCTGGACTAGGCAGTAATATATTTCTATCCCCCTTGGTGGGAGTGGAGATGACCCCATCTATAAGGATATACAGTACATACACACACAGCACAAGGCCGAGTACACACTACCAGATGTTTCTCTGGGCTGCAGTTCCTCTGAGCTCCACAAGGTGGTGATCTCACATGGAAGACAGGAAGTGATGTCAGGTACAGACAGGAAGTTCAGGGTGAGAGGTGAGTCAGGAGGAAGTAGAGAGAAGCCGTTGCTGGATATGGCAGCAGACGAGGTAATAAGATCTTATTTTCTATTTACACCCAGTAACCCCCCGTCATGTCCGTCCTCTTCCTCCATAGTCACTGTGATGTCTTTTATCTCCAGCAGATGATGATACACACATGTATAGTGTGGAAATGTATATTAACCCCTTCAGGGGCAGAACATTCCCTACGGGACATTCTCTTCATTTTGGAGATGTGTCACCTTTCCCTCCAATCACCTTCTCCCCTGATCAGTCTATACTAAAGGATTATATGACTTTTATTAGTGCCGGGGAATGGAGAATCCTATGACGTCACACTGACCTCATAGCTCCACCCCCCAATGTCCCTCCATCTGGCACTTTTCTTTTTATTCAGTGGTTTAAGAATGTGGGCGGACCCTTTACATCCTCACAAGAAAAACTGGACTGTTGTAATGACACCAGAATTCTTTTGTGTGGGTAAATTATACCTCAGCCTGAAGTGCGGCTTTAATAAAAATGGAGAATTTTAAAAGGTTAGGTGAGGAGGATTCTGCAAATAAAGTTTGATTGTAGTATTGGTTTTTAGATCTAGAGTTTTCCTCCTGTGAAGTCTGGAGATCATATGACCATCACATTGCCTCCACCTCCCTCCCTGATAGATTAGAGAAATAAAAAGAAGATTCTAGAAGTCACCAGAGAGATTATGGAGGAGAGGTGAGCGGTGCTGGGAATTCTGGGACATTATCCAGTAACAGACAAGGGATGTGTCTGGATGGTTACTGTATGTCTTCTTATTTTCTATCTGTGTTTATCCCACAATTATTGCTGCTATATTAGAGTTTCAGCAATTTTATATCTTAATTGTTATTGTTTTGCTATATACATTTTTTGATTAGCGCAGTTTTTTTTACCTTTTATCATTGTGTGTGTCAGGTTCCTATAAGGTGTCAGGATGTCACTGTCTATTTCTCCATGGAGGAGTGGGAGTATTTAGAAGGACGCAAGGATCTCTACAAGGACCTCATGATGGACAATCAGCCGCCCCTAACATCACCGGGTAAGAGGAGACTTTATTGTAAAGGAGAGAGCAGTACGGAGGCTCCACCTAGATCCCCCATCATCTGATAAACACATAGAAGCAATGTATTCAGTCAGTGTGTGTGTTTCCTACAGATGGATCCAGTAATGGGAACCCACCAGAGAGATGTCCCCATCCTCTGTATTCCCGGGATTCCACACAGGAAGGTCACACCATCCCTCACCATCATCAGGTAGATGATTGACAATTATTGGTAGTATCATAAGGATCTGTACATTATCTGCATTGTTACCATTGATGTTATTTTATTATATATTCAGAGTGGAAATCTGAGAGATTCTAAATTTGAGGTTAAAAAAGAGATAAAAGAGGAGGATGATGAGGATGGGGTGATGGAGCAGTCAGAGTCTTTAAAAGAACACAAAGATCTGTACCAGGACACCATGGTGGAGTCATCCAGCTACAGAAACCCACCAGAGAGATGTCCCCGTCCTCTGTATTCCTGGGATTCCACGCAGGAAGGTCACACCATCCCTCACCATCATCAGGTAGATGCATGACAATTATTGGTAGATATGATTAATACACAGGAACACCAGGAGGAGGAGTTGTTTTCCCTGAGGTATTCTGAGAGATATATACCAGGCTTGTGTGACTCTGTAGTGGGGTCAACTTTTGGAGGTGAGCAGACATTCCAGCTACAGGTGGTGGTCACTGAAGTCACTGGATATTAATGAACTGTCACTGAAAGTTGCACAACCGTGGAATTTTGATAATATGAGGACTTTATTAATTATTATTGTTTTTTGGTTGCGCTACACTATATTTTGTTTGCTAGTATTTCAATGAGAGTCACATGTGGATTTACTCTAAGCCCCCGTACACACGGTCGGAAATTCCGACGGAAAATGTCCGATTGGACCATGTTGTCCGATCGGACTTTTTTCTCAAATTTTCCTAAAACAAAATCCGATCAGACTTTTTCCGATCGTGTGTAGAGAATTCCGACGGACAAAGTCCCACGCATGCTCAGATCAAATTACGAGACCAAAGCTATTGGCTAATAGCCTCTACGTAGTTCCGTCGTACGCAACGAACGTCACCACGTTCGGAATGATCGGATTTTCCGACAACTTTGTCCGACCGTGTGTATGCAACAACAGTTTCGGACCAAATCCGTCTGAAAAAATCAGATGGATTTTGTGGTCAGAATTTCCGACCGTGTGTACGGGGGCTAAAAGGTGTGGGCAGCAATCACGTCAAGCTTATTAGTAGGCTGATATATTGAATATTTCATTTTATTATATTTACTCACATTATTTTTGTATTGTATATTGCGCTAAATATATATTTTCTCACATTATGATTTATACACAGCATGTTTATTATTATATATATACAGAGTGGAAACCTCTGGGATAATACAATTGTTGTTAAAGAAGAGTATAAAGAGGAGGATGAGGAGTATGGAGTGATGGAGGAGTTTTCAGAAGGACACAAGGATATGATGGAGCCACCAAAAACCAGGAACCCACCAGAGAGATGTCCCCATCCTCTGTATTCCCGGGATTCCACACAGGAAGATCCCACCATCCCTCACTGTTACAAGGTTGGTGGGATGGAGCTAGACATGTGCATTTCGTTATGTTCCGAATCGAAATTCGGACTAATTTTTCATTATTCGGACATTTGGATGCATCCGAATAACCGAATTACAATACTAACGAATTTAACCGAATCCGAATTTTTTTCGAATCGAAAAATCGCGGACGAAATTCGAAATATCTCAGGGTCACTTAGTGATAGAGTCGGGTCGAAAAATGTCATTCTCTGCTGCAGAAAAGTGCTTGACATTTTGTGACCCGACTTTGGGGCCACGTATCTCGGGGCCACTTCTAGCTAGAAACCCCAAATTTGGTATGCAAACACAGTAGAACTACAACCTCTCCAAATTTGGTGTTTCTATCACCAAGTAACCCCGAGATACGTGGACCCAAAGTCGGGTCGCAAAATATTTTCAAATCTGGTTGAAATAATTTCAACTGCATTAGAAAATATTTCAACTGCATTAGAAACTATTTCAACCAGATTTGAAAATATTTCATCTGCATTAGAAACTATTTCAACCAGATTTGAAAATATTTCATCTGCATTAGAAACTATTTCAACCAGATTTGAAAATATTTCATCTGCATTAGAAACTATTTCTATCACCAAGTAACCCCGAGATACGTGGACCCAAAGTCGGGTCGCTAAATATTTTCGAATTCGGTTGAAAAAATTTCAAATGCAGTTGAAAAAATTTCAAATGCAGTTGAAAAAATTTCAAATGCAGTTGAAAAAATTTCAAATGCAGTTGAAAAAATTTCAAATCATGTTGATACTATTTCAAGCGGATTCGAAAATATTTTGCGACCCGACTTTGAAAAAAAATGAAATTGATTCTAACAGTCTGCAGAAGATCTGCAAAAAAAAAAAGAAGTGAAATGGCTGTTAATAGTCTACAGGAGATCTGCTATTAAATTATATATTCTTTTCTATTCTGTTCTAATCTTTTCTATTTGAATTATACATTTTGGAAGATGGTTATTTACTTATATACATCTGTCACATAAAAAAAAAGATGTGAAATGGCTGTCACGGATGTCGATCGCAAGGCAAGTACATATGCTGTATGTCATTGTCCACTTGCCACAACACCTGCCACAAGTGCCAAGACACCTGCCACGAGTGCGACGTGACCGACCACAAGTGCCACGTGACCTGCCACGTGACCAAGTTGTGGATTGTCCACTTGCCATGTCACCTGCCACAAGTTATGGGGTTCCTAGCACCAAGTGACCCCAGATATGGGGATATGTCAAGTACTTTTCTACAGCAGAGAATTACATTTTGTGACCCGACTTTGGGGCCACGTATCTCGGGGCCACTTATAGCTAGAAACCCCAAATTTGGTATGCAAACACAGTTTGAAATAATTTCAAATCATGTTGATACTATTTCAAGCGGATTCGAAAATATTTTGCGACCCGACTTTGAAAAAAAATGAAATTGATTCTAACAGTCTGCAGAAGATCTGCAAAAAAAAAAAGAAGTGAAATGGCTGTTAATAGTCTACAGGAGATCTGCTATTAAATTATATATTTTTTTTCTATTCTGTTCTAATCTTTTCTATTTGAATTATAAATTTTGGAAGATGGTTATTTACTTATATACATCTGTCACATAAAAAAAAAGATGTGAAATGGCTGTCACGGATGTCGATCGCAAGGCAAGTACATATGCTGTATGTCATTGTCCACTTGCCACAACACCTGCCACAAGCGCCAAGACACCTGCCACGAGTGCCACGTGACCGACCACAAGTGCCACGTGACCTGCCACGTGACCAAGTTGTGGATTGTCCACTTGCCATGTCACCTGCCACAAGTTATGGGGTTCCTAGCACCAAGTGACCCCCAGATATGGGGGATATGTCAAGTACTTTTCTACAGCAGAGAATTACATTTTGTGACCCGATTTTGGGGCCACGTATCTCGGGGCCACTTATAGCTAGAAACCCCAAATTTGGTATGCAAACACAGTAAAACTAGCACTACAACCTCTCCAAATTTACCAAGTAACCCCGAGATACGTGGACCCAAAGTCGGGTCGCAAAATATTTTCGAATGCAGTTGAAATATTTTCAAATGCGGTTGAAATATTTTCAAATCTGGTTGAAACTATTTCAACTGCATTAGAAACTATTTCAACCAGATTTGAAATTATTTCAACTGCATTAGAAACTATTTCTATCACCAAGTAACCCCGAGATACGTGGACCCAATGTCGGGTCGCAAAATATTTTCGAATTCGGTTGAAATAATTTCAAATGCAGTTGAAATATTTTCAAACCTGGTTGAAACTATTTCAACTGCATTAGAAACTATTTCAACCAGATTTGAAATTATTTCAACTGCATTAGAAACTATTTCAACCAGATTTGAAAATATTTTAACTGCATTAGAAACTATTTCAACTGCATTAGAAACTATTTCAACTGCATTAGAAACTATTTCAACCAGATTTGAAAATATTTCATCTGCATTAGAAACTATTTCAACTGCATTAGAAACTATTTCAACTGCATTAGAAACTATTTCAACCAGATTTGAAATTATTTCAACTGCATTAGAAACTATTTCAACCAGATTTGAAATTATTTCAACTGCATTAGAAACTATTTCAACCAGATTTGAAAATATTTCATCTGCATTAGAAACTATTTCAACTGCATTAGAAACTATTTCAACCAGATTTGAAATTATTTCAACTGCATTAGAAACTATTTCAACCAGATTTGAAACTATTTCAACTGCATTAGAAACTATTTCAACTGCATTAGAAACTATTTCAACTGCATTAGAAACTGTTTCAAATCTGGTTGAAATAGTTTCTAATGCAGTTGAAATAATTTCAAATCCAGTAGAAATATTTTTAAATCCGGTTGAAATATTTTCAAATCCGGTTGAAATAATTTCAAATGCGACAGATTTTTCGAATTCGGTCAAAAGCAAAACAAAATCTGAAAACGAATTTAACGAATCTAACTAAACAAAATGAATTAATTAACGAATTAAAACGAAACAAAACAATTTTTTTCTTTTTGCACGTCTAACACGGATGTCGATCGCAAGGCAAGTACATATGCTGTATGTCATTGTCCACTTGCCACATCACCTGCCACAAGTTGTGTATTGTTCACTTGCCACAAGTGCCACGACACCTGCCACGAGTGCCACGTGACCGGCCACGAGTGCCACGTGACCGGCCACGCGTGCCACGTGACCGGCCACGCGTGCCACGTGACCGGCCACGCGTGCCACGTGGCCGGCCACGCGTGCCACGTGACCGGCCACGCGTGCCACGTGACCGGCCACGCGTGCCACATGACCGGCCACGTGACCAAGTTGTGTCTTGGCGCTTGTGGCAGGTGTTGTGGCAAGTGGACAATGACATACAGCATATGTACTTGCCTTGCGATCGACATCCGTGACAGCCATTTCACATCCTTTTTTTTATGTGACAGATGTATATAAGTAAATAACCATCTTCCAAAATGTATAATTCAAATAGAAAAGATTAGAACAGAATAGAAAAAAATATATAATTTAATAGCAGATCTCCTGTAGACTATTAACAGCCATTTCACTTCTTTTTTTTTTTGCAGATCTTCTGCAGACTGTTAGAATCAATTTCATTTTTTTTTCAAAGTCGGGTCGCAAAATATTTTCGAATCCGCTTGAAATAGTATCAACATGATTTGAAATTTTTTCAACTGCATTTGAAATTTTTTCAACTGCATTTGAAATTTTTTCAACTGCATTTGAAATTTTTTCAACTGCATTTGAAATTTTTTCAACTGCATTTGAAATTTTTTCAACTGCATTTGAAATTTTTTCAACTGCATTTGAAATTTTTTCAACTGCATTTGAAATTTTTTCAACTGCATTTGAAATTTTTTCAACTGCATTTGAAATTTTTTCAACTGCATTTGAAATTATTTCAACTGCATTTGAAATTATTTCAACCAAATTTGAAAATATTTTGCGACCCGACTTTGGGTCCATGTATCTCGGGGTTACTTGGTGATAGAAATAGTTTCTAATGCAGATGAAATATTTTCAAATCTGGTTGAAATAGTTTCTAATGCAGTTGAAATAGTTTCTAATGCAGTTGAAATAGTTTCAACCAGATTTGAAAATATTTCAACTGCATTTGAAATAATTTCAACCGAATTCGAAAATATTTTGCGACCCGACTTTGGGTCCACGTATCTCGGGGTTACTTGGTGATAGAAACACCACATTTGGAGAGGTTGTAGAGCTAGTTCTACTGTGTTTGCATACCAAATTTGGGGTTTCTAGCTATAAGTGGCCCCGAGATACGTGGCCCCAAAGTCGGGTCGCAAAATGTCAAGCACTTTTCTGCAGCAGAGAATGACATTTTTTGACCCGACTTTGGGGCCACATATCTCGGGGCCACTTGTAGCTATAAACCCCAAATTTGGTATGCAAACACAGTAGAACTAGAACTATAACATATCCAAATTTGGTATTTCTATCACCAAGTAACCCCGAGATACGTGGACCCAAAGTCGGGTCGCAAAATATTTTCGAATTCGAAAATCGGTCGAAAACTAAACGAAATCCGAAAACGAATTTAACAAATGTAACGAATCTAACTAAACGAAATTAATTAATTAACGAATTAAAACGAAACGAAACGAATTTTTTCCTTTTGCACATGTCTAGATGGAGCATCTAGAACATGGACTCCTAGAGACAATGTGTACATTTTTTTTTCTGATGTAGCAATATTAAAGCTTATAGTTTACAGATGATATTCTCTCTCATTTTCTTGATTTAGAGTGGAGATCCAATCGATTTAGAATTTGAGGTTAAAGAAGAAGAAGAAGAGAGGTATGTGAGGGATAATCAGCAGTCTATGGAGGAGGATGGAATAACGGGAACATTTATAGAGGAGGACACTCCTACAAAGATCAACACAGATGGGTCATTAACACTAAATACATTCCTCCACCCATACTGCTCACTGATTGGTCCAGAGTAGGGCGGGGACTGGGTGATATCAGCCTGTAATCCCCCTGGTCACTTTCCTGAGCTGTGTTTACCGTCCTGTATTCATGTATTTCTCTTGGATAATTGTCCTTCTCTCTGCTGTAGACACAATTTATGTATCTAGACTGGATTTATGGAGATTCTGTGGTCCAGCTGGCAGCAAAAGGTTAATTTTCACCATAGATGTTACTAGACCTAGGCACCTGGGGTGTGTGATTTGGGTCTTCTGCCCCATACCCGGGTATAGTAAGATGTCTGACAGAACAATCCTCCCAGGATTACTTGCTCTGTTGTCTGCTGGCTCTGCCGGGTGGAGGGATATGTCTGTATAGTCTCAGACTAAATTCACTGAGTGCAGTCTCAGGAGATGGGAGGCTGCGGTGTGGGACCTCTGCAACTTGTCTCATGTAAACATTTAATATTCCACTGATTACTAAATACCAATATTATGAGTCCTGACCCTTACACTATATAATTTATATTGTACATTACATACTCCTGACCCCTGCACTATATACTCTATGTTGTACATTACATCATTCTGATACTATATAGTCCTATCTGTTGTATCTTCTACAATATGTTGTACATGACATAGTCCTGACTTCTGCTCTCTCACCTCTACCCACTGCTATATATACACATAATATGTATTCTCTTTTGTTACATCCATTTTCTACCAGCTGGACATTTTATAACTGATGATTTGATTGGAGCACAAATTTTTACATGTTGATAATAATGTGATAACATCCTCAAACTTTGGAACCTCAAACAGAAATCAATAACCCAATGATGGTGGTCTTCAGGATCAGTCCAGTCTTCATCTTGGTTGTTCTCCCCCCATCCTCACTCTCTGATCTCTGGTGGGGCTCAGCCCCGCTGTTATTTATGACTAAATCATGGACTAAATAAGGAAGTGCAGGACTTCTTGTGTTGGGAAGACGGCAGTGAGTGATAGAGGGGGTGGGGACCCCCATCCTATAATCCCATCATCACTGTCACTCCTATAAAAAACAGTTCTCGTTGTTTCCTCACTCTGACTAAAGTCCATGAATAAAGAAATGAACTGGTAGGAGATTCAGAGATGTAAGGCTGAAACAACGAATCGATTTTGAAAATAGTTGTCAACTATTTTCATAATCGATTAGTTGGTCAGTCGATTAATTGGCCTGCATACAGAATGTATTATTTATTTACACATCAGAAAATACAGCTCAGTGCACCATCCATACATGTCAGTAAATGCCTGAGAACTTGAATGTGTGAGGAGCAATGCCTCATGGGCAAGAGAAGGAGACAAGTGATTCTAAAGGCAGACCTTTACTTTCCTATAGGGGAACTCTATACTATACTTTGTACTTTCCTATATGGGAACTCTATACTATGCATTGTACCTTCCTATAGGAGAACTCTATACTATACTTTGTACCTTCCTATAGGGGAACTCTATACTATACTTTGTGGCTTCCTATAGGGGAGCTCTATACTATACTTTGTGGCTTACTATAGGGGAACTCTATACTATACTTTGTACCTTCCTATAGGGGAACTCTAAAGGCAGGGTGAGCCAGAAGTGGGGGGGGGGGGGTCAGAAGAGGAGAATCAGGGCTGCTCTGTGCAAAACCATTATACAGGTAAGTATGACAAGTTTGTTTAAAAAAGAAATCCAACATTTACAATGAAAGATCTCTGTGCAGGGAAGATCAGCACCTGACCCCAGAGAGGGTGGAGGCTGATAGACTGGAGGTGATAGAAGGCATTACTATTACATAAAGTAAAAGTTTACTAGTATTGTGCATTTATATATACAATTATTATATCCATGAAAAAAGTCTCAGCTTTCAGTATTACTTTAATATAAAAGTCCCCCCCCTCCATATATCTTCAGGTGTGACTCCCAGGTAAAATCCCCATATATCCTACTTCTGGGTATATTTATTATTATATATATGATATAAGATATATTACTTTCACTATTTCACAGTATAAACGAATCCCTTATAGTAGTGATTATCTGTTGTTTTTGTAATATAAAGGAATATTTTTTTAACCCTATCATAACAGATGATTAAAAAAAAAAAGCATGCTGCTGCTACTAAATTTCCTATGCTGGCCATACACAGATCTATTTTTGGAAGAGAATATTCACACAAATATTTGTATGAAAATTATTTGTACATTCGATGAATGGACGAGTGTTTGAAAATTCCACTTGCTTTTAACATTCAAGTTTTCTGTTCTGCTCCTTCGTATTTTCCCATCACTGTGGTGGAAAATGAACACTGATTTGACCCCACTAATGGTTAGAAAATTGGATGATTGAAATAATCATTAGTTGCTGCCCTACAGAGGACCCATTTATTAGTTACCTTGAGGGGGAATTGTAAGATCCTCAGAGACAAAGCTGCCTGATGTGGGCGGAGCCCTGGTTTAGGGGAATGAATCTTCTCATGTCTAGTAATCATCTACTAATGTAGAAATAAAAAGATTGACGGGAGATGAGGAAAACTTCAGAGGATTGTCTCACTTTGTCTCCAGACTGTAAAGTAGAAGATGAGGACATCACACAGTATAGTCCAGGAGAAAACCCGACTACCTCAAATGTCCATCCAGCACCACAGAGTGTAGATGGACCATCGTATTCCTCTTATCCTGAGAAACCTCAGACTGTGAGGGACGGTGCCGTCCTTCCAACAGATAAGAGCTTTTCCTGTCCTGAGTGCGGGAAGTGTTTCCATTCTAAATCCGAGCTTAATCAGCATAAGAGATCTCACACAGGAGAAAAGCCGCATTCCTGTCCTGAGTGCGGGAAATGTTTTTCACAGAAGTTTAATCTTTTCACACATCAGAGATCTCACACGGGGGAAAAGCCGTATTCCTGTCCTGAGTGCGGGAAATGTTTCTCACAGAAGTCCCATCTTTATACACATCAAAGATCACACACGGGGCAGAAGCCGTATTCCTGTCCTGAGTGCGGGAAATGTTTTTCAGAGAAGTCCAATCTTTACACACATCAGAGATCTCACACAGGGGAGAAGCCGTATTCCTGTCCTCAGATGCGGGAAATGTTTTTCAGTGAAGTCCAGTCTTTATACACATCAGAGATCTCACACGGGGGAGAAGCCGCATTCCTGTCCTGAGTGTGGGAAATGTTTCACACGGAAGTCCCATCTTTACACACATCAGAGATCTCACACAGGGGAGAAGCCGTATTCCTGTCCTGAGTGCGGGAAATGTTTTTCAGATAAGCCCAGTCTTTACAAACATCAGAGATCTCACACAGGGGAGAAGCCGTATTCCTGTTCTGAGTGCGGAAAATGTTTTTCAGTGAAGTCCAATCTATCCACACATCAGAGATCTCACACAGGGGAGAAGCCATTTTCCTGTCCTGAGTGCGAGAAATGTTTTTCAGATAAGTCCAGTCTTTACAGACATCAGAGATCTCACACGAGGAAGAAGCCGTATTCCTGTCCTGAGTGAGGGAATTGTTCCTCACTGAAGTCCTGTCTTCCTGAACATCACGGATCCCACACAACCCTCGAGGTGTATTAGTGCCTTGAGTGTGGGAAATGTCTTCTATATGAATGTTGCTGGACATCACAGCTCTCATGTGGGGAAGAAGCACACCCTGATATACACCTCCAGATATACTCCATGGCTGATCTTCATCATATAACAAAAGATTCAGAGATCACCAAAGACATGGATGAAGTGTTGTACTGTGTTGGCCATTGATAGCAGTAGAAAAATAAAAATTGAGTCATTACCTCTCCTTGGCTGAGTACATTTTGTGGTGGAAGATTTCACAAACATTTAGAGGTCTATTTAAAAAAAAAATAGTTGAACGGTTATGACCGCCATTCGTCCATTCATGGTGAATATTGGCCATATTTTATTTCATACACTGCTTTTATTGACTCCATCTAATGATCATAATGCAGTATTGCACTAATTGAGGTATTTCAGGAAAAGTACCTGATTATGGCCACTAGATGGAGCTGATGATCATAGGAAATCACTGTGTTAAATCGCAGCCAGAAATTGTAACAGCTGGATGAATGATTGTCACATTAGTCCAATACATTTTTTGAAAAATAGACCTCTTAGTCTCCTTCTTCAGACATGTCTTCATACTAATACCTGAGATCATACTCATACACTTATCAGTACAGTACACACTGAAAGATATAACTTAAATAAGCCAACACTATTAGACCAACCATTGAATTAAAATAAAAAATATTATGTTTGGACTTTAGATGGGGCTAAGTATAATAGCAATTATCTCCAGCTAGTGGCAAATGTAGTATTTTCTATTTTAAATCAATGGAAATTATTCAAACAGGAAATAGCCAATTAAACTCCATTTCCCCCTCATTCACACAGAAGGAATGTACATTTTCAGTGAATTATTATGTAAATTATTTATGAATAGACCCCTAAATGTCAGGAGACGTTTATATAAAGATGGGAAGTATGTAGCAGATAAATGAATAGACCTCCTAGCAATGTTATTACCAGGCTACAGCTAGGGGGATCTCTAATGTTTGGAGTGTGACCACAGCAGAGTGATCCCATCTAGCTAACATTAACCCTTTCACTGCCAGAGTTGGTTTTCCATTATTTTTGCACACATGGTAAAATGCAGATTTTGGGCCTGAAAATTAGATAAAACCCCCAAACATATATTTTCTGAAAGCAGAGGTCCTGGAGAATAAAATGGTGATAATTGTTAAGGTGTTCCTCGTACACAAATGTCACCTTCATTCATATCCAGGTTTATTTTCTACTTTCCCCCATTTTTTACTTTTTCTTTTCTACAATACTTTGTTATAATAATGTAACACGTTGTGTATTGTATTGTACACAAATTAATAATGACTCCGCCTCCAAGTCATTTTCCTGACCAATTGGATTTCTACCTTTACTATTTCTTTACTTTACCTGATTCTATGACTGCACTCTTGTTATAAGTAAAACTATAATAAAAAATGTATTGAAAAATAAAAATATGTGTATCGTGGAATGATGAAATCTTTGGTACCCAAAATTGGTGACGCTTGAAATCATTTACAGGTCATCAGTTTAGTGATAACCAGAAATAATGGCCCAGAGTGCAGTGGCCGGGAACATGTCCTATACAGTCCTGTGTATAGAGTGCAGTGGTCAGGAACATGTGATATACAGCCCTGTGTATAGAGTGCAGTGGTCATGAACATGTCATATACAGTCCTGTGTATCGAGTGCAGTGGTCATGAACATGTCATATACAGTCCTGTGTATAGAGTGCAGTGGTCGGGAACATGTCATATACAGTCCTGTGTATAGAATGCGGTGGTCAGGAACATGTCATATACAGCCCTGTGTATAGAGTGCGGTGGTCAGGAACATGTCATATACAGCCCTGTGTATAGAGTGCAGTGGTCAGGAACATGTCATATACAGCCCTATACAGAAATCATGTGACCTCCACTTCCTGTAGTGGAGCTCCACTCTACACAGAAATCATGTGACCTCCACTTCCTGTAGTGGAGCTCCACTCTACACAGGAATCATGTGGTCTCCACTTCCTGTAGTGGAGCTCCACTCTACACAGAAATCATGTGACCTCCACTTCCCTTAGTGGAGCTTCAGCTGCATAGATTCACAATAAAGTTCAGTAAAAAAAAGAAGCGGAGTGGATGACACGTGCTTCCTGTCATCACTGGAGCTCCACTCTGTAGCCACACCCCTCTCATTGGAGACTTGCTGTCTGGGTAGGAGTGGGATCACCATCTTGTGGATTTCAGAGGAACTGCAGCCCTGAGAAATATTTTGTAGTGTGATTACAGCCTTGTCATTGCTTCCAGATGCTGAAGGACAGTCCCGGGATTTAGTCCACTGTCCCATCATGTCCTCATCTCACAGGTTCCAGGACAGGAGAGTGCAGAGTGTCCGTGAGGTGATGACGGCTGGAACACTCTCTGGGCCCCATCACCAGGCACTGCAATTATAGCAGACTGTGGGGAACAGTGATCTCCTTTCTGACAGTGATAGTAGAACTCCGACATAATCAGAGCGGCAGCGGGAGAGTGTGATCAGATGAGTACTAACACTGACCACCAATGCTGGGCTGGAGTTACACTTTATTCTTATTGACACCAACAATGAGGTTTATTTTATCAAATCTGTCGTCTAGACCTATGGTGAACAGTGAGTTAGCACTTTTATCAACAATGGGACACCAACAATGGGGCTGATTTTATCTCACCGACACCAATTTTAGATGTCAAGGAAATCATGCCCATTTTGACTTGCTAACTGAAGTGAGAGTCTTGATTGGTGGAGGAGGAATGAGGGGTTGGTTTATTTGGGAAGATAAACCAGCTATGATACAGTTCTTACAGCCTGCAATACTGCTGACCACCACTGGAGGGAGACTCCCCCACATTTATCTGGCTGGACACACACAGGCAGATACAAATCTTTCATACAATCTGATACAATCTAAGGAGTGTGGAGCAGACATGTGATCCCCACACCCCTCAGAGGATCCTCCAAGTGATCCTTCAATCTAGAATCCTGGTGTGATGACTTCTTCCACTGAGTTCGACTCGAACTTCGGCTGTTTGATCGTTCGAAGAAGATCAAACATTATGGGGCGTTCTCGCCAAATTTGAGCGGCGCATCACACCCCATAATGCACTGCGTCATCGCAGTGCATTGCTGGCTGATGATTGGCCAAGCATGCACTATGACCCGCATGCTTTGGCGAATCACAGCGCCGTCAGCAAAGAGAGCCATAATTGGCCAAAGGCATCCCGGCTTTGTATACAGTGGTGTGAAAAAGTGTTTGCCCCCTTCCTCATTTCCTGTTCCTTTGCATGTTTGTCACACTTAAGTGTTTCGGAACATCAAACCAATTTAAACAATAGTCAAGGACAACACAAGTAAACACAAAATGCAATTTGTAAATGAAGGTGTTTATTATTAAAGGTGAAAAAAAATCCAAACCATCATGGCCTGTGTGAAAAAGTGATTGCCCCCCCCCTTGTTAAAACATACTATAACTGTGGTTGTCCACACCTGAGTTCAATTTCTCTAGCCACACCCAGGCCTGATTATTGCCACACCTGTTCACAATCAAGGCATCACTTAAATAGGAGCTGCTTGACACAGTAAGGTCCACCAGAAGATCCTTAAAAGCTACACATCATGCCGAGACCCAAAGAAATTCAGGCACAATTGAGAAAGAAAGTAATTGAGATCTATCAGTCTGGAAAGGGTTATAAAGCCATTTCCAAAGCTTTGGGAATCCAGCGAACCACAGTGAGAGCCATTATCCACAAATGGCGAAGACATGGAACAGTGGTGAACCTTCCCAGGAGTGGCCGGCCGCCCAAAATTACACCAAGAGCGCAGCGACGACTCATCCAAGAGGTCACAAAAGACCCCACAACAACGTCCAAGGAACTGCAGGCCTCACTTGCCTCAGTTAAGGTCAGCGTTCATGCCTCCACCATCAGGAAAAGACTGGGCAAAAATGGCCTGCATGGCAGAGTTCCAAGGAGAAAACCACTGCTGAGCAAAAAGAACATCAAAGCTCGTCTCAATTTCTCCACAACACATCTTGATGATCCCCAAGACTTTTGGGACAACATTCTGTGGACCGATGAGACAAAAGTGGAACTCTTTGGAAGGTGTGTGTCCAAGTATATCTGGCGTAGAAGGAACACTGCATTTCAGAAAAAGAACATTATACCAACAGTAAAATATGGTGGTGGTAGTGTGATGGTCTGGGGCTGTTTTGCTGCTTCAGGACCTGGAAGACTTGCCGTGATAAAAGGAACTATGAATTCTGCTGTCTACCAAGAGATCCTGAAGGAGAATGTCCGACCATCTGTTCGTGTACTCAAGCTGAAACGAACTTGGGTTCTGCAGCAGGACAATGATCCTAAACACACCAGCAAGTCCACCACCGAATGGCTGAAGAAAAACAAAATGAAGACTTTGGAGTGGCCTAGCCAAAGTCCTGACCTGAATCCTATTGAGATGTTGTGGTATGACCTTAAAAAGGCCGTTCATGCTCGAAAACCCTCTAATGTAACTGAATTAGGACAATTCTGCAAAGATGAGTGGGCCAAAATTCCTCCAGGACGCTGTAAAAGCCTCATTGCACGTTATCGCAAACGCTTGGTTGCAGTTGTTGCTGCTAAGGGTGGCCCAACCAGTTATTAGGTTTAGGGGGCAATCACTTTTTCACACAGGGCCATGATGGTTTGGATTTTTTTTCACCTTTAATAATAAACACCTTCATTTACAAATTGCATTTTGTGTTTACTTGTGTTGTCCTTGACTATTGTTTAAATTGGTTTGATGTTCCGAAACACTTAAGTGTGACAAACATGCAAAGGAACAGGAAATGAGGAAGGGGGCAAACACTTTTTCACACCACTGTATATGTATATATATATATATATATATATATATATATATATATATACACTGTATCCTGTGTAGCTAGATCTGACTGCAGGCCATTACTGGTGTACGTTTCCAAATACACTTTCAGGCAGGCAGGCAGGCAGGCAAGTGATTCAGTGATCTGCAATGCATTAAATATATATACAGTCTCCAACATATTTATCCACTGCATTCTAGTCTAGCCAAGCCTATATCTGACTGCAGGCCATTCCTGCTGTACGTTTTTAAATACACTTTAAGGCAGGCAGGTGATTCAGTGATCTGCAGTTCATAAAAATATATATACAGTCTCCTACATATATATATAAACTGCATTCTAGTCTATTCAAGCCTATACCTGACTGCAGGCCATTCCTGGTGTAATTTTTCTAGTAAACTTCAGGTGGTGTTTTGCTAATCCAATTTTACAGCATGTCTGGAAGGCCACCAAGGAAAGGCAGATGCTTACAGGCTAATAAAAGCGGACAAGCAGGCTCTGTGTCTACAGCCAACAGTGCTGATCATGGACATGGTGCATCCTCAGCACTTGGCCGTGGGGCACGATTGTCCTTTTTTCGACAGCTGGCCGTGTTGAGCCACAACATGCAGAAGAGTTGGTAGAGTGGATCACAAAGCCGTCCTCATCCTCCTCATCCTCTGTCACCCAGGCTAAGAGAAGTTTGGCTGCCAATGCAGCTGCTAAAGTGGCCTATTCCATCGGCTAAATGGCATCAGTCACTCCTTCCCTAGCCCCACCATCATGTCCTGAGGAGTCCCCCGAACTGTTCGACCACAGTGTCAGGTAACACTGTAGCATTTTGAAGGCTCCGATGATGGTACCCAGGTTGAGGATGAAGGCAGTAACGTGAGCCCAGAGAGAGGGGTGCCCAAGAAGGGCAAGAAACTGGCACTAATGTTCCCCCAGCTGCAGCATACTGCCAGGTTTGCTCCAGTGGCGAGGAGGGAGGGGATGATGAGGTCACTGACTCTACGTGGGTGCCTGATAGAAGAGAGGAGGAGGAAGAGGCACATCTCCAATGAGGCCGGATGCCATCCAGGGGCCAGCTTAAGGACAGCCAACCGACTGCATCACACCGCAGAGCTCCGCATCTGCAGGGCACTGCTGACTCTCCGCGTATTTTCAAAATTTCTTTTGGTGTGGGCCTCTTTTGAGATGTGTGCAGCAGATCACATCGTTGCTGTTTGCAACATATGTCTGAAGCGTATCAAGCGTGGCCAAAACAGCAGCCACTTGGGCACCACATGCTTGACCAGACATATGTTGAGCTCCCATGCAGTCCGTTGGCAACAGCACTTAAAAGACCCACACCAAAATACAAGGCGGACCTCTCCTTGCTCCTCATCTCAGAGACCTGTACTGAGAGGAATGAAGGTGTAGAATTAGGTGTCCCAAGCACTTGCAGCAATCTGCTAGCGGCACACCTAAATCCGATTGTAGCAGTCAAATTTCCCTACCCAAGTTGCTAAACCGTCAAAAGAAATTTGGTCCCAGCCATCCACATGCTCAGCGGCTAAATGCTACTTTGGCTAAATTGCTAGCACTGCAACTGCTGCCTTTTCAGCTGGTAGACTCTGCCCCCTTTCGAGAATTTGTGTAATGTGCGTACAGCAGTGACAGGTTCCCAAACGCCATTTTTTTTCTTGGAAGGCCATTCCGGCTCTCTACCGGCATGTGGAAGTCAATGTCTTGGTCTCGTTGGACAGGGCGGTCAGTGGTAAGGTGCATATTACCACTGACTCATGGTCCAGTAGGCATGGACAGGGACATTTACCTTTCTTTCACGGCGCACTGGGTAACTCTCCTGGCAGCTGTGAAGGATGCAGTAATGTTGGAGCTTTTTCCGCCAGCACGCCACCAAAATGCTGGTAGTGGTGATTCTGCCACACCTCTCTCCTCCTCTTCTTCTTCCTCTATGGCCTCTTCCTCTGAAGATTTGTCCTCGGAACCAGTAGGCTCCATAGGCCTTCTAGGGGATACGCTAGCATTCAGGCAAAAAGATGCCATGCAGTGCTTGAGTGTGTCTGCTTAGGGGACAGGAGCCACACTGGGGCAGAGATTCTGGCAGACCTGCAGGGGCAGGTTTAGATAGATGGTTGACGAAGACGCCAGCTTCAGCCAGGAATGGTGGTTTGCGACAATGGCACCAACCTCCTCTCTGTCCTCCGACAGGGACGCTTGACCCATGTTCCCGGTTTGGCTCATGTCCTTAATTTGGTGGTGCAGCGGTTATTGTGCAGGTACCCTGGCTTACAGGATCTCCTGAGGCAGGCCAGGAAAGTCTGTGGGCATTTTTGCTGGTCATATAATGCCAGTGCTCGGCTGGCTGACCTTCAAAATTAATGCAACCTGCCCAAGAACCGCCTCATCTGTGACATGCCCACCAGGTGGAACTCAATGTTGGCAATGTTGCAGCAGCTGCACATGCAGCAGAGGGTCATCAATGAGTACCCATGCGAGTATGGCACCAGGACAGGGTCAGGGGAGCCTGGCTTTTTTTTGCCACGCCAGTGACTAATGATCAAGGATGCATGCGCTGTCCTGTCACCATTTGAGGAGGCCACAAGGATGGTTGGTCAGTGACAGTGCATGCATCAGTGATACTGTCCCTCTTTTCTTCCTGTTGGAGCACACGCTGCATGGAATAATGGAAAGGGCACTTGAGGCAGAACAGAGGGAGGAAGAGGACTTTTTTACCTTTCAAGGCCCCCTTTATCCAGACAGTATTCCTGCAGGCCCGCCTATCACACAGGAAGAGGAGGAGGAGGATGAGGATTGTGTCAGCATGGAGGTGGAGCCTGGCACTCAGCATCAGCAGCAGTTTTCAAGGGATATTTCTCAGTCCCCAGAAACACATGGACTTGCAAGTGGCTGGGAGGAGGTGGCTGCCGATCATGTCGTCCTTAGTGACCCAGAGGACTCCGGACCGAATGCCTCAGCAAACCTATGCTGCATGGCCTCCCTGATCCTGCAAAGCCTGCAAAAGGACCCGTAGATTTGTGGTATCAAGCAGAGGGATCAGTACTGGTTAGCAACCCTTCTTGATCCATGTTACAAGGGTAAGGTTGTGGAACTTATCCAGCCTTCGCAGAGGGAGCAGAGGATGAAACATCTTTGAGAGGCCTTGCAGAAAGTTTTGTGAAATGCGTTTCCAGAGCCTGGGAGGTTACAATTTCCTGGTCTTCCTGGACAATGTGTTGCTGAGGCTTCAATCAGTCACAGATGCATTCAGACAATTTTTTAGTCCGCAGCCCCAAGGTCTGATCAGTTCCAGCAACCATCGCCAGTGTCTGATTTACATGTGCAGGAATAACTAGGGGCAAGATCAGACTTGGAGACCTTTCCAGCCCAAAATCCTCTGGGTTACTGGGTCTTGAGGATGGATCACTGGCCAGAGCTTGCACAGTATGCAATTGAGCTACTGGCCTGTACTGCATCCAGCGTTCTATCTGAATGCACATTCAGTGCTGCTGCAGGCTTTGTAACCGATCACCTTCATAAAAATGAATCAGTCTTGGATCACCAGCTACCAAGCACCTGATGCTGATGTAACCGATATTTTTTTTATGAATGTGAGATCCCTTGAAGACTGCCTATGCTGATGCTAAGTGACTATCCTGTTATGCTGAGTGACTATTCTATTCCTCCTGAATGTTCATGTTGATAGCTTCTAAGAACATTTTTGGTTCTGGGCACCAGCACCAGTGCCTAAAGCCCAATTTTTTCTGCCCCTGTTTAACAGGGGCGGGTAATTACAATTTTTGCTGTAATATTTCGCAGCAGGGCCTGTTCCTGCACTAAACAAGAGTATCTGTGAGGCTTTACAGTGTTGTGTCACCACCACCGCCACATAAGGCCCAATTTTTCTGCCCCTGTTTAACAGGGGTGCATAATTACAATTCTTGATCTAATATTTCACAGCAGGGCTCGTTCCTGCGCTCAACAACAGAATCTGTGAGGGGTTACAGTGTTGTGGCACCACCGCCGCCTAAAGCCCAATTTTTCTGCCCCTGTTCAGCAGGGGCATGTAATTACATTTCTTGGTTTAATATTTCACAGCAGGGCCCGTTCCAGCACCCACAAAGAGTAACTGTGAGGGCTTACAGTGTTCTGGTACCACCAACACCTAAGGCCCAATTTTCTGCAGAGTATATATGGCAGGCCATATAGTATATACAGGCGGTCCTCTACTTTCAAACATCTGACTTACAAACAACTCCTACTTACAAACGGAGGGAGACAACAGGAAGTGAGAGGAAATCTACCCCTAGGAAGGGAAATTCTCCTGTGAGAGTTAATATGGGAAAAAGGTGTCTCCTCCACTGATGCTTTATCACCAATCCTTGTTTCCCTAAAAAAAACAAATTTTCAAAATCCAATTGTCATTGGCACAGAAAGTGAGGTGAAATCTTCTGAACAGGGGCACAGACAAAAAAACAAATGTGACAGGGGTGATGATAACCCTTCCTAATGTTTTCCAAAAAGCTTAAAAATAGAATTTTGGCTGGAGCTACACTTACAAAATGTACCTGTTCCAAATTACAAACAGATTCATCTTAAGAACAAACCTACAGTCCCTGTCTTTCTTGGGACCACATGTATACTGCTGTTGTTCAGAGTATATAGGGCCTGGGGGCCACACGCCTTTTCTTTTTTTAATTTGGGTGTGGGGTTTCCCCTTAATATCCATACAAGACCCAAAGGGCCTGGTAATGGGCAGGGGGGGTACCCATGCCGTTTTTCTCAATAATTTTCATCCATATTGGCGGGACCCGACATTACATTACAGCCGCAAGAAGTTTTAAATGACTTTTATTCCTTTAGAAATGTCATTTTGTGCAGGGACTGTTCTAAGCACGGGAAACACGTGCCACTTTACTGGCATACTATAGACACCCCCAGGTACTATATTTAAAGGAATATTTCACTTTTATTGTTTCACTTTAAGCATTATTAAAATCACTGCTCCCGAAAAAAACAGACGTTTTTAAAACTTTTTTTTTTGCATTGATACATGTCCCCTGGGGCAGCACCCGGGTCCCCAAACCCTTTTGAGGACAATAACTTGCATATAAGCCTTTACAATTCACACTTTTGATTTCTCACGTTCGAGTCCTATAGACTTTAACGGTGTTCGAGAGTTTGCGCAAACTTTCGGTCTGTTCGCATGTCCTGGATGCGAACCAAACCGGGGGGTGTTCGGCTCATACCTACATGCCAGTAATCCAGCCCCCAAGGAATCAACTGATTGGCTTAAAAAACTGTAATTCTCTAATATAGTTACATAGTTACATAGTTAGTTAGGTTGAAAAAAGACACAAGTCCATCCAGTTCAACCACAAATAAAAAAAATATATATATATATATATATATATATATATCATACAATCCCATATACCCCATTCTATACCCACAGTTGATCCAGAGGAAGGCAAAAAAAACCCCAGCAGAGCATTCTCCAATTTGCTAAAGCAGGGGAAAAAAATTCCTTCCTGATCCCCCGAGAGGCAATCGGATTTTCCCTGGATCAACTTTACCTATAAATGTCAGTACCCAGTTATATTATGTACATTTAGGAAAGTATCCAGGCCTTTCTTAAAGCAATCTACTGAGCTGGCTAGAACCACCTCTGCAGGGAGTCTATTCCACATTTTCACAGCTCTTACTGTGAAGAAACCTTTCCTTATTTGGAGATGAAATCTCTTCTCCTCTAGACGTAAAGAGTGCCCCCTTGTCCTCTTTGTTGACCGTAAAGTGAATAACTCAACACCAAGTTCACTATATGGACCCTTATATATTTATACATGTTGATCATATCCCCCTTAATCTCCTCTTATCAAGTGTGAATAAATTCAGTTCCTCTAATCTTTCCTCATAGCTGAGCTCCTCCATGCCTCTTATCAGTTTGGTTGCCCTTCTCTGCACTTTCTCCAGTTCCCCAATATCCTTTTTGAGAATTGGTGCCCAAAACTGAACTGCATATTCCAGATGAGGTCTTACTAATGATTTGAACAGGGGCAAAATTATATCTCTCTCTCTGGAGTCCATACCTCTCCTAATACAAGAAAGGACTTTGCTCGCTTTGGAAACCGCAGCTTGGCATTGCATGCTATTATTGAGTTTATGATCTACCAAAACCCCCAGATCCTTCTCCACTACGGATTCCCCCAGTTGTACTCCCCCTAGTATGTATGATGCATGCATATTCTTAGCCCCCAAGTGCATAACTTTACATTTATCAACATTAAACCTCATCTGCCACATAGTCGCCCAATTTGACAGAGCATTGAGGTCAGCTTGTAAATTGGAGACCTCCTGTAAGGACGTTATTCCACTGCATAGCTTGGTGTCATCTGCAAAGACAGAAATGTTACTTTTGATCCCAGACCCGATATCATTTATAAAGATATTAAAAAGTAAGGGTCCCAGCACTGAACCTTGGGGTACACCACTGATAACCTTAGCCCATTCAGAGTAAGAATCATTAACCACGACTCTCTGAATTCTGTCTTTTAGCCAGTTTTCTATCCATTTACAAACCGATATTTCCAAACCTGTAGACCTTACCTTACACATGACCCGTGTGTGGGGAAATGTATCGAACGCTTTTGCAAAATCCAAGTATACCACGTCCACAGCCACGCCTCTGTCCAAGGTTTTACTTACCACCTCATAAAAAGAAATGAGGTTTGTCTGACAACTTCTGTCTTTCATGAACCCATGCTGTCTGTTGCTTAACATATTTTTTTCCTGCAAGAACTCGTCTGTGTGGTCTTTTATTAATCTCTCCAGTATCTTCCCAACTATAGAAGTTAAACTAACAGGTCTATAGTTACTTGGTAAAGACTTTGTTCCCTTTTTAAATATAGGCACCACGTTCGCCCTGCGCCAATCCAGTGGTACTATTCCTGTCATTAATGATTCCCTAAAAATTAGATACAATGGCTTTGAAATTACAGAGCTCAATTCTTTTAGGATCCGTGGGTGGATATCCGGAATAACAAATGAATTCTCATTGAAATTGTAATTCGTCTGAATTTTGCAACTGTCGAACATTCGGATGCATTCGAATTTCCATTCAAAGTGATTATGAATAAAACCGAATCCGAAATAAATTATATCGCAAATAGCGAATGGCTTTGGCGTAATTCGTTGATGCTTTAACGCAGCCTAATGCAACAGCAAGTCGACTCGTGGTTTTGCATAACGAATTATTTAATTTCCCTATTTGCTAAATTTAGCGGACATTCAGATGAATCAATTTCTTTATTACTAAAAGTGTAAAGAAAATACTGCGCCAAACCTAAATAATATCTAGCAGCTGGCATAACAATCAGACATAATTGTGAAAAGCATAAAAAAGTAAATAATGCAGCGCTTAAATGACCAAGTGCCCCTGATTACACATAAGGCCACGCAGGAGGATGTAAACCTGCTGGCAGAAATGTGTGACAGGAATTTTAATAGTGAATACACACTTAATTAAGTGTATCAATGTGAATTTTGAACTGATGTCAGTATGCTGACCCGAAGGGGTCGTGTCTCTATAAAGTATAAATGGAAATAAAGATTGAAAAAAACAATCTAGTGCAAAAAAGGTGTGAAGTATATGATCCCCACTTCAAGGGAACCTATATGTAGTCCCCGTAGGGAAGACGCAGGCTTTCAAGCGTGATACATACAGTGTGCGATTTTAGAAAATCGCAAGAAGACAAAACACTTATTTATATCAAATCAACTAAAATACTAATTAAAGTGAGTAAAAGTGCGATCAATACAGCTTCTCAAATTATAACGATAGGCTGACTAAGGAAAGGAGACCATATATCACTATAGGAAAAAATGGTGGCACCAAGCATAGTGGAGTTACATTACGCAGTTTCTCATGTAATGGTCCAGAATATGTAAGAGTAAAATGACAAGCAAACAATGGAATTAATACAAGGGATAAGAAAAATCCATCTCCTCAGTATAGTTCCCAAATGGTGAGAAACAGCTGTATTAATACAATCCCCAGGAAGATGAGAGATATCTCATGAAACTCTCTAGGTGTTCTTGGCTGTGCATCAGCTCATTGATCTCTAAACAAATCCTCCCGAATACAAATATGTAGGTAACGATCAGGATACCCTTACCAGATCAGTTGGACTCACAGACTCAAAAGTGCCTGGGCCGGATTCACCGGATATGTAGGAACGACGTTGCAATCAGCCAGATCATCTGAGGATTGTTTTCTGGGTAAACGTACCCTCTTACTCACCAACAGCTTAGTTGAGGAATCCTGGAAGAGGTTCTGTGGGGATCCTTGTTGCAGTCCTCACCAGTGATAACTCAAAGGAGATATAGAAAAAAGGAGACAACTCCTCATAGTGTAGCTCCAATAAAAAAGTTGGCGTTTATTTATTTTAAAGATTTTTTTCAATCTATTAAAAATATATAAAAAAGTATAAAAACAGGCACAAGATAGATATAGTGGCTCAGGCAAGCATCCAACCCGACATTTTTCGCCTGATGTAGGCTTCATGATGTACCCCATATTACTCTTACATATTCTGGACCATTACATGAGAAACTGCGTAATGTAACTCCACTATGCTTGGTGCCACCATTTTTTCCTATAGTGATATATGGTCTCCTCCCCTTAGTCAGCCTATCGTTATAATTTGAGAAGGCAAGCGCCTCGAGGCGATTCAGTTCGCAGTTGCAGCGCTATACAAATCTTTCATTCATTCATTCATTCAAGCTGTATTGATCGCACTTTTACTAACTTTAATTAGTATTTTAGTTGATTTGATATAAATAAGTGTTTTGTCTTCTTGCGATTTTCTAAAATCGCACACTGTATGTATCACGCTTGAAAGCCTGCGTCTTCCCTACGGGGACTAGATATAGGTTCCCTTGAAGTGGGGATCATATACTTCACACCTTTTTTGCACTAGATTGTTTTTTTCAATCTTTATTTCCATTTATACTTTATAGAAACACGACCCCTTCGGGTCAGCATACTGACATCAATTTCTTTATTAGGTCGCGTTAACGCATTAACAAATTATGCTGAAGGCATTCCCTATTTAGGATATAATTTAGTTCGGATTCGGTTTTATTCGTAATTACTTTGTTCAGAAATTCGAATGCTTCCGAGTGTCCAAAAGTTGCTAAATTCAGGAGGAATTTTGAAACGTTAGGAAACTAATTGCACAAGCCTACAGCCTACTAAGTTTATCACAACTTCACTCAGGCGAGATAGAGAGAAACATTGTAACTTTTGCTTCTTTTAGATCAAAGGAATGAACTTCGGTCTGTAAATGAGGTCAGTTTAGCCACTTAAAGCGGTTCTGCACTCGTTTTTTTTTTTGGGCTATATGCAAAGGCCATATAGCTCAATTGGGGGACTTACCTGTTCCATCTTCCATCTCGATCGCCGCCGGTTTTCCTCCGATAAAAATCTTCATCTTCTTCTTGTCTGCTGGGGTCCATCTTGCCTGTGGGCATGTGAAACCCCACAGGCACTTTAGATGGCCCAGCATGCACCGCCGTTACTCGCGTGTGCGCAGTAACGGCACATCTGCCGACATCTCACGAGATTTCGGAAGATGTGTCCGAAATCTCGCGAGATTTCGGAAGATGTGGCCGAAATCTCGCGAGATTTCGGAAGATGTCCGCACTGACTCCTGGGAACAATGACACCAGATCCCAGGAGACAGTGCGGCCTGACGACGATCGACGCAGAGACCCCGCCCACCCCCGAAGAAACAGAAGACAGGAAGTCATCAATTACAAGGTAAGTAAAAAAAAAAAAAACACATTTCATTTAGTACTCTTTGCCTGATTTGGAAGGCAAAGAGATTTACTAAATGAAATGGGTGCAGAACCGCTTTAAAGACTAAACCTTTTTCTAACATTTGTTGTTTACAAGTTTTTGTTAGAAAATTACTTAGAAACGTCAAACATATATATATATATATATATATATATATATATATATATATATATATTTTTTTTTAGCAGAGACCAGAGAGAATAAAATGGCAGTTGTAATATTTTATGTCACACTGTATTTGCGCAGCAGTCTTTCAAGCACAATGTTTTTGGGGAAAATACACTTTAACCACTTCAATACCGGGCACTTTCTCCCCTTCCTGCCCAGGCCAATTTTCAGCTTTCAGCGCTCTCACACTTTGAATGACAATTGCGCGCTCATGCTACACTGTACCCATATGACCTTTTTATCATTTTCTTCCCACATATAGAGCTTTCTTTTGGTGGTATTTGATCACCTCTGAGGTTTTTATTTTTTTACTAAACAAACTAAAAAAGACCGAAATAATTTGGAAAAAAAAAGGTTTTCTTTGTTTCTGTTATAAAATGTTGTTTTCTCCTTCACTGATGGGCACTGATGAGGAGGCACTAATATGTAGAATTGATGGGCACTGATATGTGGCACTGATGGGCACCAATAGACGGCACTGATATGTGGCACTGACGGATGGCACTGATGGACACTAATAGAGGGCACTGATGGGTAGCACTGATTATGAGGTACTGACAGGTGTTACTGATGGGGACTGATTGGCACTGTGGTGGGCGATCATTCCGAGAGAGGCAGAACAAGGCAGATCGCCGTTCTGTCAGAGGGGAAGATGGAGATCCTGTGTTTCTGCCAAGCAGGAACACAGATCTCTGTCTTCCCACAGTTGAAGCACCTCCCCCACACAGTTAGAAAGCCACTGATGTTAACCCCTTCCTTTCCAGTGTCATTAGTGCAGTGACAGTGCATTCTCTTTAGCACTGATCACTGCATTGGTGTCAATGGTCCCCAAAAAGTGTCAGATTTGTCCGCTGCAATGTCGCAGTCCCACTAAAAATCACTGATCGCCGCCATTACTAGTAAACTAAATAAAAAAGAAAATGTCCATAAATCTATCTCACAGTTGTAGACAATATAACTTTTGTGCAAACCAATCAACATACGCTTATTGGGATTTTTTTGTACCAAAAATATGTAGCAGAATACATATTGGCCCAAATTGATGAAGAAATTTGATTGTTTACGTTTTTTTTCATTTTATTTTTTCTAGCAGAAAGTAAAAAAACATTTATTTTTTCAAAATTGTCGGTCTTTTTTTGTTTTATAGAGCAAAAAAATATAAACCGCAGAGGTGATCAAATACCACCAAAAGAAAACTCTATTTGTGGGGGAAAAAAGACTTACATTTAGTTTGGGTACAGCGTCGCATGGCCGCGCAATTGTCAGTTAAGGTAACGCAGTTCCGTATCACTAAAAATGGCCTGGTCATGAAGAGGGGTAAATCTTCTGGAGGTGAAGTGGTTAAACAAAAAAAAAAATTAAGTTACACCCAAGCACACCAAAGTCCCCCCCCAAAAAATGTGAGCCCCCCCCCCACACATACACACGCATGAATGTAAGCACAAGCGTCAGGGGCGCATACACTTGTTACATATCGCCGCACACGCTGGAATGTTAATTCTATCCCCAGACCTCCTCCGTAACACTAAACTGATGACCTATAGGGGGCTTTTCTTTATCACCTATAGAAAATATAGGGTAATGAAATTTGTCACAATGGGCAAACACAAATTTAAGGTGTGACATGTTGGGTATCTATTTACTCGGTGCAACCTCGGCTTTTATATTTTACCAAAAAGTTTCTGCGATAATATTGTGTGACATAAAATATTGGAACTACCACTATTTCATTCTCTAGGGTGTCTGCTTTCAGAAAATATATCCTGTTTTTTGGGGTTTTTATGTAATCTTCAGGCATAGAGTGATTTTTTTTAAATGTGTGCAGAAAATGTAATAATGTCTCTGGCATCGAAAGGGTTAAAGTTGATATAAAAAAAAAAATCTGCGGAGGTCACATGACTCCTGTGGAGGGTGGAGCTCCAGTCTGCAGCCAGATACCATCAGGAAATGCAGATGTGACGGGAAACATTGTTTCTAATGTCTATTTAATGTTTGCTACATTAAAGTTCATTAAACAAAAAACAACAAAAAAAGTGGAATGAAGGCCACATGTTTCCTGTCAAATGTGGAGCTCCACTCTCGGAAGACAGGAAGTGATGTCAGGTACAGACAGGAAGTTCCGGGTGAGAGGTGAGTCGGGAGGAAAAAGAGAGAAGACATTGCTGGAAGACGCAGCAGACGAGGTAATAAGATCTTATTTACTATTTACACCCAGTAACCCCCCGTCATGTCCGTCCTCTTCCTCCATAGTCACTGTGATGTCTTTTATCTCCAGCAGATGATGATACACACATGTATAGTGTGGAAATACATAGATTAACCCCTTCAGGGAGGATCAGTTGATGATGAATAATGATTGGCTTCAGTGTGTTAAAAACCCCACATTCCGGATCCCACCAGGAAGCCGACACTGCACAGCGCTGATCACAGGCAGTGAGACCTTTCCTGGTCCTCAGCTGTACAGATCGGGAAATGTCTCACTGCCTGTGATTAGCGCTGTGCAGTGTCGGCTTCCTGGTGGGATCCGGAATGTGGGGTTTACAACACACCGGAGCCCATCACTAATGATTTATATATCTTCCTTCCAAAGCTGGCCATACATGGTTCAGTTTTATCGTTCAGCCAGCGGGATGAGAGGAAAAAACTGAAGTGATTCCCCCATCCACACATTGGAGGGGGATGGGGGAATCCTCCCTGCTGCACTATTGTATTCTGACAATGGGGGGCGCTCCTCCGCTCTCAGAATACACAGATCAGTGATGAAGCTATTGGCTGCAGCCGCTGATCGAGTGACTTTTATCCGGCAGTGACCACACATGGATGGAAATGTGACCGATCCCTGCTGAACCAGCTGAATTCCCATGTCTCTATGGTCACCATAAGTCAGGGCTCAACAATTCCCAGGTCACCATGGTGACTAGAAATGGCGTCCTGGCCCCTGGGCTCTTTTCAGCCCATTGTCACTGTTGGTCTGAATAATGTTTCTTCCTGAAACCCGGACACATTATTCAGACAGGAATGTGGCTCGGAGCGGGGCCAGGCGGGAGGGTGAGGGGTGGAGGTGGGAGATGATGGCACCCGACCTGTGAAGTTAGGGGTGGACTGGACAGGACAGCGGCATGAGAGGACTCATCTCACTGAGCTCCCGCTGCCGATCTTTCTCCTTTCCGCGGCCGCATTACTGTCACCATCGGCTCCTGCTTCCACCCACAGCTGCCTGTGTCCCTGCAGAGCCCTCCGGCAGAACAGAGAGGAAGGAGCCGGACCGAATCTCCAACATGGCGCCACCTCGGCACTGCCACAAAGATCCCCACAAGGTGCTGAGAAACAGGACTACAGAGTCCTTACAGGAGTAACCAGGACAAGCCTGCAAAGCAGCCAGCTAAGAAACCAGCCAGGGAGGGACATGCTGCTTTATGTACACAAGATGTCCTCTCCATCCACTCTGCTCTCACACACTGCTGGGGGAGATGTACAGGACATGCAGGAGGACACAGGGGAGGGGGGATTGGATTACTGGGGGAGATGTACCCCCTGAATCCCATGTCCTGCACCCTTTGTCCTGTGTTCTGTACCACATGTCCTGCACTCCACATTCTTCGCACTGTACCCTTCCCCCTGCACCCTATGTCCTGCACCCATCTCTTGTACCCTGTACCCCATGTCCTGCGTTCTGCACTCGGCTCCCCATGTCCTGCATTGTGCACCCTGTACCACATGTCCTGCATCCTTCTCTGGTACCCTGCACCCCCTGTCCTGCATTCTGCTCACTGCACCCCTGCAGTGACCTACAGTCTTCTCCGGTATCCATCACCCCATGTCCTGTGTTCTGCACCACATGTCATGCATTCATCTCATGCACCCTGTACACCATGTCCAAAGTTCTGCACCTCACAGATTACTCACACATTACTTGCCCGGACCCTGGTGCTGACAACCCACACTGCTGTAAAAAAAAACTGTCTCCTAACTTTTTTAGCTGGCTCCTAGATTCAAAGCAAATTTGTCAAGCCCTTCTTTAAGTGACTTCCTCCCCTCCCCCTCATCTCCTTCATTATGTAAGTCATGCTGAGATCATCTCCCATTGGCTGAGCAATATTGTCATTTGTCTCTGAGCTCCTTCTTGCTATTCCTCGTCCTGCCTGTTGTTTCCTTGGATTGATTTTCTGTGTAGTGACCCCGGCTTCATCTCTTGGATGCGCTCGTCTGTTGCTTGTCCTGACCTTTATCCTGATTCCTGGATCTCCTCCTCATCTCTCCTCCATATCCTCTTACACAGCTTTTCTCCACACCTGCAGTGATCCTGGGGGGTGGAAACTTGGCACCAGCAAAATCCATCCCCACCATTAGGAGCTCTGGAGAAAATTGTCTGCTATTTACACTCCGTTCCTCCGCACGTCACCTGATCACATGAGAGCTTACTTTCACAAATTCCTGACAGATTTCTGTATGGTAAAGGTCAAAGTTCACTCTTCAGTTTAGGAGAGGAAGGACACACCCAGGAACAATGATTTGGTTTGCACAGGAGCCTCATATAGAGGACCCCTCAAATCTCCCCATCCAAATGTCCTTCCATCCAGAGTCTATATGTCCTATGACATCACACTGACCTCACAGCTCCTCCTCCCAATGTCCCTCCATCCAGAGTCTATATGTCTTATGACATCACGGTGACCTCACAGCTCCCCCTTCCAATGTCTCTCTATCTGATTTTTTTTCCGATACTCTTGTTGTGGGCGGACCCTTGGCATCCTCACTAGCAAAGTGGGACTGTTGGTCCTGCATTGTATATAATGATATAAGAATTCCTTCTACAAGCTTTTATCCTGCATAGTGTGGGGGTCCTGTGTGGGTAAATTATACCTCAGTCTGAAGTGGGGCTTTAATCGAATAGAAAACTGAATGGTGAGGTGAGGAGGATTCTGGGAATATCATTTGATTTTACTATTTGTGTTCAGATCTAGAGTTTTCCTCCTGTGAAGTCTGGAGATCATATGACCATCACATTGCCTCCACCTCCCTCCCTGATAGAATAGAGAAATACAAAGAAGATTCTAGAAGTCACCAGAGAGATGATGGAGGAGAGGTGAGCGGTGCTGGGAATTCTGGGACATTATCCAGTAACAGACAAGGGATGTGTCTGGATGGTGACTGTATCATTGTGTGTGTCAGGTTCCTATAAGGTGTCAGGATGTCACTGTCTATTTCTCCATGGAGGAGTGGGAGTATTTAGAAGGACACAAGGATCTCTACAAGGACGTCATGATGGACAATCAGCCGCCCCTCACATCACTGGGTAAGAGGAGACTTTATTGTAAAGGAGAGAGCAGTACGGAGGGTCCACCTAGATCCCCCATCATCTGATAAACACATAGAAACAATGTATTCAGTCAGTGTGTGTGTTTCCTACAGATGGATCCAGTAATGGGAACCCACCAGAGAGATGTCCCCGTCCTCTGTATTCCCGGGATTCCACACAGGAAGATCACACCATCCCTCACCATCATCAGGTAGATGAGGAACAATCACTGATAGTATCATTAGGATCTGTACATTATCTGCATTGTTACCATTGATGTCATTTGTATTATATATTCAGAGTGGAAATCTGAGAGATTCTAAAGTTGAGGTTAAAGAAGAGATAAAAGAGGAGGATGATGAGGATGGGGTGATGGAGGAGTCAGAGTCTCTAAAAGAACACAAAGATCTGTACCAGGACACCATGGTGGAGTCATCCAGCTACAGAAACCCACCAGAGAGATGTCCCCGTCCTCTGTATTCCCGGGATTCCACACAGGAAGGTCACACCATCCCTTACCATCATCAGGTAGATGAGTGACAATTATTGGTAGTTCTGATTTATACACAGCATGATTGTTACAATAAATGTTTTATTATATATTCAGAGTGGAAACCTCGGGGATGATAATATTGATGTTAAAGAAGAGTATAAAGAGGAGGATGAGGAGTATGGAGTGATGGAGGAGTTTTCAGAAGGACACAAGGATATGATGGAGCCACCAAATACCAGGAACCCACCAGAGAGATGTCCCCGTCCTTTGTATTCCCGGGATTCCACACAGGAAGATCACACCATCCCCCACTATTACAAGGTTGGTGGGATGGAGCATCTAGAACAGGGGTGCTCAACCTTCTGAAGAGCGAGGGCCACTTAAGCGACTTAGTAACCAGCCGCGGGCCACAATGAGCAGATGACAGTTCTGCCTCCACTCTACGTATGCAAAGCGGACACAGACACAGCCCACTCTACTCTATGGGCCCTCTCATCTGATCAAATGGAAGGGGACAGATCCACTTTCCTTTTTTTTAGCAGATCAGATTGTAAGGAGGCAGGTGTAAATGGACACAAGTCTGTTTACATCTGCCGCTCCATAGAGGTGAATGGAGGGTCCGATTGGGTCAGACAGATCATGTTAAAGGGGCCTAAGGCTACTAT
Organism: Lithobates sylvaticus; assembly: GCA_028564925.1. Taxonomy (NCBI): domain Eukaryota; kingdom Metazoa; phylum Chordata; class Amphibia; order Anura; family Ranidae; genus Lithobates; species Lithobates sylvaticus. Next base: position 562,919,665 of record CM053028.1, on the reverse strand, counting down.
TACACTGATGGTCTGTGGTCTACCCACACCTGTGGCTTTCCTGCAGGTTAGCTGTACTTTGCCATAGAATTCTATCATGTCCTGCAGGTGTGGTGCACTTTCTGAAAGTGCCCCAAACCCACAGGTAAAACCAGAAGTCTATGGCTCAGTGCAGGTAAGCCGCAGGTACACTGCGCTATACCTGCGGATCAGATTTAAAGCAGCCCAGTAACCACTGCAGAACAGATATGTCCATATACACACTGTGATTTTAGTAATAAACTTGCTGTCCCAGGCAGAGTGCATTTGGTATCACTCCACCTATGACAGGAGCCGGTGCTATACAGTAAGCATTGGCTTATGCAGCTCTGCTCCGCAGCTGATTGCTTCCTCTACCAACCGAAAAGGACTCGGGAAGAGAAGAAATCGCAAAATCATTGGCTGGGACCTGCTGACAAACTTGTCCTACAGCCAATGACAGTGGAGGTTTCTGGGTGTGCGCGTGCATGGATGCGGACCTGGAAGAAAGCCATGACATAAAAGTACATTACCAGACCTGTATGAGCCGCCCATCCATTGTATTTTTACAACACTTCATCCATGTCTTTGCTGATCTCTGATCTCCTTATCAACTGTTTCTTACATGATGAAGATCAGCCATGGAGTATATCTGAGGTGTATATCAGGGTGTGCTTCTTCCCCACATGAGAGCTGTGATGTCCAGCAACATTCATATAGAAGACATTTCCCACACTCAAGGCACTAATACCACTCAAGGGTTGTGTGGGATCCCTGATGTACAGGAAGACAGGACTTCAGTGAGGAACAATTCCCTCACTTAGGACAGGAATACGGCTTCTCCCCTGTGTGAGATCTCTGATGTGTGTAAAGATGGGACTTCTGTGAAAAACATTTCCCGCACTCAGGACAGGAATACGGCTTCTCCCCTGTGTGAGATCTCTGATGTGTGTAAAGATGGGACTTCCGTGAAAAGCATTTCCCGCACTCAGGACAGGAATATGGCTTCTCTCCTGTGTGAGATCTCTGATGTCTGTAAAAATGCGATTTCACAGAAAAACATTTCCCGCACTCAGGACAGGAATACGGCTTCTCCCCCGTGTGAGATCTCTGATGTCTGTAAAGATTCGACTTCAGTAAAAAACATTTCCCGCACTCAGGACAGGAATACAGCTTCTGCCCCGAGTGAGATCTCTGATGTCTGGAAAGACTGGACTTCAGTGAAAAGCATTTCCCGCACTCAGGACAGGAATACGGCTTCTCTCCTGTGTGAGATCTTATATGAATATTAAGATGGGATTTAGAAGGGAAACACTTCCCGCACTCAGTACAGGAAAAGCTCTTCTCTGTTGGAAGGACGGCAGCGTCCCTCACAGTCTGAGGTTCCTCAGGATAAGAGGAATACGATGGTCCATCTACACTGTGTGGTGCCGGATGGACATTTGAGGTAGTCGGGTTTTCTCCTGGACTATACTGTGTGATGTCCTCATCTTCTACTTTACAGTCTGGAGACAAAGTGAGACAATCCTCTGAGGTTTTCCTCATCTCCCATCCATCTACTAAAATAGAAATAAAAAGATTATTACTAGACATGAGCAGATTGGTTCCCCTAAACGAGGACTCCACCCACATCAGGCAGCTTTGTCTCTGAGGATCTTACAATTCCCCCTCAAGGTAACTAGTAAATGGGTCCTCTGATCTCCTACCAGTTCATTTCTTTATTTATGGACCTTAGTCAGAGAGTGAGGAAACAACGAGAACTGTCTTTTATAGGAGTGACAGTGATGAGGGGATTATAGGACGAGTGTCCCCACCCCCTCGATCACACATTGCCATCTTCCCAACACAATTAGTCCTGCACTTCTTTATTTAGTCCATGATTTAGTCATGAATAAGGATGGGCGTGTTCGCACAGCCGACATGCAGAGCCCGCCAGGAAGTCGGCACTGCGCTAATCACAGGCAGTGAGACATTTCCCAAACTCTGCAGCCACGCATTGGGAAAATCATTAGCGCAGTGCCAACTTCCTGGCTAACTCTGCACTGGGGCTTTGCAAACACGCCGGAGCTCATCCTTAGTTTCGAATAATAGCAGAATTGCCCGGGTTGCAGTAACAACGTCCCGCCTCCTGTGATAGACAGCACAATGATCCAATGGTGGGACATTGACTCTGTGACGTGATCACAGGAGGCGGGACATTGTTACTGCGACCCGGGCAATTCAAATATAGCTCTGTGACACACGGAGATAGCAACTTTAATCCGGGCACTGGCAGGCTGCATGATGGGCATTGGCGAGGCTGCATGACATGCACTGGTGTAGCTGCATCTGATGGGCACAGGCAGGCTGCATGATTGGTACTGGTGAGGCTGCCTCTGACGGGCACTGGTGAGGTTGCATTGATCTCCTGTATCATGTCTGCAGTCTCTGACCATATCCTGTATCATGTCTGCTAGAGGTGCACCAAATGGAGATTTTGCTAATACTATAGCAGTGTGTTTAAGTAAAAGATTGCAGACATGATACAAGAGATATCAGAGACTGAGGACATGATACAGGAGACGTTTAGAGACCGAGGACATGATACAAGAGATGGTCAGAGACTGCAGACATGATACAAGAAATGGTCAGAGACTGCAGACATGATACAAGAGATGGCTAGAGACTGGGGACATGATACAAGAGATGGTTAGAGACTGCAGACATGATACAAGAAATGGTCAGAGACTGCAGACATGATACAAGACATGGTTAGAGACTGGGGACATGATACAAGACATGGTTAGAGACTGGGGACATGATACAAGACATGGTTAGAGACTGGGGACATGATACAAGACATGGTTAGAGACTGAGGACATGATACAAGAGATGGTTAGAGACTGAGGACATGATACAAGAGATGGTCAGAGACTGAGGACATGATACAAGAGATGGTCAGAGACTGAGGACATGATACAAGAGATGGTCAGAGACTGAGGACATGATACAAGAGATGGCCAGAGACTGAGGACATGATACATGAGATGGTTAGAGACTGAGGACATGATACAAGAGATGGTTATATATAAATGGTGGTTGTATATAAAAACATAAATATTTTTTTAAAAACTGTCATTTTCAGTATCGGTTTTCTGCCTAGTGTATCCTTAATTTTCCATTTCGGCACCGAAATTTCCATTCGGTGGACCCCTACTTACCTCCTCCGTGTAATGGTTTTGCCCTAATTCTCCTCTTCTGGACCCCCCGGGACTTTTGGCTCCTCCTGCCTTCAGAGTTCTCCTATAGAAAGCTACAAAGTATAGTATAGCGATCCCCTATAGGAAGGTACAAAGTATAGTATAGCGATCCCCTATAGGAAGGTACAAAGTATAATATAGAGTTCTCCTATAGGAAGGTACAAAAAAACTTCTGCCCTTAGAATCACTTGCTTCCTTCTCTTCCCCAGGACTACATGTTCTATGAGGCATTGCTCCTCACACATTTAAGTTCTCAGGCATTTACTGACATGTATGGATGGTGTACTGAGCTATATTTTCTGTATGCAGGCCAATTAATCGACTGACCAACTAATCGATTATGAAAATATTTGACAACTATTTTCATAATCGATTCGTTGTTTCAGCCCTACATCTCTGAATCTCCTCCCAGTTCATTTCTTTATTCACGGACCTTAGTCAGAGTGAGGAAACAACGATAACTGTCTTTCATAGGAGTGACAGTGATGAGGAGATTATAAGACCAGTGTCCCCTCCCCCTCTATCACTTATTTCCATCTTCCCAACACAAGAAGTCCTGTACCTTCTTATTTATTCCATGATTTAGTCATGAATAACAGAGGGGCTGAGCCCCACCAGAGGTCAGAGAGTGAGGATGGGGGAGAACCAAGATAAAGACTGGACTGATCCTGAAGACCACTATCATTGGGTTATTGACTCCTCCCTCATTATCCCTTTCTGTTTAAGGTTCCAAAGTTTGAGGATGTTATCACATTATTATCAACATGTAAAGGTCCGTGCTCCAATCATATCATCAGATATAAAATGTGCAGCTGGTAGGAAATGGGTATAAAAGAAATCAGGACTATGTAATGTACAACTTATTGTATAGGATACAACGGTTAGGATTTTATAGTATCAGAATAATGTAATGTACAACATAGAGTATATAGCGCAGGGGTCAGGAGTATGTAATGTACAATATAAATTATACAGTGTAAGGGTCAGGACTCATAATATTGGTATTCAGTAATCAGTGGAAGATTAAATGTTTACATGAGACAAGTTGCAGAGGTCCCACACCGCTGCCTCCCATCTCCTGAGACTGCACTCAGTGACTTGGGTCTGAGACTATACAGACATATCCCTCCACCCGGCACAGCCAGCAGACAACAGAACAAGTAATCCTGTGAGAATTGTTCTGTAAGAGATCTTGCCATACCCGGGTATGGGGCAGAAGAGCCAAAACCCATACCCCAGGTGCATAGGTCTAGTAGCGCCTATGCTGAAAATGAACATTTTGCTGCCAGCTGAACCCCAGAATCTCCATAAATCCAGTCTAGATACATAAATTGTGTCTGTAGCACAGAGAAAGGAAGATTATCCGAGAGGAATACAGGAATACAGGATGGGGAACACAGCTCAGGAAAGTGACCAGGGGATTACAGGCTGATATCACCCAGTCCCCGCCCTGCTCTGGACCAATCAGTGAGCAGTATGGGTGGAGGAATGTATTTAGTGTTAATGACCCACCTATGCTGATCTTTGTAGGAGTGTCCTCCTCTATAAATGTCCCCGTTATTCCATCCTCCTCCATAGACTGCTGATCATCCCTCACATACCTCTCTTCTTCTTCTGTTTTAACCTCAAATTCTATATCGATTGGATCTCCACTCTAAATCAAGAAAATGAGAGAGAATATCATCTGTAAGATATAAGATTTATTATTGTGACATCACATATAAAATATACACATTGGTGTTGATTTACTAAAGGCAAATCCACTACACACTACAAGTGCACATGGAAGTGCAGTCGCTGTATATCTGAGGGGAAGATCTGAAATGAGGGGAAGCTCTGCTAATTTCTATCATCCAATCATATGCAAGCAAAAATTCATTTTTTAAAAATGTTCCTTCTATGTTCCCCTCAGATCTACAGCGACTGCACCTCCAAGTGCACAGTGGATTTGCCTTTAGTAAATAAACCCCCCTGTCTCTTCAAGTTCATGATCTAGATGATCCACCCCACCAACCTTGTAACAGTGAGGGATGGTGTGATCTTCCTGTGTGGAATCCCGAGAATACAGAGGACGGGGACATCTCTCTGGTGGGTTCCTGGTATTTGGTGGCTCCATCTTATCCTTGTGTCCTTCTGAAAACTCCTCCATCACTCCATACTCCTCATCCTCCTCTTTATACTCTTCTTTAACATCAATATTATCATCCCCAAGGTTTCCACTCTGAATATATAATAAAACATTAATTGTAACAAACATGCTGTCTATAAATCAGAGCTACCAATAATTGTCAATCATCTACCTGATGATGGTGAGGGATGGTGTGACCTTCCTGTGTGGAATCCCGGGAATACAGAGGATGGGGACATCTCTCTGGTGGGTTCCCATTACTGGATCCATCTGTAGGAAGCAGACACACTGACTGAATACATTGTTTCTATGTGTTTATCAGATGATGGGGGATCTAGGTGGAGCCTCCGTACTGCTCTCTCCTTTACAATAAAGTCTCCTCTTACCCGGTGATGTGAGGGGCGGCTGATTGTCCATCATGACGTCCTTGTAGAGATCCTTGTGTCCTTCTAAATACTCCCACTCCTCCATGGAGAAATAGACAGTGACATCCTGACACCTTATAGGAACCTGACACACACAATGATACAGTCACCATCCAGACACATCCCTTGTCTGTTACTGGATAATGTCCCAGAATTCCCGGCACCGCTCACCTCTCCTGTCAGCAGCTCCATCATCTTCTTGGTGACTTCTAGAATCTTCTGCATGTTGTGTCTCTCAGGTTTTAGGGAGTCGCATGGAGGCACTGTGATGGTCATATGATCACCGGAGTTCACAAGAGGAAATCTCTGTATTGAGGAACCAAAAGGAATATCATGTTACAATCCCAGAATCCTCCTCACCTCTCCGGTCAGGTCTGTGTTTTATTAATAGAGATAAGAGTGATGTCATGTGACCTCCCAGAATCCTCCTCACCTCTCTGGTCAGGTCTGTGTTTTATTAATAGAGATAAGAGTGACGCCATGTGACCTCCCAGAATCCTCCTCACCTCTCCAGTCAGGTCTGAGTTTTATTAATAGAGATAAGAGTGATGTCATGTGACCTCCCAGAATCCTCCTCACCTCTCCGGTCAGCAGGTAGATGATCTCCATGGTGAGGTTTATTATCTTCTCAGTCACGTGACTCCAGTCCTCCTCCATCCTCATTGGTGCCGTCATTTGATATATACAGGTCTTCTTTTAGACGGATAACTCTGGAAATAAAAATAAGAATTATTTGGATGGTATTGGTCTCACAATAATAGGATGTGGATTGGGTGGGGGGGGTAGACCGATATAGTTTTCTCAGGGCCGATACGATACCAATTTTTCGATAGTTAGTATCAGGTGCCAATATTCTGCACTATACACTGTCCTCTTATTGATTTTTATTTTTTTTATCACTTTTATTGCTGTCACAAGGGATGTACACATCCCATGTGACATTAATAGGCGGTGACAGGTCCTCTTTATGGAGAGATCTGGGGTCTATAATGAATGTAAACATCCCATCTGACAGTAATAGGAGGTGACAGGTCCTCTTTATGGAGAGATCTGGGGGCTATAATGAATGTAAACATCCCATGTGACATTAACAGGTGGTGACAGGTCCTCTTTATGGAGAGATCTGGGGTCTATAATGAATGTAAACATCCCATGTGACAGTAATAGATGGTGACAGGTCCTCTTTATGGAGAGATCTGGGGTCTATAATGAATGTAAACATCCCATGTGACAGTAATAGATGGTGACAGGTCCTCTTTATGGAGAGATCTGGGGTCTATAATGAATGTAAACATCCCATGTGACAGTAATAGATGGTGACAGGTCCTCTTTATGGAGAGATCTGGGGTCTAAAATGAATGTAAACATCCCATGTGACAGTAATAGAGGTGACAGGTCCTCTTTATGGAGAGATCTGGGGTCTATAATGAATGTAAACATCCCATGTGACAGTAATAGGAGGTGACAGGTCCTCTTTATAGAGAGATCTGGGGTCTCTAATGAATGTAAACATCCCATGTGACAGTAATAGACAGTGACGGGTCCTCTTTATAGAGAGATCTGGGGTCTATAATGAATGTAAACATCCATGTGACAGTAATAGGCATACAATCAATGGGTTAATTTGGCGCACTCTGGGTGAGGCTATACATAGAAGAATATGGGAATGGGATCAGTACATGGGGCAAGTATCTAAGTCCATGACATATAGTCCATGTAGGACTGTTAGGAATGCTGATCCCAAGAAGGCTGCCAGCTTACAGATAGAAGAAACTCTGGAACATAAAAACAGGAACAATGCAGCGCCTTCTAAGTGTAGCAATTAAGACATTTAATGAATTAAAATGAATCACTTCATCTGTGATATCCTCGATCCCCACAGAAGTACATAAAAGCACCACGGCGATTGGATTAGATTTACCACCCTTGTCCACAATCACTTCTAATGTGATAACCACAGACGAACCAACACCCTCTACCTCCTCTTTTTTAGTAGCCCCCCCCCCCCCCTGTCCTCACCGTAGAGGCAGGAGAGGGGGAAGACGCAGACACAGAAAGGAGGGGGAAACTACGCAGACTATAAAGATTTTTAATCAATCTGATGATGTTTTGTCCAATCTGAGCAGTCACTTCTCGCTCGTGGCCTCACTTTTGCTCCAACAGCACCTCCCAATCCTTTTACCCTTTTTCTAGATCTCAATAGATTCATTAGGAGTATTACTGTAAAACGCTACTTTAATATCAAAGCCCATAAGAATCTCAATGTTGAACAGGACCCTGTCACCAGCCCTTTGGGCACCAGTTATCCGACAGACGATCCCCGGATCTTAGAGTCTGGGAAAGAAGGGCTCTGTATCATCTGGAGCTCCTCTATACTGAGGATTCGGACGATTACGTCAAATTACTCACTCAGCACTCAGTCCACATCCCCACCCGTTCAGCAGACTAAATTCCGACCTAAATCCATATTTTATCCCACCTTTGCCAAAGGTCCCTATATCCGAAGTTTTTATCAGGTTGTCTATGTGGAAATTCTACGAATGTGTCAGCAAACCTCCACACACACCCAGTCATCATCAAATCTCCCCACGGCCAAAACCATAGCTCTCCAACAACTTGCAGACAACAGACAGGTCATCATCAGATCAGCTGATAAAGGGGGAGGTATAGTGGTTCAAAATCTTTTGCACTATCAGATAGAATCCTCCAGGCTCCTTTCAGATAGTTCCACATACCGTAAACTTATCAGTGACCCACTGCCCGTGTTCTCAAAGGAAGCACATGATCTCACCAATAGGGCTGCAGTTGAGGGTATCATTACCAAAACAGAAGTTGCATTCCTTAAACATGAATTTTACAAAAGGCCGTACTTCTATCATCTCCCTAAGATTCATAAGGACCGAGCTAACCCGCCTGGGAGACCGATTGTTGCGGCTATGGAAAGCGTTACGAGTTACTTCTCGATATATATTGACCATTTTTTGAAGCCTATAGTCAATAACCTTCCTTGACACATTAAGGATAGTATCCAACTACTAAATATGCTACAACAATATCGCTGGGAGCCGTCTTATCGTTGACTCTCGCTAGATGTAGTTTCCCTCTACACCTCCATTCCACATAATGTAGGCCTACAGGCTACACAGTGCTACCTCAAAGAGGACCCACAACTTAATCCCCGTCAGGTAGATTTCCTTCTGGAAATGTTGAAATACATCTTGACACACAACTGTTTTGAAACCAATGGTGACGTCTATATTCAGACCCAGGGCACAGCCATGGGGGCAAATTTTGCCCCAGCTATGCAAACCTCACCATTGGCTATTGGGAATAATCACATATTTGGCAGAACAACCCCTACGCCTCCCATTTAGTATTCTATGAACGCTATATCGATGACGTTGTCATTATCTGGGATGGGCCAGATACTCTAATCCCGGGATTTCTACAACATTGCAACACCAACACTATGGGCTTGTCATTCACCGCAGTATCTGATGACAATAAGCTTGTGTTTTTGGATCTAGAATTGTTCCATCATGACAACAGTATTTGTGCTCAGAATTTCACAAAACCCGCCTCCGGCAACTCCTATTTGTACTATCGTCACCATCCACGTTGGGTGAACAACATCCCGAAGAGCCAGTTCTGCAGTCTTAAGCATAACTGTACTCGTACACAGGACTACAATACCCATGGTCAGATACTCAAGACCAGATTTAAAGAAAAGGACTACCCTGATGATATTGTTGGGGCTATTGGGAATATCTACATATTTGGCAGAACAACCCCTACGCCTCCCATTTTGTATTCTATGGACCCTATATCAATGACGTTGTCATTATCTGGGATGGGCCAGATACTCTAATCCCGGGATTTCTACAACATTGCAACACCAACACTATGGGCTTGTCATTCACCGCAGTATCTGATGACAATAAGCTTGTGTTTTTGGATCTAGAATTGTTCCATCATGACAACAGTATTTGTGCTCAGAATTTCACAAAACCCGCCTCCGGCAACTCCTATTTGCACTATTGTCACCATCCACGTTGGGTGAACAACATCCCGAAGAGCCAGTTCTGCCGTCTTAAGCATAACTGTACTGATACACAGGACTACACTACCCATGGTCAGATACTCAAGACCAAATTTAAAGAAAAAGGCTACCCTGATGATATTGTTGAAGAATCTTTTCAACACTATCTTCATACAGACGTAAAAAGTGACAGAAAGGCTAAAACAGAGGACAGTACGCAACCAGTGCGGGTCGTCACACAGTTCCATACTCCATTTAGGAAGATGGAAAGGATCCTCTCTAAACATTGGTCCATATTGAGCGAGGATCCCCATCTAAAATCCACACTAACCGATCGACCTCTAGTAACTTATAGAGGAGCAAAAAACATCAAAACCCAAATAGCTCTGAGTAAAATAAAACCATAACAACCGATCGCTAGTGCTTCCCTGACATTCTTTAACATCAAGGGAATGTATCAGTGCAAAACCCCTATGTCTCCCGTGTAAACACGTGACACATAGACAAAAAGATTTCTCATTTAAAGGAAAGCAGTACACCATACCGGATTTCTTTACATGCTTATCTGATTACGTTGTATACTGCTTGATGTGCACATTAAGGCCTACTCTATGTAGGCTGCACCATCCGGACTCTCCGCAAAAGGTTTGGTGAACACCGTAACTTTGTTGAGAAGGGTTTGGATAAATATAGAGTCCCGAGACACTTTAAAGAGTTTCACAAGAAGTCATCTTTAGAGCTTCGCCTTTGGGTCATAGAGGCCAAATCCAACCATTTCCCCAAAGCAGAACCCTATAAACGGCTATGTGAGAGGGAAAATTACTGGATTTATACTTTGGATAGTCTAACCCCCGGGGGCCTTACTGAGGGCATTGAAATTAATATTCTACTATGACCAGATCTGTCCTCGTTCGTCCATGTTGTATGTGAGTGTGCATGTGTGTACGTATGTCATGTGTGTGTATGTATATGTACACACATATGCACAGAGATATATTTATATATGAGTATGCTAGGGGAATAAGAAAGATGATACAAAGATGATAAATATAATAATATATATATATATATATTGATAATATAAAAATATTATAAAATATAAAATAAAATATAATATATAGTATTAATAATCAATAACTACCAATTTCCATATAGTATAATTGATCTCTCATGGGTGTCCCGTTTTAATAATTTGATGATTTTTTAATAATTTGATGATTTTTGAGCATATAATATATATCCAATATATATTTAATATAGTAATCTGAATATAAAAATTCTAATACATATACATTTTTTTTGCTTTTTTATAGATATATAATTATAGATCTAAAGACTCATTGGTCGCCTTTTGTAAGTATTTAGTCTTTTAGTTTAAGCTCATTACATTATGCATTTTTTTTAAAGTATATTTTTAAATAATAATTTTCTAAACCTATTAATTTTACCTTTAAGTTTATTGGTAATTTTAGTCATAATCTCGTGAAATTGTTTAAGAGTGTCAAAATAGTATATTCAGCTGGTGGAATTGTAATTTTCCTCAATGTTTACATGTTCCCATGGTTACCCATTGAGCCAGTCACTTAGTACTCAGTCTTTGTGTATATATAAAAAACCCTCTTCAAAGATGGCCCCCAGCAGAGCCTGAGGAAGGAGGATGCATGCTCCGAACGCACTCACCTCCCCACTGACCCTGTACCCGGAAGTGACGTCACCCTGCCGTGTTCCTGTGCATCACCGATCCCTGTCCCAGCTTTCCGGGAGCGCTGGGCTCCACCAGTGTAACCGGATAAAGGACAGACACAGGGACATTCCAGCCAGCAACACCAGGCAGTTCCCGGGACGGCGCGGATGACACCGGATATCTATGGGGTTTTATATCGCTGGTTTGTGAGTGTTCCCATTATGATTTTAATTCATGAAATGTCTTAACTGCTACACATAGAAGGCGCTGCTTTGTTCCCGTTTTTGACAGTAATAGGCAGTGACAGGTCCTCTTTATGGGGAGATCGGGGGTCTATAAAACCCCAAATCCCTCCTCTGCACTTGAAAGTATTTAAAAGGCCAAGATCGGCATTTTGAATACTTTCTATTTTTTAAAACTGGCGCCTTTAGGATGCCAGTAATCGGGAAGTGATATCATGACATCGCTTTCGGGTTACTAGATCCGAGACCCAAACAGTGCCTATTCCGGCTTTGTTCGGGCCTCCGGCCAGCCGGTGGGACGGGAGACCCGGGCGGAAAGGTGGGAAGAGGGGGATCTCCTCTCGCTGCTTGTAATAACAGCCGAGCAGCTACTTAGTCGCATCTGTTGTTATTACAAGAAAGCTGACCGTCCGCACTAAAGAACGGTACTGGGTTACCTGTAGCTACATGCATCACTCCGGTACAATCCCTTGAAGAAATATCGCTAATATCAGTAAGTATGTTAGCGATACCGATTCTTCAAAAAAAAACAATATCAGCCGCACTGATAATCGGTCGACCCCTAATGTGGATGTGAGGGGGGAATAGGAGGGTTGTTGTACATTTAAGAAATAAGCTATTGTCCCCCATGGGAACACATTTAGTCTGGACTGTGTAGTATTTGTTACATCTTGGAGGACCGGGGACCCTCTTGGTCTGCCGGATCAGATATTCCTCTTTACTCTGCTGAGTTTGTTTTCTTTCTGAACTGGTTTGCAGCCAAAACAGAACTCCTCTAAGAACAAGATCTCACCACCGAGTGAAGGAATGTCCTTCTTCATCTTACCTGATATTCCAGAAAAAAAAAAATCACATGACCATTGAGACAGTAAGATGGTTAAGGTTGTAAGTTCTGGAAGGTCTGAAAAATAAGTGGGGTGGGAGGGCCATCACAGACCCACAGACCCCCTTATGTCCCTCAGAGACCCCTGAGCTCTCCAGCCCCCTATTCCCTCAAATCCATACAGCCGGACTACCCCCTCAACGGTCCCACTCTGCAGATGGACTACCCCCTCAAGGGTCCCACTCTGCAGCCGGACTACCCTCTCAAGGGTCCCACTCTGCAGCCGGACTACCCTCTCAAGGGTCCCAGAGTCCTTCAGCTACATTACCCCTTCAGAGGCCCCTAAAGTCTTTCAGCTTTACTAAACCCTCACAGCCCCTCAGCTCCTCTACTTCCCTCAGAACCCTCAGTATTTTCCTCCCTCTGACACCAATGATGGATCATATTCTTCATGGCAGGCTGGAGAATGTTTTCTTCCTCCTGACCAGCAATGTAAGGGGCTCTATGCTCCATACTCCTGACCCCGGCACTCCATCATTGTGTTGGCTGCATAGTGTAATGATTGCCCATTGGCTGCCTGTGTAGTGTAATAATTGCCCTTTGTAGGCCATGTATGGTCAGGCTGGTCATTGTCTTGTCTATTTATTGTCAGTGCTGTTTGTTTAGAGGACCATATTACTAGAATTGATCTCCAAAAGTATGTTCCGGCCCTGTACGTGAGTAAATGTTCTGCCCCTGAAGGGGTTAATCTAGGTGTCCACACTATATATGTGTGTATCATCATCTGCTGGAGATAAAAGACATCACAGTGACTATGGAGGAAGAGGACGGACATGACGGGGGGGTTACTGGGTGTAAATAGAAAATAAGATCTTATTACCTCCTCGGCTTCCACTTCCAGCAATGTCTTCTCTCTACTTCCTCCCGACTCACCTCTCACCCGAAACTTCCTACATCCCTTCCTGTCTGTCTTCCATAGAGACTTCCTATCTGGGTAGAAGTGAGATCACCACCTTGTGGATCTCAGAGGAACTGCAGCCTGAGAAACATCTTGTAGTGTGAACACGGCCTTGTGCTATGTGTGTGTGTACCTTACACCGATCAGCCATAACATTCTGACCACTGACAGGTGAAATGAATAACATTGATTATCTCATTATAATGGCATCTGGAAGCGGGTGGAATATATTACACACCTCCCAACTTTCTGAGATGAGAACACGGGACACCTATTAGAAAATGTATGTAGGACACACACCTTCACCACACCCCCTTAACCGATTCCCGACCGGCGCACACACATTTTCGTCGGCAGAATTGCATGGACAGGCATAAGGGCGTACAGGTACGTCCCTTTGAAAATGCTGCTATGCCATCGCGTGTCGAGACCCCCGTGAGTCTGGTCGCGGGTCCCGCGGACTCGATCGCAGCGGGGATACCCGCGGTCGTCTCACAGGGAGGACAAACGGGGAGATGCAGAAGTAAACAGCATCTCCCCGTTCTGCCTAGCAACAAGTGACACTGATCTCTGCTCCCTGTGATTGGAGCAAAGATCAGTGATCAGTAACACACAGCCACACCCCCTACAGTTAGTAACACACTTAACTAGGACACACTTAACCCCATACACTGCCACCCCCTGGTTAACCCCTTCACTGCCAGTGTCATTTACACAGGAATCAGTGCATTTGTATAGCACATTTGTAATGGTCCCAAAAATGTGTCAAAAATGTCCGATGTGTCCGCCATAAAGTCGCAGTAAAAAAAAAAAACTGATCGCCACCATTACTAGTAAAAAAAAAATTACTAGTACAAATGCTATAAAACTATCCCCTTTTTGTAAACGCTATAACTTTTGCGCAAACCAATCAATAATCGCTTATTGCAATTTTTTTACCAAAAGTATGTAGAAGAATACGTATCGGCCTAAACTGAGGAAAAAAATGTTTTTATAGATTTTTGGGGGATATTTATTATAGCAAAAAGTAAAAAAAAAAAGTGTTTTTTTTCAAAATTGGCGCTTTTTTTGTTTATAGCGCAAAAAATAAAAACCACAGAGGTGATAAAATCCCACCAAAAGAAAGCTCTATTTGTGGGAAATGTCAATTTTGTTTGGGAGCCACGTCGCACGACCGCGCAATTTTCAGTTAAAGCGACGCAGTGCCGAATCGCAAAAAGTGCTCTTGTCTTAAGCCAGCAAAATGGTCCGGTCTGAAAGTGGTTAAAGGCAAGTTATAAAAAAATAAAAAATATTAGTTAAACCCACAAGTGCTTTTTTTTTACCACTATAATTTCTTTATATTGGCTTTTGAAATTTACAAAAACAGCAATTTAGAAATTGAATGAAAGGTTTAGCACTGGGAGATAAATAGTGCATTTTATATACAACTATATAGATAAGACCAGAATGAGGGACAAGTGAGGAGGAGGAACTTTGTTCTAAATCAGGGACTGTTGGGAGCTATGATATTAGGCAGCAGGTGAACATGTTGTCCCTGAAGTTGATGTGTTGAAAGCAAATAAAATGGGCATTACAGTTTGTTGTGTATGGGGCTGTGTGGGATGTGGATGGTCTAGTGTGTGTGTGTCACTTACCTGGGGAAGAGATGGCACCGGGATGCAGTATGGGAAAAAGACAAGCGGGAGGAGGCAGTGTGTTGCTTTGTCTGGGGGAGTCCATGCCTTGATGGCAGCAAAAGGGGATCCTACCCAATATTAGAGGGATGATCATAATGTTCTGGTGGGGGGTATAATGTTCTGGTGGGTGGTCCTAATGTTCTGCTGGGTGGTTATAATGTTCTGTGGGTGGGTATAATGTTCTGGTTGGTGGGTATAATGTTCTGGTGGGTGGTATAATGTTCTGGTGGGTGGGTATAATGTTCTGGTGGGTGGTATAATGTTCCTAATGTTCTGGTGGGTGGTATAATGTTCTGGTGGGTGGGTATAATGTTCTGGTTGGTGGTTATAATGTTCTAGTGGGTGGTCCTAATGTTCTGGTGGGTGGGTGGTATAATGTTCTGGTGGGTGGGTATAATGTTCTGGTGGGTGGTCATAATGTTCTGGTGGGTGGGTATAATGTTCTGATGGGTGGTCCTAATGTTCTGGTGGGTGGGAGGGTGGTCATAATGTTTTCTGGTGGGTGGTTATAATGTTCTGGTGGGTGGGTATCATGTTCTGGTGGGTGGGTATCGTGTTCTGGTGGGTGGGTATAATGTTCTGGTGGGTAGTACATGAATACACAACTTAGTAAGAAAAATTAAATGAAATAAAGGAAAAAATAATTCCACCATTATTTTATTCTCAGCAGGAGAAATAGATGCTAATAGGCTGCAGGAGATCTGCTGAAAAAAGGGGGGTGGGTGGCAATAAGCTGCAGAAGATCTGCTTCTCTTCAACCCCCTCCTTTTTTCTTTTCAGATCTCCTGCTGCCTATTAGCACCCATTTACTTTTATTTTTTATTTCTGTATCTGCTACATCCTCTATATTTTTCTCCTTTCAATGTCTCAGCAGATCTCCTGCAGTCTATTAGCACCCATTTCCCTTTCTATGTCTCAGAAGATCTCCTGCAGTCTATTAGAACCCATTTCCCCTTCTATGTCTCAGCAGATCTCCTGCAGCCTCTTAGCACCCAATTTCCCATTAGAGAATAAAATGGTGGTAGCTACAATTTTTTATGCCACACAATATTAGTGAAATGGTTTAGGAAACACAAAATGTCAGTAAAAAACTCAGTAAAGGTAATTTTGGGGCCTCGGACACAATCTGAAGTTGTGTACAAGTCAATGAAACCCCCGACACTCCCAGCTGAGAACAATGAAGGAGATTACTATTCCAGTCCTCCAAGCAGTGTTCTGTCTGGGAAGGTCGGGGAGTCAATATTTCCCCAGCTGAGAACAATGGAGGAGTTTACCATTCAAATCCTCAATGACTAGTTCTCCCACTCGCCTTTTCCCCAGCTGGCAGAGACAAGACTTCTTATAGAGTGTCAGCTTCTCGCATCGTCCAGGATCGGGAGATGGGTGATAAATACAATGACCCCTCCCCTTATATCCATAAATCCCGCCCTCTTATCATCAAAGTAAAAGATGTGACAACCTCTGTGACATCAAAGTCCATCCAACGTCTCCTTTATACTTCAATAAATGATATCACCACCAATAAATGTCTCCAACACCTCCAGTGGGAGTGGAGATGACCCCATCTATAAGGATATACAGTTCAGTTCACACTACCAGATGTTTCTCTGGGCTGCAGTTCCTCTGAGCTCCACAAAGTGGTGATCTCACATCTACCCAGACAGGAAGTCTCTATGGAAGACAGGAAGTGATGTCAGGTACAGACAGGAAGTTTCCGGGTGAGAGGTGAGTCAGGAGGAAGTAGAGAGAAGACATTGCTGGAAGTGGCAGCAGAGGAGGTAATAAGATCTTATTTTCTATTTACACCCAGTAACTCCCCGTCATGTCCGTCCTCTTCCTCCATAGTCACTGTGATATCTTTTATCTCCAGCAGATGATGATACACGCATATATAGTGTGGAAATGTAGATTAACCCCTTCAGAGGGAAGAACATTCCCTACGGGACATTGTCTTCATTTTGGAGATGTGTCACCTTTCCCTCCAATCACCCTCTCCCCTGATAAGTCTATACTAAAGGATTATATGACTTTTATTAGTGCCGGGGAATGGAGAATCCTATGACTTCACACTGACCTCATAGCTCCACCCCCAATGTC
The DNA here is from genome assembly GCA_028564925.1 of Lithobates sylvaticus. NCBI lineage: Eukaryota > Metazoa > Chordata > Amphibia > Anura > Ranidae > Lithobates > Lithobates sylvaticus. The sequence goes on along the minus strand of CM053028.1, from coordinate 562,902,354 downwards.
CCTCCATCTGGCACTTTTCTTTTTATTCAGTGGTTTAAGAATGTGGGCGGACCCTTTGCATCCTCACAAGAAAAACAGGACTGTTGTAATGACACCAGAATTATTTTGTGTGGGTAAATTATACCTCAGCCTGAAGTGCGGCTTTAATAAAAATAGAGAATTTTAAAAGGTTAGGTGAGGAGGATTCTGCGAATAAAGTTTGATTGTAGTATTGGTTTTTAGATCTAGAGTTTTCCTCCTGTGAAGTCTGGAGATCATATGACCATCACATTGCCTCCACCTCCCTCCCTGATAGATTAGAGAAATAAAAAGAAGATTCTAGAAGTCACCAGAGAGATGATGGAGGAGAGGTGAGTGGTGCTGGGAATTCTGGGACATTATTCAGTAACAGACAAGGGATGTGTCTGGATGGTTACTGTATGTCTTCTTATTTTCTATCTGTGTTTATCCCACAATTATTGCTGCTATATTAGAGTTTCAGCAATTTTATATCTTAATTGTTATTGTTTTGCTATATACATTTTTTGATTAGCGCAGTTTTTTTACCTTTTATCATTGTGTGTGTCAGGTTCCTATAAGGTGTCAGGATGTCTCTGTCTATTTCTCCATGGAGGAGTGGGAGTATTTAGAAGGACACAAGGATCTCTACAAGGACGTCATGATGGACAATCAGCCGCCCCTCACATCACCGGGTAAGAGGAGACTTTATTGTAAAGGAGAGAGCAGTACGGAGGCTCCACCTAGATCCCCCATCATCTGATAAACACATAGAAACAATGTATTCAGTCAGTGTGTGTGTTTCCTACAGATGGATCCAGTAATGGGAACCCATCAGAGAGATGTCCCCGTCCTCTGTATTCCCGGGATTCCACACAGGAAGGTCACACCATCCCTCACCATCATCAGGTAGATGATGATTGACAATTATTGGTAGTATCATAAGGATCTGTACATTATCTGCATTGTTACCATTGATGTCATTTTATTATATATTCAGAGTGGAAACCTGAGAGATTCTAAATTTGAGGTTAAAGAAGAGATAAAAGAGGAGGATGATGAGGATGGGGTGATGGAGGAGTCAGAGTCTTTAAAAGAACACAAAGATCTGTACCAGGACACCATGGTGGAGTCATCCAGCTACAGAAACCCACCAGAGAGATGTCCCCGTCCTCTGTATTCCCGGGATTCCATGCAGGAAGGTCACACCTTCCTTTACCATCATCAGGTAGATGCATGACAATTATTGGTAGATATGATTAATACACAGGAACACCAGGAGGAGGAGTTGTTTTCCCTGAGGTATTCTGAGAGATATATACCAGGCTTGTGTGACTCTGTAGTGGGGTCAACTTTTGGAGGTGAGCAGACATTCCAGCTACAGGTGGTGGTCACTGAAGTCACTGGATATTAATGAACTGTCACTGAAAGTTGCACAACTGTGGAATTTTGATAATATGAGGACTTTATTAATTATTATTGTTTTTTGGTTGCGCTACACTATATTTTGTTTGCTAGTATTTCAATGAGAGTCACATGTGGATTTACTCTAAGCCCCCGTACACACGGTCGGAAATTCCGACGGAAAATGTCCGATCGGACCATGTTGTCCGATCGGACTTTTTCTGTTGGAAAAAACTTGAGATCCTGCTATCAAATTTTCCTAAAACAAAATCCGATCAGACTTTTTCCGATCGCGTGTAGAGAATTCCGACGGACAAAGTCCCACGCATGCTCAGATCAAATTACGAGACCAAAGCTATTGGCTAATAGCCTCTACGTAGTTCCGTCGTACGCAACGAACGTCACCACGTTCGGAATGATCGGATTTTCCGACAACTTTGTCCGACCGTGTGTATGCAACACCAGTTTCGGACCAAATCCGTCTGAAAAAATCAGATGGATTTTGTGGTCGGAATTTCCGACCGTGTGTACGGGGGCTAAGAGGTGTGGGCAGCAATCACGTCAAGCTTATTAGTAGGCTGATATATTGAATATTTCATTTTATTATATTTACTCACATTATTTTTGTATTGTATATTGCGCTAAATATATATTTTCTCACATTATGATTTATACACAGCATGTTTATTATTATATATATACAGAGTGGAAACCTCTGGGATAATACAATTGTTGTTAAAGAAGAGTATAAAGAGGAGGATGAGGAGTATGGAGTGATGGAGGAGTTTTCAGAAGGACACAAGGATATGATGGAGCCACCAAAAACCAGGAACCCACCAGAGAGATGTCCCCATCCTCTGTATTCCCGGGATTCCACACAGGAAGATCCCACCATCCCTCACTGTTACAAGGTTGGTGGGATGGAGCATCTGAACATGGATTTTTGTGTGATGTCACAATAACAAAGCTTATATCTTACAGATGATATTCTCTCTCATTTTCTTGATTTAGAGTGGAGATCCAATCGATATAGAATTTGAGGTTAAAGAAGAAGAAGAAGAGAGGTATGTGAGGGATAATCAGCAGTCTATGGAGGAGGATGGAATAACGGGAACATTTATAGAGGAGGACACTCCTACAGAGATCAACACAGGTGGGTCATTAACACTAAATACATTCCTCCACCCATACTGCTCACTGATTGGTCCAGAGTAGGGCGGGGACTGGGTGATATCAGCCTGTAATCCCCCTGGTCACTTTCCTGATCTGTGTTTACCGTCCTGTATTCATGTATTTCTCTTGGATAATTGTCCTTCTCTCTGCTGTAGACACAATTTATGTATCTAGACTGGATTTATGGAGATTCTGTGGTCCAGCTGGCAGCAAAAGGTTAATTTTCACCATAGATGTTACTAGACCTAGGCACCTGGGGTGTGTGATTTGGGTCTTCTGCCCCATACCCGGGTATAGTAAGATGTCTGACAGAACAATCCTCCCAGGATTACTTGCTCTGTTGTCTGCTGGCTCTGCCGGGTGGAGGGATATGTCTGTATAGTCTCAGACTAAATTCACTGAGTGCAGTCTCAGGAGATGGGAGGCTGCGGTGTGGGACCTCTGCAACTTGTCTCATGTAAACATTTAATATTCCACTGATTACTAAATACCAATATTATGAGTCCTGACCCTTACACTATATAATTTATATTGTACATTACATACTCCTGACCCCTGCACTATATACTCTATGTTGTACATTACATCATTCTGATACTATATAGTCCTATCTGTTGTATCTTCTACAATATGTTGTACATGACATAGTCCTGACTTCTGCTCTCTCACCTCTACCCACTGCTATATATACACATAATATGTATTCTCTTTTGTTACACCCATTTTCTACCAGCTGGACATTTTATAACTGATGATTTGATTGGAGCACAAATTTTTACATGTTGATAATAATGTGATAACATCCTCAAACTTTGGAACCTCAAACAGAAAGTGATAATGAGGGAGGAGTCAATAACCCAATGATGGTGGTCTTCAGGATCAGTCCAGTCTTCATCTTGGTTGTTCTCCCCCCATCCTCACTCTCTGATCTCTGGTGGGGCTCAGCCCCGCTGTTATTTATGACTAAATCATGGACTAAATAAGGAAGTGCAGGACTTCTTGTGTTGGGAAGACGGCAGTGAGTGATAGACGGGGTGGGGACCCCCATCCTATAATCCCATCATCACTGTCACTCCTATAAAAAACAGTTCTCGTTGTTTCCTCACTCTGACTAAAGTCCATGAATAAAGAAATGAACTGGTAGGAGATTCAGAGATGTAAGGCTGAAACAACGAATCGATTTTGAAAATAGTTGTCAACTATTTTCATAATCGATTAGTTGGTCAGTCGATTAATTGGCCTGCATACAGAATGTATTATTTATTTACACATCAGAAAATACAGCTCAGTGCACCATCCATACATGTCAGTAAATGCCTGAGAACTTGAATGTGTGAGGAGCAATGCCTCATGGGCAAGAGAAGGAGACAAGTGATTCTAAAGGCAGACCTTTACTTTCCTATAGGGGAACTCTATACTATACTTTGTACTTTCCTATATGGGAACTCTATACTATGCATTGTACCTTCCTATAGGAGAACTCTATACTATACTTTGTACCTTCATATAGGGGGACTCTCTATACTATACTTTGTGGCTTCCTATAGGGGAGCTCTATACTATACTTTGTGGCTTACTATAGGGGAACTCTATACTATACTTTGTACCTTCCTATAGGGGAACTCTGAAGGCAGGGTGAGCCAGAAGTGGGGGGGGGGGGGGGGTCAGAAGAGGAGAATCAGGGCTGCTCTGTGCAAAACCATTATACAGGTAAGTATGACAAGTTTGTTTAAAAAAGAAATCCAACATTTACAATGAAAGATCTCTGTGCAGGGAAGATCAGCACCTGACCCCAGAGAGGGTGGAGGCTGATAGACTGGAGGTGATAGAAGGCATTACTATTACATAAAGTAAAAGTTTACCAGTATTGTGCATTTATATATACAATTATTATATCCATGAAAAAAGTCTCAGCTTTCAGTATTACTTTAATATAAAAGTCCCCCCATATATCTTCAGGTCTGACTCCCAGGTAAAATCCCCATATATCCTACTTCTGGGTATATTTATTATTATATATATGATATAAGATATATTACTTTCACTATTTCACAGTATAAACGAATCCCTTATAGTAGTGATTATCTGTTGTTTTTGTAATATAAAGGAATATTTTTTTTAACCCTATCATAACAGATGATTAAAAAAAAAGCATGCCGCTGCTACTAAATTTCCTATGCTGGCCATACACAGATCGATTTTTGGAAGAGAATATTCACACAAATATTTGTATGAAAATTATTTGTACATTCGATAAATGGACGAGTGTTCGAAAATTCCACTTGCTTTTAACATTCAAGTTTTCTGTTCTGCTCCTTCGTATTTTCCCATCACTGTGGTGGAAAATGAACACTGATTTGACCCCACTAATGGTTAGAAAATTGGATAATTGAAATAATCATTAGTTGCTGCCCTACAGAGGACCCATTTATTAGTTACCTTGAGGGGGAATTGTAAGATCCTCAGAGACAAAGCTGCCTGATGTGGGCGGAGCCCTGGTTTAGGGGAATGAATCTGCTCATGTCTAGTAATAATCTTTTTATTTCTACATTAGTAGATGGACGGGAGATGAGGAAAACTTCAGAGGATTGTCTCACTTTGTCTCCAGACTGTAAAGTAGAAGATGAGGACATCACACAGTATAGTCCAGGAGAAAACCCGACTACCTCAAATGTCCATCCAGCACCACAGAGTGTAGATGGACCATCGTATTCCTCTTATCCTGAGAAACCTCAGACTGTGAGGGACGGTGCCGTCCTTCCAACAGATAAGAGCTTTTCCTGTCCTGAGTGCGGGAAATGTTTTTCACAGAAGTTTAATCTTTTCACACATCAGAGATCTCACACAGGGGAGAAGCCGTATTCCTGTCCTGAGTGCGGGAAATGTTTCTCACAGAAGTCCCATCTTTATACACATCAAAGATCACACACGGGGCAGAAGCCGTATTCCTGTCCTGAGTGCGGGAAATGTTTTTCAGAGAAGTCCAATCTTTACACACATCAGAGATCTCACACAGGGGAGAAGCCGTATTCCTGTCCTGAGTGTGGGAAATGTTTTTCAGTGAAGTCCAGTCTTTATACACATCAGAGATCTCACACGGGGGAGAAGCCGCATTCCTGTCCTGAGTGTGGGAAATGTTTCACACGGAAGTCCCATCTTTACACACATCAGAGATCTCACACAGGGGAGAAGCCGTATTCCTGTCCTGAGTGCAGGAAATGTTTTTCAGATAAGCCCAGTCTTTACAAACATCAGAGATCTCACACAGGGGAGAAGCCGTATTCCTGTTCTGAGTGCGGAAAATGTTTTTCAGTGAAGTCCAATCTTTCCACACATCAGAGATCTCACACAGGGGAGAAGCCATTTTCCTGTCCTGAGTGCGAGAAATGTTTTTCAGATAAGTCCAGTCTTTACAGACATCAGAGATCTCACACGAGGAAGAAGCCGTATTCCTGTCCTGAGTGAGGGAATTGTTCCTCACTGAAGTCCTGTCTTCCTGAACATCACGGATCCCACACAACCCTCGAGGTGTATTAGTGCCTTGAGTGTGGGAAATGTCTTCTATATGAATGTTGCTGGACATCACAGCTCTCATGTGGGGAAGAAGCACACCCTGATATACACCTCCAGATATACTCCATGGCTGATCTTCATCATATAACAAAAGATTCAGAGATCACCAAAGACATGGATGAAGTGTTGTACCGTGTTGGCCATTGATAGCAGTAGAAAAATAAAAATTGAGTCATTACCTCTCCTTGGCTGAGTACATTTTGTGGTGGAAGATTTCACAAACATTTAGAGGTCTATTTAAAAAAAAAATAGTTGAACGGTTATGACAGCCATTCGTCCATTCATGATGAATATTGGCCATATTTTATTTCATACACTGCTTTTATTGACTCCATCTAATGATCATAATGCAGTATTGCACTAATTGAGGTATTTCAGGAAAAGTACCTGATTATGGCCACTAGATGGAGCTGATGATCATAGGAAATCACTGTGTTAAATCACAGCCAGAAATTGTAACAGCTGGATGAATGATTGTCACATTAGTCCAATACATTTTTTGAAAAATAGACCTCTTAGTCTCCTTCTTCAGACATGTCTTCATACTAATACCTGAGATCATACTCACACTTATCAGTACAGTACACACTGAAAGATATAACTTAAATAAGCCAACACTATTAGACCAACCATTGAATTAAAATAAAAAATATTATGTTTGGACTTTAGATGGGGCTAAGTATAATAGCAATTATTTCCAGCTAGTGGCAAATGTAGTATTTTCTATTTTAAATCAATGGAAATTATTCAAACAGGAAATAGCCAATTAAACTCCATTTCCCCCTCATTCACACAGAAGGAATGTACATTTTCAGTGAATTATTATGTAAATTATTTATGAATAGACCCCTAAATGTCAGGAGAGGTTTATATAAAGATGGGACGTATGTAGCAGATAAATGAATAGACCTCCTAGCAATGTTATTACCAGGCTACAGCTAGGGGGATCTCTAATGTTTGGAGTGTGACCACAGCAGAGTGATCCCATCTAGCTAACATTAACCCTTTCACTGCCAGAGTTGGTTTTCCATTATTTTTGCACACATGGTAAAATGCAGATTTTGGGCCTGAAAATGAGATAAAACCCCCAAACATATATTTTCTGAAAGCAGAGGTCCTGAAAAATAAAATGGTGATAATTGTTAAGGTGTTCCTCGTACACAAATGTCACCTTCATTCATATCCAGGTTTATTTTCTACTTTCCCCCATTTTTTATGGTGTGATCTTTTCTACAATACTTTGTTATAATAATGTAACACGTTGTGTATTGTATTGTACACAAATTAATAATGACTCCGCCTCCACATTCCAGACAAGTCATTTTCCTGACCAATTGGATTTCTACCTTTACTATTTCTTTACTTTACCTGATTCTATGACTGCACTCTTGTTATAAGTAAAACTATAATAAAAAATTTATTGAAAAATAAAAATATGTGTGTCGTGGAATGATGAAATCTTTGGTACCCAAAATTGGTGACGCTTGAAATCATTTACAGGTCATCAGTTTAGTGATAACCAGAAATAATGGCCCAGAGTGCAGTGGCCGGGAACATGTCCTATACAGTCCTGTGTATAGAGTGCAGTGGTCAGGAACATGTGATATACAGCCCTGTGTATAGAGTGCGGTGGTCGGGAACATGTCATATACAGTCCTGTGTATCGAGTGCAGTGGTCATGAACATGTCATATACAGTCCTGTGTATAGAGTGCAGTGGTCGGGAACATGTCATATACAGTCCTGTGTATAGAATGCGGTGGTCAGGAACATGTCATATACAGCCCTGTGTATAGAGTGCGGTGGTCAGGAACATGTCATATACAGCCCTGTGTATAGAGTGCGGTGGTCAGGAACATGTCATATACAGCCCTATACAGAAATCATGTGACCTCCACTTCCTGTAGTGGAGCTCCACTCTACACAGAAATCATGTGACCTCCACTTCCTGTAGTGGAGCTCCACTCTACACAGGAATCATGTGGTCTCCACTTCCTGTAGTGGAGCTCCACTCTACACAGAAATCATGTGACCTCCACTTCCCTTAGTGGAGCTTCAGCTGCATAGATTCACAATAAAGTTCAGTAAAAAAAAGAAGCGGAGTGGATGACACGTGCTTCCTGTCATCACTGGAGCTCCACTCTGTAGCCACACCCCTCTCATTGGAGACTTGCTGTCTGGGTAGGAGTGGGATCACCATCTTGTGGATTTCAGAGGAACTGCAGCCCTGAGAAATATTTCGTAGTGTGATTACAGCCTTGTCATTGCTTCCAGATGCTGAAGGACAGTCCCGGGATTTAGTCCACTGTCCCATCATGTCCTCATCTCACAGGTTCCAGGACAGGAGAGTGCAGAGTGTCCGTGAGGTGATGACGGCTGGAACACTCTCTGGGCCCCATCACCAGGCACTGCAATTATAGCAGACTGTGGGGAACAGTGATCTCCTTTCTGACAGTGATAGTAGAACTCCGACATAATCAGAGCGGCAGAGAGTGTGATCAGATGAGTACTAACACTGACCACCAATGCTGGGCTGGAGTTACACTTTATTCTTATTGACACCAACAATGAGGTTTATTTTATCAAATCTGTCGTCTAGACCTATGGTGAACAGTGAGTTAGCACTTTTATCAACAATGGGACACCAACAATGGGGCTGATTTTATCTCACCGACACCAATTTTAGATGTCAAGGAAATCATGCCCATTTTGACTTGCTAACTGAAGTGAGAGTCTTGATTGGTGGAGGAGGAATGAGGGGTTGGTTTATTTGGGAAGATAAACCAGCTATGATACAGTTCTTACAGCCTGCAATACTGCTGACCACCACTGGAGGGAGACTCCCCCACATTTATCTGGCTGGACACACACAGGCAGATACAAATCTTTCATACAATCTGATACAATCTAAGGAGTGTGGAGCAGACATGTGATCCCCACACCCCTCAGAGGATCCTCCAAGTGATCCTTCAATCTAGAATCCTGGTGTGATGACTTCTTCCACTGAGTTCGACTCGAACTTCGGCTGTTTGATCGTTCGAAGAAGATCAAACATTATGGGGCGTTCGCGCCAAATTTGAGCGGCGCATCACACCCCATAATGCACTGCGTCATCGCAGTGCATTGCTGGCTGATGATTGGCCAAGCATGCACTATGACCCGCATGCTTTGGCGAATCACAGCGCTGTCAGCAAAGAGAGCCATAATTGGCCAAAGGCATCCCGGCTTTGTATATATATATATATATATATATATATATATATATATATATACACTGTATCCTGTGTAGCTAGATCTGACTGCAGGCCATTGCTGGTGTACGTTTCCAAATACACTTTCAGGCAGGCAGGCAGGCAAGTGATTCAGTGATCTGCAATGCATTAAATATATATACAGTCTCCAACATATTTATCCACTGCATTCTAGTCTAGCCAAGCCTATATCTGACTGCAGGCCATTCCTGCTGTACGTTTTTAAATACACTTTAAGGCAGGCAGGTGATTCAGTGATCTGCAGTTCATAAAAATATATATACAGTCTCCTACATATATATATATCAACTGCATTCTAGTCTATTCAAGCCTATACCTGACTGCAGGCCATTCCTGGTGTAATTTTTCTAGTAAACTTCAGGTGGTGTTTTGCTAATCCAATTTTACAGCATGTCTGGAAGGCCACCAAGGAAAGGCAGATGCTTACAGGCTAATAAAAGCGGACAAGCAGGCTCTGTGTCTACAGCCAACAGTGCTGATCATGGACATGGTGCATCCTCAGCACTTGGCCGTGGGGCACGATTGTCCTTTTTTCGACAGCTGGCCGTGTTGAGCCACAACATGCAGAAGAGTTGGTAGAGTGGATCACAAAGCCGTCCTCATCCTCCTCATCCTCTGTCACCCAGGCTAAGAGAAGTTTGGCTGCCAATGCAGCTGCTAAAGTGGCCTATTCCATCGGCTAAATGGCATCAGTCACTCCTTCCCTAGCCCCACCATCATGTCCTGAGGAGTCCCCCGAACTGTTCGACCACAGTGTCAGGTAACACTGTAGCATTTTGAAGGCTCCGATGATGGTACCCAGGTTGAGGATGAAGGCAGTAACGTGAGCCCAGAGAGAGGGGTGCCCAAGAAGGGCAAGAAACTGGCACTAATGTTCCCCCAGCTGCAGCATACTGCCAGGTTTGCTCCAGTGGCGAGGAGGGAGGGGATGATGAGGTCACTGACTCTACGTGGGTGCCTGATAGAAGAGAGGAGGAGGAAGAGGCACATCTCCAATGAGGCAGGATGCCATCCAGGGGCCAGCTTAAGGACAGCCAACTGACTGCATCACACCGCAGAGCTCCGCATCTGCAGGGCACTGCTGACTCTCCGCGTATTTTCAAAATTTCTTTTGGTGTGGGCCTCTTTTGAGATGTGTGCTGCAGATCACATCGTTGCTGTTTGCAACATATGTCTGAAGCGTATCAAGCGTGGCCAAAACAGCAGCCACTTGGGCACCACATGCTTGACCAGACATATGTTGAGCTCCCATGCAGTCCGTTGGCAACAGCACTTAAAAGACCCACACCAAAATACAAGGCGGACCTCTCCTTGCTCCTCATCTCAGAGACCTGTACTGAGAGGAATGAAGGTGTAGAATTAGGTGTCCCAAGCACTTGCAGCAATCTGCTAGCGGTACACCTAAATCCGATTGTAGCAGGCAAATTTCCCTACCCAAGTTGCTAAATCGTCAAAAGAAATTTGGTCCCAGCCATCCACATGCTCAGCGGCTAAATGCTACTTTGGCTAAATTGCTAGCACTGCAACTGCTGCCTTTTCAGCTGGTAGACTCTGCCCCCTTTCGAGAATTTGTGTAATGTGCTGTACCTCAGTGACAGGTTCCCAAACGCCATTTTTTTTCTTGGAAGGCCATTCCGGCTCTCTACCGGCATGTGGAAGTCAATGTCTTGGTCTCGTTGGACAGGGCGGTCAGTGGTAAGGTGCATATTACCACTGACTCATGGTCCAGTAGGCATGGACAGGGACATTTACCTTTCTTTCACGGCGCACTGGGTAACTCTCCTGGCAGCTGTGAAGGATGCAGTAATGTTGGAGCTTTTTCCGCCAGCACGCCACCAAAATGCTGGTAGTGGTGATTCTGCCACACCTCTCTCCTCCACCCCCTCCTCTTCTTCTTCCTCTATGGCCTCTTCCTCTGAAGATTTGTCCTCGGAACCAGTAGGCTCCATAGGCCTTCTAGGGGATACGCAAGCACTCAGGCAAAAAGATGCCATGCAGTGCTTGAGTGTGTCTGCTTAGGGGACAGGAGCCACACTGGGGCAGAGATTCTGGCAGATCTGCAGGGGCAGGTTTAGATAGATGGTTGACGAAGACGCCAGCTTCAGCCAGGAATGGTGGTTTGCGACAATGGCACCAACCTCCTCTCTGTCCTCCGACAGGGACGCTTGACCCATGTTCCCTGTTTGGCTCATGTCCTTAATTTGGTGGTGCAGCGGTTATTGTGCAGGTACCCTGGCTTACAGGATCTCCTGAGGCAGGCCAGGAAAGTCTGTGGGCATTTTTGCTGGTCATATAATGCCAGTGCTCGGCTGGCTGACCTTCAAAATTAATGCAACCTGCCCAAGAACCGCCTCATCTGTGACATGCCCACCAGGTGGAACTCAATGTTGGCAATGTTGCAGCAGCTGCACATGCAGCAGAGGGTCATCAATGAGTACCCATGCGAGTATGGCACCAGGACAGGGTCAGGGGAGCTTGGCTTTTTTTTGCCACGCCAGTGACTAATGATCAAGGATGCATGCGCTGTCCTGTCACCATTTGAGGAGGCCACAAGGATGGTTGGTCAGTGACAGTGCATGCATCAGTGATACTGTCCCTCTTTTCTTCCTGTTGGAGCACACGCTGCATGGAATAATGGAAAGGGCACTTGAGGCAGAACAGAGGGAGGAAGAGGACTTTTTTACCTTTCAAGGCCCCCTTTATCCAGACAGTATTCCTGCAGGCCCGCCTATCACACAGGAAGAGGAGGAGGAGGATGAGGATTGTGTCAGCATGGAGGTGGAGCCTGGCACTCAGCATCAGCAGCAGTTTTCAAGGGATATTTCTCAGTCCCCAGAAACCCATGGACTTGCAAGTGGCTGGGAGGAGGTGGCTGCCGATCATGTCGTCCTTAGTGACCCAGAGGACTCCGGACCGAATGCCTCAGCAAACCTATGCTGCATGGCCTCCCTGATCCTGCAAAGCCTGCAAAAGGACCCGTAGATTTGTGGTATCAAGCAGAGGGATCAGTACTGGTTAGCAACCCTTCTTGATCCACGTTACAAGGGTAAGGTTGTGGAACTTATCCAGCCTTCGCAGAGGGAGCAGAGGATGAAACATCTTTGGGAGGCCTTGCAGAAAGGTTTGTGAAATGCGTTTCCAGAGCCTGGGAGGTTACAATTTCCTGGTCTTCCTGGACAATGTGTTGCTGAGGCTTCAATCAGTCACAGATGCATTCAGACAATTTTTTAGTCCGCAGCCCCAAGGTCTGATCAGTTCCAGCAACCATCGCCAGTGTCTGATTTACATGTGCAGGAATAACTAGGGGCAAGATCAGACTTGGAGACCTTTCCAGCCCAAAATCCTCTGGGTTACTGGGTCTTGAGGATGGATCACTGGCCAGAGCTTGCACAGTATGCAATTGAGCTACTGACCTGTACTGCATCCAGCGTTCTATCTGAATGCACATTCAGTGCTGCTGCAGGCTTTGTAACCGATCACCTTCATAAAAATGAATCAGTCTTGGATCACCAGCTACCAAGCACCTGATGCTGATGTAACCGATATTTTTTTTATGAATGTGAGATCCCTTGAAGACTGCCTATGCTGATGCTAAGTGACTATCCTGTTATGCTGAGTGACTATTCTATTCCTCCTGAATGTTCATGTTGATAGCTTCTAAGAACATTTTTGGTTCTGGGCACCAGCACCAGTGCCTAAAGCCCAATTTTTTCTGCCCCTGTTTAACAGGGGCGGGTAATTACAATTTTTGCTGTAATATTTCGCAGCAGGGCCTGTTCCTGCGCTAAACAAGAGTATCTGTGAGGCTTTACAGTGTTGTGTCACCACCACTGCCACATAAGGCCCAATTTTTCTGCCCCTGTTTAACAGGGGTGCATAATTACAATTCTTGATCTAATATTTCACAGCAGGGCTCGTTCCTGCGCTCAACAACAGAATCTGTGAGGGGTTACAGTGTTGTGGCACCACCGCCGCCTAAAGCCCAATTTTTCTGCCCCTGTTCAGCAGGGGCATGTAATTACATTTCTTGGTTTAATATTTCACAGCAGGGCCCGTTCCAGCACACACAAAGAGTACCTATGATGGCTTACAGTGTTCTGGTACCACCAACCCCTAAGGCCCAATTTTCTGCAGAGTATATATGGCAGGCCATATAGTATATACAGGCGGTCCTCTACTTTCAAACATCTGACTTACAAACAACTCCTACTTACAAACGGAGGGAGACAACAGGAAGTGAGAGGAAATCTACCCCTAGGAAGGGAAATTCTCCTGTGAGAGTTAATATGGGAAAAAGGTGTCTCCTCCACTGATGCTTTATCACCAATCCTTGTTTCCCTAAAAAAAACAAATTTTCAAAATCCAATTGTCATTGGGACAGAAAGTGAGGTGAAATCTTCTGAACAGGGGCACAGACAAAAAAACAAATGTTACAGGGGTGATGATAACCCTTCCTAATGTTTTCCAAAAAGCTTAAAAATAGAATTTTGGCTGGAGCTACACTTACAAAATGTACCTGTTCCAAATTACAAACAGATTCATCTTAAGAACAAACCTACAGTCCCTGTCTTTCTTGGGACCACATGTATACTGCTGTTGTTCAGAGTATATAGGGCCTGGGGGCCACACGCCTTTTCTTTTTTTAATTTGGGTGTGGGGTTTCCCCTTAATATCCATACAAGACCCAAAGGGCCTGGTAATGGGCAGGGGGGGTACCCATGCCGTTTTTCTCAATAATTTTCATCCATATTGGCGGGACCCGACATTACATTACAGCCGCAAGAAGTTTTTTTTTTTTTCATATTTCAATTTTATTTTAATTGAGAGTGGTACAGAATGCATAAACCAATAAGACATCATATATGTTACATACATAAATAAATATTAATGAGAGAATTTCGATACTTCAATTTAAGAGACAAACATACCCTGGTTGCCCCCCTCCTTGTCTTTAACCTCTCTTCTCAATTCTATTCGGGGTCTATAAGTGCACATTTCTTTTGTGCTCTCTGTTCCCCTTTGCATTCCTACCCTCTCTTTTTATTTCCCTTTAAGACTATCCTCTTCCTTCCTCCTAAACTATCCCCCCCCCCCCCCCCCCCCCCCCCCGAAAAAAAAAAAAAAAAAAAAAAACAAAGAAAAAAACAAGAAAAACGGAGCCCAGATCCCCCCCATTCTACCCCCCTCCCCCTCTCCCCTTAACTTACCCCCCTCTCTCCCTCCCACCTTACTCATCCCTGCGAGATGGAGATGTTCCCAAGCTCCACTAGCTACAGGTATAGCTGTTCATCTACCTTCTCCTCCGTTATCTCCCAACAGATTCTTCGCTTCCTCTGTTTGCATAAATTCATTCCATACTGCCCAGGTTTCATTGTACTTCTCTCTCTTATTCTGCCCTGAGAGCACTAGGTCTTCCATAGCTCCCATCTGTCTTACCCTATTAAGCCACCTTGTTACTGACGGGGGGGGCCCTGTCTTTCCAGTGCATTGTAATCGTCGCCTTTGCAGCATTCAACAGGTGACACACTATGGACTTCCTGTATTTTTGTGTTGGTATTTGGGTGCAGTGGAGCAGAAAAAATGCTGGGTCATCTGGTATTGAGAATTCCGCGAGTCTCCGTGCAATTCTCTGTACCTCCTCCCAATACTGCTTAATTCTGGTACAAGACCATAATATATGTATTAGGGTTCCTTGTTCCTCTCCACAGCGCCAGCAAAGATCCGAAGCCTCCACATATATTCTCCGGAGTTTCACCGGCGTATAGTACCATTGTGTCAGTATTTTAAAATTTAATTCTTGAGTTCGTGTGCACCTTGATGAGTGCAAGGCTAAGTAAATAATCTTCCTGTATTCGTCTGCGGAGAATGTCCTATTTAAGTCTTTTTCCCATTTAGATATACTCGGTAGAACGAAGTCTTGCGGGGGGGCAATTAACAGCCCGTACATCTTTGAGATCAACCGGGAAAGGGGTTCTTTCTCGTTACAGTATTGTTCATACCTAGTTAAAGGTCGGTCATAGTTTACCGCCGACCCCAAAGATCTCAAAAAATGTCGTAGCTGCAATGCTCGCCATATGTCCATTTCATAGAGTCCCCCCGGGCATGTCAGGGTCGTTATTGTTGGCCATGCTCCGTTTTGAATAAAATGTAGGGCTTGGGAAATTCCCTTCTCCTCTAGTTTTTTAAAGGCCCCCGTTTCTGTACCTGGTAGAAACCCCGGGTTTCCCAGCACCGGTGTCAAGGGGGAGTTTTTCGACGAAATTTTAGGGTCTCGAAGGAGACTTGTACTGATCCGTAATGTCGTTCCTATTGTAGGATGTTCTCTGATCAGGGCCGGTAGTGCTTCATAGCACCAGGGTGCCCTGCTTAAGGGGGTTGTACTGAGCTGCTGTTCCAGTTCCACCCATATCTTGAATTCTCCATGCCTGCTCCAATCCACCACTCTTCCAAGATGTACTGCCTGATAATATTTCCCTACATCTGGGACAGCTATGCCCCCTAGACGCCTCGGCAGTGACAAGATACTTCTTGCTATCCTAGGCTTTTTCTTTGCCCAAATAAATTTTGTAAAAAGTGAGGTAATTTGGCAGAGAAAAAGCCGTGGGACGGCAATTGGGAGAGCTTGAAATAAATACAAAAATTTAGGTAAGATGCACATTTTAATAATATTGCTTCTGCCAAACCAAGAATGGATACCCTGGTGCCATTTCTCCAATAGCAGCCTTACTGAGTTGTATAACGTTGGGAAGTTCGCTTTAAAAATCTTTCCTAGATCTGGTGTAATCTGTGTGCCCAGGTAATTTATTGCCCCCGTCACCCATTTGAAGCTAAAATTTGGTTGAATCAAGGTCCGTATCTTAACCGGCAGCGCTACTCCCATTGCCTCTGATTTGGTATAATTTATTTTAAAGTTAGATAGGCTACCATAAGTTTCAATTTCTTTCATAAGGTTTGGGGTTGAAATATGTGGAGCAGACATGGAGAAGAGCAGGTCATCAGCGTATGCCGAGATTTTATAGTTCCGGTCCCCTATTTTTAGGCCTTGAATGTCCTGATTCTGTCTTATTTTATTTAATAGAGGTTCTATTGTCAGGGAGAATAACAGGGGGGAAAGAGGACATCCCTGTCGTGTACCATTACAAATCTTGAAAGACTTGGAAAAAATTCCATTCACTTTTACCTCTGCTTTTGGGATAGTATACACACTTCTGATCCACTTGATCATTTGATCACCCATGCCTGCAAATCTCAGAACTTCGAACAGGAAGGACCAGTTCACCCTATCAAATGCCTTCTCCGCGTCAGTACTCAGGAAAACACAGGGGGTACTTGTCTTGTGGGCATGGTGGACCAAATTCAACACTTTGATCGTATTATCCCTCGCCTCCCGCGCGGGAATAAACCCTACTTGATCCCGTTCCACCAACTGATCAAGCAGGGGTTGAATTCGTGATGCCAAAATTTTAGTGAAGAGCTTGAGGTCCACATTTAACAGTGAAATCGGCCTATAACTGCTGCATTCCGCCGGGTCCTTCCCCTCCTTTGGAATCACCGTAATATACGCCAGCAAAGAATCCGGGGGGAATGCAGCAGTTTGGCCCAGGGAGTTGAACACCCCGACCAGACGACTATTTAGTTGTGGTGCAAATCTTCTATAGTACTGTAAAGTAAAGCCATCCGGGCCCGGTGCCTTCCCTAGTTTTGCCTTTTTTAACACTGCATTCAGTTCCTCAGCCAAAATAGGAGCTTCCAATTTACTGCGTTCTCTAGATGATAGTCTTGAGAGTTTTGCGGAAGATAAATATTCCTCCAGGGCCTGTGTAGGCATAGGAGTTGACTCCAGGTTATATAACGAGGAATAATATTCTCCAAATCTCTGTGCTATCCCTTTTGGCTGAGGGATTAACTGCCCATTCTTTCCTTTTATTTGAGATATATATGTTGATATACTCTTCTCTTTGAGTTTGCCTGCTAATAGTTTAGTACATTTGTCTCCCAGTTCGTAAGATGCCTTCCTACCTCTCTGTATTGTTGCTTTGGCTTTATATCGCATAATATCCGTGAGCTGACGCCTCAGATGCTCTAAGTGTCTACCTACGGAGGTGGTCTGCCTCTTCTTATGCTGCAATTCTAGTTCCTGTATCTCCTGTAAGAGTTTCTTGACTTGTTTTTCTCTTTCTCTCTTTATTTTAGCCCCATATTTGATCAGGATGCCCCTGATTACTGTTTTGTGGGCTTCCCACACTATCCCAGGGTCAATACCAGGGGTATCATTTATTTGAAAATAGGCCTCAATTTCTTTTGCAATTTCTTCCTGAATTTCAGGGTTCTGTAATAGGCTTTCATTCAGACGCCATCTTCTATCTGGGTCACACCCTGTCCCTGAAAGTACTAAGCCCAATGTTATCGGGGCATGGTCTGACCATGTTATACTTCCTATGGTGATCTCCGTTACCATGGGGAGTAAATAGTGTGGAATCAGGAAGAGATCAATGCGGGAATAGGTCTGGTGGGGATTAGAGAAAAAAGTGTAGTCCCTCTCTCCAGCGTGCATTGTCCGCCATACGTCCACCAGTTGTAATTCATATACCTTCCTCAATATTCCCTTCCTGATACCATGTGAGACCGAAGATACCCCTGTAGATGTATCTATTTTGGGGTCTAAGGCGATATTGAAGTCGCCTCCTAAGATTAGCTTGCCTTCCGAGAATTCTGATAGTTCTGTAAGTGTCCTTTTTAAAAAGGAATCTTGTAATGTGTTTGGTGCATATAGGGTTGCCAGGGTCACCTTTACCCCTCTCATATGTCCTTTCAAAAAGAGGAAACGTCCCTTTGTGTCTACCCGTTTATCTGTCAGGGACCAATTAGCTCTACTTGCGATCATAATTGACACCCCTTTTGATTTTGCCTCCTGATTCGAGGCATGATATACGCATGGGAAGAAACTGTTCTGGAGAACCGGGAGTCTGCTTGCTTTAAAATGGGTTTCCTGTATGAAGGCCACATCTGTACGCATTCGTCTCAGATCATTAAGAAGGATTCTTCTTTTTTCTGGGACATTAAGTCCTTTGGCGTTCATAGAGGTCACCCTTATTTCCTCCATCTCGCAGGGAATATAGGAACAAACCAAAAAAAAAAAAAAAAAAAAAAAAAAAATAAAAAAAAGGGAAAACCCCCCCCCCCCTCTCTCTACCTACCCTCCCCCTACCTACTTCCTTCCCTCCCCTTTCTCTAACCTCTAAGGTAAGCACCCAACCCAAACCCCCCCACCTCTGATTTAGTAGGTGCGCTCCTATCTGGGGGTTTGGCCCAGGATGAGAGAACAAAAAAAGAAAAGGAAAAAAAAAAAAAAAAAAAGCCCCACTCCCTCCTCCCCCCCCCCCCCCCCGGCGTGCATGTATAAGTATCTGAGTTCATTCTCCCTTAATCTATGAATACATTAGTTATACATAAAATAAACTAACATTAGGGTATGCCAATACAAAGAGAAAAAAAAAAAGGAGAAAACCAAGCGCGGGACCCAACAGTCCTACTCTACTCCATCCGTTCCGTGGCCTTAGGCCAGCGAGGGATAGGGACCCAGAGGATTACTAAATATATTGTTTTCTGTATCCACTATTCCATATTCCCCTTACCCCTCTTCCTTCCTACTCCTATGTATCCTGTCCTCTCTTCCTATATCCTCTCTTCTTATTACTATTTCTACTTTCCCATTTCTCCCTCCAGAAACCCCCCCGTCCCCCCCCCCCCCCCCCCCCAATCCAGCCACTCGCTCCCCTCAAACACCCCCCATCCCCCTGCCCCCCCCTAGCAGAGGTCTTTAAGGAGAAGAAAAATAAAAATAGAAAATAGAAAATAAAAAATAAAAAATAAACTTCCTCAGTTCTAAATCGTATATTATGAAATCCCCCAGTCCCCCACCCCTAGAGAAGGGTAGGGAAAGAGAGGGGGAGAGCGAGATGAACCGCCTCCCTCTCCCCTCTCCCCCCACCACCCCTCATGTGCAATAATGTGAATTCTGTGACTTTATGTGTCTTATATATCCCGTATTTGGGAGAAAAAGATAAATAAGTAAAGAAAAAAAAAAATAAATAAAAAAAAAAAAATGTATAAAAAATTATGAAAAAAATAAAAATAAAAAATAAAAATAAAAACCACACCACCCACCCCTATTTATATACATATACATTATATACATTTATAAACATATATACCCCCACACCTCCGGACCTATTAGTGTGTCCGTTTTAAATACCACACAAAGCACTCGCTGTTTAAAAGTGAAAAAGAAACCTTCCCTAAATTTCCAACATCAAAAAGTGTTCACAAAATACAAAAGAAAGAGTGAAAAAGAGAAGATGAGGGGGGGCTACTATTCTCCCCCCTCCTTCCTCCTCATCCCAATGTGCTCGTGATTAAATGGGTGGGGGACTAGAGGGACCCCCGGCTAACTGACTCCACCTAAAGAGAGAGAAAAAAAAAAAAAAAAAAACATATGTAGTCCCCTCGGCCGAGCCAAAAACCAACCGAGGAAGAA
Source organism: Lithobates sylvaticus (assembly GCA_028564925.1). Classification (NCBI taxonomy): domain Eukaryota; kingdom Metazoa; phylum Chordata; class Amphibia; order Anura; family Ranidae; genus Lithobates; species Lithobates sylvaticus. The sequence goes on along the minus strand of CM053028.1, from coordinate 562,882,399 downwards.
AAATACATTTCAGTAAATCATGGGGGCCCCAGTCATATATTTATAAAGCTACATCTATACCACAATCATATACATCCCCTCTTCTAAGGTAGAAACAAAGCAAACCAAAAAAAAAAGGGGGGGGACAAGGGGGCAGGAAAGGAGGGAGAGACCCCCCAAAAAAAAAGGGGGAGACGGGGGGGGGGAGAGCAAGGCGGGTCGGCGGGCCTTTAATAATCCCCCCGCAACCCTTGGTCCATAATTCGAACAAAGTTCCCCTCATCCAAAAAAAAAAAAAGGCGACCCCCCTAAAAAAAAAAAAAAAAAAAAGGGGGAGAGGGTTCCGCACGTATTAAGATGAAGTCCTCTTTATCTCTTCCTGTAGAGCTAGAGATCTAACTCTCCTGACCCCCTCTGTCTTTTTGCCTGCCCAAGTGTTGTAGCCAGTTTGGTATCTCAACTGACTCCACTCCCAATAGGGAGAACAACTCAGGTAGTTCAGTGGGTAGCTGTAAAAAAAATGATCTCGAGTCCTTCTTTACTCTCAGGGAGAACGGATACCCCCACCGATATGAGCCCCCGGCCTTTTTTATACTGTCCAGTAAGGGGCGCATCAGGTTTCTTCTCTGTAAAGTGGCCCTTGATAAGTCTGGCAGGATTTTTATCCGCACACCTTCATATAACACTTCTCCTGCTGCCCATGCCTTCCGACTTATCAGTTCTTTGTGAACATATCTATGAAAACAGCCAATCACATCCCGTGGTCTCTCAGGGTTAGGGGAGGGGGGGCCCATCACTCTGTGTAACCTTTCAAATTCTAGGTCTTGCATAGGGATTTGAGTGTCAAGTTTCTGGCATATTTCCTGTATAGTTAATAATAATGCATCTCTCCCTACTGTCTCGGGGACCCCCCTGAACCTCAGATTTTTCCTTCTGCTGCGGTCCTCTAATTCTTCTAAACGGAGCTGTATTGAGGGGACATAAAGATCCTGAGCGGACTGTACCTGTTCTAGCCGCGTAACACGTTCTATCAGTGATACCTGCTCGTCCTCTTTGGCTGTCAATCTCTCCGCGAGCTGCTGTACCTCTGTCCGGACCACCTCCAAGTCCCTGCGGTGGATCTCCTCGATTCGGGACATCCACCCCTCTAGGTCTGCTCTTGTGGGGAGTAGCTGCATGTCTGCTCGCGTTGGAAGGGCTCGCAGGAGTGCTCTGAGGTCCGCCTCTTCTCCCTGTGTGTGGCTTTCATCTCTTCCCTTCGGTAGCTGCCGGAGCGTCTCCTCTCTTCCCCCCTCCACTCCCACCTCCTCTCTCTGCATGTCAGGTGTCTCTGAGTGCAGCGTCGAAAGCGTGTGGGAGGGGTTGACTGCGTCCTCTGGATGACACGGCTCTCCGGCTTGTCGGCTGCCTGGTTCAGATAACACGGACCCCGCTCGTGTGCGGAGGAAGTATTGTGGAATTCCTGGCTGGGTAGGTTTTTTCTGGTCTTTCTCCGTTCTCCTTCTCATTCCAGCAAGTGAGTCCACCGGAGCGATCTCTCAGTCAGAACGCCGGGTAAAACACCCCGGCTGCATCTACACGCCTGGAGGGTGGAGGGAGCTTAGCTAGAGTGTGTCTTCCTACTCCCTCATCCTAGACCACGCCCCGAGCCGCAAGAAGTTTTAAATGACTTTTATTCCTTTAGAAATGTCATTTTGTGCAGGGACTGTTCTAAGCACGGGAAACACGTGCCACTTTACTGGCATACTATAGACACCCCCAGGTACTATATTTAAAGGAATATTTCACTATTATTGTTTCACTTTAAGCATTATTAAAATCACTGCTCCCGAAAAAACGGACGTTTTTAAAACTTTTTTTTTGCATTGATACATGTCCCCTGGGGCAGCACCCGGGTCCCCAAACCCTTTTGAGGACAATAACTTGCATATAAGCCTTTACAATTCACACTTTTGATTTCTCACGTTCGAGTCCTATAGACTTTAACGGTGTTCGAGAGTTTGCGCAAACTTTCGGTCTGTTCGCATGTCCTGGATGCGAACCAAACCGGGGGGTGTTCGGCTCATGCCTACATGCCAGTAATCCAGCCCCCAAGGAATCAACTGATTGGCTTAAAAAACTGTAATTCTCTAATATCCGGAATAACAAATGAATTCTCATTGAAATTGTAATTCGTCTGAATTTTGCAACTGTCGAACATTCGGATGCATTCGAATTTCCATTCAAAGTGATTATGAATAAAACCGAATCCGAAATAAATTATATCGCAAATAGCGAATGGCTTTGGCGTAATTCGTTGATGCTTTAACGCAGCCTAATGCAACAGCAAGTCGACTCGTGGTTTTGCATAATGAATTATTTAATTTCCCTATTTGCTAAATTTAGCGGACATTCAGATGAATCAATTTCTTTATTACTAAAAGTGTAAAGAAAATACTGCGCCAAACCTAAATAATATCTAGCAGCTGGCATAACAATCAGACATAATTGTGAAAAGCATAAAAAAGTAAATAATGCAGCGCTTAAATGACCAAGTGCCCCTGATTACACATAAGGCCACGCAGGAGGATGTAAACCTGCTGGCGGAAATGTGTGACAGGAATTTTAATAGTGAATACACACTTAATTAAGTGTATCAATGTGAATTTTGAACTGATGTCAGTATGCTGACCCGAAGGGGTCGTGTCTCTATAAAGTATAAATGGAAATAAAGATTGAAAAAAACAATCTAGTGCAAAAAAGGTGTGAAGTATATGATCCCCACTTCAAGGGAACCTATATGTAGTCCCCGTAGGGAAGACGCAGGCTTTCAAGCGTGATACATACAGTGTGCGATTTTAGAAAATCGCAAGAAGACAAAACACTTATTTATATCAAATCAACTAAAATACTAATTAAAGTGAGTAAAAGTGCGATCAATACAGCTTCTCAAATTATAACGATAGGCTGACTAAGGAAAGGAGACCATATATCACTATAGGAAAAAATGGTGGCACCAAGCATAGTGGAGTTACATTACGCAGTTTCTCATGTAATGGTCCAGAATATGTAAGAGTAAAATGACAAGCAAACAATGGAATTAATACAAGGGATAAGAAAAATCCATCTCCTCAGTATAGTTCCCAAATGGTGAGAAACAGCTGTATTAATACAATCCCCAGGAAGATGAGAGATATCTCATGAAACTCTCTAGGTGTTCTTGGCTGTGCATCAGCTCATTGATCTCTAAACAAATCCTCCCGAATACAAATATGTAGGTAACGATCAGGATACCCTTACCAGATCAGTTGTACTCACAGACTCAAAAGTGCCTGGGCCGGATTCACCGGATATGTAGGAACGACGTTGCAATCAGCCAGATCATCTGAGGATTGTTTTCTGGGTAAACGTACCCTCTTACTCACCAACAGCTTAGTTGAGGAATCCTGGAAGAGGTTCTGTGGGGATCCTTGTTGCAGTCCTCACCAGTGATAACTCAAAGGAGATATAGAAAAAAGGAGACAACTCCTCATAGTGTAGCTCCAATAAAAAAGTTGGCGTTTATTTATTTCAAAGATTTTTTTCAATCTATTAAAAATATATAAAAAAGTATAAAAACAGGCACAAGATAGATATAGTGGCTCAGGCAAGCATCCAACCCGACATTTTTCGCCTGATGTAGGCTTCATGATGTACCCCATATTACTCTTACATATTCTGGACCATTACATGAGAAACTGCGTAATGTAACTCCACTATGCTTGGTGCCACCATTTTTTCCTATAGTGATATATGGTCTCCTCCCCTTAGTCAGCCTATCGTTATAATTTGAGAAGGCAAGCGCCTCGAGGCGATTCAGTTCGCAGTTGCAGCGCTATACAAATCTTTCATTCATTCATTCATTCAAGCTGTATTGATCGCACTTTTACTAACTTTAATTAGTATTTTAGTTGATTTGATATAAATAAGTGTTTTGTCTTCTTGCGATTTTCTAAAATCGCACACTGTATGTATCACGCTTGAAAGCCTGCGTCTTCCCTACGGGGACTAGATATAGGTTCCCTTGAAGTGGGGATCATATACTTCACACCTTTTTTGCACTAGATTGTTTTTTTCAATCTTTATTTCCATTTATACTTTATAGAAACACGACCCCTTCGGGTCAGCATACTGACATCAATTTCTTTATTAGGTCGCGTTAACGCATTAACAAATTATGCTGAAGGCATTCCCTATTTAGGATATAATTTAGTTCGGATTCGGTTTTATTCGTAATTACTTTGTTCAGAAATTCGAATGCTTCCGAGTGTCCAAAAGTTGCTAAATTCAGGAGGAATTTTGAAACGTTAGGAAACTAATTGCACAAGCCTACAGCCTACTAAGTTTATCACAACTTCACTCAGGCGAGATAGAGAGAAACATTGTAACTTTTGCTTCTTTTAGATCAAAGGAATGAACTTCGGTCTGTAAATGAGGTCAGTTTAGCCACTTAAAGCGGTTCTGCACTCGTTTTTTTTTTTGGGCTATATGCAAAGGCCATATAGCTCAATTGGGGGACTTACCTGTTCCATCTTCCATCTCGATCGCCGCCGGTTTTCCTCCGATAAAAATCTTCATCTTCTTCTTGTCTGCTGGGGTCCATCTTGCCTGTGGGCATGTGAAACCCCACAGGCACTTTAGATGGCCCAGCATGCACCGCCGTTACTCGCGTGTGCGCAGTAACGGCACATCTGCCTACATCTCACGAGATTTCGGAAGATGTGTCCGAAATCTCGCGAGATTTCGGAAGATGTGGCCGAAATCTCGCGAGATTTCGGAAGATGTCCGCAGTGACTCCTGGGAACAATGACACCAGATCCCAGAAGACAGTGCGGCCTGACGACGATCGACGCAGAGACCCCGCCCACCCCCGAAGAGACAGAAGACAGGAAGTCATCAATTACAAGGTAAGTAAAAAAAAAAAAAACACATTTCATTTAGTACTCTTTGCCTGATTTGGAAGGCAAAGAGATTTACTAAATGAAATGGGTGCAGAACCGCTTTAAAGACTAAACCTTTTTCTAACATTTGTTGTTTACAAGTTAAAATCTGTATTTTTTGTTAGAAAATTACTTAGAAACGTCAAACATATATATATATATATATATATATATATATATATATATATATATATATATATTTTTTTTTTTTTTAGCAGAGACCAGAGAGAATAAAATGGCAGTTGTAATATTTTATGTCACACTGTATTTGCGCAGCAGTCTTTCAAGCACAATGTTTTTGGGAAAAATACACTTTAACCACTTCAATACCGGGCACTTTCTCCCCTTCCTGCCCAGGCCAATTTTCAGCTTTCAGCGCTCTCACACTTTGAATGACAATTACGTGGTCATGCTACACTGTACCCATATGACCTTTTTATCATTTTCTTCCCACATATAGAGCTTTCTTTTGGTGGTATTTGATCACCTTTTTTTTTTTTTGCTAAACAAACTAAAAAAGACCGAAATAATTTGGAAAAAAAAAGGTTTTCTTTGTTTCTGTTATAAAATGTTGTTTTCTCCTTCACTGATGGGCACTGATGAATGTAGAATTGATGGGCAATGATATGCAGCACTGATGGGCACCAATAGACGGCACTGATATGTGGCACTGACGGATGGCACTGATGGACACTAATAGAGGGCACTGATGGGTAGCACTGATTATGAGGTACTGACAGGTGTTACTGATGGGGACTGATTGGCACTGTGGTGGGCGATCATTCCAAGAGAGGCAGAACAAGGCAGATCGCCGTTCTGTCAGAGGGGAAGATGGAGATCCTGTGTTTCTGCCAAGCAGGAACACAGATCTCTGTCTTCCCACAGTTGAAGCACCTCCCCCACACAGTTAGAAAGCCACTGATGTTAACCCCTTCCTTTCCAGTGTCATTAGTGCAGTGACAGTGCATTCTCTTTAGCACTGATCACTGCATTGGTCCCCAAAAAGTGTCAGATTTGTCCGCTGCAATGTCGCAGTCCCACTAAAAATCACTGATCGCCGCCATTACTAGTAAACTAAATAAAAAAGAAAATGTCCATAAATCTATCTCACAGTTGTAGACAATATAACTTTTGTGCAAACCAATCAACATACGCTTATTGGGATTTTTTTGTACCAAAAATATGTAGCAGAATACATATTGGCCCAAATTGATGAAGAAATTTGATTGTTTACGTTTTTTTTCATTTTATTTTTTCTAGCAGAAAGTAAAAAACATTTATTTTTTCAAAATTGTCGGTCTTTTTTTGTTTATAGAGCAAAAAATATAAACCGCAGAGGTGATCAAATACCACCAAAAGAAAACTCTATTTGTGGGGGAAAAAAGACTTACATTTAGTTTGGGTACAGCGTCGCATGGCCGCGCAATTGTCAGTTAAGGTAACGCAGTTCCGTATCACTAAAAATGGCCTGGTCATGAAGAGGGGTAAATCTTCTGGAGGTGAAGTGGTTAAACAAAAAAAAATTAAGTTACACCCAAGCACACCAAAGTCCCCCCCCAAAAAATGTGAGCCCCCCCCCCCACACATACACACGCATGAATGTAAGCACAAGCGTCAGGGGCGCATACACTTGTTACATATCGCCGCACACGCTGGAATGTTAATTCTATCCCCAGACCTCCTCCGTAACACTAAACTGATGACCTATAGGGGGCTTTTCTTTATCACCTATAGAAAATATAGGGTAATGAAATTTGTCACAATGGGCAAACACAAATTTAAGGTGTGACATGTTGGGTATCTATTTACTCGGTGCAACCTCGGCTTTTATATTTTACCTTTACCTAAAGTTTCTGCGATAATATTGTGTGACATAAAATATTGGAACTATCACTATTTCATTCTCTAGGGTGTCTGCTTTCAGAAAATATATCCTGTTTTTTGGGGTTTTTATGTAATCTTCAGGCATAGAGTGATTTTTTTTAAATGTGTGCAGAAAATGTAATAATGTCTCTGGCATCGAAAGGGTTAAAGTTGATATTAAAAAAAAAAATCTGTGGAGGTCACTTGACTCCTGTGCAGAGTGGAGCTCCAGTCTGCAGCCAGATACCATCAGGAAATGCAGATGTGACCGGAAACATTGTTTATAATTATATATATACAATATTTGCTACATTAAAGTTCATTAAACAAAAAACAACAAAAAAAGTGGAATGGAGGCCACATGTTTCCTGTCAAATGTGGAGCTCCACTCTCAGAGACAGGAAGTGATGTCAGGTACAGACAGGAAGTTCCGGGTGAGAGGTGAGTCGGGAAGAAGTAGAGAGAAGACGTTGCTGGAAGAGGCAGCAGAGGAGGTAATAAGATCTCATTTACTATTTACACCCAGTAACCACCCGTCATGTCCGTCCTCTTCCTCCATAGTCGCAGTGACGTCTTTTATCTCCAGCAGATGATGATACACACATATACAATGTAGAATAACCCCTTCAGTTCAGTTGATGATAAATAATGATTGGCTCCAGTGTGTTGGAAACCCCACATTCCGGATCCCACCAGGAAGCCGACACTGCACAGCGCTAATCACAGTCAGTGAGACCTTTCCTGGTCCTCATTTGTACAGATCGAGAAATGTCTCACTGCCTGTGATTTGCGCTGTGCAGTGTCAGTTTCCTGGCGGGATCGGGAATGTGGGGTTTACAACACACCGGAGCCCATCACTAATGATTTATATATCTTCCCTCCAAAGCTGGCCATACATGGTTCAGTTTTATCGTTCAGCCAGCGGGATGAGAGGAAAAAACTGAAGTGATTCCCCCATCCACACATTGGAGGGGGATGGGGGAATCCTCCCTGCTGCACTATTGTATTCTGACATCATTTGATTTTCATCCTATTTGTGTTCAGATCTAGAGTTTTCCTCCTGTGAAGTCTGGAGATCATATGACCATCACATTGCCTCCACCTCCCTCCCTGATAGAATAGAGAAATACAAAGAAGATTCTGTGAAGTCTGGAGATCATATGACCATCACATTGCCTCCACCTCCCTCCCTGATAGAATAGAGAAATACAAAGAAGATTCTAGAAGTCACCAGAGAGATGATGGAGGAGAGGTGAGCGGTGCTGGGAATTCTGGGACATTATCCAGTAACAGACAAGGGATGTGTCTGGATGGTGACTGTATCATTGTGTGTGTCAGGTTCCTATAAGGTGTCAGGATGTCACTGTCTATTTCTCCATGGAGGAGTGGGAGTATTTAGAAGGACACAAGGATCTCTACAAGGACGTCATGATGGACAATCAGCCACCCCTCACATCACCGGGTAAGAGGAGACTTTATTGTAAAGGAGAGAGCAGTACGGAGGCTCCACCTAGATCCCCCATCATCTGATAAACACATAGAAACAATGTATTCAGTCAGTGTGTGTGTTTCCTACAGATGGATCCAGTAATGGGAACCCACCAGAGAGATGTCCCCGTCCTCTGTATTCCCGGGATTCCACACAGGAAGATTACACCATCCCTCACCATCATCAGGTAGATGAGGAACAATCACTGATAGTATCATTAGGATCTGTATACTATCTGCATTGTTACCATTGATGTCATTTTTATTATATATTCAGAGTGGAAACCTGAGAGACTCTAAAGTTGAGGTTAAAGAAGAGATAAAAGAGGAGGATGATGAGGATGGGGTGATGGAGGAGTCAGAGTCTCTAAAAGAACACAAAGATCTGTACCAGGACACCATGGTGGAGTCATCCAGCTACAGAAACCCACCAGAGAGATGTCCCCGCCCTCTGTATTCCCGGGATTCCACACAGGAAGATCACACCATCCCCCACTGTTACAAGGTTGGTGGGATGGAGCATCTAGAACATGGACTCCTAGAGATGATGTGTGGATTTTTTGTGTGATGTCATAATAATAAATCTTATATCTTACAGATGATATTTTCTCTCATTTTCTTGGTTTAGAGTGAAGATCCAATCGATATAGAATTTGAGGTTAAATCAGAAGAAGAAGAGAGGTATGTGAGGGATGATCAGCAGTCTATGGAGGAGGATGGAATAACGGGGACATTTATAGAGGAGGACACTCCTACAGAGACCAGCACAGGTGGGTCATTAACACTAAATACATTCCACCACCCATACTGCTCACTGATTGGTCCAGAGTAGGGCAAGGACTGGGTGATAATCTTCCTTCTCTGTGCTGCAGACACAATTTATGGATCTAGACTGGATTTATGGAAATTCTGGGGTTCAGCTGGCAGCAAAATGCTGATTTTCACCATAAATGTTGCTCTACCTAGGCACCTTGGGCATGTGCTTTGGGTCTTCTACCCCATGACCAGGTATAGCATGATCTCTGACAGAACTATCCCCCCAGGGTTACTTGCTCTGTTGTCTGCTGGCCGTGCCGGGTGGAGGGATATGTCTGTATAGTCTCAGACCCAAGTCACCGAGTGCAGTCTCAGGAGATGGGAGGCAGCGGTGTGGGACCTCTGCAACTTGTCTCATGTAAACATTTAATCTTCCACTCATTACCGAATACCAATATTATGAGTCCTGACCCTTACACTATATAATTTATATTGTACATTACATACTCCTGACTAGAGGTCGACCGATATATCGGCCGATATTTGGTGTTTTTAATTAATCGGCATCGGCCGATTGTGCTGATAAAAAAGGCCGATTATAACTTCAGCCGCGACTTGCAAATGACTTCTGTAATTAATCGGCATCGGCCGATTGTGCTGATAAAAAATGGCCGATTATAACTTCAGCCGCGACTTGCAAATGACTTCTGTAATAGAAATCAATGCAAGTTGCCTGAAGTCTCCTCTATACTCCTGACCTCTGCACTATATACTCTGTTGTACATTACATCATTCTGATACTATATAGTCCTATCTGTTGTATCTTATACAATATGTTGTACATTACATAGTCCTGACTTCTCCTCTCTTCCCTCTACCCACTGCTATATATACACATAATATGGATTCTCTTCTGTTACACCCATTTCCTACCAGCTGGACATTTTATATCTGATGATTTGATTGGAGCACAGCAGGAACCAATCTGCTCATGTCTAGTAATAATCTTTGTGTTTCTATTTTAGTAGATGGACGGGAGATGAGGAAAACCTCAGAGGATTGTCTCACTTTGTCTCCAGACTGTAAAGTAGAAGATGAGGACATCACACAGTATAGTCCAGGAGAAAACCCGACTACCTCAAATGTCCATCCGGCACCACACAGTGTAGATGGACCATCGTATTCCTCTTATCCTGAGGAACCTCAGACTGTGCGGGAAGGTGCCGTCCTTCCAACAGAGAAGAGATTTTCCTGTACTGAGTGCGGGAAGTGTTTCCAATATAAATCCAAACTTAATAGACATAAAAGATCTCACACAGGAGAGAAGCCGTATTCCTGTCCTGAATGTGGGAAATGTTTTTCACATAAGTTCAATCTTTCCACACATCAGAGATCTCACACGGGGGAGAAGCCGTATTCCTGTCCTGAGTGCGGGAAATGCTTTGTACTAAAGTCACAACTTTTCACACATCAGAGTTCTCATAATGGGAAAAGTCCTGGAGAAAACCCGACTACCTCAAATGTCCATCCGGCACCACACAGTGTAGATGGACCATCGTATTCCTCTTATCCTGAGGAACCTCAGACTGTGAGGGACGGTGCCGTCCTTCCAACAGAGAAGAGCTTTCCCTGTACTGAGTGCGGGAAGTGTTTCCCTTCTAAATCCAAAATGAATGTGCATATAAGATCTCACACAGGGGAGAAGCCGTATTCCTGTCCTGAGTGTGGGAAATGTTTTTCAGTGAAGTCCCATCTTAACACACATCAGAGATCTCACACGGGGGAGAAGCCGTATTCCTGTCCTGAGTGCGGGAAATGTTTTTCAGTGAAGTCCAGTCTTGACACACATCAGAGATCTCACACGGGGGAGAAGCCGTATTCCTGTCCTGAGTGCGGGAAATGTTTTTCACAGAAGTCCCATCTTTCCACACATCAGAGATCTCACACAGGGGAGAAGCCGTATTCCTGTCCTGAGTGCGGGAAATGTTTTTCAATGAAGTCCAATCTTTCCACACATCAGAGATCTCACACGGGGGAGAAGCCGTATTCCTGTCCTGAGTGCGGGAAATGTTTTTCACAGAAGTCCCATCTTTACTCACATCAGAGATCTCACACGGGGGAGAAGCCGTATTCCTGTCCTGAGTGTGGGAAATGTTTTTCAGTGAAGTCCAGTCTTGACACACATCAGAGATCTCACACGGGGGAGAAGCCATATTCCTGTCCTGAGTGCGGGAAATGTTTTTCAGATAAGTCCAGTTTTTATTCACATCAGAGATCTCACACGGGGGAGAAGCCGTATTCCTGTCCTGAGTGTGGGAAATGTTTTTCACAGAAGTCCAGTCTTTACACACATCAGAGATCTCACACGGGGGAGAAGCCGTATTCCTGTCCTGAGTGTGGGAAATGTTTTTCAGATAAGTCCAATCTTGACACACATCAAAGATCTCACATGGGGGAGAAAACGTATTCCTGTCCTGAGTGCAGGAAACGTTTTACACAAAAGTCCAGTCTTTCCACACATCAGAGATCTCACACGGGGGAGAAGCCATATTCCTGTCCTGAGTGCGGGAAATGTTTTTCAGTGAAGTCCCATCTTTCCAGACATCAGATATCTCACACGGGGGAGAAGCCATATTCCTGTCCTGAGTGCGGGAAATGTTTTTCAGAGAAGTCCAGTCTTTCCAGACATCAGAGATCTCACACGGGGGAGCAGCCGTATTCCTGTCCTGAGTGAGGGAATTGTTCCTCAGTGAAGTCCTGTCTTCCTGTACATCAGGGATCCCACACAACCCTCAAGGTGTATTAGTGACTTGAGTGTGAGAAATGTCTTCTATATGAATGTTGCTGGACATCACAGCTCTCATGTGGGGAAGAAGCACACCCTGATATACACCTCAGATATACTCCATGGCTGATTTTCATCATGGAAGAAACAATTGATAAGGAGATCAGAGATCACCAAAGACATGGATGAAGTGTTGTAAAAATACAATGGATGGGCGGCTCATACAGGTCTGGTAATGTACTTTTATGTCATGGCTTTCTTCCAGGTCCGCACCCATGCACGTGCACACCCAGAAACCTCCACTGTCATTGGCTGTAGGACAAGTTTGTCAGCAGGTCCCAGCCAATGATTTTGCCCTGTACCCTGCTGAACACCTGCAGCCAATGACAAATCACTCCTGTGTTTTATTTTGTAAACACGGGGAGCTATCTTGTGATTTCTTCTCTTCCAGAGTCCTTTTCAGTTCAGGAAGAGAAGAGAACACCACACTGTGAGTATAATCACCACACTTTACACCCACACACCTTAGATTGGCACATTTAACCCCATTGACTGCCCTCATTCACCCTTTGATCACCCCTGTCACCCAACCAGTGCCATTAGTACAGCCTCAGTGTACAGTATTTTTCACCAATCGTTGTATTAGGGTCACTTGTTACATCAGATAGTGCCAGGGTCAGCTAGCATTAGATTGCCCGCACACGATCGCACTCACGCTATAGGATCACACACATTACTAGTATAGTGTCTGTATGGATCAATATCCTGATCACCAACATTACTAGTATAGTGTCTGTATGGATCAATATCCTGATCACCGCCATTACTAGTATAGTGTCTGTATGGATTAATATCCTGATCACCAACATTACTAGTATAGTGTCTGTATGGATCAATATCCTGATCACCGCCATTACTAGTATAGTGTCTGCATGGATCAATATCCTGATCACCGCTATTACTAGTATAGTGTTTGTATGATCAATATCCTGATTATGAACAGAACTATATTAGTGTCCCCCCTTAGTATAGTGTCTGTATGGATCAATATCCTGATCAGAACTATATTAGTGTCCCCCCTTAGTATAGTGTCTGTATGGATCAATATCCTGATCACCGCCATTACTAGTATAGTGTCTGTATGGATTAATATCCTGATCACCAACATTACTAGTATAGTGTCTGTATGGATCAATATCCTGATCACCGCCATTACTAGTATAGTGTCTGCATGGATCAATATCCTGATCACCGCCATTACTAGTATAGTGTTTGTATGATCAATATCCTGATCATGAACAGAACTATATTAGTGTCCCCCCTTAGTATAGTGTTCCTAATAACGCAGCGTTAGCAGGATCAGCCCTTCTGCCCCCCAATAAGTGCAGTGTCAGTAGATCACCGGCACCTCTGATACATTGCACACATAACCGCAGTGTTAGCAGAATCAGGCCTGATCTCTTCTAGCACTAGCAGGTAAGTTTTATTTGTGTAGCACCCTGGAGTTTAGGCAGGGAGCTCCTCACAAATTTACTTGCCAGGAGTAGTTATCCTGGTTGATTGTTAGAGATCTATTGATTTCTCCCTAAGTTTGGCCTTGTTGCACTTTCCTCTTATACCACTAGGTGGCTGGGTACTTGGTGGTACTAGATATGAGAAGGGCAACCCAAGGTCAGGTTATGGGTATATGGGGTATCTCAGCCAATGGGCAGGGGTTTTCTTGAATCCCTTGGCCTGCTGGGAGAACCTATATATTCGGGTGGAGTCAAGTGATCAGGGTTCTGTGCCACCTAGGGAGAAAACGTTTTCGCAGAAGGGAGTTTAAGAAGACTCGTGGCCACTCATTAAAATTAGAAGAAAAGAGGTTTAACCTTAAACTACGTAGAGGGTTCTTTACTGTAAGAGCGGCAAGGATGTGGAATTCCCTTCCACAGGCAGTGGTCTTAGCGGGGACATTGATAGTTTCAAGAAACTATTAGATAATCACTTGAACGACGGCAACATACAGGGATATACAATGTAATACTGACATATAATCACACACATAGGTTGGACTTGATGGACTTGTGTCTTTTTTCAACCTCTTATAATATGTAACTATGTAAGCTAGCTGCTGCCATAACAATGGTATTTAGCATCATAGTACCGACGTACGGGTACAGCAATTTGCGTGAAGTGGTTAAAGGGTAACTCCACTTGCGTGGGAAAAAAAGCAACTAAAGAAAAAATAATATAGCGCATATAATTGTGACACTAATCATATTTTAATTGAATGTTATTAAAAATCACCTTTCCTTTTCAATCTGCAGCCAATGTAATGTTCTGAGAATACATTGCAATATGGCTACCTGGGGTTGTTCTGTACACAGAGTGTATACTGACCACTCCCCAGAAACATAATTTCCTGCTTGTGTGATTGGCTCACCAATTTCCCCAGAAGTCTGCCCTAAGATACAAGTCAGATTTCAGGCATCCCCTGAAACAAAAATTTCATTTTTTGGAGAGATACTTTCAATAGGAACACGTCTAAAGGGATGTAGGCCCAGCAGCTTTCCTCATTAGTGCCCTGCAGCTGCACACCTGACAGTTAATTATGAAACCACTCCCATTAGACTCACTCAGAACAGAGGCACAAACACACAGATTTCTTCAGAATAACAAAAGGTAGGAATCCGCAACAAAGGTTGTTATAATCCCTGCAATGTACACAGATCACCCAGAGGGGGATGTTTTTTTCTCAACAAAAGTGGAGTTACGCTTTAACCGTTGCAGTTTACTTTGCAGGAACACCAATCCGCTGCAGCACTCATCTGTTTATTCTGACAGCAAGCAGGGTGTTGCTCTCAGAATACGTACATCCGTGCCTGCGGCGCTGCAGGAGGAGATTTCTCATCCACAGTTTAAAAAAATGTGCATGCCCAAGCATGAGGGGCCTGTGTGGTCAGTGAGTGGATTGCTCCTTTGCTTCAGCATATATATTTTTTTCACCTTTTTGATATAGATTTCAGTTAAAAAAAGTTGTTGTTTTATTAAGTTAATCTCATATTTGTGTTGTGTTTTATTGTTAACCATTGTTTGCTTTAGAGCAGGGGTCTCAAACTCAAATTACCTGAGTGCCACAAGACAAGTTTTCATATCCCATGGGGACCACATGCAAACTTCAAAAACAACAGTACTGGTGTCAGCAGATGGATTATTAACCCCCATCACTGGTGTCAGCGGACGCATTATTAAACCCAGCACTGGTGTCAGCGGACGCATTATTAACCCCCGGCACTGTTGTCAGTGGACAAATTATTAAACCCCACTACTGGTGTCAGCGGACGCATTATTAACACCCAGCACTGGTGTCAGCGGACGCATTATTAAACCCCAGCACTGGTGTCAGCGGACGCAATATTAAACCCCAGCAATGGTGTCAGCGGACGCATTATTATAACCCCAGCACTGGTGTCAGCGGACACATTATTAACCCCCAGCACTGTTGTCAGCAAACGCATTATTAAACCCCAGCACTGGTGTCAGCGGACGCATTATTAAACCCCCAGCACTGGTGTCAGCGGACGCATTATTAATCCCCACTACTGGTGTCAGCGGACTCATTATTAAACCACAGCACTGGTGTCAGCAGATGCATTATTAAACCCCCGGCACTGGTGTCAGCGGACGCATTATTAAACCCCAGCACTGGTGTCAGCGGACGCATTATTAAACCCCAGCACTGGTGTCAGCGGACGCATTATTAACCCCCAGCGCTGTTGTCAGCAAACGCATTATTAAACCCCACTACTGGTGTCAGCGGAATCATTATTAAACCCCAGCACTGGTGTCAGCGGACGCATTATTAAACCCCAGCACTGGTGTCAGCGGATGCATTATTAAACCCCAGCACTGGTGTCAGCGGACGCATTATTAAACCCCAGCACTGGTGTTAGCGGACGCATTATTAAACCCAGCACTGGTGTCAGCGGACGCATTATTAAACCCCAGCACTGGTGTCAGCGGACACATTATTAAACCCAGCACTGGTGTCAGCGGACGCATTATTAAACCCCAGCACTGGTGTCAGCGGACGCATTATTAAACCCCAGCACTGGTGTCAGCGGACGCATTATTAAACCCCAGCACTGGTGTCAGCGGATGCATTATTAAACCCCAGCACTGGTGTCAGCGGACGCATTATTAAACCCCAGGACTGGTGACAGCGGACGCATTATTAAACCCCAGCACTGGTGTCAGCGGACGCATTATTAAACCCCAGCACTGGTGTCAGCGGATGCATTATTAAACCCCAGCACTGGTGTCAGCGGACGCATTATTAAACCCAGCACTGGTGTCAGCGGATGCATTATTAAACCCCAGCACTGGTGTCAGCGGACGCATTATAAAAACCCCAGCACTGGTGTCAGCGGACGCATTATTAAACCCCAGCACTGGTGTTAGCGGATGCCTTATTAAACTCCAGTACTGGTGTCTCTGTCTACTTTACAAAAGAGGTAATTTGGGGACATGTTTTTACTGTAGAGGAAATGTGTAAGTTCTGTATATAATTGTATGCTATTTTGTATGTATTGCACACGGCACTAATAATGTTTTCATTACATGTTTGCATTCTTTCGAGTCCTGATTATAATTAGCCTGCATATGTTACGCCCCTTGTAACCATACAAGTACAATTGTAATATTAATGTGATACCTATGTAATCATGTGTATAAAAACCTTCAATTGCGTCATAATAAAACACAACAGTTATTTGGAAAGATGCGGAGTGTCTCTTTTGTGTCTGTTCCCTACTGCAGTAGTTATTATTAATTTGGAACCAATAATCAATATGAGGATAGGGGTTGCCTATCAATAAACTTCCATATCAGATGGCGAGCTTTGCCTAGGAGGTGATTTACAGGTGACCCTGAGAATCCAAAACGAGGAGCTTCAGACAATTCGGGAGTTTCTGATAATCAGCCTTTTGCTTACATTTGAGTTATCAGACTTCCTTGATCGGTAAGACATTTTTGGGACAAAGGGTACCTATTTTACTCCCCTTAATCAAACTGTATTGATTGGTGGCTATATGTTATTTTGTCACTGTCTACTCTCCATCGGAGTGTTCACAGGTATATGTAGCACACATCTGCTAGATAAAGTAGTTTAGAGGCAAGAGGGTATAGGCACAAGTAGAGAAGAGAGAAGACTGGCCAGTCATTATGGGCATTAAATTAAGTAAGGGAATGAAGGGTAAGAGACCCTCAAAAAAAGTCTTAACTTAGAGGTGAGGTAGAACCTGTGACGGTCTCCGGACACCTTGACTGGGTATCTACGCCAAGAAGCTGCTTCCCAAACTCTGGAACATGAGACCAGTGGATCTGGCTATAGTTACCCCAAGAACTAGACAGCACCAGTCTTGGAGTAAACCAGAATAAGAACTGTTTATTTGAACAAGAATACAGGCTTTTATACACTTGAGAAGGAGGTCACTCACCCCATTAACAATGACCTAAATGTGACGGGAGTCACTTTTGGGTGCAGGGTGACCAAGAAAAGAATGAACCCTGAGAATATGATTGGATTACTTCAAATGGGACAGTAATATTCATTAACAATATCTCTCAAGAAATATGAAGATGTTATCCCCTGTACACTGTGAGGTCTATGTCCAGGAAGTATAACTCCTAATATGGGCATTCCAGGAAGTTCAATGTAAGAGACTGACCGTCTATTGCTTAACGATGTTGCTTTTGTCTGGATAAGTAAATCGTGTTAATCTTGTCTGAGGCAGTTTTCCCTTCACCTATTATTAAGTGTGTTAATGAACTCACCTGCTGTCTGCTAGGGGAGGTATAGATGCTCAGAATAATGTGTATTGGGGGCTTGTTATGTAACCATTGTGTGATGTTGTGGGTGGATCCGGGTCATTGTTCATGTGGCGCCTGTAGTCTTCTCAAGTGTATAAAAAGAGCCTGCATTTGTTTCAATAAAGAGTCTGATTCCTGTTTGACCCTCCGTACAGAGCCTCATCTCGTACTTGGGGGGAAGAATTATTTGTATGGTTTCTTGTTCGGCTGATTGAAGTGTTCGGTAGCTGCCTTTGGGTTCGTAAATGGAATGCCCCAAACGGCTTCAACCCCTTTCATACTCGGGGTGTCGTTACAGAATAATTTAAAATGTTTTCTTAAAAGGCAATGGAAATGTTCAAAGGAATCTCATAACCATTCCATAAAAGCATTCCCGGCATTAAAACATATATCCACACCTGTACAAAACCCTCCACACACCTACATGTATATAGATATACGCGTGTGTACAACCAATAATAAAAACCATTAAAACATATATAGACATGTACGTATATAAAAATATAAATACAAGCATATACAGGCATGTATGCAGCAATACTGAAATGAATAAATACAAATACAATAATGGATTCTTCTATGAACACAATACCGCCAACCCTCTGTGCATTGAAACAATGAAACTAAGCTAATTAATGACAATAAACGGGAGGAGCAATATTGGAGCTTCCAAGTACATAGTAAACATAATTGTAATATCCGTATCCAATTAGCAATATATATACAGTCATTATATTCAATTGTTTCACTGAGAGCCCATTACCCCACTTTAGTCTAATACGTTTTATAAAAACAAATCATGTTAGTTAAAAAATAGTGTTACAAAAAGATTCATTATTCTAAAAATCTATTACATACCTTTAACCTCACTATCGAACTACCCTATCCAAACCTACCATCTACACACATTACTCCTATCCATATCTGCAGCAAAAAGGCCCATTGTGCTTATCATCTAGTTCCAAAATTCAATGCACCCTTATATCTACACAGCAACATAGCTCAATGCCATGGGTATGACCAGACTAGGTGTTTGGGCAGAGCCCCTATTGATAATATCTATATCACAGAAAGAGGGGGCCACACGCCCAAACCAGATTAGCGATAAAAGTAAGAGGAAAGGATCATTATAGCTAAAACGCATGTACTAGGGGCCTCTATGGGGAATACAAGAGTCATACTACATTATGCAGTTCAATTTCCTCATTCAGGCCATGCGGGGCTAAAGTCCCCAAAGTAAAAATCCAAAACGCCTCTCTTGTGTATAATATCTGATACTTTTTACCACTATCTAAGTCATTTGATATGGCCTCTATTCCAAACACTTTGAGGCCGTCTGTATTACTATTATGGACCTCCTTGAAATGTCTTGGTACCAAATATTTTTCTTTTTCTGTTGAAATATTACTTCTGTGCTTATTTATCCTTGTCCTTATTGGCCGTGAAGTCCAACCAACATATGTGAGGCCACAGGGGCACAGGAGGCCATATATGACATATGGGGTGCCACAGTTGATGAACTGCTTGGTCTTATAGCCCTTGCCATCAACTCCGACTACATTCCTTTTTCCTGTGGCACATATGTGCGCAATTGCCACAATTACTACTACCACACCTATAACTGTCTTTTTGGTCAAAGAGGGTGGTCCAAGGATTGTTGAGCCCTATGTTCCTTATCATCTTCACTCTACTCGGGGCAATGACACTCCTGCTAAAGAAACCCAACCTCGACCCTCAGGACCTGTCAGGGACCCAGCGCCGGACGAGCGGCCCGCTCTCCAGTGCGCATGCGCGGCGGCCCGCTCTCCGGCGCATGCGCACTCGCGGCTCGGCGGTCCGGCGCTCGCGCATGCGCACTGGCGCACGTTTGTGCGCCATGGCGCGCAATTAGCGTCCACTGGGCGCCTATAAAAGCTGCCTGACGCACAGGCACTTTGCTGGTCTGTCTTTCCAGCTTAGTGCCTGTGCGTCTCCTGTGTAAAACCAAATCTGATCCTGTACCCTGACCCTTGGCTTGTTTTAACGGACTGTCGCTGTCTTCTCCTGTGTTTGACCCCCTGGCTTGTTAACGGACTTTGCTGCCTGATCCTGTGTTTGACCCTCTGCTTGCCTCCACGGACTTTGCTGCCTGATCCTGTGTTTGACCCTCTGCTTGCCTCCACGGACTTTGCTGCCTGATCCTGTGTTTGACCCTCTGCTGCCTCCACGGACTTTGCTGCCTGATCCTGTGTTTGACCCTCTGCTTGCCTCCACGGACTTACCATTAAACCTGTGTTTGACCCCCGGCCTGCTCTCCGGACTTACATAGCTGCTGGCTGCTCAGTGACCGGTGTCAGTCCCTCAGCCAGGTGTTTGGGTTCCTGCCTCTTCTTCCTGCCATCTGCCGGTCTGCCCAGGCCAGGTCCTCATCTCCTCCGGGCATCCCACCAGTTCCACCTGCCGGAGGTAACCTGTGCCTCCTGGTGCCGTTTGTTCCCTGTCTCACCTCCAGGGGCAGATTGCGCCGGGTCGCAAGGGTGAACCGCTCTCAGCATCTCGGTCTCGGTAAGTATGTCTCTGATAGTACAGACCAGCCATGTCCGAGACCGACAGAGCGTGTTCTCCCCTTGAGATCCTGTGTCAGCAGATGGCGGCACTTACTGAGGCTGTCCAAAAACTACAAATGGGCTACACCCAAATTGACAGCCGCCTACAGCAATTGACCGGGCCATCTGCCCCTGCAGCCGGCAACTCAGCCACCTTCAGCGGGGTTCCCCCGTCGGCAGCTCCCATCAACCCCACAGTGGCCGTGGCCTCCCCTGAACCTAGGGTGCCTACACCTGAACGTTTCTCTGGCGACCGAAAGAGATTCAGGGCTTTTAAGAATGCCTGCACCCTGTACCTGGCCCTGCAGCCCAGAACCTTCTCCTCTGAAGTGGTGAAGGTGGGGTTCATCATCTCTCTCCTGGCCGAGGAACCCCAGGCGTGGGCCCATAGCCTAATGGAACAGAGGGATCCTGTGTTGAACTCAGTTGATACTTTCTTTGAAAGCATGGGTCAGCTCTACGACGATCCCCAGAAGGGGGCCACCGCTGAAACCACCCTGCACAACCTCTCACAAGGCCGGAGACCGGTTGAAGACTACACTGCCGAATTCAGAAAGTGGTCAGCCGACACCGGCTGGAATGGGCCGGCCCTCAAATATCAGTTCCGCCAAGGACTTTCCGACACTCTTAAGGATGAACTTGCCCGGATTGATGTCCCGGAATCTCTGGAGGACCTCATACAAGCGGTCACCAAGATTGACAGGCGCTTGCGTGAACGCCGCGCTGAACGTTTCCAGACGCCTCGTCCCAGTTGGATGCTACCCAAGCCGAGTCCTGCCCAGCCTCCATTTCATTCGCCACCTGTGGCCTCTTCCGGAATCGAACCCATGCAGTTGGGCCTGGTCCGCGCCCCTCTGACCCCAGAGGAGCGTTTACACAGGCGACAGGCCAACCTGTGCCTTTATTGCGGAGGTTCCGGGCACTACCTTCGCACCTGCCCCATTAGGCCTAGTAAGTCCCTTCCCAAGTTTAACTTTAACTACCAGGTTTCCGGTCTGTCCCAAACTTACATTACCCTCTTTATCTCTTTGCAGCTTACGGGAAAGGAGGTCCGCCTCCCGGCCATAATTGATTCCGGGGCTTGCAGCTGCTTCTTGGATTCCTCTCTCGCTGCCCGGCTCCAGCTTCCCCTTGTCCCCAAGAAGCAGTGCCTCCAGGTTCACCTAGCCGATGGATCCCTTCCACGCTCCGGCTTGATCACTTCAGAAACCAACCCCATTCTTGTCACCACCGATTCCGGCCATAAAGAGCTCCTCCGTTTGGATATCATTCCGTCTCCCATGTTCCCCATCATCTTGGGGCTCCCTTGGTTGCAGGCACATGAACCCCTGATTAACTGGCGGACGAAGGAGGTCTCCTTCCCCTCCCAATACTGTTCCCTAAACTGCTCCCCCTCAACCCCGGCTTCCTGCTCGGCTCTAGTACCAGTACCCGACAGCCTGAAACACGTCCCACCTGTCTACCTGGAATTTAGGGACGTCTTTGACAAACAACAGGCCGACCGCCTGCCACCTCACCGACCCTATGACTGTCCTATAGATCTCTTGCCCGGTGCGGCGGTCCCTTTCGGCCGTATTTTTCCTCTGTCCGAAGCTGAGTTGGCAACTCTTAAACTCTATATTTATCCACACCCTTCTCAACAAAGTTACGGTGTTCACCAAACCTTTTGCGGAGAGTACGGATGGTGCAGCCTACATAGAGTAGGCCGCATGGACACGTCAAGCAGTATACAACGTACTCAGATGAGCATGTAAAGAAATCCGGTATGGTGTACTGCTTTCCTTTACATGTGAAATCTTGTTGTCTATGTGTCACGTGTTTACATAGGAGACATAGGGGGAATTTTGCACTGATACGTTCCCTTGATGATAAAGAATGTCAGGGAAGCACTAGCGATCGGTCGTGATGGTTTTATTGTACTCGGAGCTATTTGGGTTTTGATGTTTTTTGCTCTTCTATAAGTTACTAGAGGTTGATTGGTTAGTGTGGATTTTAGATGGGGATCCTCGCTCAATATGGACCAATGTTTAGAGAGGATCCTTTCCATCTTCCTGAATGGAGTATGGAACTGTGTGACGACCCGCACTGGTTGCGTACTGTCCTCTGTTTTAGCCTTTCTATCACTTTTTACGTCTGTATGAAGATGTGTGTTGAAAAGATTCTTCAACAATATCATCGGGGTAGCCTTTTCTTTAAATTTGGTCTTGAGTATCTGACCATGGGTATTGTAGTCCTGTGTACGAGTACCGTTATGCTTAAGACGGCAGAACTGGCTCTTCGGGATGTTGTTCACCCAACGTGGATGGTGACGATAGTACAAATAGGAGTTGTCGGAGGCGGGTTTTGTGAAATTCTGAGCACAAATACTGTTGTCATGATGGGACAATTCTAGATCCAAAAACACAAGCTTATTGTCATCAGATACTGCGGTGAAGGACAAGCCCATAGTGTTGGTGTTGGAATGTTGTAGAAATCCCGGGATTAGAGTATCTGGCCCATCCCAGATAATGACAACGTCATCGATATAACGTCCATGGAATACTAAATGGGAGGCGTAGGGGTTGTTCTGCCAAATATGTAGATAAGTATTTAGTCTATTAGTATAAGCTTATTCATTTATGATTTTTTTTAAATGTATAATTTTAAATAATAATTTTCTAAACCTATTAATTTCACTTTTAAGTTTATTGGTAATTTTAGTCATAATCACGTGAAATTGTTTAAGAGTGTCAAAATAGTATATTCAGCTGGTGGAATTGTAATTTGCCTCAATGTTTACATGTTCCCATGGTTACCCGTTTAGCCAGTCACTTAGTACTCAGTCTATGTGTATATATAAAAAACCCTCTTCAAAGATGGCCCCCAGCAGAGCCCGAGGAAGGAGGACGCATGCTCCGAACACGCGCACCTCCCCGCTGACCCTGTACCCGGAAGTGACATCACCCTGCCGTGTTCCTGTGCATCGCCGATCCCTGTCCCAGCTTTCCGGGAGCGCTGGGCTCCACCAGTGTAACCGGATAAAGGACAGACACACGGACATTCCAGCCAGCGACACCAGGCAGTTCCTGGGACGGCGCGGATGACACCGATATCTATGCGGTTTTATATCGCTGGTTTGTGAGTGTTCCCATTATGATTTTAATTCATTAAATGTCTTAACAGCTACACTTAGAAGGCGCTGCTTTGTTCCTGTTTTTGACAGTAATAGGCAGTGACAGGTCCTCTTTATGGAGAGATCGGGGTCTATAAAACCCCAAATCCCTCCTCTGCACTTGAAAATATTCAAAACGCCAAGATCAGAGTTTTGAATACTTTCTATTTTTCAAAACTGGCGCCTTTAGGATGCCAGTAATCGGGAAGTGATATCATGACATCGCTGTCGGGTTACTAGATCCGAGACCCGAGCAGTGCCGATTCCGGCTTTGTTTGGGCCTCCGGTGGAACTGGAGACCCGGGCGGAGCGGCAGGAGGGGGGGGGACTCCTTGCGCTGCTTAGCCGCATCGGTTGTTATTACAAGAAAGCTGACCGTCCGCACTAAAGAACGGTACTGGGTTACCTGTATCTTCATGCATCACTCCGGGACAATCCCTTGAAGAAATATCGCTAATATCGGTAAGTATGTTATCGAAACCGATTCTTCAAAAAACTCAATATCGGCCGCACTGATAATCGATCGACCCCTAATGTGGATGTGAGGGGGGTAATAGGAGGGTTGCTGTACATTTAAGAAATAAACTATTGTCCCCCATGGGAACACATTTAGTCTGGACTGTTTAGTATTTGTTACATCTTGGAGGACCCTCTTGGTCTGCCGGATCAGATATTCCTCTTTACTCTGTTGAGTTTGTTTTCTTTCTGAACTGGTTTGCAGCCGAAACAGAATTCCTCTAAGAACAAGAACTCACCAACGAGTGAAGGAATGTCCTTCTTCATCTTACCTGATATTCCAAAAAATAAAAATCACATGACCACTGAGACAATAAGATGGTCAAGGGTGTAAGTTCTGGAAGGTCTGAAAAATAAGTGGGGTGGGAGGGCCATCACAGACCCACAGACCCCCTTATGTCCCTCAGAGACCCCTGAGCTCTCCAGCCCCCTATTCCCTCAAATCCATACAGCCGGACTACCCCCTCAACGGTCCCACTCTGCAGATGGACTACCCCCTCAAGGGTCCCACTCTGCAGCCAGACTACCCTCTCAAGGGTCCCACTCTGCAGCCGGACTACCCTCTCAAGGGTCCCAGAGTCCTTCAGCTACATTACCCCTTCAGAGGCCCCTAAAGTCTTTCAGCTTTACTAAACCCTCACAGCCCCTCAGCTCCTCTACTTCCCTCAGTATTTTCCTCCCTTTGACACCAATGATAGAACATATTCTTCATGGCAGGCTGGAGAATGTTTTCTTCCTCCTGACCTGCAATATAAGGGGCTCTATGCTCCATACTCCTGACCCCTGCACTCCATCATTGTGTTGGCTGCATAGTGTAATGATTGCCCATTGGCTGCCTGTGTACTGTAATAATTGCCCTTTGTAGGCCATGTATGGTCAGGCTGGTCATTGTCTTGTCTATTTATTGTCAGTGCTGTTTGTTTAGAGGAACATATTACTAGAATTTATCTCCAAAAGTATGTTCCGGCCCTGTACATGAGTAAATGTTCTGCCCCTGGAGGGGTTAATCTAGGTGTCCACACTATATATGTGTGTATCATCATCTGCTGGAGATAAAAGACATCACAGTGACTATGGAGGGAGAGGACGGACATGACGGGGGGGGGGGGGGTTTACTGGGTGTAAATAGAAAATAAGATCTTATTACCTCCTCTACTGCCACATCCAGCAACGTCTCCTCTCTACTTCCTCCCGACTCACCTCTCACCCGAAACTTCCTACATCCCTTCCTGTCTGTCTTCCATAGAGACTTCCTATCTGGGTAGAAGTGAGATCATCACCTTGTGGATCTCAGAGGAACTGCAGCCTGAGAAACATCTTGTAGTGTGAACACGGCCTTGTGCTATGTGTGTGTGTACCTTACACCGATCAGCCATAACATTCTGACCACTGACAGGTGAAATGAATAACATTGATTATCTCATTATAATGGCATCTGGAAGCGGGTGGAATATATTACACACCTCCCAACTTTCTGAGATGAGAACACGGGACACCTATTAGAAAATGTATGTAGGACACACACCTTCACCACACCCCCTTAACCGATTCCCGACCGGCGCACACACATTTTCGTCGGCAGAATTGCATGGACAGGCATAAGGGCGTACAGGTACGTCCCTTTGAAAATGCTGCTGTGCCATCGCGTGTCGAGACCCCCGTGAGTCTGGTCGCGGGTCCCGCGGACTCGATCGCAGCGGGGATACCCGTG
Organism: Lithobates sylvaticus; assembly: GCA_028564925.1. Taxonomy (NCBI): domain Eukaryota; kingdom Metazoa; phylum Chordata; class Amphibia; order Anura; family Ranidae; genus Lithobates; species Lithobates sylvaticus. Next base: position 562,856,754 of record CM053028.1, on the reverse strand, counting down.
GTCGTCTCACAGGGAGGACAAACGGGGAGATGCAGAAGTAAACAGCATCTCCCCGTTCTGCCTAGCAACAAGTGACACTGATCTCTGCTCCCTGTGATTGGAGCAAAGATCAGTGATCAGTAACACACAGCCACACCCCCTACAGTTAGTAACACACTTAACTAGGACACACTTAACCCCATACACTGCCACCCCCTGGTTAACCCCTTCACTGCCAGTGTCATTTACACAGGAATCAGTGCATTTGTATAGCACATTTGTAATGGTCCCAAAAATGTGTCAAAAATGTCCGATGTGTCCGCCATAAAGTCGCAGTAAAAAAAAAAAAAGCACTGATCGCAACCATTACTAGTAAAAAAAAAATTACTAGTACAAATGCTATAAAACTATCCCCTTTTTGTAAACGCTATAACTTTTGCGCAAACCAATCAATAATCGCTTATTGCAATTTTTTTACCAAAAGTATGTAGAAGAATACGTATCGGCCTAAACTGAGGAAAAAAATGTTTTTATAGATTTTTGGGGGATATTTATTATAGCAAAAAGTAAAAAAAAAAAGTGTTTTTTTCAAAATTGGGGCTGTTTTTTTGTTTATAGCGCAAAAAATAAAAACCACAGAGGTGATAAAATCCCACCAAAAGAAAGCTCTATTTGTGGGAAAAAACGGATGTCAATTTTGTTTGGGAGCCACGTCGCACGACCGCGCAATTTTCAGTTAAAGCGACGCAGTGCCGAATCGCACCCGGCATGAGAGCGAGGCTTGGTTCTCGCGCATGCGCGTTGAGCACCCGGCGTCTGACATCGCCGATGATGTCACGGGCGCCAAATTCAAAAGCCTGCAAAGCTGGGCAAGGTAGGAACAATCCCTTATGCTAGGGATATGTGCCTTTTTGTCTGGTCTGAGGTCTGAAATGTTTTCTCTTGTTACTACAGCGTCAGGTGTTTTGTCTTTGCAATGATGGATGCTTCACTGCCCCCTAGTGGCCAGCCTGCTCATGTTAGGTAGGTTCTAAATACATCTTTTGTATTTTTTAATGTTGAAGAGAGTAAGCATAGGCAGCAAGTATGACCTGTCCCTTCTGTCTGTCTTTCTGTGTTCACAGCCCTTCCAAATCTGATCCACAACCTAGTGCCTATAGACGCAGTGGATCGTCAAAATCGCACCACCACAAATCCTCCTCAAAATCCAGCCACCATAGGTCCGCCAGGTCGGAACAGCGTGACAGGGATTATTCTCGCCCCCCTGTGGCTCACTCCAGCAAGAGGCCAGAGAAATCATGTTGGGGGTGCAGGATGCCCGTGCCAGCGGATAAATCCCTATGTGACCATTGTTTCGCCAAAGTAGCGGATGAAAGAGACGGCGCTGATCAGCGCTTAGAAGTAATGGTGAGGCGAGTGGTAAAGGAATCCCTGCAGGAAAGGGAAGCCCAACAGCCATGTTAATCCCCATCTGACCCATTAGATCCTACAGTGGGGGAGGGGTTACTACAAGAGACATGGGAATCATCCCAGCCTAGCGGCCACTCGGCTCCTGTCTCAGACAGTGAATCGGATCCGGAAGATCCAGGATTGGGGTTTGATTATGGTCTGGTTCCCTCCCTGGTGAAGGCGGTGAGAGAGGCTCTGAAGTGGGAAGATCCTATCACTTCCTCCCCAAAGCAAAGGAAATTGTTTAAGCAGCTCAATAAGGAGCGCCAATTTTTTTCCGTTTCTGTCTGAATTGGGTGATATTATTTCAGAGGAATGGAGCAAGATGGACAAAAAGAGTTCCATGCTATCTAAAATCCTTAAACTGTACCCTTTTAAGGAAGAGGATGTGAAACACCTGGAGTCAGCTCCACTGGTAGACGCAGCGCTTATGCGTTTGGTGAGATATGTGACTCTCCCCTTAGAAGATACTGTGTCATTCAAGGATCCTTTAGAGAGACGGATCGATTCAGATCTGAAGAGAATCTATTTGACCTCAGGGATGGCGTGCAAACCAGTGCTTGCGACTGCAGCAGTATCAAAGGCCATAGAATTCTGGGCTGACAGCATTGAAGAATACCTGAGAGGCATTTCAATGGACACGGCTAAAAGACTCTCCTATTCAGGAGATTAGGAGGCATCCATTGATGTCATTCGCCTGATGTCTCGGGCTATGCTGGCAGCCGTTTCAGCACGCCGTGCGTTGTGGCTCCGTCCGTGGCTCGCAGACCCTGCATCTAAGCAGGCTTGGTGCCGCATCCCCTTTGAAGGGTCCTCATTATTCGGCAATAAGCTTGATTCTGCCATATCCCGGGCCACAGGTGGGAAATCTGGTTTTCTCCCTCAGGACAGGCGTCCTCAAAACCAAAGACGCTCTTTTCCAAGAAGGCAGAATGCGGATCGTGCCAGGGATGCACGCAGCTACAAACCTGGCCGGGAATTCTCCAGGACATGGAGGTCCAGGCAGTCTTCTTTTAAGAAGGCCTCTAAAGGTGGTTCCTCTGGGAAACATGTTTGGGTGGCCTCAATTCGGGACTATTGGACCGCAAAGACGGTGTCGTCTGGTCACAAATGGGTCTTCAGCAACACTCCAAAACTCAGATTTATCCCTACAACTCTTCCAGGCTCAGAAGAGAAAAGACAGGTCCTATTGACCCATGTGAGCTGTTTATTGGAACAAGGCGCAGTCGTACCCGTCCCAGAGGAAGAACGGGGCGAAGGCATGTATTCACCCCTGTTTTTGGTGCAGAAGAAAACGGCACATGGAGGCCAGTAATAGACCTGACCCATCTCAATTCCTTCATTTGCAAGGAAAAATTCAAGATGGAGTCCCTGCTTACCATACAGCAGTCGGTACACCTGGGAGACTGGTTAATATCAATCGACCTGAAAGACGCGTATTTTCACATGCCTGTGACAAAGGACTTTCACAAATTCCTCCGCTTTGCGGTAGGCAACCAATACTTACAGTTCACATGTCTACCCTTCGGGTTAACCACGTCACCCCGGGTCTTCTCCAAGGTGCTATTGGCGGTAGTGGCTCTTCTCAGGGTCAAGGGTGTTCGTCTCCACCACTACCTGGACGACTTGCTTTTACTATCTCAGAACAAGGATCAGCTATTAGATCACAAAGAGGTTGTCATCTCTACCCTGCAAGAGTTCGGGTGGCTCCTGAATTTAGAGAAGAGTCAGCTGGAACCGTGTCAGTCCCTTGTGTTCTTGGGCGCTCAATTCAACACCGTGGAGGGTACCATCTCCCTCCCAGAGGAGAAAATCGTGGTGATCCGAGACAGGATTCTTGCAGCTCTTGGATCTTCTCACCTTCTGCTCTCCAGTGCCTGAAAATAATTGGCACAATGACAGCAACCATTCCCATGGTGTAGTGGGCCCAGTGGCATACTCGTCTTTTTCAGAAGGGGTTTCTGCATCAATGGAACTCTGTCAATCAGAATCAGCGCATCTTTCTTACCCCATCTATGAGGACATCTCTCCTCTGGTGGCTTCAAGGGAAGAATCTGCGCAACCATCATTTGATTATTCCCATCTCATGGATCACTGTGATTTCAGATGCCAGCAACCAGGGGTGGGGCGCTTATTGCCGTTCGGATGTGGCTCAGGGCAGGTGGACATTCCCGTCCCAAGGAGTCGTCTCCAACATTCTGGAACTGAGGGCAGCCTTTCAGGCACTCCTATCCTTTCGCCATCTAGTGTTGAACTCTTCCGTCATGCTAAGTTTGGACAACACAACGGCAGTGGCATACATAAGGAAACAAGGGGGGACTCACAGCTGGTCCCTGTTACAAGAAGTGGAGCCTTTGATGAGTTGGGCTCGAAAGAACTTAGCCAACATCTTGGCAGTATACATTCCGGGGGTCCAGAATGTGCAAGCAGACTTCTTGTCTCGGGTCGAGTTGGACAACAACGAGTGATCCCTTCACAGAGAAGTTTTCGAGTGGCTCCTAACACTGGGAGTGTCTCCGGAGGTCGATCTGTTCGCTTCCCCATGCAATTTCAAGATGCCCAAGTACCTTGCGAGGTTCAAGGACCCTCAGGCATTCGGGATAGATGCTCTCACGACCAGTTGGGATTTCCAGAGGGCCTATGCCTTCCCTCCAGTCCCGGTGATTCTACAGTTTCTGCGGAGACTCCGAACAGAAAAGGTGGAGATCATTGCGGTCATTCCATTCTGGCCCAACAGGCCGTGGTTTCCTCTGCTGCTACTCCTCAGCTATCAAGATCCAATTTCCCTGCCTCTCAGGCCGGATCTATTGTCCCAAGGCACGACGTTACACCCATGCCCATCTTGTCTACACCTCAAGGTGTGGTTCTTGAGAGGGGAAGGCTAGAAGCCCTTGGTTGCCCAGAAGAAGCTATTCCAACCCTTCTTAGCGCCAGACGAAGAAGTACTAATAGGGTGTACGAGCGCATATGGTCCAGGTTTACTGTACACATGTCATTAAGAGAAATTCTCGTAACTCTCCAGCAGTTCATGATATTCTGAGCTTTCCTCAATCTGGACTGGATTTATCTCTGGCAGTCAGCCAGAGTACAAGTGTCAGCCATCTCGGCCTTCACGGGAGTCTCATGGGCGAATCACGCCGTAGTTCGTCAGTTCTTTAAGGGTGCCATCAGGCTCATACCACAAAGAAGACCCAGGTTCCCCAAATGGGACCTTCCATTAGTTCTGGATTTTCTGTCAAATCTTGGGAAAGATTCTGTTGAACCTTTGTCTGTTAAGGATCTCACACGTAAGACTATCTTCCTAGTGGCAATAACGTCAGCGAAAAGGGTGTCGGAGATCAGGAATCTTGGTTCAGAGGAACCCTTTCTGACCTTTTTTGCAGACAGAGTGGTACTGATTCCAATGTTAGGGTCAAACCCAAAAGTGACCACGGTCTTCCATGAGAATCAGGAGATTGTACTCCCTACCTTCAAAACATCAAATGACCAAGATATTCATCCTCTTGATGTAGGTCACACCTTAAAGCAGTATCTGGAAGCAACGGCTCCAGTCAGGCAAACGGAATTCCTCTTCGTCCTTCTTCATGGCAAGAACAAAGGGATGCGAGCGTCAGTTAGGTTCAATTTCCACTTGGATTGTGCAGACTATTCAAAGGGCATACAGAGCTAAGGGCTTGGCTCCTCCTGAGGCAGTGACGGCTCATTCAACGCGGAGCATCTCGACCTCATAGGCGGCCTCTCGGCATGTGGAGCCTGAAATTATTTGTAGAGCGGCCTCTTGGTCCACAATTAACACTTTTGTATCTCACTATTGTGTTGAGCCAGCTGCGCTGTCTTCTATTAATTTTGGTTTACAAGTATTGTCGGTGGACAATGATAAATACATTTTGGTTTTCTTTGCTCAACATTTTGCCCACCCGGGTCTTAAGCCAGCAAAATGGTCCGGTCTGAAAGTGGTTAAAGGCAAGTTATAAAAAAATACAAAATATTAGTTAAACCCACAAGTGCTTTTTTTTTACCACTATAATTTCTTTATATTGGCTTTTGAAATTTACAAAAACAGCAATTTAGAAATTGAATGAAAGGTTTAGCACTGGGAGATAAATAGTGCATTTTATATATACAACTATATAGATAAGACCAGAATGAGGGACAAGTGAGGAGGAGGAACTTTGTTCTAAATCAGGGACTGTTGGGAGCTATGATATTAGGCAGCAGGTGAACATGTTGTCCCTGAAGTTGATGTGTTGAAAGCAAATAAAAAGGGCATTACAGTTTGTTGTGTATGGGGCTGTGTGGGATGTGGATGGTCTAGTGTGTGTGTGTCACTTACCTGGGGAAGAGATGGCACCGGGATGCAGTATGGGAAAAAGACAAGCGGGAGGAGGCAGTGTGTTGCTTCATCTGGGGGAGTCCATGCCTTGATGGCAGCAAAAGGGGATCCTACCCAATATTAGAGGGATGATCATAATGTTCTGGTGGGGGGTTATAATGTTCTGGTGGGTGGGTATAATGTTCTAGTTGGTGGTTATAATGTTCTAGTAGGTGGTCCTAATGTTCTGGTGGGTGGGTATAATGTTCTGGTGGGCGGGTATAATGTTCTGATGGGTGGATATAATGTTCTGGTGGGTGGGTATAATGTTCTGGTGGGTGGTCCTAATGTTCTGGAGGGTGGTCCTAATGTTTTCTGGTGGGTGGATATAATGTTCTGGTGGGTGGGTATCATGTTCTGGTGGGTGGGTATAATGTTCTGGTGGGTAGTACATGAATACACAACTTAGTAAGAAAAATTAAATGAAATAAAGGAAAAAATAATTCCACCATTATTTTATTCTCAGCAGGATAAATAGATGCTAATAGGCTGCAGGAGATCTGCTGAAAAAAGGGGGGTGGGTGGCAATAAGCTGCAGAAGATCTCCTTCTCTTCAACCCCCTCCCTTTTTTCTTTTCAGATCTCCTGCAGCCTATTAGCACCCATTTACTTTTATTTTTTATTTCTGTATCTGCTACATCCTCTATATTTTTCTCCTTTCAATGTCTCAGCAGATCTCCTGCAGTCTATTAGCACCCATTTCCCTTTCTATGTCTCAGAAGATCTCCTGCAGTCTATTAGAACCCATTTCCCCTTCTATGTCTCAGCAGATCTCCTGCAGCCTCTTAGCACCCATTTTCCCATTAGAGAATAAAATGGTGGTAGCTCCAATTTTTTATGCCACACAATATTAGTGAAATGGTTTAGGAAACACAAAATGTCAGTAAAAAACTCAGTAAAGGTAATTTTGGGGCCTCGGACACAATCTGAAGTTGTGTACAAGTCAATGAAACCCCCGACACTCCCAGCTGAGAACAATGAAGGAGATTACTATTCCAGTCCTCCAAGCAGTGTTCTGTCTGGGAAGGTCGGGAGTCAATATTTCCCCAGCTGAGAACAATGGAGGAGTTTACCATTCAAATCCTCAATGACTAGTTCTCCCACTCGCCTTTTCCCCAGCTGGCAGAGACAAGACTTCTTATAGAGTGTCAGCTTCTCGCATCGTCCAGCATCGGGAGATGGGTGATAAATACAATGACCCCTCCCCTTATATCCATAAATCCCGCCCTCTTATCATCAAAGTAAAAGATGTGACAACATCTGTGATAAATCAATATATTTCTATCCCCCTTGGTGGGAGTGGAGATGACCCCATCTATAAGGATATACAGTTCAGTTCACACTACCAGATGTTTCTCTGGGCTGCAGTTCCTCTGAGCTCCACAAAGTGGTGATCTCACATCTACCCAGACAGGAAGTCTCTATGGAAGACAGGAAGTGATGTCAGGTACAGACAGGAAGTTTCCGGGTGAGAGGTGAGTCAGGAGGAAGTAGAGAGAAGACGTTGCTGGAAGTGGCAGCAAACGAGGTAATAAGAACTTATTTTATATTTACACCCAGTAACCCCCCGTCATGTCCGTCCTCTTCCTCCATAGTCACTGTGATGTCTTTTATCTCCAGCAGATGATGATACACACATATATAGTGTGGAAATGTATATTAACCCCTTCAGGGGCAGAACATTCCCTACGGGACATTCTCTTCATTTTGGAGATGTGTCACCTTTCCCTCCAATCACCTTCTCCCCTGATCAGTCTATACTAAAGGATTATATGACTTTTATTAGTGCCGGGGAATGGAGAATCCTATGACGTCACACTGACCTCATAGCTCCACCCCCCAATGTCCCTCCATCTGGCACTTTTCTTTTTATTCAGTGGTTTAAGAATGTGGGCGGACCCTTTACATCCTCACAAGAAAAACTGGACTGTTGTAATGACACCAGAATTCTTTTGTGTGGGTAAATTATACCTCAGCCTGAAGTGCGGCTTTAATAAAAATGGAGAATTTAAAAGGTTAGGTGAGGAGGATTCTGCAAATAAAGTTTGATTGTAGTATTGGTTTTTAGATCTAGAGTTTTCCTCCTGTGAAGTCTGGAGATCATATGACCATCACATTGCCTCCACCTCCCTCCCTGATAGATTAGAGAAATAAAAAGAAGATTCTAGAAGTCACCAGAGAGATTATGGAGGAGAGGTGAGCGGTGCTGGGAATCCTGGGACATTATCCAGTAACAGACAAGGGATGTGTCTGGATGGTTACTGTATGTCTTCTTATTTTCTATCTGTGTTTATCCCACAATTATTGCTGCTATATTAGAGTTTCAGCAATTTTATATCTTAATTGTTATTGTTTTGCTATATACATTTTTTGATTAGCGCAGTTTTTTTACCTTTTATCATTGTGTGTGTCAGGTTCCTATAAGGTGTCAGGATGTGACTGCCTATTTCTCCATGGAGGAGTGGGAGTATTTAGAAGGACGCAAGGATCTCTACAAGGACCTCATGATGGACAATCAGCCGCCCCTCACATCACCGGGTAAGAGGAGACTTTATTGTAAAGGAGAGAGCAGTACGGAGGCTCCACCTAGATCCCCCATCATCTGATAAACACATAGAAGCAATGTATTCAGTCAGTGTGTGTGTTTCCTACAGATGGATCCAGTAATGGGAACCCACCAGAGAGATGTCCCCGTCCTCTGTATTCCCGGGATTCCACACAGGAAGGTCACACCATCCCTCACCATCATCAGGTAGATGATTGACAATTATTGGTAGTATCATAAGGATCTGTACATTATCTGCATTGTTACCATTGATGTTATTTTATTATATATTCAGAATGGAAATCTGAGAGATTCTAAATTTGAGGTTAAAAAAGAGATAAAAGAGGAGGATGATGAGGATGGGGTGATGGAGCAGTCAGAGTCTTTAAAAGAACACAAAGATCTGTACCAGGACACCATGGTGGAGTCATCCAGCTACAGAAACCCACCAGAGAGATGTCCCCGTCCTCTGTATTCCTGGGATTCCACGCAGGAAGGTCACACCATCCCTCACCATCATCAGGTAGATGCATGACAATTATTGGTAGATATGATTAATACACAGGAACACCAGGAGGAGGAGTTGTTTTCCCTGAGGTATTCTGAGAGCTATATACCAGGCTTGTGTGACTCTGTAGTGGGGTCAACTTTTGGAGGTGAGCAGACATTCCAGCTACAGGTGGTGGTCACTGAAGTCACTGGATATTAATGAACTGAAAGTTGCACAACCGTGGAATTTTGATAATATGAGGACTTTATTCATTATTATTGTTTTTTGGTTGCGCTACACTATATTTTGTTTGCTAGTATTTCAATGAGAGTCACATGTGGATTTACTCTAAGCCCCCGTACACACGGTCGGAAATTCCGACGGAAAATGTCCGATCGGACCATGTTGTCCGATCGGACTTTTTTCTCAAATTTTCCTAAAACAAAATCCGATCAGACTTTTTCCGATCGTGTGTAGAGAATTCCGACGGACAAAGTCCCACGCATGCTCAGATCAAATTACGAGACCAAAGCTATTGGCTAATAGCCTCTACGTAGTTCCGTCGTACGCAACGAACGTCACCACGTTCGGAATGATCGGATTTTCCGACAACTTTGTCCGACCGTGTGTATGCAACACCAGTTTCGGACCAAATCCGTCTGAAAAAATCAGATGGATTTTGTGGTCGGAATTTCCGACCGTGTGTACGGGGGCTAAGAGGTGTGGGCAGCAATCACGTCAAGCTTATTAGTAGGCTGATATATTGAATATTTCATTTTATTATATTTACTCACACTATTTTTGTATTGTATATTGCGCTAAATATATATTTTCTCACATTATGATTTATACACAGCATGTTTATTATTATATATATACAGAGTGGAAACCTCTGGGATAATACAATTGTTGTTAAAGAAGAGTATAAAGAGGAGGATGAGGAGTATGGAGTGATGGAGGAGTTTTCAGAAGGACACAAGGATATGATGGAGCCACCAAAAACCAGGAACCCACCAGAGAGATGTCCCCATCCTCTGTATTCCCGGGATTCCACACAGGAAGATCCCACCATCCCTCACTGTTACAAGGTTGGTGGGATGGAGCATCTAGAACATGGACTCCTAGAGACAATGTGTAGATTTTTTTTCTGATGTAGCAATATTAAAGCTTATAGTTTACAGATGATATTCTCTCTCATTTTCTTGATTTAGAGTGGAGATCCAATCGATATAGAATTTGAGGTTAAAGAAGAAGAAGAAGAGAGGTATGTGAGGGATAATCAGCAGTCTATGGAGGAGGATGGAATAACGGGAACATTTATAGAGGAGGACACTCCTACAAAGATCAACACAGGTGGGTCATTAACACTAAATACATTCCTCCACCCATACTGCTCACTGATTGGTCCAGAGTAGGGCGGGGACTGGGTGATATCAGCCTGTAATCCCCCTGGTCACTTTCCTGAGCTGTGTTTACCGTCCTGTATTCATGTATTTCTCTTGGATAATTGTCCTTCTCTCTGCTGTAGACACAATTTATGTATCTAGACTGGATTTATGGAGATTCTGTGGTCCAGCTGGCAGCAAAAGGTTAATTTTCACCATAGATGTTACTAGACCTAGGCACCTGGGGTGTGTGATTTGGGTCTTCTGCCCCATACCCGGGTATAGTAAGATGTCTGACAGAACAATCCTCCCAGGATTACTTGCTCTGTTGTCTGCTGGCTCTGCCGGGTGGAGGGATATGTCTGTATAGTCTCAGACTAAATTCACTGAGTGCAGTCTCAGGAGATGGGAGGCTGCGGTGTGGGACCTCTGCAACTTGTCTCATGTAAACATTTAATATTCCACTGATTACTAAATACCAATATTATGAGTCCTGACCCTTACACTATATAATTTATATTGTACATTACATACTCCTGACCCCTGCACTATATACTCTATGTTGTACATTACATCATTCTGATACTATATAGTCCTATCTGTTGTATCTTCTACAATATGTTGTACATGACATAGTCCTGACTTCTGCTCTCTCACCTCTACCCACTGCTATATATACACATAATATGTATTCTCTTTTGTTACATCCATTTTCTACCAGCTGGACATTTTATAACTGATGATTTGATTGGAGCACAAATTTTTACATGTTGATAATAATGTGATAACATCCTCAAACTTTGGAACCTCAAACAGAAAGTGATAATGAGGGAGGAATCAATAACCCAATGATGGTGGTCTTCAGGATCAGTCCAGTCTTCATCTTGGTTGTTCTCCCCCATCCTCACTCTCTGATCTCTGGTGGGGCTCAGCCCCGCTGTTATTTATGACTAAATCATGGACTAAATAAGGAAGTGCAGGACTTCTTGTGTTGGGAAGACGGCAGTGAGTGATAGAGGGGGTGGGGACCCCCATCCTATAATCCCATCATCACTGTCACTCCTATAAAAAACAGTTCTCGTTGTTTCCTCACTCTGACTAAAGTCCATGAATAAAGAAATGAACTGGTAGGAGATTCAGAGATGTAAGGCTGAAACAACGAATCGATTTTGAAAATAGTTGTCAACTATTTTCATAATCGATTAGTTGGTCAGTCGATTAATTGGCCTGCATACAGAATGTATTATTTATTTACACATCAGAAAATACAGCTCAGTGCACCATCCATACATGTCAGTAAATGCCTGAGAACTTGAATGTGTGAGGAGCAATGCCTCATGGGCAAGAGAAGGAGACAAGTGATTCTAAAGGCAGACCTTTACTTTCCTATAGGGGAACTCTATACTATACTTTGTACTTTCCTATATGGGAACTCCATACTATGCATTGTACCTTCCTATAGGAGAACTCTATACTATACTTTGTACCTTCCTATAGGGGAACTCTATACTATACTTTGTGGCTTCCTATAGGGGAGCTCTATACTATACTTTGTGGCTTACTATAGGGGAACTCTATACTATACTTTGTACCTTCCTATAGGGGAACTCTAAAGGCAGGGTGAGCCAGAAGTGGGGGGGGGGGGGTCAGAAGAGGAGAATCAGGGCTGCTCTGTGCAAAACCATTATACAGGTAAGTATGACAAGTTTGTTTAAAAAAGAAATCCAACATTTACAATGAAAGATCTCTGTGCAGGGAAGATCAGCACCTGACCCCAGAGAGGGTGGAGGCTGATAGACTGGAGGTGATAGAAGGCATTACTATTACATAAAGTAAAAGTTTACCAGTATTGTGCATTTATATATACAATTATTATATCCATGAAAAAAGTCTCAGCTTTCAGTATTACTTTAATATAAAAGTCCCCCCCCCCTCCATATATCTTCAGGTGTGACTCCCAGGTAAAATCCCCATATATCCTACTTCTGGGTATATTTATTATTATATATATGATATAAGATATATTACTTTCACTATTTCACAGTATAAACGAATCCCTTATAGTAGTGATTATCTGTTGTTTTTGTAATATAAAGGAATATTTTTTTAACCCTGTCATAACAGATGATTAAAAAAAAAGCATGCTGCTGCTACTAAATTTCCTATGCTGGCCATACACAGATCGATTTTTGGAAGAGAATATTCACACAAATATTTGTATGAAAATTATTTGTACATTCGATGAATGGACGAGTGTTTGAAAATTCCACTTGCTTTTAACATTCAAGTTTTCTGTTCTGCTCCTTCGTATTTTCCCATCACTGTGGTGGAAAATGAACACTGATTTGACCCCACTAATGGTTAGAAAATTGGATGATTGAAATAATCATTAGTTGCTGCCCTACAGAGGACCCATTTATTAGTTACCTTGAGGGGGAATTGTAAGATCCTCAGAGACAAAGCTGCCTGATGTAGGCGGAGTCCTGGTTTAGGGGAATGAATCTGCTTATGTCTAGTAATAATCTTTTTATTTCTACATTAGTAGATGGACGGGAGATGAGGAAAACTTCAGAGGATTGTCTCACTTTGTCTCCAGACTGTAAAGTAGAAGATGAGGACATCACACAGTATAGTCCAGGAGAAAACCCGACTACCTCAAATGTCCATCCAGCACCACAGAGTGTAGATGGACCATCGTATTCCTCTTATTCTGAGAAACCTCAGACTGTGAGGGACGGTGCCGTCCTTCCAACAGATAAGAGCTTTTCCTGTCCTGAGTGCGGGAAGTGTTTCCATTCTAAATCCGAGCTTAATCAGCATAAGAGATCTCACACAGGAGAAAAGCCGCATTCCTGTCCTGAGTGCGGGAAATGTTTTTCACAGAAGTTTAATCTTTTCACACATCAGAGATCTCACACGGGGGAGAAGCCGTATTCCTGTCCTGAGTGCGGGAAATGTTTCTCACAGAAGTCCCATCTTTATACACATCAAAGATCACACACGGGGCAGAAGCCGTATTCCTGTCCTGAGTGCGGGAAATGTTTTTCAGAGAAGTCCAATCTTTACACACATCAGAGATCTCACACAGGGGAGAAGCCGTATTCCTGTCCTGAGTGCGGGAAATGTTTTTCAGTGAAGTCCAGTCTTTATACACATCAGAGATCTCACACGGGGGAGAAGCCGCATTCCTGTCCTGAGTGTGGGAAATGTTTCACACGGAAGTCCCATCTTTACACACATCAGAGATCTCACACAGGGGAGAAGCCGTATTCCTGTCCTGAGTGCGGGAAATGTTTTTCAGATAAGCCCAGTCTTTACAAACATCAGAGATCTCACACAGGGGAGAAGCCGTATTCCTGTTCTGAGTGCGGAAAATGTTTTTCAGTGAAGTCCAATCTTTCCACACATCAGAGATCTCACACAGGGGAGAAGCCATTTTCCTGTCCTGAGTGCGAGAAATGTTTTTCAGATAAGTCCAGTCTTTACAGACATCAGAGATCTCACACGAGGAAGAAGCCGTATTCCTGTCCTGAGTGAGGGAATTGTTCCTCACTGAAGTCCTGTCTTCCTGAACATCACGGATCCCACACAACCCTCGAGGTGTATTAGTGCCTTGAGTGTGGGAAATGTCTTCTATATGAATGTTGCTGGACATCACAGCTCTCATGTGGGGAAGAAGCACACCCTGATATACACCTCCAGATATACTCCATGGCTGATCTTCATCATATAACAAAAGATTCAGAGATCACCAAAGACATGGATGAAGTGTTGTACTGTGTTGGCCATTGATAGCAGTAGAAAAATAAAAATTGAGTCATTACCTCTCCTTCGCTGAGTACATTTTGTGGTGGAAGATTTCACAAACATTTAGAGGTCTATTTAAAAAAAAAATAGTTGAACGGTTATGACCGCCATTCGTCCATTCATGATGAATATTGGCCATATTTTATTTCATACACTGCTTTTATTGACTCCATCTAATGATCATAATGCAGTATTGCACTAATTGAGGTATTTCAGGAAAAGTACCTGATTATGGCCACTAGATGGAGCTGATGATCATAGGAAATCACTGTGTTAAATCACAGCCATAAATTGTAACAGCTGGATGAATGATTGTCACATTAGTCCAATACATTTTTTGAAAAATAGACCTCTTAGTCTCCTTCTTCAGACATGTCTTCATACTAATACCTGAGATCATACTCATACACTTATCAGTACAGTACACACTGAAAGATATAACTTAAATAAGCCAACACTATTAGACCAACCATTGAATTAAAATAAAAAATATTATGTTTGGACTTTAGATGGGGCTAAGTATAATAGCAATTATCTCCAGCTAGTGGCAAATGTAGTATTTTCTATTTTAAATCAATGGAAATTATTCAAACAGAAAATAGCCAATTAAACTCCATTTCCCCCTCATTCACACAGAAGGAATGTACATTTTCAGTGAATTATTATGTAAATTATTTATGAATAGACCCCTAAATGTCAGGAGAGGTTTATATAAAGATGGGAAGTATGTAGCAGATAAATGAATAGACCTCCTAGCAATGTTATTACCAGGCTACAGCTAGGGGGATCTCTAATGTTTGGAGTGTGACCACAGCAGAGTGATCCCATCTAGCTAACATTAACCCTTTCATTGACAGAGTTGGTTTTCCATTATTTTTGCACACATGGTAAAATGCAGATTTTGGGCCTGAAAATTAGATAAAACCCCCAAACATATATTTTCTGAAAGCAGAGGTCCTGGAGAATAAAATGGTGATAATTGTTAAGGTGTTCCTCGTACACAAATGTCACCTTCATTCATATCCAGGTTTATTTTCTACTTTCCCCCATTTTTTATGGTGTGATCTTTTCTACAATACTTTGTTATAATAATGTAACACGTTGTGTATTGTATTGTACACAAATTAATAATGACTCCGCCTCCACATTCCAGACAAGTCATTTTCCTGACCAATTGGATTTCTACCTTTACTATTTCTTTACTTTACCTGATTCTATGACTGCACTCTTGTTATAAGTAAAACTATAATAAAAAATTTATTGAAAAATAAAAATATGTGTATCGTGGAATGATGAAATCTTTGGTACCCAAAATTGGTGACGCTTGAAATCATTTACAGGTCATCAGTTTAGTGATAACCAGAAATAATGGCCCAGAGTGCAGTGGCCGGGAACATGTCCTATACAGTCCTGTGTATAGAGTGCAGTGGTCAGAAACATGTCATATACAGTCCTATGTATCGAGTGCAGTGGTCATGAACATGTCATATACAGTCCTGTGTATAGAGTGCAGTGGTCGGGAACATGTCATATACAGTCCTGTGTATAGAATGCGGTGGTCAGGAACATGTCATATACAGCCCTGTGTATAGAGTGCGGTGGTCAGGAACATGTCATATACAGCCCTGTGTATAGAGTGCGGTGGTCAGGAACATGTCATATACAGCCCTATACAGAAATCATGTGACCTCCACTTCCTGTAGTGGAGCTCCACTCTACACAGAAATCATGTGACCTCCACTTCCTGTAGTGGAGCTCCACTCTACACAGGAATCATGTGGTCTCCACTTCCTGTAGTGGAGCTCCACTCTACACAGAAATCATGTGACCTCCACTTCCCTTAGTGGAGCTTCAGCTGCATAGATTCACAATAAAGTTCAGTAAAAAAAAGAAGCGGAGTGGATGACACGTGCTTCCTGTCATCACTGGAGCTCCACTCTGTAGCCACACCCCTCTCATTGGAGACTTGCTGTCTGGGTAGGAGTGGGATCACCATCTTGTGGATTTCAGAGGAACTGCAGCCCTGAGAAATATTTCGTAGTGTGATTACAGCCTTGTCATTGCTTCCAGATGCTGAAGGACAGTCCCGGGATTTAGTCCACTGTCCCATCATGTCCTCATCTCACAGGTTCCAGGACAGGAGAGTGCAGAGTGTCCGTGAGGTGATGACGGCTGGAACACTCTCTGGGCCCCATCACCAGGCACTGCAATTATAGCAGACTGTGGGGAACAGTGATCTCCTTTCTGACAGTGATAGTAGAACTCCGACATAATCAGAGCGGCAGCGGGAGAGTGTGATCAGATGAGTACTAACACTGACCACCAATGCTGGGCTGGAGTTACACTTTATTCTTATTGACACCAACAATGAGGTTTATTTTATCAAATCTGTCGTCTAGACCTATGGTGAACAGTGAGTTAGCACTTTTATCAACAATGGGACACCAACAATGGGGCTGATTTTATCTCACCGACACCAATTTTAGATGTCAAGGAAATCATGCCCATTTTGACTTGCTAACTGAAGTGAGAGTCTTGATTGGTGGAGGAGGAATGAGGGGTTGGTTTATTTGGGAAGATAAACCAGCTATGATACAGTTCTTACAGCCTGCAATACTGCTGACCACCACTGGAGGGAGACTCCCCCACATTTATCTGGCTGGACACACACAGGCAGATACAAATCTTTCATACAATCTGATACAATCTAAGGAGTGTGGAGCAGACATGTGATCCCCACACCCCTCAGAGGATCCTCCAAGTGATCCTTCAATCTAGAATCCTGTTGTGATGACTTCTTCCACTGAGTTCGACTCGAACTTCGGCTGTTTGATCGTTCGAAGAAGATCAAACATTATGGGGCGTTCGCGCCAAATTTGAGCGGCGCATCACACCCCATAATGCACTGCGTCATCGCAGTGCATTGCTGGCTGATGATTGGCCAAGCATGCACTATGACCCGCATGCTTTGGCGAATCACAGCGCCGTCAGCAAAGAGAGCCATAATTGGCCAAAGGCATCCCGGCTTTGTATATATGTATGTATATATATATATATATATATATATATATATATATATATATATATATATATATATATATATATATATATATATATACTGTATCCTGTGTAGCTAGATCTGACTGCAGGCCATTGCTGGTGTACGTTTCCAAATACACTTTCAGGCAGGCAGGCAGGCAAGTGATTCAGTGATCTGCAATGCATTAAATATATATACAGTCTCCAACATATTAATCCACTGCATTCTAGTCTAGCCAAGCCTATATCTGACTGCAGGCCATTCCTGCTGTACGTTTTTAAATACACTTTAAGGCAGGCAGGTGATTCAGTGATCTGCAGTTCATAAAAATATATATACAGTCTCCTACATATATATATATCAACTGCATTCTAGTCTATTCAAGCCTATACCTGACTGCAGGCCATTCCTGGTGTAATTTTTCTAGTAAACTTCAGGTGGTGTTTTGCTAATCCAATTTTACAGCATGTCTGGAAGGCCACCAAGGAAAGGCAGATGCTTACAGGCTAATAAAAGCGGACAAGCAGGCTCTGTGTCTACAGCCAACAGTGCTGATCATGGACATGGTGCATCCTCAGCACTTGGCCGTGGGGCACGATTGTCCTTTTTTTCGACAGCTGGCCGTGTTGAGCCACAACATGCAGAAGAGTTGGTAGAGTGGATCACAAAGCCGTCCTCATCCTCCTCATCCTCTGTCACCCAGGCTAAGAGAAGTTTGGCTGCCAATGCAGCTGCTAAAGTGGCCTATTCCATCGGCTAAATGGCATCAGTCACTCCTTCCCTAGCCCCACCATCATGTCCTGAGGAGTCCCCCGAACTGTTCGACCACAGTGTCAGGTAACACTAGCATTTTGAAGGCTCCGATGATGGTACCCAGGTTGAGGATGAAGGCAGTAAAGTGAGCCCAGAGAGAGGGGTGCCCAAGAAGGGCAAGAAACTGGCACTAATGTTCCCCCAGCTGCAGCATACTGCCAGGTTTGCTCCAGTGGCGAGGAGGGAGGGGATGATGAGGTCACTGACTCTACGTGGGTGCCTGATAGAAGAGAGGAGGAGGAAGAGGCACATCTCCAATGAGGCAGGATGCCATCCAGGGGCCAGTTTAAGGACAGCCAACCGACTGCATCACACCGCAGAGCTCCGCATCTGCAGGGCACTGCTGACTCTCCACGTATTTTCAAAATTTCTTTTGGTGTGGGCCTCTTTTGAGATGTGTGCAGCAGATCACATCGTTGCTGTTTGCAACATATGTCTGAAGCGTATCAAGCGTGGCCAAAACAGCAGCCACTTGGGCACCACATGCTTGACCAGACATATGTTGAGCTCCCATGCAGTCCGTTGGCAACAGCACTTAAAAGACCCACACCAAAATACAAGGCGGACCTCTCCTTGCTCCTCATCTCAGAGACCTGTACTGAGAGGAATGAAGGTGTAGAATTAGGTGTCCCAAGCACTTGCAGCAATCTGCTAGCGGTACACCTAAATCCGATTGTAGCAGGCAAATTTCCCTACCCAAGTTGCTAAACCGTCAAAAGAAATTTGGTCCCAGTCATCCACATGCTCAGCGGCTAAATGCTACTTTGGCTAAATTGCTAGCACTGAAACTGCTGCCTTTTCAGCTGGTAGACTCTGCCCCCTTTCGAGAATTTGTGTAATGTGCTGTACCTCAGTGACAGGTTCCCAAACGCCATTTTTTTTCTTGGAAGGCCATTCCGGCTCTCTACCGGCATGTGGAAGTCAATGTCTTGGTCTCGTTGGACAGGGCGGTCAGTGGTAAGGTGCATATTACCACTGACTCATGGTCCAGTAGGCATTGACAGGGACATTTACCTTTCTTTCACGGCGCACTGGGTAACTCTCCTGGCAGCTGTGAAGGATGCAGGACAGGGTGCAGTAATGTTGGAGCTTTTTCCGCCAGCACGCCACCAAAATGCTGGTAGTGGTGATTCTGCCACACCTCTCTCCTCCTCTTCTTCTTCCTCTATGGCCTCTTCCTCTGAAGATTTGTCCTCGGAACCAGTAGGCTCCATAGGCCTTCTAGGGGATACGCAAGCACTCAGGCAAAAAGATGCCATGCAGTGCTTGAGTGTGTCTGCTTAGGGGACAGGAGCCACACTGGGGCAGAGATTCTGGCAGATCTGCAGGGGCAGGTTTAGATAGATGGTTGACGAAGACGCCAGCTTCAGCCAGGAATGGTGGTTTGCGACAATGGCACCAACCTCCTCTCTGTCCTCCGACAGGGACGCTTGACCCATGTTCCCTGTTTGGCTCATGTCCTTAATTTGGTGGTGCAGCGGTTATTGTGCAGGTACCCTGGCTTACAGGATCTCCTGAGGCAGGCCAGGAAAGTCTGTGGGCATTTTTGCTGGTCATATAATGCCAGTGCTCGGCTGGCTGACCTTCAAAATTAATGCAACCTGCCCAAGAACCGCCTCATCTGTGACATGCCCACCAGGTGGAACTCAATGTTGGCAATGCTGCAGCGGCTGCACATGCAGCAGAGGGCCATCAATGAGTACCTGTGCGAGTATGGCACCAGGACAGGGTCAGGGGAGCTTGGCTTTTTTTTGCCATGCCAGTGACTAATGATCAAGGATGCTTGCGCTGTCCTGTCACCATTTGAGGAGGCCACAAGGATGGCTGGTCAGTGACAGTGCATGCATCAGTGATACTGTCCCTCTTTTCTTCCTGTTGGAGCACACGCTGCATGGAATAATGGAAAGGGCACTTGAGGCAGAACAGAGGGAGAAAGAGGACTTTTTTACCTCTCAAGGCCCCCTTTATCCAGACAGTATTCCTGCAGGCCCGCCTATCACACAGGAAGAGGAGGAGGAGGATGAGGATTGTGTCAGCATGGAGGTGGAGCCTGGCACTCAGCATCAGCAGCAGTTTTCAAGGGATTGTTCTCACTCCCCATAAACCCATGGATTTGCAAGTGGCTGGGAGGAGGTGGCTGCTGATCATGTCGTCCTTAGTGACCCAGAGGACTCCAGACAGAATGCCTCAGCAAACCTACGCTGCATGGCCTCCGTGATCCTGCAAAGCCTGCGAAAGGACCCTCAAATTTGTGGTATCAAGGAGAGGGATCAGTACTGGCTGGCAAACCTTCTTGATCCACGTTACAAGGGTAAGGTTGCAGAACTTATCCAGCCTTCTCAGAGGGAGCAGAGGATGAAAAATCTTCGGGAGGCCTTGCAGAAAGGTTTGTGCAATGCGTTTCTAGAGCCTGGGAGGTTACAATTTCCTGGTCTTCCTGGACAATGTGTTGCTGAGGCTTCAATCAGTCACAGATGCATTCAGACAATTTTTTAGTCCGCAGCCCCAAGGTCTGATCGGTTCCAGCAACCATCGCCAGTGTCTGATTTACATGGTGCAGGAATAACTAGGGGCAAGATCAGACTTGGAGACCTTTCCAACCAAAAATACTCTGGGTTACTGGGTCTTGAGGATGGATCACTGGCTAGAGCTTGCACAGTATGCAATTGAGCTACTGGCCTGTACTGCATCCAGCGTTCTATCTGAATGCACATTCAGTGCTGCTGCAGGCTTTGTAACCGATCACCTTCATAAAAATGAATCAGTCTTGGATCACCAGCTACCAAGCACCTGATGCTGATGTAACCGATATTTTTTTTATGAATGTGAGATCCCTTGAAGACTGCCTATGCTGATGCTGAGTGACTATCCTGTTATGCTGAGTAACTATCCTATTCCTCCTGAATGTTCAAGTTGATAGCTTCTAAGAACATTTTTGCTTCTGGGCACCAGCACCAGTGCCTAAAGCCCAATTTTTTCTGCCCCTGTTTAACAGGGCGTGTAATTACAATTTTTGCTGTAATATTTCGCAGCAGGGCTCGTTCCTGCACTAAACAAGAGTATCTGTGAGGGGTTACAGTGTTGTGTCACCACCACCGCCACATAAGGCCCAATTTTTCTGCCCCTGTTTAACAGGGGTGCATAATTACAATTCTTGATCTAATATTTCACAGCAGGGCTCGTTCCTGCGCCCAACAACAGAATCTGTGAGGGGTTACAGTGTTGTGGCACAACCGCCGCCTAAAGCCCAATTTTTCTGCCCCTGTTCAGCAGGGGCATGTAATTACATTTCTTGGTTTAATATTTCACAGCAGGGCCCGTTCCAGCACCCACAAAGAGTAACTGTGAGGGCTTACAGTGTTCTGGTACCACAAACACCTAAGGCCCAATTTTCTGCAGAGTATATATGGCAGGCCATATAGTATATACAGGCGGTCCTCTACTTTCAAACATCTGACTTACAAACAACTCCTACTTACAAACGGAGGGAGACAACAGGAAGTGAGAGGAAATCTACCCCTAGGAAGGGAAATTCTCCTGTGAGAGTTAATATGGGAAAAAGGTGTCTCCTCCACTGATGCTTTATCACCAATCCTTGTTTCCCTAAAAAAAACAAATTTTCAAAATCCAATTGTCATTGGCACAGAAAGTGAGGTGAAATCTTCTGAACAGGGGCACAGACAAAAAAACAAATGTGACAGGGGTGATGATAACCCTTCCTAATGTTTTCCAAAAAGCTTAAAAATAGAATTTTGGCTGGAGCTACACTTACAAAATGTACCTGTTCCAAATTACAAACAGATTCATCTTAAGAACAAACCTACAGTCCCTGTCTTTCTTGGGACCACATGTATACTGCTGTTGTTCAGAGTATATAGGGCCTGGGGGCCACACGCCTTTTCTTTTTTTAATTTGGGTGTGGGGTTTTCCCTTAATATCCATACAAGACCCAAAGGGCCTGGTAATGGGCAGGGGGGGTACCCATGCCGTTTTTCTCAATAATTTTCATCCATATTGGCGGGACCCGACATTACATTACAGCCGCAAGAAGTTTTAAATGACTTTTATTCCTTTAGAAATGTCATTTTGTGCAGGGACTGTTCTAAGCACGGGAAACACGCGCCACTTTACAGGCATACTATAGACACCCCCAGGTACTATATTTAAAGGAATATTTCACTTTTATTGTTTCACTTTAAGCATTATTAAAATCACTGCTCCCGAAAAAACGGACGTTTTTAAAACTTTTTTTTTTGCATTGATACATGTCCCCTGGGGCAGCACCCGGGTCCCCAAACCCTTTTGAGGACAATAACTTGCATATAAGCCTTTACAATTCACACTTTTGATTTCTCACGTTCGAGTCCTATAGACTTTAACGGTGTTCGAGAGTTTGCGCAAACTTTCGGTCTGTTCGCATGTCCTGGATGCGAACCAAACCGGGGGGTGTTCGGCTCATACCTACATGCCAGTAATCCAGCCCCCAAGGAATCAACTGATTGGCTTAAAAAACTGTAATTCTCTAATATAGTTACATAGTTACATAGTTAGTTAGGTTGAAAAAAAAAAGTCCATCCAGTTCAACCACAAATAAAATAAAAAAAATATATATATATATACATATATATATATATATATATATATATATCATACAATCTAATATACCCACAGTTGATCCAGAGGAAGGCAAAAAAAACCCCAGCAGAGCATTCTCCAATTTGCTAAAGCAGGGGAAAAAAATTCCTTCCTGATCCCCCGAGAGGCAATCGGATTTTCCCTGGATCAACTTTACCTATAAATGTCAGTACCCAGTTATATTATGTACATTTAGGAAAGTATCCAGGCCTTTCTTAAAGCAATCTACTGAGCTGGCTAGAACCACCTCTGCAGGGAGTCTATTCCACATTTTCACAGCTCTTACTGTGAAGAAACCTTTCCTTATTTGGAGATGAAATCTCTTCTCCTCTAGACGTAAAGAGTGCCCCCTTGTCCTCTTTGTTGACCGTAAAGTGAATAACTCAACACCAAGTTCACTATATGGACCCCTTATATATTTATACATGTTGATCATATCCCCCCTTAATCTCCTCTTATCAAGTGTGAATAAATTCAGTTCCTCTAATCTTTCCTCATAGCTGAGCTCCTCCATGCCTCTTATCAGTTTGGTTGCCCTTCTCTGCACTTTCTCCAGTTCCCCAATATCCTTTTTGAGAATTGGTGCCCAAAACTGAACTGCATATTCCAGATGAGGTCTTACTAATGATTTGAACAGGGGCAAAATGATATCTCTCTCTCTGGAGTCCATACCTCTCTTAATACAAGAAAGGACTTTGCTCGCTTTGGAAACCGCAGCTTGGCATTGCATGCTATTATTGAGTTTATGATCTACCAAAACCCCCAGATCCTTCTCCACTACGGATTCCCCCAGTTGTACTCCCCCTAGTATGTATGATGCATGCATATTCTTAGCCCCCAAGTGCATAACTTTACATTTATCAACATTAAACCTCATCTGCCACATAGTCGCCCAATTTGACAGAGCATTGAGGTCAGCTTGTAAATTGGAGACCTCCTGTAAGGACGTTATTCCACTGCATAGCTTGGTGTCATCTGCAAAGACAGAAATGTTACTTTTGATCCCAGACCCAATATCATTTATAAAGAAAATAAAAAGTAAGGGTCCCAGCACTGAACCTTGGGGTACACCACTGATAACCTTAGCCCATTCAGAGTAAGAATCATTAACCACGACTCTCTGAATTCTGTCTTTTAGCCAGTTTTCTATCCATTTACAAACCGATATTTCCAAACCTGTAGACCTTACCTTACACATGAGCCGTGTGTGGGGAACTGTATCGAACGCTTTTGCAAAATCCAAGTATACCACGTCCACAGCCACGCCTCTGTCCAAGGTTTTACTTACCACCTCATAAAAAGAAATGAGGTTTGTCTGACAACTTCTGTCTTTCATGAACCCATGCTGTCTGTTGCTTAACATATTTTTTTCCTGCAAGAACTCGTCTATGTGGTCTTTTAATAATCTCTCCAGTATCTTCCCAACTATAGAAGTTAAACTAACAGGTCTATAGTTACTTGGTAAAGACTTTGTTCCCTTTTTAAATATAGGCACCACGTTCGCCCTGCACCAATCCAGTGGTACTATTCCTGTCATTAATGATTCCCTAAAAATTAGATACAATGGCTTTGAAATTACAGAGCTCAATTCTTTTAGGATCCGTGGGTGGATATCCGGAATAACAAATGAATTCTCATTGAAATTGTAATTCGTCTGAATTTTGCAACTGTCGAACATTCGGATGCATTCGAATTTCCATTCAAAGTGATTATGAATAAAACTGAATCCGAAATAAATTATATCGCAAATAGCGAATGGCTTTGGCGTAATTCGTTGATGCTTTAACGCAGCCTAATGCAACAGCAAGTCGACTCGTGGTTTTGCATAACAAATTATTTAATTTCCCTATTTGCTAAATTTAGCGGACATTCAGATGAATCAATTTCTTTATTACTAAAAGTGTAAAGAAAATACTGCGCCAAACCTAAATAATATCTAGCAGCTGGCATAACAATCAGACATAATTGTGAAAAGCATAAAAAAGTAAATAATGCAGCGCTTAAATGACCAAGTGCCCCTGATTACACATAAGGCCACGCAGGAGGATGTAAACCTGCTGGCGGAAATGTGTGACAGGAATTTTAATAGTGAATACACACTTAATTAAGTGTATCAATGTGAATTTTGAACTGATGTCAGTATGCTGACCCGAAGGGGTCGTGTCTCTATAAAGTATAAATGGAAATAAAGATTGAAAAAAACAATCTAGTGCAAAAAAGGTGTGAAGTATATGATCCCCACTTCAAGGGAACCTATATGTAGTCCCCGTAGGGAAGACGCAGGCTTTCAAGCGTGATACATACAGTGTGCGATTTTAGAAAATCGCAAGAAGACAAAACACTTATTTATATCAAATCAACTAAAATACTAATTAAAGTGAGTAAAAGTGCGATCAATACAGCTTCTCAAATTATAACGATAGGCTGACTAAGGAAAGGAGACCATATATCACTATAGGAAAAAATGGTGGCACCAAGCATAGTGGAGTTACATTACGCAGTTTCTCATGTAATGGTCCAGAATATGTAAGAGTAAAATGACAAGCAAACAATGGAATTAATACAAGGGATAAGAAAAATCCATCTCCTCAGTATAGTTCCCAAATGAGAGATATCTCATGAAACTCTCTAGGTGTTCTTGGCTGTGCATCAGCTCATTGATCTCTAAACAAATCCTCCCGAATACAAATATGTAGGTAACGATCAGGATACCCTTACCAGATCAGTTGGACTCACAGACTCAAAAGTGCCTGGGCCGGATTCACCGGATATGTAGGAACGACGTTGCAATCAGCCAGATCATCTGAGGATTGTTTTCTGGGTAAACGTACCCTCTTACTCACCAACAGCTTAGTTCTTGGCTGTGCATCAGCTCATTGATCTCTAAACAAATCCTCCCGAATACAAATATGTAGGTAACGATCAGGATACCCTTACCAGATCAGTTGGACTCACAGACTCAAAAGTGCCTGGGCCGGATTCACCGGATATGTAGGAACGACGTTGCAATCAGCCAGATCATCTGAGGATTGTTTTCTGGGTAAACGTACCCTCTTACTCACCAACAGCTTAGTTGAGGAATCCTGGAAGAGGTTCTGTGGGGATCCTTGTTGCAGTCCTCACCAGTGATAACTCAAAGGAGATATAGAAAAAAGGAGACAACTCCTCATAGTGTAGCTCCAATAAAAAAGTTGGCGTTTATTTATTTTAAAGATTTTTTTCAATCTATTAAAAATATAAAAAAAAGTATAAAAACAGGCACAAGATAGATATAGTGGCTCAGGCAAGCATCCAACCCGACATTTTTCGCCTGATGTAGGCTTCATGATGTACCCCATATTACTCTTACATATTCTGGACCATTACATGAGAAACTGCGTAATGTAACTCCACTATGCTTGGTGCCACCATTTTTTCCTATAGTGATATATGGTCTCCTCCCCTTAGTCAGCCTATCGTTATAATTTGAGAAGGCAAGCGCCTCGAGGCGATTCAGTTCGCAGTTGCAGCGCTATACAAATCTTTCATTCATTCATTCATTCAAGCTGTATTGATCGCACTTTTACTAACTTTAATTAGTATTTTAGTTGATTTGATATAAATAAGTGTTTTGTCTTCTTGCGATTTTCTAAAATCGCACACTGTATGTATCGCGCTTGAAAGCCTGCGTCTTCCCTACGGGGACTAGATATAGGTTCCCTTGAAGTGGGGATCATATACTTCACACCTTTTTTGCACTAGATTGTTTTTTTCAATCTTTATTTCCATTTATACTTTATAGAAACACGACCCCTTCGGGTCAGCATACTGACATCAATTTCTTTATTAGGTCGCGTTAACGCATTAACAAATTATGCTGAAGGCATTCCCTATTTAGGATATAATTTAGTTCGGATTCGGTTTTATTCGTAATTACTTTGTTCAGAAATTCGAATGCTTCCGAGTGTCCAAAAGTTGCTAAATTCAGGAGGAATTTTGAAACGTTAGGAAACTAATTGCACAAGCCTACAGCCTACTAAGTTTATCACAACTTCACTCAGGCGAGATAGAGAGAAACATTGTAACTTTTGCTTCTTTTAGATCAAAGGAATGAACTTCGGTCTGTAAATGAGGTCAGTTTAGCCACTTAAAGCGGTTCTGCACTAGTTTTTTTTTTTTGGGCTATATGCAAAGGCCATATAGCTCAATTGGGGGACTTACCTGTTCCATCTTCCATCTCGATCGCCGCCTTCCTTAAAGACTAAACCTTTTTCTAACATTTGTTGTTTACAAGTTAAAATCTGTATTTTTTGTTAGAAAATTACTTAGACACCCCCAAACATTATATATATATATATATATATATATATTTATAAATATATAAAGATAAATTTTTTTTTGTTGTTTTTTCTGTTTTTTTTTAGCAGAGACCATATATAATAAAATGGCAGTTGTTGTAATATTTTATGTCACACTGTATTTGCGCAGCAGTCTTTCAAGCACAATATTTTTGGGAAAAATACACTTTAACCACTTCAATACCGGGCACTTTCGCCCCTTCCTGCCCAGGCCAATTTTCAGCTTTCAGCGCTCTCACACTTTGAATGACAATTGCGCGGTCATGCTACACTGTACCCATATGACCTTTTTATCATTTTCTTCCCACATATAGAGATTTCTTTTGGTGGTATTTGATCACCTCTGAGGTTTTTAGTTTTTTGCTTAACAAACTAAAAAAGACCGAAATAATTTGGAAAAAAAAAGTGTTTCTTTGTTTCTGTTATAAAATGTTGTTTTCTCCTTCACTGATGGGCACTGATGAGGAGGCACTAATATGTAGAATTGATGGGCACTGATATGCAGCACTGATGGGCACCAATAGACGGCACTGATATGTGGCACTGACGGGTGGCACTGATGGACACTAATAGAGGGCACTGATGGGTAGCACTGATGATGAGGTACTGACAGGTGTTACTGATGGGGACTGATTGGCACTGTGGTGGGCGATCATTCCAAGAGAGGCAGAACAAGGCAGATCGCCGTTCTGTCAGAGGGGAAGATGGAGATCCTGTGTTTCTGCCAAGCAGGAACACAGATCTCTGTCTTCCCACAGTTGAAGCACCTCCCCCACACAGTTAGAAAGCCACTGATGTTAACCCCTTCCCTTCCAGGGTCATTAGTACAGTGACAGTGCATTCTCTTTAGCACTGATCACTGCATTGGTGTCAATGGTCCCCAAAAAGTGTCAGATTTGTCCGCTGCAATGTCGCAGTCCCACTAAAAATCGCTGATCGCCGCCATTACTAGTAAACTAAATAAAAAAGAAAATGTCCATAAATCTATCTCACAGTTGTAGACAATATAACTTTTGTGCAAACCAATCAACATACGCTTATTGGGATTTTTTTGTACCAAAAATATGTAGCAGAATACATATTGGCCCAAATTGATGAAGAAATTTGATTGTTTAAGTTTTTTTTTCATTTTATTTTTTCTAGCAGAAAGTAAAAAAACATATTTTTTTTTCAAAATTGTCGGTCTTTTTTTTGTTTATAGCGCAAAAAATATAAACCGCAGAGGTGATCAAATACCACCAAAAGAAAACTCTATTTGTGGGGGGAAAAAGACTTACATTTTATTTGGGTACAGCGTCGCATGACCGCGCAATTGTCAGTTAAGGTAACGCAGTTCCGCATCACTAAAAATGGCCTGGTCATGAAGAGGGGTAAATCTTCTGGAGGTGAAGTGGTTAAACAAAAAAAAATTAAGTTACACCCAAGCACACCAAAGCCCCCCCCAAAAAAAAAAAAAAAATGTGAGGCCCCCCCCCCCCACATATACACACGCATGAATGTAAGCACAAGCGTCAGGGGCGCATACACTTGTTACATATCGCCGCACATGCTGGAATGTTAATTCTATCCCCAGACCTCCTCCGTAACACTAAACTGATGACCTATAGGGGGCTTTTCTTTATCACCTATAGAAAATATAGGGTAATGAAATTTGTCACAATGGGCAAACACAAATTTAAGGTGTGACATGTTGGGTATCTATTTACTCGGTGCAATCTCGGCTTTTATATTTTACCAAAAAGTTTCTGCGATAATATTGTGTGACATAAAATATTGGAACTACCACTATTTCATTCTCTAGGGTGTCTGCTTTCAGAAAATATATCATGTTTTTTGGGGTTTTTATGTAATCTTCAGGCATACAGTGATTTTTTTTTTTTAAATGTGTGCAGAAAATGCAAAAATGTCTCTGGCATCGAAAGGGTTAAAGTTGATATAAAAAAAAAAAAAATCTGTGGAGGTCACATGACTCCTGTGGAGAGTGGAGCTCCAGTCTGCAGCCAGATACCATCAGGAAATGCAGATGTGACCGGAAACATTGTTTCTAATGTCTATTGAATGTTTGCTACATTAAAGTTCATTAAACAAAAAACAACAAAAAAAGTGGAGTGGAGGCCACATGTTTCCTGTCAAATGTGGAGCTCCACTCTCGGAAGACAGGAAGTGATGTCAGGTACAGACAGGAAGTTCCGGGTGAGAGGTGAGTCGGGAGGAAGTAGAGAGAAGACATTGCTGGAAGACGCAGCAGAGGAGGTAATAAGATCTTATTTTCTATTTACACCCAGTAACCCCCGTCATGTCCGTCCTCTTCCTCCATAGTCACTGTGATGTCTTTTATCTCCAGCAGATGATGATACACACATATATAGTGTGGAAATACGTAGATTAACCCCTTCAGGGAGGATCAGTTGATGATGAATAATGATTGGCTCCAGTGTGTTGGAAACCCCACATTCCCGATCCCACCAGGAAGCCGACACTGCACAGCGCTAATCACAGGCAGTGAGACCTTTCCTGGTCCTCAGCTGTACAGATCGAGAAATGTCTCACTGCCTGTGATTAGCGCTGTGCAGTGTCGGCTTCCTGGTGGGATCGGGAATGTGGGGTTTACAACACACCGGAGCCCATCACTAATGATTTATATATCTTCCTTCCAAAGCTGGCCATACATGGTTCAGTTTTCTCGTTCATCCAGCGGGATGAGAGGAAATAACTGAAGTGATTCCCCCATCCACACATTGGAGGGGGATGGGGGAATCCTCCCCGCTGCACTATTGTATTCTGACAATGGGGGGCGCTCCTCCGCTCTCAGAATACACAGATCAGTGATGAAGCTATTGGCTGCAGCCGCTGATCGAGTGACTTTTATCCGGCAGTGACCACACATGGATGGAAATGTGACCGATCCCTGCTGAACCAGCTGAATTTCCATGTCTCTATGGTCACCATAAGTCGGGGCTCAACAAATCCCAGGTCACCATGGTGACTAGAAATGGCATCCTGGCCCCTGGGCTCTTGTCAGCCCATTCTCACTGTTGGTCTGAATAATGTTTCTTTCTGAAACCCGGACACATTATTCAGACAGGAATGTGTCTCGGAGCGGGGCCAGGCGGGAGGGTGAGGGGGGAGGAGGAGGGAGATGATGACACCCGACCTGTGAAGTCAGGGGTGGACTGGACAGGACAGCGGCATGAGAGGACTCATCTCACTGAGCTCCCGCTGCTGATCTTTCTCCTTTCCGCGGCCGCATTACTGTCACCATCGGCTCCTGCTTCCACCCACAGCTGCCTGTGTCCCTGCAGAGCCCTCCGGCAGAACAGAGGAAGGAGCGGGACCGAATTTCCAACATGGCGCCACCTCGACACTGCCACAAAGATCCCCACAAGGTGCTGAGAAACAGGACTACAGAGTCCTTACAGGAGTAACCAGGAGAAGCCTGCAAAGCAGCCAGCTAAGAGACCAGCCAGGGAGGGACATGCTGCTTTATGTACACAAGATGTCCTCTCCATCCACTCTGCTCTCACACACTGCTGGGGGAGATGTACAGGACATGCAGGAGGACACAGGGGAGGGGGGATTGGATTACTGTCCTACACCATGTCCTGCACCCCATGTCCTGTGTTCTGCACCACATGTCCAGCACACTGTACCCTTCCCCCTGCACCCTACTGCACCCTCCACCCCATGTCCTGCATTCTGCACTCGGCTCCCCATGTCCTGCATTCTGCACCCCCTGTCCTGCATTCTGCACACTGCACCCCTGCAGTGACCTACAGTCTTCTCCGGTATCCATCACCCCATGTCCTGTGTTCTGCACCACATGTCATGCATTCATCTCATGCACCCTGTACGCCATGTCCAAAGTTCTGCACCTCACAGATTACTCACACATTACTTGCCCAGCCCCTGGTGCTGACAACCCACACTGCTGTAAAAAAAAAAAACTGTCTCCTAACTTTTTTTGCTGGCTCCCCTCCCCCTCATCTCCTTCATTATGTAAGTCATGCTGAGATAATCTCCCATTGGCTGAGCAATATTCTCATTTGTCTCTGAGCTCCTTCTTGCTATTCCTCGTCCTGCCTGTTGTTTCCTTGGATTGATTTTCTGTGTATCTCTTGGATGCGCTCGTCTGTTGCTTGTCCTGACCTTTATCCTGATTCCTGGATCTCCTCCTCATCTCTCCTCCATATCCTCTTACACAGCTTTTCTCTGCACCTGCAGTGATCCTGGGGGGTGGAAACTTGGCACCAGCACTCAGCAAAATCCATCCCCACCATTAGGAGCTCTGGAGAAAATTGTCTGCTATTTACACTCTGTTCCTCCGCACGTCACCTGATCACATGAGAGCTTACTTTCACAGATTTCTGTATGGTAAAGGTCAAAGTTCACTCTTCAGTTTAGGAGAGGAAGGACACACCCAGGAACAATGATTTGGTTTGTACAGGAGCCTCATATAGAGGACCCCTCAAATCCCCCCCATCCAAATCTCCCTCCATCCAGAGTCTATATGTCCTATGACATCACACTGACCTCACAGCTCCTCCTCCCAATGTCCCTCCATCCAGAGTCTATATGTCCTATGACATCACACTGACCTCACAGCTCCTCCTCCCAATGTCCCTCCATCCAGAGTCTATATGTCCTATGACATCACACTGACCTCACAGCTCCTCCTCCCAGTGTCCCTCCATCCAGAGTTTATATGTCCTATGACATCACACTGACCTCACAGCTCCTCCTCCCAATGTCCCTCCATCCAGAGTCTATATGTCCTATGACATCACACTGACCTCACAGCTCCTCCTCCCAATGTCCCTCCATCCAGAGTCTATATGTCCTATGACATCACACTGACCTCACAGCTCCTCCTCCCAATGTCCCTCCATCCAGAGTCTATATGTCCTATGACATCACACTGACCTCACAGCTCCTCCTCCAAATATCCCTCCATCCAGAGTCTATATGTCCTATGACATCACACTGACCTCACAGCCCTTCCTCCCAATGTCCCTCCATCCAGAGTCTATATGTCCTATGACATCACACTGACCTCACAGCTCCTCCTCCCAGTGTCCCTCCATCCAGAGTCTATATGTCCTATGACATCACACTGACCTCACAGCTCCTCCTCCCAATGTCCCTCCATCCAGAGTCTATATGTCCTATGACATCACACTGACCTCACAGCTCCTCCTCCCAATGTCCCTCTATCTGGCTTTTTTCTGATGCTCTTAGGATGTGGGAGGACCCTTGGCATCCTCACTAGCAAAGTAGGACTGTTGGTTCTGCATTGTATGTAATGATGTCAGAATACCTACAAGAAGCTTTTATCCTGCATAGTGTGGGGGTCCTGTGTGGGTAATTTATACCTCAGCCTGAAGTGGGGCCTTAATAAAATGGAGACCTGAATGGTGAGGTGAGGAGGATTCTGGGAATATCATTTGATTTTACTTTTTGTGTTCAGATCTAGAGTTTTCCTCCTGTGAAGTCTGGAGATCATATGACCATCACATTGCCTCCACCTCCCTCCCTGATAGAATAGAGAAATACAAAGAAGATTCTAGAAGTCACCAGAGAGATGATGGAGGAGAGGTGAGCGGTGCTGGGAATTCTGGGACATTATCCAGTAACAGACAAGGGATGTGTCTGGATGGTGACTGTATCATTGTGTGTCAGGTTCCTATAAGGTGTCAGGATGTCACTGTCTATTTCTCCATGGAGGAGTGGGAGTATTTAGAAGGACACAAGGATCTCTACAAGGACGTCATGATGGACAATCAGCCGCCCCTCACATCACCGGGTAAGAGGAGACTTTATTGTAAAGGAGAGAGCAGTACGGAGGCTCCACCTAGATCCCCCATCATCTGATAAACACATAGAAACAATGTATTCAGTCAGTGTGTGTGTTTCCTACAGATGGATCCAGTAATGGGAACCCACCAGAGAGATGTCCCCGTCCTCTGTATTCCCCGGATTCCACACAGGAGGGTCACACCATCCCCCACCATCATCAGGTAGATGAGGAACAATCACTGATAGTATCATTAGGATCTGTACATTATCTGCATTGTTACCATTGATGTCATTTTTATTATATATTCAGAGTGGAAACCTGAGAGATTCTAAAGTTGAGGTTAAAGAAGAGATAAAAGAGGAGGATGATGAGGATGGGGTGATGGAGGAGTCTCTAAAAGAACACAAAGATCTGTACCAGGACACCATGGTGGAGTCATCCAGCTACAGAAACCCACCAGAGAGATGTCCCCGTCCTCTGTATTCCCGGGATTCCACACAGGAAGGTCACACCATCCCCCACCATCATCAGGTAGATGATTGACAATTATTGGTAGTTCTGATTTATACACAGCATGATTGTTACAATGAATGTTTTATTATATATTCAGAGTGGAAACCTCGGGGATGATAATATTGATGTTAAAGAAGAGTATAAAGAGGAGGATGAGGAGTATGGAGTGATGGAGGAGTTTTCAGAAGGACACAAGGATATGATGGAGCCACCAAATACCAGGAACCCACCAGAGAGATGTCCCCGTCCTCTGTATTCCCGGGATTCCACACAGGAAGATCACACCATCCCCCACTGTTACAAGGTTGGTGGGATGGAGGTTATCAAACACACTTATAGAGATGTATGGATTTTCTATGTGATGTCACAATATTAAATCTTATATCTTACAGATGATATTCTCTCTCATTTTCTTGATTTAGAGTGGAGATCCAATCGATATAGAATTTGAGGTTAAAGCAGAAGAAGAAGAGAGGTATGTGAGGGATGATCAGCAGTCTATGGAGGAGGATGGAATAACGGGGACATTTATAGAGGAGGACACTCCTACAGAGATCAGTACAGGTGGGTCATTAACACTAAATACATTCCTCCACCCATACTGCTCACTGATTGGTCCAGAGTAGGGCAAGGACTGGGTGATAATCTTCCTTCTCTGTGCTGCAGACACAAGTTATAGATCTAGACTGGATTTATGGAGATTCTGGGGTTCGACTGGCAGCAAAAGGTTTATTTTCACCATAGATGTTGCTCTACCTAGGCACCTTGGGTATGTGCTTTGGGTCTTCTGCCCCATACCCAGGTATGGCAAGATCTCTGACAGACAATCCCCCCAGGATTACTTGCTCTGTTGTCTGCTGGCTGTGTCGGGTGGAGGGATATGTCTGTATAGTCTCAGACCCAAGTCACTGAGTGCAGTCTCAGGAGATGGGAGGCAGCGGTGTGGGACCTCTGCAACTTGTCTCATGTAAACATTTAATCTTCCACTGATTACTGAATACCAATATTATGAGTCCTGACCCTTACACTGTATAATTTATATTGTACATTACATACTCCTGACCCCTACACTATATACTCTATGTTGTACATTACATCATTCTGATACTATATAGTCCTATCTGTTGTATCTTATACAATATGTTGTACATTACATAGTCCTGACTTCTGCTCTCTCCCCTCTACCCACTGCTATATATACACATAATATGTATTCTCTTTTGTTACACCCATTTCCTACCAGCTGGACATTTTATATCTGATGATTTGATTGGAGCACAGACTTTTACATATTGATAATAATGTGATAACATCCTCAAACTTTGAAACCTTAAACAGAAAGTGATAATGAGGGAGGAGTCAGTAACCCAATGATGGAGGTCTTCAGGATCAGTCCAGTCTTCATCTTGGTTGTTCTCCCCCATCCTCACTCTCTGACCTCTGGTGGGGCTCAGCCCCGCTGTTATTCATGACTAAATCATGGACTAAATAAGGAAGTGCAGGACTTCTTGTGTTGGGAAGATGGCAATGAGTGATAGAGGGGGTGGGGACACTCGTCCTATAATCCCCTCATCACTGTCACTCCTATAAAAGACAGTTCTCGTTGTTTCCTCACTCTCTGACTAAGGTCCATGAATAAAGAAATGAACTGGTAGGAGATCAGAGGAGCCATTTACTAGTTACCTTGAGGGGGGAATTGTAAGATCCTCAGAGACAAAGCTGCCTGATGTGGGCGGAGTCCTGGTTTAGGGGAACCAATCAGCTCATGTCTAGTAATAATCTTTTTATTTCTATTTTAGTAGATGGACGGGAGATGAGGAAAACCTCAGAGGATTGTCTCACTTTGTCTCCAGACTGTAAAGTAGAAGATGAGGACATCACACAGTATAGTCCAGGAGAAAACCCGACTACCTCAAATGTCCATCCGGCACCACACAGTGTAGATGGACCATCGTATTCCTCTTATCCTGAGGAACCTCAGACTGTGAGGGACGGTGCCGTCCTTCCAACAGAGAAGAGCTTTTCCTGTACTGAGTGCGGGAAATGTTTCCATTTTAAATCCTATCTTAATAGGCATACACGATCTCACACAGGAGAGAAGCCGTATTCCTGTCCTAAGTGCGGGAAGGGTTTTTCACAGAAGTCCACTCTTTTCACACATCAGAGATCTCACACGGGGGAGAAGCCGTACTCCTGTCCTGAGTGTGGGAAATGTTTTACACAGAAGTCCGATCTTAAAACACATCAGAGATCTCACACAGGAGAGAAGCCGTATTCCTGTCCTGAGTGCGGGAAATGTTTTTCAGCGAAGTCCAGTCTTTCCACACATCAGAGATCTCACACGGGTGAGAAGCCGTATTCCTGTCCTGAGTGTGGGAAATGTTTTACACAGAAGTCCGATCTTAACACACATCAGAGATCTCACACAGGAGAGAAGCCGTATTCCTGTCCTGAGTGCGGGAAATGTTTTTCAGGGAAGTCCAGTCTTTCCACACATCAGAGATCTCACACAGGAGAGAAGCCGTATTCCTGTCCTGAGTGCGGGAAATGTTTTTCAGCGAAGTCCAGTCTTTCCACACATCAGAGATCTCACACAGGAGAAAATCCATATTCCTGTCCTGAGTGTGGGAAATGTTTTTCAGATAAGTCCAGTCTTTACACACATCAGCGATGTCACATGGGGGAGAAGCCGTATTCCTGTCCTGAGTGCGGGAAATGTTTTTCAGAGAAGTCCAATCTTTACACACATCAGAGATCTCACACAGGGGAGAAGCCATTTTCCTGTCCTGAGTGCGGGAAATGTTTTTCACGGAAGTCCATTCTTTCCACACATCAGAGATCTCACACAGGGGAGAAGCCGTATTCCTGTCCTGAGTGTGGGAAATGTTTTTCAGATAATTCCCATCTTTACAAACATCAGAGATCTCACACGGGGGAGAATCCGTATTCCTGTCCTGAGTGTGGGAAATGTTTTACACAGAAGTCCGATCTTAACACACATCAGAGATCTCACACAGGAGAGAAGCCGTATTCCTGTCCTGAGTGCAGGAAATGTTTTTCAGCGAAGTCGAGTCTTTCCAGACATCAGAGATCTCACACAGGAGAGAAGCCGTAATTCCTGTCCTAAGTGAGGGAATTGTTTCTCACTGAAGTCCTGTCTTCCTGTACATCAGGGATCCCACACAACCCTCGAGGTGTATTAGTGCCTTGAGTGCGGGAAATGTCTTCTATATGAATGTTGCTGGACATCACAGCTCTCATGTGTGGAAGAAGCACACCCTGATATACACCTCAGATATACTCCATGGCTGATCTTCATCATGTAAGAAACAGTTCATAAAGAGATCAGAGATCACCAAAGACATGGATGAAGTGTTGTACCGTGTTGGCCATTGATAGCAGTAGAACTATAAAAATGGAGTCATTACCTCTCATTGGCTGAGTACATTTTGTGGTGTAGAGATTTTACAAACACCTAGAGGTCTATTTAAAAAAAATAAAAAATAGTTGAACGGTTATGACCGGCATTCATCCAGCCATGATGAATATTGGCCGTATTTTATTTCATACTCTGATTTCCTTGACTCCGTCTAATGACCATAATGCAGTATTGCACTAATTGAGGTATTTCAGGAAAAATACCCGATTATGGCCACTAGATGGAGATGATGATCATAGGAAATCACTGTGTTAAATCACAGCCAGAAATTGTAACAGCTGGATGAATGATTGTCACATTAGTCCAATGTTGTAATGTGTTGGCCGATTTATGTGGGATTTTATATTATTATTATTATATATATATATATATATATGTACACATACAGTATAAGATTGACCAGGCCAGATTTCAGTTGACAATGTTATCTGTTAACCTAATTACACATATCAAAGGGGACTTGTTGATCAAAGGGGAAGTGGCCAAACAAGAATTACTCCACATATCAAAGAGAACAGATAGTGACTCTGGGCTATGTTAATGTTAATATGCAAGAATATAGATTGGGGATTCCATACAAGTCTGTTCTACACCTCCACAGGGGTGTTAAGGTGGTATCTGTTAATCTAATTGTGAATACTTGTTGATGTTAATATGCAAGAATGCAAATTAGGGCAGTTTATGACTGCAGCTGAATATAACCTTGTGTTCAGTCTATTCTATCTCAGAATGGTGTGTGGTTATGAAGGCACTAAGGTCACATGGAAACATGGGGCTCTAGATATTTACTAGCACTGTTGTAATTATACTCTGTTGGATTTTATCATCTGTTGCAAGACTTTGTTCTGTGTTGGAAGTCAATAAAGTGCATCTCTCTGGGAGAATTGGGTTGCTGCGGAGGAGTACTTATAATAACTACAAATCATCTAAACCACGGCATATTTTATCACTACATCCAATACATTTTTTGAAAAATAGACCTCTTAGTCTCCTTCATCAGACATGTCTTCATACTAATACCTGAGATCATACTCATACACTTATCAGTACAGTACACACTGAAGGATATAAATTAAATAAGCCAACACTATTAGACTAACCATTAAATTGAAATGTGAAATACCATGTTTGGACTTGAGATGGCGCTAAGTATAATAGCAATTATCTCCAGCTAGTGGCAAATGTAGTATTTTCTATTTTAAATCAATGGAAATTATTCGACCAGCAAATAGCCAATTAAACTCAATTTTCCCCTCATTCACACAGAAGGAATGTACATGTATTTTCATTGGTTGAATTTTATATAAAGGAGACCTTTATATAAAGATGGGAAGTATGTAGCAGATAAATTAATAGACCTCCTAGCAATGTTATTACCAGGCTGCAGCTAGGGGGAGCTCTAATGTTTAGAGTGTGGCCACAGCAGAGTGCATCTAGCTCACATTAACCCTTTCACTGCCAGAGCTGGTTTTTCATTATTTTTGCACACATGGTAAAAGGCAGATGTTGGGCCTGAAGATTAGATAAAACCCCCAAACATATATTTTCTGAAAGCAGAGGCCCTGGAGAATAAAATGGTGGTAATTGTTAAGGTGTTCCTCGTACACAAATGTCACCTTCATATCCGGGTTTATTTTCTACTTTCCCCCATTTTCTATGGTGTGATCTTTTCTACAATACTTTGTTATAATAATGTAACACAATGTTGTGTATTGTATTGTACACAAATTAATAAGGACTCCGCCTCCACATTCCAGACAAGTCATTTTACTGACCAATTGGATTTCTTTCTTTGCTATTTCCTGATTTTATGACTGCAATCTTGTTATAAGTAAAACTATAATAAAAAATGTATTGAACGAAAAAAAGTTGTTTGTGTCGGTACAATAATGAAAATCTTTGGTACCCAAAATTGCTCATAGATGATACTTTAACCACTTCAGCCCTTTCCTGACCAGAGCATTTTTAGCGATTCGGCACTGACGCTTTAACTGACAATTGCGCGGTCGTGCGACGTTGCACCCCAACAAAATCAACGTCCTTTTTTTCCCCACAAATAGAGCTTTCTTTTGGTGGTATTTGATCGCCTCTGCGTTTTTTATTTTTTGCGCTATAAACAAAAAAAGAGCGACAATTTTGAAAAAAAAAAACACAATATTTTTTACTTTTTGCTATAATAAATATCCCCCACAAATATATAAAAAAATATTTTTTTCCTTAGTTTAGGCGATACGTATTCTTCTACATATTTTTGGTAAAAATCACAATACGCGTATATTGATTGGTTTGAACAAAAGTTATAGCATCTACAAAATAGGGAATAGATTTATGGCATTTTTATTATTATTATTTTTTATTAGTAATGGTGGCGATCAGCAATTTTTATTGGGACTGCGACATTATGGCGGACACATCGGACAATTTTGACACATTTTTTTGAACCATTGGCATTAATACAGCGATCAGTGCGATTAAAAATGCATTGATTACTGTAAAAATGTCACTGGCAGTGAAGGGGTTAACACTAGGGGGTAATAAAGGGGTTAACTGTGTTCCCTGGGAGGTGATTCTAACTGTAGGGGGAGGGACTGACTACAGGAAGTGACAGATTGTGGTTCCTGGCTAATAGGAACACACGATCTGTCACTCCTCTCAGAACAGAACAGGGAAGTGTGTGTTTACATACACTCGTCCTTGTTCTGTGTCTCCTGGTCACGAGCGCTCGTGGCCAGCAGTCATCGCGACCCCCACTGTGCAGTGGGCATGCGCGACTGCTATCCGGACCCTGCGAGCAAACGTACAGTTACGTGGTTTCGTGCAGGGGAGCAAACCTGCCGCAGTAAAACTGCAGCGGCTGGTCCGGAAGCGGTTAAATCCTTTACAGGTCATCAATTTAGAGATAACCATAAATAATGGTCCAGAGTGCGGTGGTCAGGAACATGTCATATACAGTCCTGTGTATAGAGTGTAGGGGTCAGGAACATGTCATATACAGTCCTGTGTATAGAGTGCAGTGATCAGGAACGTGTCATATACAGTCCTGTGTATAGAGTGCAGTGATCAGGAATATGTCATTAACAATCCTGTGTATAGAGTGCAGGGGTCAGGAACATGTCATATACAGTCCTGTGTATAGAGTGCAGTGGTCTGGAACATGTCATATACAGTCCTGTGTATAGAGTGCAGTGGTCAGGAACATGTCATATACAGCCCTGTGTATAGAGTGCGGTGATCAGGAACATGTCATTAACAATCCTGTGTATAGAGTGCAGGGGTCAGGAACATGTCATATACAGCCCAGTGTATAGAGTTTGGCGGTCAGGAAGATGTTATATACAATCCTGTGCATATGGTGCAGTGGTCAAGAACATGTCATATACAGCCCTGTGTAAAGGAGTGCGGTGGTCGAGAACATGTCATATACAGCCCTGTGTATAGAGTGCAGTGGTCAGTAACATGTCATATACAGTCCTGTGTATAGAGTGCAGTGGTCAGGAACATGTCATATACAGTCCTGTGTATAGAGTGCAGTGGTCAGGAACATGTCATATACAGTCCTGTGTATAGAGTGCAGTGGTCAGGAACATGTCATATACAGTCCTGTGTATAGAGTGCAGTGGTCAGGAACATGTCATATACAGTCCTGTGTATAGAGTGCTGTGTATAGAGTCAGGAACATGTCATATACAGCCCTGTGTATAGAGTGCAGTGGTCAGGAACATGTCATATACAGCCCTGTGTATAGAGTGCAGTGGTCAGTAACATGTCATATACAGTCCTGTGTATAGAGTGCAG
Source organism: Lithobates sylvaticus (assembly GCA_028564925.1). NCBI lineage: Eukaryota > Metazoa > Chordata > Amphibia > Anura > Ranidae > Lithobates > Lithobates sylvaticus. The sequence goes on along the minus strand of CM053028.1, from coordinate 562,816,361 downwards.
TGGTCAGGAACATGTCATATACAGCCCTGTGTATAGAGTGCGGTGGTCAGGAACATGTCATATACAGTCATGTGTATAGAGTGCAGTGATCAGGAACATGTCATATACAGTCCTGTGTACAGAGTGCGGTGGTCAGGAACATGCCATATACAGTCCTGTGTATAAAGTGTGGTGGTCAGGAACATGTCATATACAGTCCTGTGTACAGAGTGCGGTGGTCAGGAACATGTCATATACAGTCCTGTGTATAGAGTGGGTGGTCAGGAACATGTCATGTCATATCGGCCTCGTAGAGGAGGATGTGCACCTGCTTCCCTCTGCGCCCCGCCTGCCTGTGTTTACTCACTATGGTGCTGCAAAACAAAAAGAGAAGAGAAACGGGTTCCATAATTAAACTACAATTGTAATCTGAAAATTACATCAACACATGAAACAAATGTAGAATGAACCCGTAGAATGAAACAATGCAAATGGAATTTTTGGATTAGGCGCATTTTTTCATGTAGCACAAGATTTGCGCATTTTTTTAGTAACCAAATTTATTTTAAGAAAAAAGTAAAACGTTTGCTTTTTGGTGCACAATAAAATATAAAAGACAGGATTGTGCCGAGTAAATAGATGTCCAGTCCACCTTTCTAATTACACGCTTGTGTGAACTGTGTATGGTGTAAATTTCCTTTCTTGTTTCTTTTGCAAAGCATTAACCCCTTGCGGATGCCGACCCTCCCATAGTAAACATACGGCGGCTCCACAAGCTGATTAAGTCCAGAAACCGGAACACAACAATTTTTTATTTTTTTTAAATATTTAACTTTTTCTCAGGAGCGCGCAATTGTCAGTTAAAGCTGCAGCATGCTAAATATCAGAATATGTCCTGGTCAGAAAGGGGGCGGAACCTACAGGTGGTCAAGTGGAACTTAAAAGCACTTACTGCTCATCAGTTTAGTGATGAGAACAAATAACGGCCATGGAAACATTCCTCTTACAACGATCGTGGTGATAATATGTAACGTGTAAACTATGCTTTCATGTGTAGGCTTGGCACACCTATGTGCAAATTAGGTTTTTCACAGGAGGGAGGATGAATTGAAAATGATTTTTCCTTTTTTTTCTTTTCTTTTTTTTTGATTCACTTAATCTATTGACATATGACAGTGCCACAGTGTAAGGGGAAACTCCTTGTGTTGAACAAATTAGGTATGATAACGGCAAGCAAAGTGTCTAGAGTGAAAAGAAAAAAATATAGATAAAAATAAGTATAAAAATAGTGAGGGAATAGGTGAAAAATTATAATAAAGGTATGGAGCTAGATATTGATGATGAATATGTATAATAGAGTAATGAAATAGTTTAACTGCAGAGATCATATAACTGCAGAGGTATAGGTAATGTTAGGAAAACAATGGAGTAATCGTATAGGGTACATATAGGAATATGGTAGGATTATAAAGAGTACTGTTAATCAAGTATATAAGGTAAAAAGTGTATAATAATAATGAGGCAATATGCGTGAATTAGCGCTAATTTGAGGCAATTTGCGTGAATTAGCGCTAAAACGGTATTCACTATAGCGCTGGTGAGAAAATACCCCCAAAAAAATCGGATTTACTATAGTTCCCTGAAACTAAATATCGCCCAAATCCTTACTCTGCTAAAACCTGGAGAATTGCACATGGAAATAATGTTTAGAACATGATATAATTGCCTAAATAGTACTGAAATATGCAATAGATTATTTAAAGATAATCTGCTTTTAAAATGTGTGAAAAAGTAATTTCTACACTGAAATATCTTTAAGCCTGGGTTCGCAGCGGTGGAAAACACTGCGAATTCGCAGGACATTTCAAAACCCATTGTTTTCAATGGGGCATGTTCACATATGTCCGGTGCATGCGCACTGCGCATTGCAGAAAAACCGCAACCGACTTTGGTGCGTTGCGGGGCGGATCAGGTGCGAATTCAGGCCCATTATCTTCTATGGGCACGCATCTGATTCGCATCTGGCTTGCGTCCTGAACAGAAATTCGAACCACTCCAACACCTCCCCTTCTTCCTGTTCCTCCCCTGTGTGTTTTGAAATCCGGACTGGAACCAGCATGTCGAAAAGAGGACGAAAAGCATCATCAAAGGCGAAAGAAGCTGTGGATTGTGAGGAGTTGATCAGACTTGTGAGGGAGAAACCCATGATTTATGACACCCGGCATCCTAAATATAAGGACAACGTTGTCAAAAAACGTGCATGGCAGGAAATTGCCAGAGACCTCTTGCCAGAGTGGAGCAGGTGCTCTTCCCAAGTTCAGGCTGACAAATGTAAGTTTTTTTATTACCTTTTACTACCTGTATATGCTGTCCTGTATTTTTTAGATGGTGTACATTAATTTATTTATTAGATTTTAACAAAAAGCATGTGGTCACCCCCAAATCTGTACCAGGAAACATTGTGCACATAACAGCTTTATCTAGGGATGGATGAGTCCCTAAAAAAAATGCATATTCTTAGAATTTCTAAGGTTAGTAATATGACATACACCACAAATGTGAGATAAAAAACATTTTATTTGTCATGGCCAAAATTACATCCAACATTTTTCATACAGCACACTTAGCATTATATTATCATGCCTTTACATCAAGAAAACAAATATATATATTTTTTTAGTCAATAGAATTCATCTGCCAAGGCACCTCCCCAGCTGGTGACAAAAAAAAATTCTTAAATTCTTCTCTAATAAGTGTATCAGTAGTGGTGCCCCTAGGAATATTGCAATGTGCTGCCTCCATGTTATTGGTCAGGGAATCTTCAAAAAGAAACCCATCTCTTTCACGCACATAGTTGTGCAGTGCACAGGCAGCTTTAATCGCACTGATCGCATGATCAATACTCAGGTTAATAGAGGTATGCATGAATCTCCACTTATTGCAAAGAATTCCAAATGTACATTCTACTACTCTGCGTGCCCTAGTCAGCCTATAATTGAACACTCTTTTTTCAGTTGTCAGAGAGCGACTTGAATAAGGCCTGAGCATGTTCTGGGACAGTGCGAAAGCTTCATCTCCGACAAATACATGTGGGAGGAGAGGCTCTGTAGTCCCTGGCAGGGGAGAATTAGTGGGCAAGTCTAGTGTATTGTCACGCAGCATGCGGCCAAATGAGGAATGTGAGAATACACTAGAATCTGAGCTGCTGCCATAAGAACCTACATCAACATAAATAAATTTATAATTTGCGTCTGCCACTGCCATTAATACCAACAAAAAATATTTTTTATAATTAAAAAAATGTCTCCCACTAGCTGGAGGCTTGAGGATGCGTACATGTTTGCCATCAATGGCTCCTAGACAGTTGGGGAAGTTGCATCGCTCCCAGAATAGGTCCGCTACCATCAGCCATTCTTCTTGTTTGGGCTTCTTCATAACAATGTCCTTCAGTTCTTCCCATATGACTAGGCAGGTAGCATGAACAATGCCACTAATTTGATTTTCCAACCTTGAATTCATAGTGCAAACTTCCAAAGGATTTTCCTGTTGCTAAGTACCTAAAAAAAAAAAATTAATTACGTTGTTATATATTTTTCAGTGCACTACTTACAGACAAGATGGCGTAGCATGCGTGATGCTTACAGAAAATATATGCGGCACCTCAAAGAAACAAGGAGTGGCTTGGGGGCAGCGCTTAGGGTACCCTATATGTTTGCCAGGGACTTGGATTTTCTACAACCCATTGTGGAGATGAGGGAGTAAGTTTTCATGTACATCATCTATGTAACGCACAATCTGTTAATAATTAATATGCCTAGTTAATTTTTGACATTTTTACAATATAAAACAGGACAGAATCTAGTTGGGAGGAGCAAGATGTTTTGGAGGAAGAACCAGAACAACAAACAGAGGAGGAAGCACCCATTGATATTTCAGAAGACACAGAGGATTTATCACTAATCCAAACATCTTCCAGTCTCTGGGAAACTAATCCAGAAGAACAATGTTCAGGGGCAGAGGAGGCTGTCCCTGGGCCATCCTCTGCTCCTGCACACATTGGTCAGCCTGGCAAAGTGCCACGGAGGCGCCCAGCACTATCCCAACCTGACCTAAGTGAGCGCTTATTAGACATGTTAAAAAACATGACCGCAAAGGTGGATGCATTTTTATGTCCCGATACAATCCTGGCGCTCAGTTTTGTACCACTAATTAAAAAGGTACCCCCAGAGCGTCACTATGAAATGCGAAAAAATATAGAAAAAATTATGCACTCCTTCTCCCAGCCACAGCAGGAACCTGCATTTAACTACCCAAATGTGCCCCAACCAAGACCTCCCCATCACTACCCAAGATACACGCACTACCCTGAGCAGCAACACCATCCTTACCCCTATAATCCACCATCATATCCCTCAAGTTATGACAGGCCAATCTCCAGATATGAAAGGCCACACAGTAACCTTCCCTATCCCATCCCATCCCCACTTCCCTCAATTAGGGACCCCCCCCAAACTCAGGGTATGTATGGGCAAAGTCAACATGGGGAGGCTAGGCCTGCTCCCCACACTGCCAGTGATGACCCAGCTTCAGCAACTCAATACTCCTATGAGGCCCATTTCCAAAAAACATATCAGAATCTGTGATGAGGTCTGTTCATGGTTAAGGACCAACATGACACATTTTGATAAAACAGGGAAGAGGCCTACCTGACAGGCAAGTTTTTTGTTTTTAAGTTATTTCAGAGTTAATTTATGTTTTATACATGGGTAAAGTTTATATTGTTATCATATTTTATGATACGTGAATAAATAATTATTCCTACATTTTTTGTGCCGTCATATTTAAAAAAATACCCAGGTAAAAAAACATAAAAAATACAAAAAACATGGTCAATATAACGCATGACAAATGACATGAGTGATGATAATTACCTTAATGTGATCAATAATCTTTCAGCAGGCTGGATACTTTTTCTAAAGCTCGTGTTCTGACGCTCCAAGCGAGGGGAGATTAAGCCCAGCAATTCGTCAAAACTGAGTAAATAAAAAATAAATTCATAAATACATGTGGGAAAAACATTGGGGCATACTGTAAAAAAAAAAGTAAGGTAAGTGGTTAAGGACATTATTTAGGGTAACAAGGCAGGCATCCTTAGTTCCAATCTAATTATGGCTAAATAAGTGACAGGAAAAAAAAAATGGCATATGGGTCCTCATTTCAACAAAGAAGAAGCCACTGGCCTTTTAAATTAACAGTAACAATTGTCTGAGCCAAAAATGCTAAACAAAGCTGCGTGGCAACACCACCACCCACAAAGCAACTTGTCACTAGCAATTTTGGGCCAAGGTATTTGGGGGGTAAAACATCCAAAAAAAAGGGAATATGACCTGGCTTACACCAGGAGGGGGGTGCAAGGTGACGCTCATTTTGTGCCCTTAAGGTTGCATGCTGAAATAATGTACAGTTTGTATTTTGGGGGCTTATTAGTTACAATAATCTAAAAATGACACAATCACACATAGGTTAGAATGGATGGACTTGTGTCTTGCAAATATAAAACACACTATACATCTATGGCTACAAATTAAGTATGGTTTGGCAGAAACAGTACTCACCTACTAATTGACATGCGGGTGAAATTGAAAAATTTCCCTTCATGCCCACGGAGGTGCCCATACAAGATCATGAACTGGCCTCTCTCTTCACGATTTGCAATGATGGGATGAACCCAGTATCTTCTTCTTCTCCGCATCCTTCTCATATTTTCTTCTTCCAGCAAGATTGCTGCTGTTGCAGCAACAACAGTTGGCATGATCATTGGCAGAGCAGCACACATCTTGCAAAGAAACACACAAAACACAGGTACAGGCTGCTGGGCAACCAGGAAGTGTACACAGACCTACCAGGTTTTATAAGCAGCCAGACAATCAGCCAAAAAGCTTGGTCAGCACAAAATTAGCAACTCAAATTAGGCAGGAAGGGTTACTAATGAATTCGCAGCTGATTCACACCGAAAACGCGTCCAATCCGCAGAACAGCCAGCGTTTCACTGCGCAGTCACGCAGGGCCTTGAATTCGCACCGCACTAGTCTGAACCCAGGCTTCAGCTTAGGTCAGGACAGGAATCCCTAATTACGCAATCAGAAGAATTAAAAGACCAAGTGAAGTTTATGCCCCAGGATAATGCTCAGATGCTTAACCCTGAAAGTATAGAGTCTGACAATACTCCAAAATCTGACTCTCAACCTAAAGTTTGGGAGTTACATAATGAAGAGGAATTAGAAAAAGAAACCATATTCTACCCCAAGCCATCTGTAGAGCAAAGGGGGGTAAAAATTGAACCACCACATGAAAGTAGGTCTAATCAGTTTTCTTTGGGATCAGAGAAAAATACAGGCACCCCTAAACAGGACGCCTCAGAAATAATACAATTTTTAAAAAATGCTGTCCCAGTGTTTAAGGAAGAGGGATCCATGTGCATTATTGACCACATCGAGACCTATGAAAATGCTTTATCAGCTTTAGGGCTAAATGATGACCAGTCTAGAATTAATTTCTTACCGTGGGTATTTGAAACCAAACACCGTACATTCTGCGAAGATTTAAAAAGTCTGTTGGGTACTGCCTGGCAAGAAATTAAATACTGCTGTCATCTAGGATTTGTCCCGCACAAAAATGGTAATGCGGCTAGAGCGGATATACACAATATCACATGTACCAATAATCAAAGCCCCACCGAATTTATGGCTGTGCTCAAAAGTGCTGACCACTTAGCAGAAAAGGAGCCAGATTATAATAAACCTGAGTTTAAACCCATGTTCTTCGAGGCCCCACCAACCCACATAAAAGTGAATTTAGCTGGAGACTACAAAGGGGGGTGTTCACTGGAGTCTTTGGTAAAAGAGAGTAACAATTTGTGCTCTATTCAACAGACTGGTGAAAACAGTGAAAACTGGTGAAAACAATGGAAGGCCTGAAAGCCCTAAAATGAAAGTTGTGGATGAAATGTATGTATCTCCTCAATCATTACAGTCTAAAACCAAGAAAAAGAGATACGCTGACATAGTCAGAGGAGAGATGCCACAGTTTCTCCAGCGGGAGACCAAATTCCCCACCCATCAGAAGGGGGGAGCAGAGACCACCCTTTAGAGGGGGAGTTCTAAGACCACCTCAGGAATATCACCCAAGGGATCCAGACCCAAGGTTTATGAGAAACTATAGGGTGTATCTCCAACGGGTCAGATTTAAACCTAAGGGTAGACACCCTCACCATTACTGGTGTAATTGGCTTCAGGGGCCTACACAGGTAAATAGGGAGAAACCAGAGGGTAGGACACCCCAAAATCCCCAGAAAAATAGGGAACAACTAAGGCCCAGACAACTATCCCAGAATCAAGGCAATGTTTCTGATGGTGATATGTCTGATCAAACTGAGACAGTAGTCCCCAGTAAGTACATAAACCGGGTCCCACGACCCAATTCTGATCAGCCTTTAAGCAATACGGAAACCAAAATAGATCAAATTATGGCTATGTTACACGGTTTCATTGCTATACTGAACATAAATAACACTTCTTCAAGGGGCAAATCCTGTGGCCAGTAAGGATGGGAATCGAGCACCGGGCGTTCGCTCGCTCGGCGAGCCCAGAACTATTGGGGCCGCTCGCATCAAATTCGCGTGATGCGAGCGGCCCCGCAATGCTGGCTGATGATTGGCCAAGCATGCACTGTGACCCCGCATGCTTGGCCAATCACAGCGCCGGCAGCGAGGAGAGCCATAATTGGCTACAGGCAGGATGCCTGTAGCCAATTATAGCTCAGGGGCTTTAATACACGCCCCACGGTATAAGAGGCCGCAGCGGCGGCGGCCTCGCATATTCTGTTTCAGTCAATGTCAGCGTGTCAGCGTGTCAGTGTGCTGCTGACAATATGTGCTTTATTTCTGGGGATATGTGTGTGTGTGCTGTTAGAACAGCATTGCAGTATCACATCTGGGGGGTGTCTATAGGTGGCCTGTGAAGGGGGGCAGGTTTCCTGTGCTTAGAACTTTCCCTGCAAAAAAGTGTCATTTTTGCAGGAAAAAATCTATTTAAAAGCACTCGCGGCTAATGAATTGATGGCTCCTGTAACACAGAGAGCTGTCATTCATTAATAAAAAACAAAAAAAAAGCGTGGGGGTCCCCCCAAATTCAATAACCAGGCCCTTGAGGTCTGGTATGGATTTTAAGGGGAACCCTAGCCAAAAAAAAATGGCATGGGGTCCCCCTCAAAATCCATACCAGACCCTCATCCGAGCACGCAACCTGGCAGGCCGCAGGAAAAGAGGGGGGGACGAGAGCGGCCCCCTCCCGCCTGAACCGTACCAGGCCACATGCCCTCAACATTGGGAGGATGCTTTGGGGGTCTAAGACCCCCAAAGCACCTTGTCCCCATGTTGATGAGGACAAGGGCCTCTTCCCCACAACCGTGCCCGGTGGTTGTGGGGGTCTGCGGGCGGGGGGCTTATCGGAATCTGGAAGCCCCCTTTAACAAGGGGACCCCCAGATCCCGGCCCCCCCCTGTGTGAAATGGTAAGGGGGTACAAAAGTACCCCTACCATTTCACCAAAAAAGTGGCAAAAATTGTAAAAATGACAGGAGACAGTCTTTGACAATTCCTTTATTAAAATCTTCTTTCTTCATCCTTCGGTTTCTTCATCTTCTCCTTCCGTCATCTTCTTCCATCTTCTTCTTCCATTTTCTTCTTCCTCCGATCCGCTTCTTCTTGCGCTGGCCTTCTCGTCCGGCATCTTCTTCCGTCGGCGTCGGTGTCTCTGTCTCTTCTTGGGCCGCTCCGCTCAATGGGAGGCTCCCGCTGTGTGAGGCTCCGGTCCGTCTGACAGGTCTTTTATAATGGAGGGCACCTGGTGACCCCGTCCCCTCTGACGCACGGGGACATCATGGGGAATTCCCTATGGCTTTCCCCATGACGTCAGGTGCCCTCCGTTATAAAAGACCTGTCAGACGGAGCAGAGCCTCACACAGTGGGAGCCTCCCATTGCACGGAGCGGCCCAAGAAGAGACAGAGACACCGACACCGACGCCGACGGAAGAAGATGCCGGACGAGAAGGCCAGCGCAAGAAGAAGCGGATCGGAGGAAGAAGAAAATGGAAGAAGAAGATGGAAGAAGATGACGGAAGGAGAAGATGAAGAAACCGAAGGATGAAGAAAGAAGAAAGAAGATTTTAATAAAGGAATTGTCAAAGACTGTCTCCTGTCATTTTTACCATTTTTGCCACTTTTTTGGTGAAATGGTAGGGGTACTTTTGTACCCCTTTACCATTTCACACAGGGGGGGGCCGGGATCTGGGGGTCCCCTTGTTAAAGGGGGCTTCCAGATTCCGATAAGCCCCCCGCCCGCAGACCCCCACAACCACCGGGCACGGTTGTGGGGAAGAGGCCCTTGTCCTCATCAACATGGGGACAAGGTGCTTTGGGGGTCATCCTCCCAATGTTGAGGGCATGTGGCCTGGTACGGTTCAGGTGGGAGGGGGGGCCGCTCTCGTCCCCCCTCTTTTCCTGCGGCCTGCCAGGTTGCGTGCTCAGATAAGGGTCTGGTATGGATTTTGAGGGGGACCCCACGCCATTTTTTTTGGCTAGGGTTCCCCTTAAAATCCATACCAGACCTCAAGGGTCTGGTATGGACATTGAGGGGGACCCTACGCCATTTTTTTTTTTTGGCTGGGGTTCCCCTTAATATCCATTCAAGACCTGAAGGGCCTGGTTATTGAATTTGGGGGGACCCCTACGCTTTTTTTTTTTTTTTCATTTTTTTTATTTTTTATCAATGACTTTTTTTTATGAATGAGTTTCACTGAATCACTGTTCTCTGTGTTACGGGAGCCGTGAATTAACATTAGCCGCGAGTGATTTTAAATAGCTTTTTTACTTTCAAAAATGACACTTTGCGCAGAGACAGTTCTAAACACGGGAAACATGCGCCCCTTCACAGGCATACTATAGACACCCCCAGGTACGAAATTTAAAGGAATATTACACTTTTATTGTTTCAATTTAAGCATTATTAAAATCACTGCTCCTGAAAAAACGGCCGTTTTTAAAAAAAAATTTTGCATTGATACATGTCCCCTGGGGCAGGACCCAGGTCCCCAAACACTTTTTATGACATTAACATGCATATTAGCCTTTAAAATTAGCACTTTTAATTTCGAACGTTCGCATCCATTATAACTAATAGGGTTCTAAAGCTCGCACGGACTTTAGGTCCGTTCGCGGGTTCTGGTGCGAGCCGAACGGGGGGGGGGGTGTTCGGCTCATCCCTAGTGGCCAGCCAAGGGCCACAGAGCCTTTGAAGCGCCTATGTTAAAATAAATCAGAGGAATGCACTGAATAAAGGTATAGGAGACAGAGGTTCTAACACCATGTTTTTCCCCAGGTTACAGTAATGAGGATCTCAAAATCCCTACCGGGGATGGTTGTTGTTAGATATTAATTATTCTCCTATTTTTCAGTGGTCACTTCATTCCTCTGACATAAACAGGTCGCTCCAAACAGCCTAAAAGTCGCCGAAGACGGTAATTCCAGAGGAAGACCGAATCATAAAGACTAATATCAGGAGGCGTAAATGGTTTGATATTTTGGTAAAAGATAAGGAGTCACCCGCATAAGGTAGTTTGATTGCCTCAAATAAGTTATATTGACACCCCAAAGGGGGGAGATTTTATTTGTTTTATTCCTCACAAGTAGAAGGTTGACTATAGTGTCAAATGTCTTATTACTGACAGTGAGTTGTCAAACTGAAATGCTTTTAATTCTTTTTATTCCAGAACCGCTACAATTAAGCTAAAAAAAAAAGAAAAATGGTTCTGAAGAACATAAGTCAGTCATTAATGTCTGGTATCCACAGTTATAAATAAATGTCCTCATGTTAATGAGCCCTGGAGCTTGGTCTCCCATAGCAAATGTGTCATACATTGTCTTGCTATCCAGAGTATTTAGTTAAAGGACTGATAACACAATGGGAAAGAGGGGGGCTCCGAGGAAGCCCAGGATACCAGCTTGACATTGAGATCTCAAACACAGATCATGTAAAAAAAAGAACATATATGTTTTTCTCATGGAATCTATTTTCCTTTACAGAACCAAGATGTCCATGAGCCGGTCAACAGAACCGAGAGTCCAACATGTGTGAAACATCCAGAGAAGGAACCGTATGGGGAATCCAGGGACATCATTGATGGCCAGTCTACAGGGACAAAACCCACCAGGACGGCCAAGAACCTAAAGGTGCCCAGAGTGATCCATTTCCCGCCAAACAATGGATGACGGCCCGGGGATGCACACATCGATCCCAAACCCATTTTGTTTTTCAAAGAATTACAACCATCTGCAGGTGTTTTTACCTCTTTCATATATATATCCACAATCCGGATCCATCTTCACAACTAGACTTACAAGACCCGAGAGAAGCCATATTTCTTCAACATGTTACATTGGTGAAGTCTTTCAAACGACTTCCGGCATTTAAACACTTCACAAGGGGGGCTTTGTTGTGAATTTATGAAGAAATACATCTAATATTCACTGGCAGAGATGAGAGATTCAGTAGGCCTAAAAAAATGAAGTGAACTATTGCTCTTGAAAAACAGATGAGCTTGTTTTCTCTTTTACAAGTCTCAAATATATAAATTTTACAAGCAGATGTTGAGCCAGAAAGAAACTAGAACAATGGTACCGTTTGTCACCAAACAAAAATATGTGTACTTATTTTTGGTTAGATTGAGAAGACAAGACTAGCATAATTAAGATTAAGTCATTATCACATGGAAATAATCTGTAACTAGAAAAACCCATTGTGCTCAAGTAAAGACTGTTTGGACAATAAACAACCATGAAGACAAAATTCAATAGCTGACACCTTGTCCAACAAAACCTATTGTGTGAAGTTTTTAGGGACACAGCTAAGCTATCTAAACATTTATTGGACCGCTCAAAGTCCATCTCAAAACATGATGTTAGAGGTAGATGCAAGTCAGACATATTCTCAAAGTACTTATACGGTGAATATAAGTCATTCAAATTATATGTGATATTTGTAGATCACAAAAGAGACATTATAATTTTAGTATCTGATGTGTTGAAGAACTGTGTAATCAAGAAAAAATATATGAAATATATGATTATAAGTAGAAGTGTTTTAAGGAACAAATTAGTATTATGAAAAACATATAATCCTGATTATAATCGTATAAGAATTTAACCTATGTTTAGATAAACAAATATTGATTGGATACCCAAATTATACATGTATCCATATAGATAATAATTGTATGTGATTTTGATTAATATAGATAACCTGTGTCCTTTTTAAATTAACTAAATTTTTATAGCTATACATTGATATACTAGATATATAACCATTTTATGCAAGTGATTAATCAATAATTATGCTAAGCGTATGTTATAGTATGTTGGTTAGTAGGATCCCCAAATACTAAAGATATAGATTATTTTCACTAAGATACGAATAGTACACAATATAAAATAAAATATATTCATTTACAAAGAAATAAACATCAAACACATGTGAGACACCTGGTGGTTGAAGGTGCTATTACCTTAAAATCATTAGACGCCTGGGAAAGGTAATCATTACATTTGCCTACCAATAGAAAAGGAACACATACCTTTTTGCCTGAACATATTATAAGTTTTATAATCTTATTGTTTGAGAGGGTATTTAAGAAGCAAGAAAGATACCATAGAAGAACGAGAGCTCAGGGATCCACCCTGAGAGGAGTCTCAGGAACCTACCCTGAGAAAGGGACACTGGGAGAAATACATCTCCCCAGACAGACTGACACCCATGCACCATGCATAAATATATATTTTAACATTCATGAAGACCCTGCTCCTTTGAAAGCCACAGCAGCCATCTTAAATCCTGGTAACCAGCAATCCAGACAAAGCCTTTTGGAATGGGTAAATATATCATGTTGATTTTATCTGGTATGTTCTCTTAACTGTTGATGTATTGAATATTCTACTATTGATAATCATTCTCCAGAATCAATAACCACCTTTTAGATTTTTTCTTTAAAATTCAATTTTTCATTATATATTACTTTTGCATAGTTGCCACTTTTATTGACAAACAAGTGTCTAATTTATTTCACATTGTTCAATGTTACTTACCTGCAGCATAGTAACGGCTGGGTGTGTGAAATACAGACATTCTGTTTAATTGTCAAGTATTATAAGGTTATTGATTCTACTGAAGAAGTTATCATGGTGATATTGTGTCCAAGGTACTACTACGCCCAGTTTGAGGGTGTTTTCATTAATTGTCAAAATGTTCAAGTAATGCAATCTGTATTTTAATTTCATGTAAATATTTGTTTTCTGTCAACCAATAAATGTAGCTATTTCGTATGATCACTTGTCTCCGTGAATAAGTTTCACATATATAGACTGTGTCATATAGATTGATTTTGTATCTTAAAAATATCTTCGTTAATAATTACTTAATAAATATGTGCGGGAACTGTCCTTAAAAAGCACAACAATAGGGAGCCACAAGGCATATTATAGTTACTCTATAGGAAGCCACAAAGTATAGTATAGAATTCCCCTATAGGAATCCACAAAGTATAGTATAGAGTTCCCCTATAGGAAGCCACAAAGTATAGTATAGAATTCCCCTATAGGAATCCACAAAGTATAGTATAGAGTTCCCCTATAGGAAGCCAAAGTATAGTATAGAGTTCTCATATAGGAATCCACAAAGTATAGTATAGAGTTCTCCTATAGGAAGCCACAAAGTATAGTATAGAGTTTGCTTATAGGAAGCCACAAAGTATAGTATAGAGTTCCCCTATAGGAAGGTACAAAGTATAGTATAGAGTTTGCCTATAGAAAGGTACAAAGTATAGTAGAGTTCCCCTATAGGAAGCCACAAAGTATAGTATAAAGTTTCCCTATAGGAAGCCACAAAGTATAGTATAGAGTTCTCCTATAGGAAGCCACGAAGTATAGTATAGGGTTCCCCTATAGGAAGCCACAAAGTATAGTATAGAGTTCTCCTATAGGAAGGTACAATGTATAGTATAGAGTTCACCTATAGGAAAGTACAAAGTATAGTATAGAGTTCATCTATAGGAAGCCACAAAGTATAGAGTTCCCCTATAGGAAGCCACAAAGTATAGTATAGAGTTCTCCTATAAGAAGGTACAAAGTATAGTACAGAGTTCGCCAATAGGAAGCTACAAAGTATTATTATTTTTTATTATACACGATTTATATAGCACCAACAGTTTAAGCAGCGCTTTACAAAGTATAAGAGGGGGAACAACTCAATTACAGTACAGTACAATACAATAGGTACAGGAGGGCCCGGCTTGTAGAGCTTACATTCTAAAGGGATGGGGTGGTGGTACAAAAGGTAATAGCTGCAGAGAATAATTTGATGGGGGTGGCTCTGGGACAGTTGTTAGGTGGGTGTGGGATAGGCTTCCCTGAATAAATGAGTTTTCAGGGATCTCTTAAAGGTGGACAGGGTAGAGGCTGATCGAACATAATGGGGCAGGGAGTTCCAGAGGATGAGAGAGGCTATGGAGAAGTCCTGAAGGTGAGCATGGGAGGAGGTAACAAGGGATCTAGAGAGCAGGAGGTCCTGGGAGGAGCATAGGGGACGATTTGGGTGGTATCTGCAGATGAGGTTGGTAATGTAGATGGGGGAGATGTTGTGGATGGCTTTGTATGTTATGGTTAGCATTTTGAATTTTACACGGTGGGGTAGGGTAAGCCATTGAAGGGATTGGCAGAGAGGGGCGGCATTCACAGATCGATTAGTAAGGTGTATTAGTCTAGCATCAGCATTCATAATAGACTGAAGGGGGATAGCCTGCTTAAGGGTAGGCCATTAAGGAGAGAGTTGCAGTAGTCAAGGCGGGAAATAATCAAGGAGTGAATGAGTTGCTTTGTGGTGTCATTAGTTAGGAAGGGACGAATTCTGGAGATGTTGCGGAGGTGAAGGTGGCAGGATTTAGCCAGTGATTGGATATGGGGGCTGAAGGAGAGGTCAGAGTCAAGGATTACATCCAGTACCCAGTATAGTATAGTAAAGTATAGTATAGAGTTCCCCTATAGAAAGATTAAAAAAATTCTGCCTTTAGAATCACTTGCTTTCGTCTCTTGCCCAGGACTACATGTCCCATGAGGCATTGCTCCTCACACATTCAAGTTCTCAGGCATTTACTGACATGTATGGATGGTGTACTGAGCTGTATTTTCTGATATGTAAATAAATAATGCATTCTGTATGCAGGCCAATTAATCGACTGACCAACTAATCGATAATGAAAATAGTTGACAACTAATTTCACAATCGATTAGTTGTTTCAGCCTTACATCTCTGAATCTCCTATCAGTTAATTTCTTTATTCATGGACCTTAGTCAGAGAGTGAGGAAACAACGAGAACTGCCTTTTATAGGAGTGAAAGTGGTGAGGGGATAATAGGACGAGTGTCCCCACCCCCTCTATCACTCATTGCCATCTTCCCAACAGAAGAAGTCCTGCACTTCCTTATTTAGTCCATGATTTAGTCATGAATAACAGCGGGGCTGAGCCCCACCAGAGGTCACAGAGTGAGGATGGGGGAGAACAACCAAGATGAAGACTGGACTGATCCTGAAGACCACTGTTAGGCCCTCTGTATCAGCCCGTCTTTCCCTCAGCTGGACTTTGACGGTCAAAGGAAAAAACTCTCTGTCCAGACAGGTAATCATAGACCATACACAGTATATGGTTGATCAAGAATACAGTTTATTTCCAGCTCTACAGAGTATATGCAATAATCAAAAAAGGGGTTGCATAGGGGAAACGCCCCATGAACAACCAATCACATTCAAGCATTTTGTTATACAATCAATATTGATCTGCAAGATATTCGTAATATTTCTACCTTCAGACTCAACGTCACAATTCCAATTCTAAGAATGTTCCACACAATATATGTCCTTGACAATGTTCTCAGCATTTCTGGTAAAACTTTCACACGTAAGAAAGGAAAAAAATAGCGTGAGAGAAACAGAGTTGGAGTTTCTACAGAAAAACATCTTTGAACAATATTATTAAATCTTAAAGGGTAACTCTACACTCCTTGCAATATCCTTAAAGAGTGATCCCACATTTCCTTACAATCCCTATTTTGATCATAGGAGACTTAAAAAAAAAAAGTCTCCGCAGATCACTCACTGTACAACCTATGTCCTGAGTAGAACATGGTCATGGCTGTTTCAGACTTATCAATTGGGTTCTTTGATTTTGCTACTTTACTTATCAGACAGAACACCAATTTGATTGTCACAGAAATAGCAAAATAGCAAAAGAAGAAAAATTGTCCAGGTGCTGCATTTTGGCTCACAGGGAAATATTATGGCAAGAATGGTTTGGGTGGCTAAGGGGTTTTGTGGGAGGGGGCAGGGGGCAATAGAGTCTCTACTTGTGCAGTTATTAGAGGGGGCTCCTCCATTTTCTTTCCTGTCTCTTTCATCTGTGGGCTCTTTTTCAACCTTGATGCATGGATCCATTGCGGGCTTTGATCCGTCAGTATTGCTGTCCTGGAGACCTTGAGGACTTCAAATGGACCTTGGAAGACGGGGCCTGGTTGTTTGCGGACTGCAAGTTGTTTGATCAGTACCTTATCCCCCAGGACAAAAGGATGTGTTGGTTCTGTGGAAAGAGGAGGAAAGGTGACAGCAACCTTATCATAAGTTTCAGCAAGGCTACTTACCAGATATTTCACGTGCTCTTCCTGTAAGGAATATAAGTTAGATTCCTCGCCTATCTTAGGGGCTCTTTGAGCGGGTCTTCCCATGAAGATCTCAAAGGGGGGTGGTCCTTATCTGGAAGAGTACCCCGGGCAGAAAATGAAGCCAGTTCTTCATGGTACCATGTGTGGCCTTTCTCAATTTGTCTTTAATGTTTCTATTTATTCTCTCCACTACTCCTGCACTCTGGGGGTGATAGGGGATGTGGAGCTTCCATTGTATCCCCAGAACTCTCACTAATTCTTTGGTAAGTTTTGCTGTAAAAGCGGGCCCTTGGTCAGAGTATATGGTAGCTGGCAGACCAAACCTGCTAATCCAATGATTGACCAAACACCTGGTGGCTATCCCTGCGGTCTCTCCTTTTACGGGAATAACTCCCGGCCATGAGGAAAATTTGTTTATTATCACACAAAGATATTTGATATTACCTTTCTGTTTGGGCATGTGTGTAAAATCAATCTGTAAGTCTTGTAATGGGCCTAAGGGCGCTGGCAAGTGTCCCTGAACATTATTCTGGGCACAAGTTAAGCAGGAATCAATTAGTTGTTCAATCAATAGGTGAGTGGAATTGGTGCAAAAATTCTGGTTATACATTTGCTGTAGGGGTTTCTTACCTATGTGTCCGGGGCCATGGAGATAAGATAAAATCAAAGGAGCTACTGTTTCTGGAATACCTATAATCCCCTCCTTGTTTGACTACAAGCCGTCTGGGTTGTGTGTCAAACCATGCGATTCCCAACAGGTAATGTCAGACAATTGAGCTTTTTTCTGTAGTAATGTGGCTAGGGCTAGAAAATTTGGGGAGGAAAAATTTGTAGAAAACAATTGGAGGGTTGGTTCTTTTATTGCCTCCTCAGCAGCAAATATGGCTGCTCTGTCTGCTAAGTTGTTTCCCTTAGTAGCATCAGATTTGTCATAGGAATGACCTTTTTTCTTTTATGACATTCATTTTTGAGGGTAAATGAAGTGCACTTAATAGATCCTCTACCCAAGCTTGATCTGAGATTTGCTTATCTGCGTCTTGAACCCACATATCTACTGTCAGTGTAAATGTTTACTTTCTGTCCTTTGAATAACTGACAGGCACGTGTCATAGCATAGAGCTCTGCCTGCTGAGCTGAAGTCGCTGTCAGTGGTTTTGCTTCTAATATTATGTCTGGTAAAGTCACTACAGCATACAGTATCATCGCTTGGTCTAGAACAGCTGCCATCAACAAAAACATTTATGTAGTCGGGCTCAGAGTTGGGTTGGTCAGTGAGGTCAGGTCTTGGTGAGGTGGAATGTAGCAGTTGTGTGGAGCAATCATGCTCTACTGGCATTTTCTACTGATGGAAGTCTGAGTAATGCATGTAATAGTCTGACTGCAGGTGTTGTTTCAGAACAAGATTTGACAGTGAGACTGTGTGTGTTGAGAAGGATTAAGGAGGGATTATCTCATAGCGACTGGAGCATTGTGCTGTCATGTGCTGTGTAGAAATGTTTTGTAAAAGGTGCACTACAGTATGTGTTGTATACAATGTAGTATCAGTTCCTAAAGTGATCTTGGATGCTTCTTTTACTGCCATAGCACAGGCAGTGACAGCTTGTAGGCAAGCTGGCATTCCTTGTACCTGAACGGGGAGTTTATTTTGGTAAAATAAGCCACAGGTCGATAGTGGGTGCCGTGCGCTTGGGCCAGCGCGGCAGCCAGCGCAGGGCCCCTGGCTATGCAGTAAAGCACAAAGGATTTCTTATGATCTGGTAAACCGAGTGCCGGAGCACTGACTAAAGACTGTAATAAGGAATGAAAGGCCTGTGTCATTTCCTCAGTGTAAATCACCTACTTGGGGACAGTGGCTGCAGTAGAGGGGTGCAAGATTGAATCATAAAAAGAACAATCTGGGATCCATTGCCTGCAGTAGACAATAGATCCAAGAAAAGAAAGGAGCACTGCCTTATCTTTGGGTGGGCCGAGACAGGTCTTGACACTTTCTGGGGACACATGCCTGGTCCCGCCTGAGATAATACATCCTAGGTATTCCACCCTCTCCCTGCACCACTGGATCTCTTTGCGAGACGCCAAGTGGCCCTTAAGAGATAAGTGAGTCATCAGGCTTTCAGAGTCTTCTGCACACTGTGCCCCGCTCTCACTACATAACAGTAGGTCATCTACATATTGCAGGAGTACTGATCCCTGTGGAGGCGGCCAGGCATCCAGGTTTTTTTTTTAACACCATGGAAAATGCTGCAGGACTGTCCACAAATCCCTGAGGAAGACGGGCCCAAGTCAGTTGGCCCGAGCCCCAGGCAAAGGCAAAGATCTTTTGGAAATCCTCGTGAACATCAATGCTAAAGAAAGCATTGGACAAGTCTAGTACCGTATATACAGTGGAGGAAGCAGGGATGTTTATAAAAATTCCTGTGATGTCTGAGACTAGTGGTGGAAGTGGTTGAATACATTTGTTCACCCCCCTTAAATCCTTTACTAGCCTCCACTCGCCACTGGCTTTCTTTACTGGATGGGTGTAATCCAGGGACTGATAATGGGTTTTAGAATGCCTTTCTGCATGTATGTGGTGATCTGTGGTGCTATACCCTGTACTTTGTCAGCATGAAGGTGGTATTGTTTCTGAAAGAATGGTATGATGTTTGGTTTGAAAATAGGGACATAGGGAGTGCATTTGACATGTCCTACGTCTGTCTTGAACTTTGCCCATATCGGGTGAGTCTCTAATAGGGCCGGTATGGTCATAAAGTAAAACGTTAAATCTTTTCTTTTTGGCATAATCAAGTCACATCTTGCTGATTTGGCAGTCATTCCCCCTTGTAGGTCAAATTTAATGCTTACCCCCAACGAAGACATGAGGTCCCTTCCCATTAGACATAAGGGGCAGTCAGTGAGGATGGCAAAGATTTGTCTGGTTAAGGGTTTATCCTGCAAATCTGACAATTGCAGTGATTCGGTTATTTTGTGTGTGACATCTGTCCCATTTATTTCCATTGAGCAGCCCTCGGTACAATGGCGGGGGGCGCTAAACACAGATACCCCTCTGAATCTTCCATGTTTGAGTCATGGGGTTGGACAGGGGCAGAAGCAAGTGTTGGTTTTTTAAGGGACTTGTCTAAGGAATGAGGCTTCTCTAATGGATGAGGGAACCGCTTTCTATATTCCTTCAATGCTTTAGACCATATTTTATAACATTTAGTCATATATACTTTATCATTAGGAAATGGTGGATAATTATACTGTTTATGTTGGCCACATATTTTAGTGACCTCCTCCCATTCCTCTGCAGAACATGGTCCGCATTCAATTAGCTCCGCAATTTGTAGAGCATGTGCTCTGGTTAATATGTCTTTCCATAGGGTTCAGTATAATGTTTTCCATAGTTTCCAGACACGAAATCTAAAGGAGTGGGCTGATCCGGCTTACCTTCCGAACCTCCCTTTCCCAGCAGATTTCCCATGTTTACAATTCTTATACTTTATTTTATATTCTAACTCTATTTATACACATCAGCTGCAGAACATACAGTCAATGACTTAGGACAAACCATAAGGCCCCTTTCACACTGGGGCGGTTTGCAAGCGCTATTGCGCTAAGAATAGCGCCTGCAAACCGACCCGAAACAGCTGTTGCTGTTCCTTCAGTGTGAAAGCCCGAGGGCTTTCACACTGAAGCGGTGCGCTTGCAGGACGCTCAAAAATGTCCTGCAAGCCGCATCTTTGGCTCGCTATAGGAGCGGTATATTTACCGCTCCTATAGCGCCCGGTCCCATTGAAAACAATGGGGGGGCGCGCCGAACCCGCCCGCAAAACGCCGCTACAGCGGCGGTTTGCGGGCGGTATTGACCCTTTTTCGGCCGCTCGCGGGGGGTAAAAACACCCCGCGAGCGGCCGCAATGCGCCGCTAAAACGCCGGTAAAGCGGCGCTAAATATAGCGCCGCTTTACCGCCAGCGCCCCCACCGCTCCAGTGTGAAAGTAGCCTAAATGTTTCAGCAGTTCCAAATTCAATAGTACTTCTGACACCTCTAATGCCGCGTACACACGGTCGAATTCTGATGGTTTTCCCGTCGGAAGTCTGACGGAATGTCGCTCAAACTGTCTTGCCTACACACGGTCACACCAAATTCCGACGGCCAGTAACACAGCGGCATAAAACACGTTCGACAGCACTATAAAAAGGGAAGTTTAATGCTTCTCAGCATGCGTCGAATTGTTTCCGAGCATGCGTCGGAATTTTGCGTGTCGGAAATGCATACACATGATCGGAAAATCCGATAGAAAGGTTTTCCGTCGGAAAAATTGAGAACAGGTTCTCAATCCAAAGTCCGTCGGAAATTCCGACAGAAAAAGACTGATGGGCATACACACGGTTGGAAAATCCGTTGAGAAGCTCCCATTGGACTGTTTCCATCAGAAATTCCGACCGTGTGTACGCGGCATTACAGTTAATCCTTCTTGAAATTTTTATTTATATTTCAAATTTCTTGGCAAAGTGCCAACAGGTTTAAACAGTACTTTCAATTGCTGTAATACTAATGCCACAAACAATTCCCCACTATCTATTACGGTTGGTGAGATATTAGCATTTGAACCCTTGTTGGCAAAACGCCAAAATATCCAAATTTTGCACCTGACCTCCCCTGCGCAAAAGATGTCAGTGGCAAAAGGAATTATTCACATAGCATGTTTTGATCAAGAGTTAGCCTCACCAATCCATGTATTACCCTAGAAAAATGTTATAACGTCCCTGATGTCACAATGTATCAAAGACCCTCCTGGAACACAAAACTATTATGTATATTAAACCTTAAAGTCTGTTTCTGTGGTTTTCCTTCGCGGAACCAAAGACCCTTTCCCACTTTGTGATAACCTCCGGGAATACTAGCAACCAAATAAGTATTTAATCCCTCATACACAAATAATAGGCCTGTTAAACACTCTGGGCAGCGTCCTGCCAAAAAACACTTAAACATTACAAACATGACATTAAATGATTTAGAGGTTTCCAATGACCAGTCCTGGTTAAAAACAAGGTTTTCAACCTCCTATTGCATTAATACAATACCTGGGAGGGATCCTGGCCAACCTAGCAAGGTATCCCTGTCCCTGTATTTTAATACCTGGGATCCTGGCCAACCTAGCGAGGTATCCCTGTCCCTTTATATTAATACCTGGGATCCTGGCCAACCTAGCGAGGTATCCCCGTTTATGAGCGAGCTGCCTTACAATTTTCCTGGGATCCTGGCCAACCTAGCGAGGCATCCCCTTTTAATGTCCCTGTCTCTCAGGCAAGTTAATTAAATTAATCAATTATGCCTTGAGATCTATAATATGACGGGGTATCACATTGACAGAGTAAGCTGTTCAAAAATACTTTGAAAAAGTAACTTTAAAGAAAGCTTACCTGTTCAAATGTTCCCCACTTCTTGGTACCATCTGTAAGGTTATCTGTTTCAGCCCATCTTTCCCTTTGCTGGTGGTCAATGGAAAAACTCTCTGTCCGGACGGGTAATCATAGACACCATACACAGTATATGGTTAGTCATGAGTACGGTGGTTTATTCCATTCTGACAGAATATATGTCATTACAAAGAAAAGGCGTTGTAGGGAAAGTCCCATGAACAACCAATCACATTCAAGCATTCATGTTATACAATTAATACTGATCTTGCAAAATATTCATAGTTTTCTGCCTAGAGACAGAATCATCATCACAATTTGTTACATCGTCACAATTCTAAGACTTAAAACTTATCACTAAACCTTATCACATTGGCCGCAATGGTCAAGCAGTATATGTTCCTGACATGTTTAATCTAAAAAGGCGTATCCTGTCTAAAACCTCTCTCAGCACTTCTGCACAAGCTAGCAAGCTAGATAAAGTGAAGAAAGAACTTTCTTGCAGAAAGCCTCTTACAAAGTTAAAAATTAAAGGGTAACTCTACATTCCCTTGCAATAACCTTAAAGAGTGACCCCACATTTCCTTACAGTCTGCCCTAGTCTTGTCCATTTTTAAGATTATGTCTTCTCTTTGACTAACCAGGTGTATAAATGATGCCTTGGACATTTCGTAGGCATAATGTCTTCTTCTGTTTCTAGTATCTCAAGTTTTGGGTTGTGCTGTACTGTATGCCAATGTGTCTATGCAATGTTGTGTGTCCTTGAACCCTGTCCTTTCCTTAAATAAAAGATTTGAAGAACATTGTAGACTGTGTGTTGTGCACATTCAGGTGTGCCACCTGCTGCTGTAGCTCTGCTAAGAGCATCACTAATGTACATTTCAGGTCCAGGTTTATAGACAACATTCAGGCAATAGTTTTGTAACGTTAGCAACATGCTCTTGGGTGGTGCCGCTGCCATTCATGGTAAGGGAAACTAGCAGCGAAGCCTTTTAGCTTCACAGCCGGTTCCCTACTGCGCATACGCAAAGTGCGCTGCACTTTCTAACTGGCCTGACCTTTTGAGGAATCCCAATGCGGGGAGGTCTCCCGGAAGAGGGGATGGGTACCTGTCAAAAACAGGTACCCACTCCCCTCAAAATGTGCCAAATGTGGCACCGTAGGTGGGGAGGAAGTAAACAAGCAGAGCTTCCCTTTTTGGGTGGAGCTCCACTTGTACCTGTGACCAAATGTTTGATTTCCTGCACTGCATTATAATGCTTAGGAAGCCAATGCCAAACCACATCCTTGTCCAGAAGCCTTCTCAATGGCCCACAGACTTCTAAGAGATGTGGTAGGAATTTTGCTACATAGGTAATGTAGCGATGGTGGACTATAACTGTAATACTGTATATTTTCCTCATCATTCTATACCTACTGTATAGTTGTATCCCACCTGGGGGACAGCAGTAGCTGCTGTCCATACCCACCTCAGGAACAGCAGCAGCCGGCGTCCATACCCGCCTGGGGAACAGCAGCAGCCGCCACCCATACGCACCTGGGGGACAGAAGCAGCCGCCACCCATACCCACCTGGTGGACAGAAGCATCCGCCACCCATACCCACCTGGGGGACAGAAGCAGCCGCTGTCCATACCCACCTGGGGGACAGAAGCAGCCGCTGTCCATACCCACCTGGGGGACAGCAGCAGCCGCCATCCATACCCACCTGGGGAACAGCAGCAGCCGCCATCCATACCCACCTGGGGAACAGCAGCAGCCGCCACCCATACCCACCTCGGGGACAGAAGCAACCGCCACCCATACCCACCAGTCAGCAATACCTGCAGGAATCCTGAGGAAGAAGTGAAGATTGAGGTCAGTTGAGCTGCATTAGTGTGAAAGCAGCCTTAGGTCCCTTGATCACTCCGATTGGGTCTGGCTGTCCGTTTTTCGAGCGGACCCAATTGGACCCTCCATTCACCTCTATAGAGCGTCAGATGTAAATGGACGTGTGTCCTTTTACACCCGCCTATCTCCAATCCGATCCACTTAAAAAAAACAGAAGGGGATCTGTCCCTTTCTGTCTGGGTGGAAAGGACTGGAAGGTGCATAGAGTAGAGCGGGCTGTGTCCGTGTCTGCTCTGCATATGTAGAGGGGACACAGACCTGTCATCCACCCGCTACACTCATTGTGGCCCCCAACTGGTTACCAAGTCGCTAAAGTGGCCCTCGCTCTTCAAAGGGTTGGGTACCCCTGGGTTAAAGTGTCATCTATGGGCTGTTTTTGAGTACCAAAGTTATTCTTCATTTTAACGGCACACCAAATGTTGGTTATCTATACACTCAGCACAACCTTATCTTTATATTTTACCCAAAAATTGGCAAAGCATTGTATTTGTGTGTTTTAAACTTCCATTTAGTGTATTTTTTTTACTGATTGACAACATCAATAATGTGACATAGGGGTCTATTCATAAAACATTTGCATAGCAATTCCTCCATGGAACCTGCATGTACATTCCTTCTGTGGGAATGGGATGGGAGAACAAACATTGAGAGACTTTTTGCTGAGCTGTTTGAATGGTTTCCATTGATTGAAAATGGAAAATACCCTATTTACTATTAGATGGTGCTAATTCTTTGACACTTAGCGCCATCTAAAGGCCAAATGCAGTATTTCCCATTTTAAATCAATGGCTGGTTCAATAGTGTTCGTTTAAATAACTTTTATGATACACTAAAAATATACGCCGCACCCTCAGCGTGCTGCCTACCTAATTAGTATGTAAAAAAAAGTGAAACAATACTAATATATGGGGATTGAATAACCTCAAAAACGTTAGAGTAAAAAGGAGAAAATGAAAAAGGAGGGAAAAGGAGAGGATGGGAGCTCACGGTATGAAGATTAAATGGCAAACTTGAAATAAAAACCTGTAATAGCTCAGCCAAGCCTGTGGTAGCACATATCTATGGAACTTCACTCACCATACAAACATGATTAGCAAAAAAGATTTATTGGTGTCAAAGATAAGAAAGACATAAAAAACATCATGCACACATTAGTATTAAAGCTATAAAAACAAAAGGACATCTCTGGACAGAGGGTGCAATTCCACCCAAGTTGCAGGAGTGGTAAAAATGCTGTAATACAGCTGGGATAATATCCCCAGGTCTAAGCGACCTCTGAAGAGTGACCCAAGTGTTGAACTGATATTGAAAAAGGGAGGATGGATAAAGTCAGACCACAAAGTGGAAGCTATGAGATGATATGATTGGTTCTCTATTGGAAAAAGGTGGACAAGTAGATGATTGTATTGATGTGGAAGGTAGGTGTAAAGAAATAGGGGGGCGTTGCTGGGTAACAGAGGTCAGGAGGAGATGTGAGAAAATAGAAAAATACATACCGAATCGCAGACTTCGATCAACAAACCAAAATCGCCTTCTCATCCCCAAAGCCCGATACAAATCGAAGGGAGAACGAAGATTCGCAGTACAGGGACCCCGGCTATGGAATGCTCTACCAAACAACATCCGCATGGAAGAAAACCATCAGGCCTTCAGGAAAAAACTCAAGACCCACCTCTTCTAATACATGGCATCCCAACATGAGCAGTCAAGCGCCTCGAGGCGATTCAGTTCGCAGTTGCAGCGCTATACAAATCATTCATTCATGTACAAGTGGAATAGTAATGAATATGGGGGTCCAATAAAGTGATGTGGGGCTCACTAAAACCAGAAGAACATGGTCCTCCTTGGCCTCCCTCTCACTGTACCAATCAGAGTCCCTATGAGGACTCGCTCTCAAACCCCAAATGAAAGAGCAATGTGAAGAGGTGATCCTTTCCAGAAAGTAATAGTCCTTTCCAAAGAATGGTAAATGTATTTATACTGTACTTATCAGCTTGTCATCAAGTCCACAGCTCCAGGGTCCCGGGGGAAGGGCCTCCCTTGTCTGTGAAAACAGCAGTCTTGTAAAGTGTGTAGAACCATATATGGGTCAAAGGCATGTAGTCCAGAGATGGGCCGCGCTGGCCTGACTGCTTTCACCCATCTCTGTCGTCTTCATCAGAGGCTGGTTACCAATGCGCTCCATTGTACTTTTATCCTTCAGTGTCTACTTAACTCACAAGTGCTGAGTCCAATCTCACATATTACAATCAAACCATGCCTGGCAAATGAAAATTAAGGGCTCTACTAGCCAGAATTTATTTTAGTGATTTCCTATGACCATCAGCTCCATCTAGTGACCATAATGGGGTATTTTTCCTGAAATACCTCAATAAAAATAGCACAATACCACATTATGGCCACTAGATGGAGCCAAGGAAATCAGTGTATGAAATAAAATACATCAAATATTCATCACAGCCGGGTGAATGCCGGTCACATTCATTCAACTATTTTTTTTTTTTTTTTAATAGACCTCTAAGTGTTTGTGAAATCTTCCACCACAAAATGTATTCAGCCAATGAGAGGTAATGACTCCATTTTAATTTTTCTCCTGCTATCAATGGCCAACACGGTACAACACTTCATCCATGTCTTTGGTGATCTCTGATCTCCTTATTAACTGTTTCTTACATGATGAAGATCAGCCATGGAGTATATCTGAGGTGTATATCAGGGTGTGCTTCTTCCCCACATGAGAGCTGTGATGTCCAGCAACATTCATATAGAAGACATTTCCCACACTCAAGGCACTAATACACCTCGAGGGTTGTGTGGGATCCCTGATGTACAGGAAGACAGGACTTCAGTGAGGAACAATTCCCTCACTCAGTACAGGAATACGGCTTCTCCTGCGTGTGAGATCTCTGATGTTTGGAAAGACTGGACTTCACTGAAAAACATTTCCCGCACTCAGGACAAGAATACGGCTTCTCCCCGGTGTGAGATCTCTGATGTGTGGAAAGATCGGACTTCATTGAAAAACATTTCCTGCACTCAGAACAGGAATACGGCTTCTCTCCTGTGTGAGATCTCTGATGTGTGTAAAGATGGGACTTCTGTGAAAAACATTTCCCGCACTCAGGACAGGAATACGGCTTCTCTCCTGTGTGAGATCTTTTATGCACATTAAGTTGGGATTTAGAATGGAAACATTTCCCGCACTCAGTACAGGAATACGGCTTCTCCTCCGTGTGAGATCTCTGATGTTTGGAAAGACTGGACTTCACAGAAAAACATTTCCCGCACTCAGGACAGGAATACGGCTTCTCTCCTGTGTGAGATCTCTGATGTGTGTAAAGATCGGACTTCGACTTCCGGTTCCGGCGCCGTATGTGAGGGAAGGAGATCCCGGCGGCTCCGCTCAGCCCGCAACCTAAACGGCTTATAAATCCTCGGCGCAGTCCCCGAGCGATCTGACAGGCTGACCCACAGACTCAGATCACCTCAGCGGATGGAGCGGTATTTGTCCCAGCCGCGATCACGCTCGGGATCCAGATCGAGGGACGGCTCTCCCTCTCCCTCAGATGTAATGACTAAAATGGCCGCTACACAGCAGGCGCCCACTCCCATTCAAAACACACAGCTGCCCAATGCTCTCCATATCGCCAGGGAGAAGGCTCTCACAAATGAGGGAATGGACACCTCTTCCCCTGGCAGCCAAATAAACCTAGATTCCCCTGATAAGCTGGCTCAGGCTGTGGCCGCTCTGCTCCTACCCACACTTACAGCTGCAGTAGATAAAGCAGTAGTAGAGGGTTTACATCAGCTGAGGAAGGAGCTAGGAGATCACACAAGACGGCTGAACACCGCAGAACAGCGCATATCATCCATAGAAGATGACCAATATAGCATGACCACAGACCTAGAAAAATTCATCCAAGACCAACAACGCATGCACGATCGCATGGAAGACCTCGAGAATCGTTCCAGGAGAAACAACCTGCGAATTATCGGCCTTCCAGAATCGCATAAACAGGACACACTGCTAGATCTGTGTACCACCATCATACCGGAAGCTCTCGGCTTGAATCGCTGCTGCACGGTGGAACGGGCACACCGTATTGGAGCGCCTTCTAACGACAACAAACGACCACGACAGATAATCGCCAAATATCTCAACTACATTGATCGCACGGATATCCTCCAGAGCTTCAGAAAGTCACGGTCTGTCATAGTGGATGGCCACAAACTGCTGCTATTTGCAGACTATTCAGCAGAGGTATCCCGCAAGAGAAAAGAATATCAACCGATATGTGCAGAATTATACAAACGAAACATCAGATTCACCCTAGCTTACCCTGCTACCCTGAGAGTCCAGGCCCCGGACGGGGAGCAACTCACCTTTCAATCGCCGGACAAAGCCAACGCTTTTCTCCACACTATCGTGTCCAAACCTCCCACATCCGACTCCTACGCCGATAAATTCAAACAAGGACCAAGGGAACAACGGAG
The DNA here is from genome assembly GCA_028564925.1 of Lithobates sylvaticus. Taxonomy (NCBI): domain Eukaryota; kingdom Metazoa; phylum Chordata; class Amphibia; order Anura; family Ranidae; genus Lithobates; species Lithobates sylvaticus. The sequence continues at coordinate 562,787,779 of CM053028.1, read as the reverse complement.
CCCCAGGAGAGACCCACCTAAGCGATTGAAGCCCGCTTCTATGCCAGTTCACTCTGACTACCGCTGACCCATCTTACCAACCCCATGTTACAGCTATACCGGGGTATGGATAGGATTTCCTTTATGTATGGTAATCCCCTCATCTACTCATTAATGCCGCCTTCTTGGCCACAGGGCAGACTTCCTACCCTACCCTCGAACGGATACGGCTAACTTGGTTCAAATATTACAGTTGATATTCTTCCTAAGTCTATGTTATTACACATTGTTTGTTTCGCTTCGGGTTTGTGAAACGCATAGATTTTATGCTTGTCTTACTCGGAAAAGCCCTATGCAACTTCCTCACACAAGGCTATTTGCATTTACCCTCAGAGTCCTCGAGAGAGATGGTCTGTCCACTCACAACTCGCCATCACTCTAAGTGGGGCTGCGCTAGATCCCCTCCCCCTTCCCCCTATTCACTACTGCAAACTGCGGGCTGTCGCAACGCCGGGCGCGGAAGTTGCATACGGAAAAAAGAGAAGTCGCAGATAATTGTCTCGTAGTTAACCCCCATTGTCCTTCTTATCCCCCTATATCTGTTTCTTTACCCTCCCCCAGAGAAAGGAAGGTTCACCTGAACGCAAAACCGAAGACCAACTTATAACTATACCCTTTTGCTTGTTTCTCTTGATATTAGTCAACCATCGACAGGTAAGATACACTGACATAACTAGACGATCTACTTTTCCCTCTTGAGCAATGCAACCCATAAATATAGCATCCTGGAATGTGAAAGGGCTACGCTCCCCGGGAAAACGCATGGCGATTCTTCGTCAGCTGAAAAGGTTAAAAACCGACATAGCCTTACTTCAGGAATCTCACCTGGAGGAACATGACTTCCCACGTATGCAAAAGCTGTGGGTAGGGACCGTGCTAGGCTCGGCGTCTACAGGCCGAAAAGCAGGCACCCTCATTCTTTTACATAAAAACTTAACATATGACCTACTTTCCATTGACAAAGATACGGAAGGCAGATTTATAACTATCCACCTCAAATTCGCTTCTGGCGAAATCAGGCTGACCAATATCTATGCCCCAAATTCCCCAGACAAGTCATATTTTAGTGACCTGACAACAAAGCTGGCGAAAGATCTCCACATTCCACACCTCATAGGAGGCGACTTCAACTCGACCGTCAACGACAGCAAAGATAGATCGCATTCGTCATATCGCCAAAAACTACCATCACCGACCCAACACACTTACCTCTACCACATGATACAGGCCCTCGGGTTACTAGATATTTGGAGACTATCCCATCCCTTGGGGAAAGAATTCACTTTCTTTTCTCCAGTTCACAAATCTTTTGCGAGACTTGATTATTTCTTTTGCTCTCACTCTCTGTTACACGCAGTCAGGGAAACCAATATACACGAATTAGTCATCTCAGACCATTCACCTATAACTATCACTCTTGATAACCTGAGACCCAACCCAGAACATAGGCAATGGAGATTCCCCTCATATCTCACGCAAGACGATAACTTCCACCAGATGCTTAACGCAGCGTGGCTGGATTATGTACACAATAACGACATGCACATGGAAAATCCCAACTTATTTTGGGAAGCAGGCAAGGCATTTCTGCGGGGAAAGATAATATCTTATACGTCCGCACACAGGAAAAATGCACAGAAAAAATACTTAGAAGCTAGTTTACTGGTACAAAAGACCCAATCTCAATTACAGGCGCAGAACACTGACGACAATCATAGAGCATGGCAACACGCTAGGAACCTCTTCAATACATGGGCCAACAACATAGAGCGGATGAAAATGTCATACACACAACTACAATACCATAAACAAGGAAACAAAGCAGGAAAGTTACTAGCCAGACTTACCAAAGGTATCTATACACCTACTCATATTACAGCCCTACGCAATCCCGATGGCACTCTGTCCACGTCACCCAAAGATATCAACAAAACGTTGGAAAAATTTTACACAGATCTTTATGCCCAGGAACCTATGAACCCTGCTACAGCGTCCAATTGGCTCGACTCTACTCCCCTTCCCCAGATCGACCCTGCCCACCTGGAAAGGCTAAACGCCCCAATCACTGAAGTAGAAATCACACAAACCATTAGTGGACTAACAAACGGCAAATCTCCAGGTCCCGATGGTTACACGCCCGAATTTTATAAGATTTTAAAAACTAACATTACCCCCACACTCCTTAAGGTTTACAACACAATTTGGACGGGGGGCCCTTATCTTCCGACTGGACACCAAGCTCACATTAAACTTATAGCTAAGAAAGGTAAGGACCCACAGGATCCTGGATCCTACCGCCCCATATCTTTATTGAACCTAGACTCCAAAATCTTATCCAAAATTCTAGCCACGCGATTGGCAACCATCATGCCATCACTCATACACCAGGCACAATCAGGCTTTACCAAGGGCAGGTCCGCCGCGTCTAACATTAGGAAAGTACTCACAGCCCTTGAATATGCCAAACATCATCCTACGGAAGACATAGCACTCCTGACGTTAGACGCGGAAAAGGCCTTTGATAACGTGAACTTTCAATGGTTATCCCTGGTAATGCAAAAATTTGGAATTACAGGACCCTTTTTGCAATTCATTCACAGCCTTTACTCTACCCCCACGGCCACAGTAATAGCCGCGGGCGTGCAATCTAACCCAATACGTTTGTATAAGGGAACGAGACAGGGCTGCCCTCTTTCCCCCCTGCTTTTCAACCTAGCCATAGAGCCCCTATCACGACACCTTAACAACACATCTTCCATCCACGGAATCCCACTAGGCCCAGAAAATCTACGTGTTGCCCTATTCGCAGACGACATTATAATTTTCACCTCATCACCGCTCTCAGATATACCTGCCATCCAAAAAGTTTTTGAATCATACCGCCAATGCTCGGGCCTGAAAATAAACTTTACTAAAAGCGAAATTCTTCCTTTAGGGTTCAAACCACCAGAATCCTGGCAACTATCGTCCCCCTTCCGCATAAACAATAAACACATTACCTATCTGGGTATACAGATCGGCAAAGAACCTTCCTCTCTCTATTCTTTAAATTATATTCCGCTGTTTGCTAGAATATTGGGAGAGTTAGAGGCTTGGGCGAAACTACCGCTATCGCTCTTTGGGAGATGTGCTCTATTCAAAATGGTTAGCTTTGCACGTCTATTATACCCCCTCCAAACTTTACCGTTGCTACTGAAACATAAAGATATACAAACTCTTAACAGGGCCATTACAAATTTCCTCTGGAAAGGGGGAAAACCAAGGATAGCCTTAACCAAACTATACCTCCCAAAGAGGGACGGCGGAGCCAACCTCCCCAACATCAGAGCGTATAACATTGCTTGTCTGCTAAGAAATGGGATAGACTGGATTCTCAAAGCATCGCGATACTCCAACTTTGCCCTGGAATCAGCGGTGGCACATCCATATGATTTGGCTGCTCTCCTCCACAGTAACCTACGAAAAACTCCAAACCATATCAAACAGCATCTCCTCCTCAGAGACACGATTGTGGCCTGGAGAGAAGCGAGGAAAAAACTAGGACTATCCCCATTAGTCTCAAAATTCCTTCCAATACAGAATAACCCTATGTTCCATTTGAACTTATTGTACGAACCGTTCTCTAAATGGAGGGACAAAGGCCTATACATGGCCCACTCGTTATACCAGGGGGCAAATCACACCATTCTCAAACCATTTGCAACCATCGCTAAAGAATACAATCTGCCTCCACATCACTTCATCCACGTCATGCAATATGCAGACTTTATCAGCAAGTCCTGTCCAAATAAATCAATAAGATTCAAGACCTCCTTCATCGATACCCTGATCACCGGAAAGCGATACTCAATCTCGGACATATATCACCCTTTAAACGAAAAATACACCAAACCACTACATCTCACCTCGATGACATCCTGGCTGTCTGACTTACCGGACTCAGTGGACTTAAACGACATCCTCAAAGGTTATCGGATAACCAGGAAAATTACGTGCTGTGAGACCTGGAGAGAAACTCAGTTCAAGATAATGCATAGAGCCTACTTTCCCTTCTCTACGTCTCTCCCCCCTCCGGCAGGTCCCTTCTGCCCCTGGTGCCTTCTCCACAAACCTTCTCTTTTTCATCGACTTTGGTCCTGCCCACATGCGGCTACTTACTGGTCTTCCATCCTCCAATTCATCCGAGATGTCACCAACTTCATACCCGAAAAGGAACCTATGCTTCTGATATTTGGCTTCCCTCCTGAAAGGAACGCAGCAGCTTCCTCCGACAAAAACATCCCACAAGAACATTTTCAATGGATACTCCTCACTTTACTTATGGCTCGGAGAGCTATCTTTAGGCACTGGATCTCCGACTCACCTCCAAGATTAACCGAGATTATCAATGATCTCAAATCACTGCTTTACCAGGAGCAACTGGACACCACAAACCACGAACGTCAATCCACAACACTCCCACACATGAAGTGGTCCTCTTTCATCACACGCTGCCTAACAGCCCAGGAACAACTTCAGTTAACCAACTATTCAGGCCTACCTCCAACCTGAGGAGCTGCACACAGTCGCATCTTCCATACTCCTTTACGATACCACGTCCCAGATGCTATGACCATTGGACTTCCATATTTGAACTCCACCCTTAAATCATCCTCTACACCTAGAGTTTTAAGTAGATGCACAATATTTGTATATTCTTGGACTTGTAAAGTGTATACATAATACTAAACCTTCTTTTCTCCACGCGCTACCATGAAAGTGTTAGAAGATCAACGTCAATTTCCTTACCGAACTTCATTCTAGACTTTTGCCCTCTATTTACTCTACCACCTTCCCTTTCCCCCACCCCCCTCTCCTTCCTATATTCTCCTTTTATCCTAGAAAAAGATACAAAACAAACCAGAGGTAGTGAAATCTTTTCTTCATGACTGTTCATTTCTTGTACAAATGTTACTCTGTTAACTGCACCCATGTTTATCTTTAATAAAATATATTTGAAAAAAAAAAAAAAAAAAAAAAAAAAAAAAAGATCGGACTTCATTGAAAAACATTTCCCGCACTCAGAACAGGAATACGGCTTCTCTCCTGTGTGAGATCTCTGATGTGTGGAAAGACTGGACTTATTTGAAAAACATTTCCCACACTCAGGACAGGAATACGGCTTCTCCCCGGTGTGAGATCTCTGATGTGTGGAAAGATTGGACTTATTTGAAAAACATTTCCCACACTCAGGACAGGAATACGGCTTCTCCCCGGTGTGAGATCTCTGATGTGTGGAAAGATGGGACTTCTGTAAAAAACATTTCCCACACTCAGGACAGGAATACGGCTTCTCTCCTGTGTGAGATCTCTGATGTATGTAAAGACCGGACTTCATTGAAAAACATTTCCCGCACTCAGAACAGGAATACGGCTCCTCTCCTGTGTGAGATCTCTGATGTGTGGAAAGACTGGACTTCATTGAAAAACATTTCCCGCACTCAGGACAGGAATACGGCTTCTCTCCTGTGTGAGATCTTATATGCCTATTAAGTTTGGATTTAGAAGGGAAACACTTCCCGCACTCAGTACAGGAAAATCTCTTCTCTGTGGGAAGGACGGCACCGTCCCTCACAGTCTGAGGTTCCTCAGGATAAGAGGAATACGATGGTCCATCTACACTGTGTGGTGCCGGATGGACATTTGAGGTAGTCGGGTTTTCTCCTGGACTATACTGTGTGATGTCCTCATCTTCTACTTTACAGTCTGGAGACAAAGTGAGACAATCCTCTGAGGTTTTCCTCATCTCCCGTCCATCTACTAAAATAGAAATACAAAGATTATTACTAGACATGAGCTGATTGGTTCCTGCTGTGCTCCAATCAGATCATCAGATATAAAATGTCCGGCTGGTAGGAAATGGGTGTAAAAGAGAATCCATATTATGTGTATATATAGCAGTGGGTAGAGGGGAGAGAGCAGAAGTCAGGACTATGTAATGTACAACATATTGTATAAGATACAACAGATAGGACTATATAGTATCAGAATGATGTAATGTACAACAGAGTATATAGTGCAGGGGTCAGGAGTATATAATATACAATATAAATTATACAGTGTAAGGGTCAGGACTCCTAATATTGGTATTCAGTAGTCAGTGGAAGATTAAATGTTTACATGAGACAAGTTGCAGAGGTCCCACACCGCTGCCTCCCATCTCCTGAGACTGCACTCAGTGACTTGGGTCTGAGACTATACAGACATATCCCTCCACCCGACACAGACAGCAGACAACAGAGCAAGTAATCCTGGGGGGATTGTTCTGTAAGAAATCATGCTAGACCTGGGCATGGGGTAGAAGTCCCAAATCACATACCCCAGGTCCCTAGGTCTAGAATCGCCTGTGGTGAAAATCAACCTTTTGCTGCTGGCTGAACCCCAGAATCTCCATAAATCCAGTCTAGATGCATAAATTGTGTCTGCAGCACAGAGAAGGAAGATTATCGGAGAGAAATACAGGAATACAGGACGGGGAACACAGCTCAGGAAAGTGACCAGGGGATTACAGGCTGATATCACCCAGTCCCCGCCCTACTCTGGACCAATCAGTGAGCAGTATGGGTGGAGGAATGTATTTAGTGTTAATGACCCACCTGTGCTGATCTCTGTAGGAGTGTCCTCCTCTATAAATGTCCCCGTTATTCCATCCTCCTCCATAGACTGCTGATCATCCCTCACATACCTCTCTTCTTCTTCTGCTTTAACCTCAAATTCTATATCGATTGGATCTCCACTCTAAATCAAGAAAATTACAGTGAATATCATCTGTAAGATATAAGATTTATTATTGTGACATCACATAAAAAATCCACACATCATCTCTAGGAGTCCATGTTGTAGATGCTCCATCCCACCAACCTTGTAACAGTGGGGGATGGTGTGATCTTCCTGTGTGGAATCCCGGGAATACAGAGGACGGGGACATCTCTCTGGTGGGTTCCTGGTATTTGGTGGCTCCATCATATCCTTGTGTCCTTCTGAAAACTCCTCCATCACTCCATACTCCTCATCCTCCTCTTTATACTCTTCTTTAATATCAATATTATCATCCCCGAGGTTTCCACTCTGAATATATAATAAAACATTCATTGTAACAAACATCCTGTTTATAAATCAGAACTACTAATAATTGTCAATCATCTACCTGATGATGGTGGGGGATGGTGTGATCTTCCTGTGTGGAATCCCGGGAATACAGAGGACGGGGACATCTCTCTGGTGGGTTCCCATTACTGGATCCATCTGTAGGAAACACACACACTGACTGAATACATTGTTTCTATGTGTTTATCAGATGATGGGGGATCTAGGTGGAGCCTCCGTACTGCTCTCTCCTTTACAATAAAGTCTCCTCTTACCCGGTGATGTGAGGGGCGGCTGATTGTCCATCATGACGTCCTTGTATGGATCCTTGTGTCCTTCTAAATACTCCCACTCCTCCATGGAGAAATAGACAGTGACATCCTGACACCTTATAGGAACCTGACACACACAATGATACAGTCACCATCCAGACACATCCCTTGTCTGTTACTGGATAATGTCCCAGAATTCCCAGCACCGCTCACCTCTCCTCCATCATCTCTCTGGTGACTTCTAGAATCTTCTTTGTATTTCTCTATTCTATCAGGGAGGGAGGTGGAGGCAATGTGATGGTCATATGATCTCCAGACTTCACAGGAGGAAAACTCTAGATCTGAACACAAATAGTAAAATCAAATGATATTCCCAGAATCCTCCTCACCTCACCATTCAGGTCTCCATTTTATTAAAGCCCCAATTCAGACTGAGGTATAATTTACCCACACAGGACCCCCACACTATGCAGGATAAATCCTTGTAGCAGGCATTCTGATGTCATTACATACAATGCAGGACCAACAGTCCCACATTTCTAGTGAGGATGCCAAGGGTCCGCCCACATCCTAATGCCCCGTATACACGATCAGAAATTCTGCCAGCAAAAGTTGGATGTGAGCTTTTGGTCAGAAATTGCAAACTGTGTGTATGCTCCATCAGACTTTTGCAGAATTCCAGCCAGCAAAAGGATTGAGAGCATGTTCTCTATTTTTTCAGTCGGAAAAAGATTCTATCTGAAAATGCCGTTCGTCTGTATGCAATGCGGTTGTGCAAAAAATCACGCATGCTCGGAAACAATTTGATGCATGCTCGGCTCGTTGTAGTTTTGTACTTCACCGCATTCTTGATGGTCGAAAGTTCAGAGAACTTTTGTGTGACCGTGTGTATGCAAGGCAAGCTTAAGCAGAATTCCATCAGAAAAAACATCCAAGTTTTCTTCTGAGGGAATTTCTGATCGTGTGTACGGGGCATAAGAGCATCAGAGAAAAAAAAAAAAAATAACTGGATTGAGGGACATTGGGAGGAGGAGCTGTGAGGTCAGTGTGATGTCATAGGACATATAGACATATAGACTCTGGATATGGAGGAGAGATGAGGAGGAGATCCAGGAATCAGGATAAAGGTCAGGACAAGCAACAGACGAGCGCATCCAAGAGATGAAGCCGGGGTCACTACACAGAAAATCAATCCAAGGAAACAACAGGCAGGACAAGGAATAGCAAGAAGGAGCTTAGAGACAAATGAGAATATTGCTCAGCCAATGGGAGATTATCTCAGCGTGACTTACATAATGAAGGAGATGAGGGGGAGGGGAGGAAGTCACTTAAAGCAGGGCTTGACAAATTTGCTTTGAATCTAGGAGCCAGCTGAAAAAGTTAGGGGACAGTTTTATTTTAGAGCAGTGTGGGTTGTCAGTGCCGGGGCCGGGTAAGTAATTTGTGAGTAATCTGTGAGGTGCAGAATGTAAGACATGGGGTGCAGGAGATGGATGCATGTAATAGGGTGCAGAAGACAGGACATGCAGTGCAGGGTACCGGAGAAGGGTGTAGGTCACCGCAGGGGTACAGTGTGCAGAATGCAGGACATGGGGTGCAGAATGCTGGCCAGAGCAGACTGTAGACGCTTGCCTCCCCTGACGGCCAGACCTCCACTGTGCAGAATGAAGGACAGGGGGTGCAGAATGCAGGACATGGGGTGCAGAATGAAGGACAGGGGGTGCAGGGTACCAGAGAAGGAGGTGTAAGTCACCACAGGGGTACAGTGTGCAGAATAGAGGACATGGGGTACAGGATACCGGAGAGGGGGAGGGGCGGGGTGTGCAGGTCACCGCAGGACATGGGATGCAGGAGAAGGGAGCAGAACGCAGGACATGGGGTGCAGGGTACAGGGTGCAGAATAAAGGAAATGGGGTGTGGGTTGCAGAATGCAGGACATGAGATACAGGGTACCGGAGAAAGGGTGCTGAACATGGGGTGCAAAACATGGAGTACAGAAAGCAGGACATGTGGCGCAGGGTGCAGAACACAGGACATGGGGTTCAGGACGCAAAATGCAGGACATGGGGTGTAGGACAGTAATCCAATCCCCCCTCCCCCTGTGTCCTCCTGCATGTCCTGTACATCTCCCCCAGCAGTGTGTGAGAGCAGAGTGGATGGAGAGGACATCTTGTGTACATAAAGCAGCATGTCCCTCCCTGGCTGGTCTCTTAGCTGGCTGCTTTGCAGGCTTGTCCTGGTTACTCCTGTAAGGACTCTGTAGTCCTGTTTCTCAGCACCTTGTGGGGATCTTTGTGGCAGTGCCGAGGTGGCGCCATGTTGGAGATTCGGTCCCGCTCCTTCCTCTCTGTTCTGCCGGAGGGCTCTGCAGGGACACAGGCAGCTGTGGGTGGAAGCAGGAGCCGATGGTGACAGTAATGCGGCCGCGGAAAGGAGAAAGATCGGCAGCGGGAGCTCAGTGAGATGAGTCCTCTCATGCCGCTGTCCTGCCCAGTCTACCCCTGACTTCACAGGTCGGGTGCCATCATCTCCCACCTCCTCCCCTCACCCTCCCGCCTGGCCCCGCTCCGAGACACATTCCTGTCTGAATAATGTGTCCGGGTTTCAGGCAGAAACATTATTCAGACCAACAGTGAGAATGGGCTGACAAGAGCCCAGGGGCCAGGACGCCATTTCTAGTCACCATGGTGACCTGGGAATTGTTGAGCCCTGACTTATGGTGACCATAGAGACATGGAAATTCAGCTGGTTCAGCAGGGATCGGTCACATTTCCATCCATGTGTGGTCACTGCCGGATAAAAGTCACTCGATCAGCGGCTGCAGCCAATAGCTTCATCACTGATCTGTGTATTCTGAGAGCGGAGGAGCGCCCCCCATTGTCAGAATACAATAGTGCAGTGGGGAGGATTCCCCCATCCCCCTCCAATGTGTGGATTGAGAAATCGGTTCAGTTTTTTCCTCTCATCCCGCTGGCTGAACGATAAAACTGAACCATGTATGACCAGCTTTGGAGGGAAGATATATTAATCATCAACTGATCCCCCTGAAGGGGTTAATCTACATATTACCTCCTCTGCCGCCAAATCCAGCAATGTCTCCTCGCTACGTCCTTCCAAATGGAATGTCCTTTGTCTTCTCTCTATCTGACATCACTTCCTGTCTTCCATAGAGACTTCCTGTCTGGGTAGAGGTGAGATCACCATCTTGTGGAGATCAGAGGAACTGCAGAAACGTCTTGTAGTGTGAACACGGCCTTGTGCTGTGTGTATGTACTGTATATCCTTATAGATGGGGTCATCTCCACTCCCACCAAGGGGGATAGAAATATATTACTGCTCGGGGGGGGGGGGGGGGAGACATTTTGGCCCCTTTGATTTTGCAGTAAAATTGATGTCAGATTTAGTCATGTAGAACATCTGTTATATGGATACAAAGATCCCCAGCCGAGAGTAAAGGGTGGAAATGGCTCCTGATCCCCAGATTTGGGCAATTATGTCACCAATATAAATAGAATAAAACCTGCGCTATGTGTAACAACTCAAATACCTACAGAAATAACTTATACCGGACTGCTGCTGTAACAAAGGTAAGTATTCCCTTTATCACCTAGAAGAGCATTATGTGTCACAGCGCTGTCCTATTGTGTGTGCACATAAATCATCACAAATACACTAAAATATGTGGAGACATTCATATATAAAGTGCTAGGGGCTCCAATAATATTCTCTGCAGATCTACTGCTTCCACTTTACACCTACTTCACTGATCTTATGGTGTTTATCAATAAATGAAGTAAACTGATCCATGTGCAAATTCATATACAACATAAAGTGCTTTGTGCTCAAGATGCTGTTCCCTGCAGATCCACTGCTTCCACTTTACACCTACTTCATTAATGTTATAATATTTGCTGCTGTATTAAATAAACTAAAAATCTGTGCAAATTCATGTAATCATACAATATTTTGTGCTCAATATAGTGTTCTCTGCGAGTCCACTGCTTCCACTTTGCATCAACTTCAATAAACTTATTTTGCTAAAAACAAATCCACCAATCAATGAAAAGTTGATAAGGTGTAAAGTTCTCGGTGCTCCAAACTGTGGCAGCTGTAGTGTAGCCACGCCTTCTTCCACCTCTTACACACGTGATGGTGAGGGCGCCCCCATAGTGGGGATTTATATTGATTTGTGTATTTTTTTTAGCAAAATAATTTTTTTTTAGCAGTGGACTTGCAGATAACACTATATTGAGCACATAATATTGTATGATTACATGGATTTTCACAGGTTTTTATTATATTTTATTTAATATAGCAGCAAATATTATAAGATGAATGAAGTAGGTGCAAAGTGGAAGCAGTGGATCTGCAGGGAACATCATCTTGAGCACAAAGCACTTTATGTTGTATATGAATTTGCACATGGATCAGTTTACTTCATTTATTGATAAACACCATAAGATCAGTGAAGTAGGTGTAAAGTGGAAGCAGTAGATCTGCAGAGAATATTATTTGAGCCCCTAGCACTTTATATATGAATGTCTCCACATATTTTAGTGTATTTGTGATGATTTATGTGCACACACAATAGGACAGCGCTGTGACACATAATGCTCTTCTAGGTGATAAAGGGAATACTTACCTTTGTTACAGCAGCAGTCCGGTATAAGTTATTTCTGTAGGTATTTGAGTTGTTACACATAGCGCAGGTTTTATTCTATTTATATTGGTGACATAATTGCCCAAATCTGGGGATCAGGAGCCATTTCCACCCTTTACTCTCGGCTGGGGATCTTTGCAGGTCGGTGCAGTCAGGGGGGCGGAGCCTCACCCGCCATGAAGGTAAAAAAAAAGATCGAGCTTCGAAGGTTGTAGCTCGGTGACCTGGGCTCACAGGTAGCTGAAGTCCTACCCCACCACTGGTGAAAATGTGTGGCCCCTATCATCTATGGTTCTGGAGATACGGGCCTCCTTGTTCAGCCTGTCAGAAGCTGCATACAGAGCGGACAGTATAAATAGAAGCCGACACACTCTGATTACAGCAGACTGAGAGGATGAGATCACAGAGCCTCTCCTCACTTCTTATCAGAGGCACTGAGCTCAATGGACAGCTTGGAGTCTTGGACCAATAGTAGAGTACCATTGGTCCAAGCTGTCCAATAGAAATGCTGCAGTGGAGGCACGCCTCTCACTGCAGTGTCATAGAAGGGGGCGTGTCTAAAAAGACAAAGATTCCCTTCCAGCCCCGCCCTCTTACCTAGAAGGAAATAACACGTTTATGTGTATAAGATTTACCCACAATCCCGTGTTTTTCTCACACAGTTAGGAGGGAGAATGAGAATCTTCTGCTGATGAAAAGGAACGAGTGAAATCAGATATTATTATGTTATAAGATAATCGTTTATTATTTATCTATTTACTGAGAAATTACTGGTTATAACTTCAAACTTCAGTCATTTCTCCGTTAATCCACCTGATTGAGTACAGAAAATATAGTAAATTACCTTAAAAATAATATATAATAAATATTTGTCTATTACTTATGGTCATTAACCCCTTCCCACCCAATCCTGACACTTCTCTCCTACAGGTAATAATCATCATTTCTCTGCTAGAAAATTACTCAGAACCCCCAAACATTATATATATTGTTGTATCAGACACCCTAGGGAATAAAATGGTGGTCGTTGCAACTTTTTATGTCACACGGTATTTGCGCAGCAATTTTTCAAACAAATTTTTTAATGAATAAAAACACAAAAACAAAAGAACAATAAAGTTTGACGATTTTTTTGTATACTATGAAAGATGACGTTACGCCGAGTAAATAGATACCTAACATGTCACGCTTTAAAATTGCGCACACTTGTGGAATGGAGACAAACTTCAGTACTTAAAAATCTCCATAGGCAACGCCTACATTTTTTTGTACAGGTTACATGCTTAGAGTTACAGAGGAGGTCTAGTGCTAGAATTATTGCTCTTGCTCTAAGGATCGCGGCATATGTAACCTGTGTGTATCTGGATCTGATACTATCCAGTCCCTCACCAGACACTCACCTCACCGCACGTCCCTGATACACACACAGCACAAGGCCGTGTTCACACTACCAGACATTTCTCTGGGCTGCAGTTCCTCTGATCTCCACAAGGTGGTGATCTCACTTCTACCCAGGAAATCTCTATGGAAGACAGGAAGTGATGTCAGATACACACAGGAAGTCTCTATGGAAGACAGGAAGTAATGTTGGCACACACAGGAAGTGATGTCAGATGCAGGCAAGATGCTCCATGAGGTACGAAGTACAAAGGCGACATTGCTGGAAGTGGCAGCAGAGGAGGTAATAAGATCTTATTTTCTATTTACACCCAGTAACCCCCCGTCATGTCCGTCCTCTTCCTCCATAGTCACTGTGACGTCTTTTATCTCCAGCAGATGATGATACACACATATATAGTGTGGATATATGTAGATTAACCCCTTCAGGGAGGATCAGTTGATGATTAATATATCTTCCTTCCAAAGCTGGCCATACATGGTTCAGTTTTATCGTTCATCCAGCGGGATGAGAGGAAAAAACTGAAGTGATTCCCCCATCCACACATTGGAGGGGGATGGGGAAATCCTCCCCGCTGCAGTATTGTATTCTGACAATGGGGGGCGCTCCTCCGCTCTCAGAATACACAGATCAGTGATGAAGCTATTGGCTGCAGCCGCTGATTGAGTGACTTTTATCCGGCAGTGACCACACATGGATGGAAATGTGACCGATCCCTGCTGAACCAGCTGAATTTCCATGTCTCTATGGTTACCATAAGTGGCTTCCTCCCCTCCCCCTCATCTCCTTCATTATGTAAGTCATGCTGAGATAATCTCCCATTGGCTGAGCAATATTCTCATTTGTCTCTGAGCTCCTTCTTGCTATTCCTCGTCCTGCCTGTTGTTTCCTTGGATTGATTTTCTGTGTAGTGACCCCGGCTTCATCTCTTGGATACGCTCGTCTGTTGCTTGTCCTGACCTTTATCCTGATTCCTGGATCTCCTCCTCATCTCTCCTCCATATCCTCTTACACAGCTTTTCTCCACACCTGCAGTGATCCTGGGGGGTGGAAACGTGGCACCAGCACTCTAAAATCCATCCCCACCATTAGGAGCTATGGAGAAAATTGTCTGCTATTTACACTCTGTTCCTCCGCACATCACCTGATCACATGAGAGCTTACTTTCACAGATTCCTGACAGATTTCTGTATGGTAAAGGTCAAAGTTCACTCTTCAGTTCAGAAGAGGAAGGACACACCCAGGAACAATGATTTGGTTTACAAAGGAGCCTCATATAGAGGACCCCTCAAATATCCCCATCCAAATGTCCCTCCATCCAGAGTCTATATGTCCTATGACATCACACTGACCTCACAGCTCCTCCTCCCAATGTCCCTCCATCCAGAGTCTATATGTCCTATGACATCACACTGACCTCACAGCTCCTCCTCCAATGTCCCTCCATCCAGAGTCTATATGTCCTATGACATCACACTGACCTCACAGCTCCTCCTCCCAATGTCCCTCCATCCAGAGTCTATATGTCCTATGACATCACACTGACCTCACAGCTCCTCCTCCCAATGTCCCTCCATCCAGAGTCTATATGTCCTATGACATCACACTGACCTCACAGCTCCTCCTCCCAATGTCCCTCCATCCAGAGTCTATATGTCCTATGACATCACACTGACCTCACAGCTCCTCCTCCCGATGTCCCTCCATCCAGAGTCTATATGTCCTATGACATCACACTGACCTCACAGCTCCTCCTCCCAATGTCCCTCCATCCAGAGTCTATATGTCCTATGACATCACACTGACCTTACAGCTCCTCCTCCAATGTCCCTCCATCCAGAGTCTATATATCCTATGACATCACACTGACCTCACAGCTCCTCCTCCAATGTCCCTCCATCCAGAGTCTATATATCCTATGACATCACACTGACCTCACAGCTCCTCCTCTCAATGTCCCTCCATCCAGAGTCTATATGTCCTATGACATCACACTGACCTCACAGCTCCTCCTCCCAATGTCCCTCCATCCAGAGTCTATATGTCCTATGACATCACACTGACCTCACAGCTCCTCCTCCCAATGTCCCTCCATCCAGAGTCTATATGTCCTATGACATCACACTGACCTCACAGCTCCTCCTCCCAATGTCCCTCCATCCAGGGTCTATATGTCCTATGACATCACACTGACCTCACAGCTCCTCCTCCCAATGTCCCTCCATCCAGGGTCTATATGTCCTATGACATCACACTGACCTCACAGCTCCTCCTCCCAATGTCCCTCCATCCAGAGTCTATATGTCCTATGACATCACACTGACCTCACAGCTCCTCCTCCCATGTCCCTCCATCCAGAGTCTATATGTCCTATGACATCACACTGACCTCACAGCTCCGCCTCCCAATGTCCCTCCATCCAGAGTCTATATGTCCTATGACATCACACTGACCTCACAGCTCCTCCTCCCAATGTCCCTCCATCCAGAGTCTATATGTCCTATGACATCACACTGACCTCACAGCTCCTCCTCCCAATGTCCCTCCATCCAGAGTCTATATGTCCTATGACATCACACTGACCTCACAGCTCCTCCTCCCAATGTCCCTCCATCCAGAGTCTATATGTCCTATGACATCACACTGACCTCACAGCTCCTCCTCCCAATGTCCCTCCATCCAGAGTCTATATGTCCTATGACATCACACTGACCTCACAGCTCCTCCTCCCAATGTCCCTCCATCCAGAGTCTATATGTCCTATGACATCACACTGACCTCACAGCTCCTCCTCCAATGTCCCTCCATCCAGAGTCTATATGTCCTATGACATCACACTGACCTCACAGCTCCTCCTCCCAATGTCCCTCCATCCAGAGTCTATATATCCTATGACATCACACTGACCTCACAGCTCCTCCTCCCAATGTCCCTCCATCCAGAGTCTATATGTCCTATGACATCACACTGACCTCACAGCTCCTCCTCCCAATGTCCCTCCATCCAGAGTCTATATGTCCTATGACATCACACTGACCTCACAGCTCCTCCTCCCAATGTCCCTCCATCCAGAGTCTATATGTCCTATGACATCACACTGACCTCACAGCTCCTCCTCCCAATGTCCCTCCATCCAGAGTCTATATGTCCTATGACATCACACTGACCTCACAGCTCCTCCTCCCAATGTCCCTCCATCCAGAGTCTATATATCCTATGACATCACACTGACCTCACAGCTCCTCCTCCCAATGTCCCTCCATCCAGAATCTATATGTCCTATGACATCACACTGACCTCACAGCTCCTCCTCCCAATGTCCCTCCATCCAGAGTCTATATGTCCTATGACATCACACTGACCTCAAAGCTCCTCCTCCCAATGTGCCTCCATCTGGCTTTTTTTTCTGATGCTCTTAGGATGTGGGCGGACCCTTGGAATCCTCACTAGCAAAGTGGGACTGTTGGTCCTGCATTGTATGTAATGACATCAGAATACCTGCTACAAGCTTTTATCCTGCATAGTGTGGGGGTCCTGTGTGGGTAAATTATACCTCAGCCTGAAGTGGGGCTTTAATAATATGGAAACCTGAATGGTGAGGTGAGGAGGATTCTGGGAATATCATTTGATTTTACTATTTGTGTTCAGATCTAGAGTTTTCCTCCTGTGAAGTCTGGAGATCATATGACCATCACATTGCCTCCACCTCCCTCCCTGATAGAATAGAGAAATACAAAGAAGATTCTAGAAGTCACCAGAGAGATGATGGAGGAGAGGTGAGCGGTGCTGGGAATTCTGGGACATTATCCAGTAACAGACAAGGGATGTGTCTGGATGGTGACTGTATCATTGTGTGTGTCAGGTTCCTATAAGGTGTCAGGATGTCACTGTCTATTTCTCCATGGAGGAGTGGGAGTATTTAGAAGGACACAAGGATCTCTACAAGGACATCATGATGGACAATCAGCCGCCCCTCACATCACCGGGTAAGAGGAGACTTTATTGTAAAGGAGAGAGCAGTACGGAGGCTCCACCTAGATCCCCCATCATCTGATAAACACATAGAAACAATGTATTCAGTCAGTGTGTGTGTTTCCTACAGATGGATCCAGTAATGGGAACCCCCCAGAGAGATGTCCCCGTCCTCTGTATTCCCAGGATTCCACACAGGGAGGTCACACCATCCCTCACTGTTACAAGGTTGGTGGGATGGAGGTTATCAAACTCACTAATAGAGATGTGTGGATTTTTTATGTGATGTCACAATAATAAATCTTATATCTTACAGATGATATTCTCTCTCATTTTCTTGATTTAGAGTGGAGATCCAATCGATATAGAATTTGAGGTTAAATCAGAAGAAGAAGAAGAGAGGTATGTGAGGGATGATCAGCAGTCTATGGAGGAGGATGGAATAACGGGGACATTTATAGAGGAGGACACTCCTACAGAGATCAGTACAGGTGGGTCATTAACACTAAATACATTCCTCCACCCATACTGCTCACTGATTGGTCCAGAGTAGGGCAAAGACTGGGTTATATTCTTCCTTCTCTGTGCTGCAGACACGATTTATATATCTAGACTGGATTTATGGAGATTCTGGGGTTCAGCTGACATCAAAAGGTTAATTTTCACCATAGATGTTGCTCTACCTAGGCACCTGGGGCATGTGCTTTGGGTCTTCTGCCCCATGCCCGGCTCTAGCATGATCTCTGACAGAACAATCCCCCCAGGATTCCTTGCTCTGTTGTCTGCTGGCTGTGCCGGGTGGAGGGATATGTCTGTATAGTCTCAGACCCAAGTCACTGAGTGCAGTCTCAGGAGATGGGAGGCAGCGGTGTGGGACCTCTGCAACTTGTCTCATGTAAACATTTAATCTTCCACTGATTACTGAATACCAATATTATGAGTCCTGACCCTTACACTGTATAATTTATATTGTACATTATATACTCCTGACCCCTGCACTATATACTCTATATTGTATATTACATACTCCTGACCAGTGTTGGTTATCTTACTTTAAAAAAGTAATTAGTTAAGTTACTCATCAAAGTAACTTTGACTTTTTTTTAATATTCTATAGACGGGACTAGCGAAGGAAGTGAATGTCGCCGCCTCCATCGGAGAGATTGACACCTCACAAGCCCCGTCGCCTGGTATGGATTTAAAGGGGAGCCCCTACGGCGTGGGGGTCCCCCCAAAGACCATAGCTGACCCTTATCCGAGCATGCCGGCCGGTCAGGAAAGGGAGTGGGGACGAACGAGCGCCCCCCCCCACCTAAACCGTACCAGGACGCGTGCCCTCGACATGGGGGGGTGCTTTGGGGAACAGCCCCCCACCCCAAAGCACCTTGTCCCCATGTTGATGAGGACAAGGGCCTCTTCCTGACAACCCTGGCTGTTGGTTGTCGGGGTCTGTGGGTGTGGGGCTTATCAGAATCCGGGAGCCCCCTTTAATAAGAGGGCCCCCTAGATTCCGGCCCCCCACTCTATGTGAATAAGTATGGGGTACGATGTACCCCTACCCATTCACCTGGGGAAAATGTGTTAATAAAAAAAACACAACACAGGTTTTTAAAGTACTTTATTAGACAGCTCGGGGGGTCTTCTTACGACTTTGGGGGTCTTGTCCCGCTCTTCTGCTGGGCCTCCGCTATCTTCTTACAGCTCTTTTACTAGCGTTGGCCCGGTCTTGTCGCTGTCGCCGCCTTCTTCTTTTTCTTCTTCCTTCTGATGTTGACACGACGCTCTCTCCGGCCGTAATGGCAGGGACGCGTTGTGTGGCGACTTATATAGGCATAAGGGGCGAAGTCACTGGGTGATATCACATGGTGAACCCGCCCCTTATGATGTCACAGTCCCGGGGATGCTGGGACTGGGTTCCTAGCACCAAGTGGCCCTGAGATACGGGGCCCCAAAGTCGGGTCGGAAAATTTTATTTTCTGCTGTAGAAAAGTGCTTGACTCCAGTATAAGCCGAGGGGGGCATTTTCAAAAAAAATGTGCTGAAAAACTCGGCTTATACTCGAGTATATACGGTATTCTCTTTTGTTACACCCATTTCCTACCAGTTGGACATTTTATATCTGATTTGATTGGTTCCTGCTGTGCTCCAATCAGCTCATGTCTAGTAATAATCTTTGTATTCCTATTTTGGTAGATGGACGGGAGATGAGGAAAACCTCAGAGGATTGTCTCACTTTGTCTCCAGACTGTAAAGTAGAAGATGAAGACATCACACAGTATAGTCCAGGAGAAAACCCGACTACCTCAAATGTCCATCCGGCACCACACAGTGTAGATGGACCATCGTATTCCTCTTATCCTGAGGAACCTCAGACTGTGAGGGACGGTGCCGTCCTTCCAATAGAGAAGAGCTTTTCCTGTATTGAGTGCGGGAAGTGTTTCCGTTTTAAATTCAATCTTAATGTGCATATAAGATCTCACACAGGAGAGAAGCCGTATTCCTGTACTGAGTGCGGGAAGTGTTTCCCTTCTAAATCCCAGCTTAATAGGCATATAAGATCTCACACAGGAGAGAAGCCGTATTCCTGTACTGAGTGCGGGAAGTGTTTCCCTTCTAAATCCAAACTTAATGTGCATATAAGATCTCACACAGGGGAAAAGCCGTATTCCTGTACTGAGTGTGGGAAATGTTTTTCACAGAAGTCCAGTCTTTACACACATCTGAGATCTCACACGGGGGAGAAGCCGTATTCCTGTCCTGAGTGTGGGAAATGTTTTTCACAGAAGTCTGATCTTTCCACACATCAGAGATCTCACACAGGAGAGAAGCCGTTTTCCTGTCCTGAGTGCGGAAAATGTTTTTCAGTGAAGTCCAGTCTTTCCACACATCAGAGATCTCACACAGAGCAGAAGCCGTATTCCTGTCCTGAGTGTGGGAAATGTTTTTCACAGAAGTCCAATCTTTCCACACATCAGAGATCTCACACGGGGGAGAAGCCGTTTTCCTGTCCTGAGTGTGGGAAATGTTTTTTACGGCAGGCCCATCTTTCCACACATCAGAGATCTCACACAGGAGAGAAGCCGTATTCCTGTCCTGAGTGTGGGAAATGTTTTTCAGATAAGTCCAGTCTTTACAAACATCAGAGATCTCACACGGGGGAGAAGCTGCATTCCTGTACTGAGTGTGGGAAATGTTTCTCAGACAAGGCCAATCTTTCCACACATCAGAGATCTCACACGGGGGAAAAGCCGTATTCCTGTCCTGAGTGTGGGAAATGTTTTTCACAGAAGTCCAATCTTTCCACACATCAGAGATCTCACACGGGGGAGAAGCCGTATTCCTGTCCTGAGTGAGGGAATTGTTCCTCACTGAAGTCCTGTCTTCCTGTACATCAGGGATCCCACACAACCCTCGAGGTGTATTAGTGCTTTGAGTGCGGGAAATGTCTTCTATATGAATGTTGCTGGACATCACAGCTCTCATGTGGGGAAGAAGCACACCCTGATATACACCTCAGATATACTCCATGGCTGATCTTCATCATGTAAGAAACAGTTGATAAGGAGATCAGAGATCACCAAGGACATGGAGGAAGTGTTGTGTTGGCCATTAATAGCAGTAGAAAAATAAAAATAAAAATGGAGTACATTTTGTGGGGTGGAGACTTGCGGGTCTACTTTAAAAAAAAAATTGTTTAACGCAAATGAGACGCATTTGCCCAGCTGTGATGAATGTTGGTAGTTTTATTCCGTACACTGATTTCCTATAATCGGAATTTCCATCTAGTGGTCATAATGTGGTATTACATTATTTTTCCTGATTTCAAGAAATATACCCCATCATGGTCACTAGATGGATCTGCAATCAAGGGAAATGTTAAAGAGGTTGTAAAGGTTCGTGTTCTTTCACCTTAAAGCATCCTATGCATTAAGGTGAAAAAACCCTCGCTGTCATGGGCCCCCCAGCCCCCTGTTTTACTTACCTGAGCCCGTTCACCTG
This sequence comes from Lithobates sylvaticus, assembly GCA_028564925.1. NCBI lineage: Eukaryota > Metazoa > Chordata > Amphibia > Anura > Ranidae > Lithobates > Lithobates sylvaticus. The sequence continues at coordinate 562,766,313 of CM053028.1, read as the reverse complement.
CTGTGCGCATCCCCCGGTGTCCTCTTCTCCACTGAGTCTGGCCGTTGATTGGATAGATTGATAGCAGCGCAGCCATTGGCTCGCTCTGCTGTCAATCACATCCAATGATGAGACCGCCGGGGTTGGGGGGGCCGAGTCATACACTTGGCGTCTATGGACGCCAACTGTATGACACAGGAGCGCGCCCCCAAGCTAACCCCCTCGGGAAAAGGGGGTTAGGTTTAGTGGGGTGGAGCCGAGACAGCGGCCGTAGGACCCCAGAACAGTAGGATCGGGGCCACTCTGTGCAAAATGAACTGCACAGTGGAGGTAAGTATGACATGTTTGTTATTTTAAAAAAAATCGAACCTATACAACCCCTTTAATTAAATTACTGCCAGAATTAATCACGACTGAGAAAATCCTTGTCACATTCGTATAACAAATGTTTCACCTTTTTCCCCCATTCACAGAGAAGGAATGTACATGAACTTTCCCAAGGCTAACTGTTATGCAGTTTATTAAGAATAGAGCCCTAAATGTCAGGAGACGTTTATATAACGATGGGAAGTATGGAGCAGATAAATGAATAGACCTCCTAGCAATGTTATTACCTGGCTGCAGCTAGGGGGAGCTCTAATGATTAGAGCGTGACCACAGCAGAGTGATCCCATCTAGATCACATTAACCCTGTCACTGCCAGAGCGGGTTTTGCATTATTTTTGCACACATGGTAAAATTAAGATTTTGGGCCTGAAGATTAGATAAAACCCCCAAACATATATTTTCTGAAAGCAGAGGCCCTGGAGAATAAAATGGTGGTAATTGTTAAGGTGTTCCTCGCACACAAATGTCACCTTCATATCCGGGTTTATTTTCTACTTTCCCCCATTTTCTATGGTGTGATCTTTTCTACAATACTTTGTTATAATAATGTAACACGTTGTGTATTATATACAAACTAATAATGACTCCGCCTCCACATTCCAGATAAGTCATTTTCCTGACCAATTGCATTTCTACCTTTTACTATTTCCCGATTTTATGACTGCAATCTTGTTAAAATGCAATTTTGTTTTGTGTATGTTTAGTGGGCATGTCTTGTGGTAAATAAAAAAAAAAATTCCAATAAAAAGTATCTGATTTAGAAAAAATAGGAGGAAAAAGCTAATTTTAATAAAAAAAAGTATTTTGCAAAAAATGGAAAATTCCTATCAGAATACTTACCGTAATTTTCCTTTCCTGATGGACTCCATTACCCTATAGGACACTACTCCCATAAATCTTTGCTCCCTACCCACAGCCGTGTTCGGTAACTAGCCTACTCCAGCCATTTGGGAGGGAACTCCTGCTGCCATGGAGTCCATCAAGAAAGGAAAATTACGGTAAGTATTCTGATAGGAATTTTCAATTTTCCTGACAGACTCCATGGCAGCAACGTGTGGGAAATAACTCGCTAAACACACCCGGGTGGGCAAAATGCTGAACAAAAAGATTTATTTAACGCTGTCAACCGACAGAACTTTCAAACCAAAATTAACAGAAGATAAGGATGCAGGTTCAACACAATAATGGGTCATGAAAGTATGGATTGAAGACCAAGAAGCTGACCTGCAGATTACTTCAGGCGCCACGTGACGAGAGGCTGCCCATGATGTGGAAAGACTCCTGGTGGAGTGTGCCATTACCGCCTCAGGAGGAGCCAAGCCCTTCTCTCTGTAAGCCCATTGGATGCCTGGACCACCCACCCACTGAAGCTTTAGAGCCTTTATTCTTTCCGTGGAACAAAACGAAGAGAGAGTCAGTCTGACGAAAGGAAGCTGTAACATCCAGATATTCTTTTAGAGTAACTCCCATATCAAGAGGATGTGGATCCGAACTCCCAGCAGACATGAAGGTAGGCAGAGTGATCTCCTGGTTTTCATGAAAAACAGTGGTAACTTTGGGATTTGTTCCCAGCATTGGAATAAGGACCACTCTATCCGGGAAAAAGGTAAGGAAAGGTTCCTTTGAGCCTAGAGATTGAATCTCTGAAATTCTCTGCTGTGGTATTGTCTAATCTGAGTTGGACCGAGGCTCCTGGGATCAGGTGACGGAAAGCCAGAAGAGCCTGGAAGGCTGCCCTCAACTCCAGGATGTTTGATACTGTCCTTCTGGAGGGAAGATCCCATGTGCGCTGAGCTACTTCCGTCAGGCAGTGGGCGCCCCATCCCCTGTTGCTGGCATCTGATGTTATAGTTACCAATGAGATGGGAAGGATGGAGTGGCAGTTGCAAAGATTCTCCCGTTGAAGCCACCATGGAAGGGAGTTCTTCATGGATGAAGTAATCCGAATCATCTGAGCTTTGTTGCCTGTCCACTGCTGAAGGAAGCCCTTCTGAAAGGGCCTCATCCTCCACTGCGCCCATCTCACCATCGGAATAGTTGCGACCATGGTGCCTATAATTCTCAGGCACTGGAGAGCATGAAGATAGGAATCTGCTAGAGCCGGACGGATTCTGTCCCTTACCACTGAGATTTTTTCCTCTGGTAACGAGATGGTGCCTCTGACTGTATCGAACAGAGCCCCTAAGAACACTAGGGACTGTGACGGGACCAACTGGCTCTTCTCCAAGTTCAGTATCCACCCGAACTCCTGTAGAGTGGAGATAACTTGCCTTCTGTGAATTAGGAGCTGTTCCTTGTCTTGTGCCAATAGTAGGAGGTCATCTAAATAGTGATGTAAACGAACCCCCTTGGTTCTCAGAAGAGCTACCACTGCCAACAGAATTTTTGAAAATACACGCAGAGAAGTTGATAGCCCGAAGGGAAGGCACGTGAATTGAAAATGGAGCTTGCCTACTGAGAAGCGGAGGAATTGTTGGTAGTTTTCTGCAATGGGAACGTGAAAATAGGCGTCCTTGAGATCTATGGAGATCATCCAATCTCCTGATTGGACGGATTGTTGAATTGTGGACAACGTTTCCATTTTGAACCTTTCTTTTTTGATAAAGGTGTTTAGGTGGGTCAGGTCTATGACCGGCCTCCAGACCCCGCTCTTTTTCTGGACCAAAAAGAGGGGAGAGTGGTCGCTGGTCGACCGGAACATGGATAATAGCGCCTTGAACCAATAAAGATTCTATGTAAGTTAGGATTTGTCTTTTTTCTTCTGTAGCCGGAAGAGAAGTAGGAACCCACCTGAGCCTGGGGGTATCCCTGAAGGTCCAAGCATGACCTGAGGAGACCGTGTTGATGGTCCAAAAATCTTGGATCAAGGCCGCCCAGACATGACGAAAGTGGAAAAGACGAGCCCCCACCCGACCTGTCTGTGCAGGCCCAATCTCAAAAGGATTTGGTCGGCTGCCTCTCTCTCTTTGAATCACTTTTTGCCGATTTCTTAAAAGACGACTGTCTTGATTTCCAGGACCTGGAAAATTCCCGGCCGGGTCTATAACTGCGAGCCTCCCTGGCTCGTTCCTGGTACTGCCTTCTTGGTAAAGATCTTCTTTGACCTTGAGGACGTCGGTCTTGGGGAAGGAACCCCGACTTCCCACCAGTGGCCCGGGTAATTGCCTCACCCAACTTGTTACCGAACAGAGAGGACCCTTCAAAAGGGATTGGGCACCAGACTTGTTTTGAGGCTGGGTCAGCCAACCAGGGACAAAGCCCCGATTGGCAGTGACAGGAGAAAGCATTACCCGAGCCGCCAGGCATATGATGTCAATAGAGGCTTCCCCAAGAAAGTCCGACGCAAGCCTCAAGTCCTGAATAGGCGAGCTTCTGGCTGTATCCTCCGAGATGCCTCTTAATGTCTCGTCTACGCTATCTGTCCATACTTCCATTGCTTTGGACATAGCGGCCAAGGCTAGAGCTGGTTTACAGGCCATGCCTGCTGTTAGGTACACCCTCTTCAGGTCTGCATCAATCCGACGGTCCAACACATCCTTAAAGGATACCGTATCCTCTAAGGGAAGCGTCACATGTTTCACCAGCCTCATGATAGCTGCATCTACCAATGGAGCAGACTCCAAGTGCTTCACTTCTTCCTCCTTGAAAGGATAGAGTTTCGAGATTTTGGAAAGCATGGAGTTTTTCTTCTCCACCTTGCCCCATTCGACTGTGACGATCTCGCCAAGCTCCGCAATAAAAGGGAAATTGACACGCTCCTTCTTTAATTGTTTAAAGAATTTTCTTTGTTTGGAGGGAGCAGCCACTGGGTCTTCCCAATTTAGCGTTTCTCTAATGGCCCTAACCAAGGGCGGGAGCAGAGCAAAATCAAATCCCACAGGAGGACTATCTTCATCAGATACTGTCGGATATGGCAACCGAAGGGTGGCTCTGCACCGAGGATTCCCAAGTATACTGCAACTGTGTCATATCCCTCCCTAGAGAACGAGACGGCTCTGCTGGAGGCGCACAGGAATGGCCATCCATATTGCTGAGCGACTCCTTAACAACTCTTTCCACCGGGGATTTAAGTTGTTGGTCCGTATCTCCTCTTTCTTTAGAAGCTTTGGTAAAACAGATCGCATAAAGATTTTCCTGCAGGAATTTGACTTCTACATCCCCAGCAGGAATTAGCAGAGTGACTGGAGTGTGAACGTTCCTCCCTACGGTGTCCTGATCTTGAGGAAGAACCGTAATGTTTTGATTTGGAAGAGGATTGCCGGTGATGCGACTTGGAGGAGTCGCTTCCTCTGTGGGAGCTGTGATGTTGATCTGATCTGGAAGGGCTGAGGAAAAAACAAAAGACAGAGACCACAAACAAACAAGACATCAGGCGATGGTTAAAAAAAACAGGCACACACCCCCCCTAATTACCGGCTCATCAGGTAGAAAAAACATATTACCAATACCTTTTGGTGTCCGTTTAATATACTGAGATATTTCAGATCTCAGGAGTTCACGGCTCTTCTCTGAGATATCTGTTCTCCCCCTTGTGGCAGTTTAATAAACAGTGTAGATCGCTTCTCTCACTGAGAATAGAAGTGATCTACAAATGCTTTGAGAATCCTGAACGGCTTCTGTTTCTGTAATCTCGTGATAGCTCGGGAGATTTCAGTATCAGAACCCCAAAGTGAAATACGAAGCACTCCACATACACTGCACATATTAGCTTAATAATAAAGATATAATCCCCCTACCCAATAAACCTACACCCCACAACAGTAAAACATAATGATTAATACATAAGCATCGAAAGTTGCCACCACAAAAATTGGCTGTTTAATGTGCCAAAGGGACAGTTCATGCGACTCCGACGTAATTGCACGAAAATTGAAAACTTCTTAGAACAAGCAGAAACCATGGGATCTAGGTTCACAAACAAAGGATATGATGGTATGATGATCAAAAAGAAAATAGAAGAAGTCAGAGTGATGGATAGGACTAGACAAACAACTTCAGACCAATTTACCGAATTATCCTAAATTAATTTATAAGAGAGCACCCACAATTAGAGATAAGGTTGTAAAAAGCATTCTGGACCCACCAAAGAAACCATTTTCCTTTTTCACTGGGAAAGGTTTTTATCCTTGCAAGAGATGCTATGCATGTACCAGAACCAAGCGCTCAAATGAGAAGAAATTCGAATTCACTTCTACCAGCACAGGAGATAAATACAAAGTGAAAGACTTTATATGTTGCAATACAGAAGGCGCAGTATACGCCTTAGAATGTGGTTGCGGTCTACAGTATGTAGGCCGCACCAAACGCCTACTAAGAATACGTATTAAAGAACACGTCCAAAACATACTAAAAGGCTATGACAAACATAGTGTGTCAAAACATTTTTTATTGCATCATAACAAAGACCCGACCGATCTGAAATTTTGGGGTATTGAACCGTATGTCAAACACTGGCGAGGAGGGCATAAAGTCAGAACCCTCAGCCAAATCAAATCCAGATGGATATTCACATTAGACACGTTCTCACCTAGAGGGATGAACATAGAATTTGATCTCAACTGCTTTTTAAGTGACTTTTAAACACACCTATTATTCAATTTTTATCTTTTACGATTTTATTAGTGTATATTCCACCTCGCATTTTATCCAGATATTCCATACACTCCATGCTGGCAGTCCCACAGACATTTATATCTGATTTATATTCCCACTATCATCCACTGTTTACAGTTTTATGGATCTCAGATATATATTCTTTATATATTTTATATATGTATTATATATATTTTTTTATATATTTTAAATATATTGGGTCCACTAAATATATATTTTAATAATTTTATATTTTAATATATATTTTAATATGTTTTATTGGATCTATTATTAGGTCCTATTTCTTTAGTCAGGAGTATAGGAATTTTATTGTCTTATCAGTTTACGATTACCAAGATGTGGTCATTCAATACGATTTTTAATTTTATTATGTTATCGCTGCATTTTATTTACATATGTACCATTACAGGCATGTAAGCCTACCATGTCCCTCCGTACATGGCCTAGGATACCCATACAACAATATGCCACATCTTGGCCTTTCTATCTCCAACACTCCAGGTCTGTGTCCCCATACATGTAGCATTCCCGGCCGATTATCGTTCTCTACGCTGGCCGGCAATCTAACAACATAGACTACCAACAAAATGGCTGCGCCTGAGGCGGCGACACATTTACTATACTGTTATCCAGCCGGAAACCAACAAAATGGCCGCGCCCGCGATAGTCGGGAAAATGGCCGCTAATGGGAATTTACATTGGAACCACAGAAAAATGGCTGCCAATTAGACAGACTATTTCAACAACACACAAATGCCCCTCTAGCATCCCCTGATGAAGTCACATGACGCCACGCGTAGGGACACGGAGAGGCATTCATACCTGAAAGATAACGAGTTCGGTGCTCGTTTGGAGATAAGCAAAACCTCTATTTTTATTTTGTGAGTTTTTTTACTGTGAGTTTCGATTTTAATGCTTGAATAAACTGCTTACTAAGCTATTATTTAAACGTACTACACTATACGGCTCCCCCTTTATTTTTCACCTACCACTCCGGCGATTGCAGAGAGAGATAAGGCTAAAGATACCAGGAGCCAGGGAAGGAAGAAGGAAACACACCCTCCTAGGCAGAGCAGCACGTCAGAAGAAGAGGACAGCAGAACCCATATTACTATGTTTATGCGGTTAACCCTTTACCGCAAGGTATCATTCACCTCACACTAAAATGCTATAAAACTATCCCCTATTTTGTAAACACTATAACTTTTGCGCAAACCAATCAATAATCGCTAATTGCGATTTTTTTTACCAAAAATATGTAGAAGAATACGTATCGGCCTAAACTGAGGAAAAAAAATGTTTTTTTATATATTTTTTGGGGATATTTATTATAGCAAATTTAGCTCTATTTTTGTTTATAGCGCAAAAAATAAAAACCGCAGGGGCAATCAAATACCAAAAGAAAGCTCTATGAGAGGGCTGGCCACAGACAGGCGGTGGGGAATCCATGTCCTCAGCGAATATCCATCTGCGCTGAGAATGACAAAAGATCAATGCAAGGGACAGGGAAGACACATCCAACCTGTCCCAGAAAGCCACTTACCAGTAGCTGCAAACACAGGGGCCTGGGGAAGTCACCGAAATAGCCTGCAAGCATTCCCAAGGCCTGCAGACTAATTCCCCAGTTTAAATAGCACGCCCCTGTGACGTCACTGCCGTCTCCGTGCGCATGCGCCAGTAGTGGCAATTTGCTGATATCGCGCATGCACGAAACCAAGCCTCGATCTCGTACCGCACTCGCGCATGCGCAGAACGGCCGAAAATCGAAACTGGAAGCAATACAGCGGCTGGAACGCAGGAGGAACCAGCCGCCATGCCTGCAAAACCAAACACACATGCAAAAAACAAACAAACAAATGGACACAGCACAGGAGATGAAAACACAAACTGCTGCCATGATAAAATCGATACTCTCACCACTCCACCACGATCGACCAGGCCGAAGGTAAGACCAGACTTATCCAGGGCAAAAACGAATCACCTGCTAGTAGCTGGCTATCTGACCGGTGCGCAGCCTGCCTGCCAGTGGTCAGGACATGGGCTTCTTCCTAGCGCCTCTTCCACTGCCCACTCCATACCCTGCTAATAGCTAGGGCTTAGCGGAGTAATGCGACTATCTAGACCCAGAGTCGCAGATCGGCCGACCAAGATCGTGGGGAAAACTGTCTTCAGGTAGAAAGACCACCACTAGGTCCTTAGGAGGAGGACAAAAAAAGAACACGGCTGTGGGTAGGGAGCAAAGATTTATGGGAGCCGTGTCCTATAGGGTAATGGAGGCGGGACTAAACCCACACGTTGCTGTCATGGAGTCTGTCAGGAAAATAATGGTGGTGTGTGTCAGTGCAATGATGACAGTATCCAAAAATTTCTCCTAGGTGATGTGTTAAAAGCCTTCACAGGTCATCAGTTTGGAATTAACTGTGAATAATGGCCCAGAGTGCAGTGGGCAGGAGTATATAATATACAGACCAGGGTACCAAGTTCAGTGGTCAGGAGTATGTAATTTATAGTACATCAGACAGAGTGCGGTGGTCAGGAACATGTCATATACAGTCCTGTGTATAGAGTGCAGTGGTCAGGAACATGTCATATACAGTCCTGTGTATAGAGTGCGGTGGTCGGGAACATGTCATATACAGTCCTGTGTATAGAGTGCGGTGGTCGGGAACATGTCATATACAGTCCTGTGTATAGAGTACGGTGGTCAGGAACATGTCATATACAGCCCTGTGTATAGAGTGCGGTGGTCAGGAACATGTCATATACAGTCCTGTGTATAGAGTGCGGTGGTCAGGAACATGTCATATACAGTCCTGTGTATAGAGTGCGGTGGTCAGGAACATGTCATATACAGCCCTGTGTATAGAGTGCGGTGGTCAGATTAGATTCTTATTTTATAATCATTTAATTAGGGATGAGCTTACTGTTCCGGTCGAACATGAGTTCAACTCGAACATTGGCTGGTTCGTCGAAAAACAAACATTATGGGCCGTTCGCGCCAAATTCGATTGGTGCATAATGGCCCATAATGCACTGCGGGAGCGCAGCGCATTGCTGTCTGATGATTGGCCAAGCATGCACTAGGACCCGCATGCTTTGGCCAGTCACAGCGCCATCAGCAAAGAGAGCCATAATTGGCAAAAGGCAGGGTGCCTTTGGCCAATTATGGCTCAGGGGGTTAAATCCACGCCCCACACTATATAAGGCCGCCTGCAAGTCGGCCCTATGTAGTGAGTTGCTGGCGTTGACCGAGAGAGTGTAATTTCATTTAGATTGAGCAGGCAGGTGATTCAGTTAGCTGCAATGTATTTATATATATATATATATATATATATATATATATATATATATATATATATACACACACACACACACACACACACACTGTATCCAGTTTAGCTAGATCTGACTGCAGTCCGTTCCTGGTGTACTTTCTAATATACTTCAGGCAGTCAGGTGATTCAGTTAGCTGCAGTGTATTTAATATATATATATATATATATATATATATATATATACATACACAGCCAGTTTCGCATATATATATCCACTGTATCCAGTTTAGCTATATCTCACTGCAGTCCGTTCCTGGTGTACTCTTTCTAATATACTTCAGGCAGGCAGGTGATTCAGTTAGCTGCAGTGTATTTAATATATATATATATATAGACATATATATATAAAAAAATTCGTAATTCGTGTACGAAATTCCGTTCCAATTCGTACGAAATACGAATTTTGTACGAATCGTAAAAATTTTTTCGAATCGTTACGAATCGTTAGTAAAGTTACGAATCGTTACGAATCGTTAACGCGGCTAATGAATTGTCGGTTCTCGTAACACAGAGAACAATTCGAATCCAACTACAAATATCGAATTTCAATTTCAAGCTACGAATTGTTACGAATCGTTACGAACCGTTAGTAAATCCAACTACAAATGTCGAATTTCAACTAATATGAAAGAAATTATAAAAGCGGATATAACGAATGCTTCGAATGCTTCGAATGAATTTGAGATTCAGTATATCTAATATAGAGAACTGTTCCTGCACAAAGTGTCATTTTTGCAGGAAAAAAAGCCATTTAAAATCACTCGCGGCTAATGAAATGTCAGCTCCGTAACACAGAGAACAGTCATTCATTGATAAAAAAAAAAAAGCGTAGGAGTCCCCCCAAATTCAATAACCAGGTCCTTCAGGTCTGGGATGGATATTAAGGGGAACCCCAGCCAAAAAAAAAAAAATGACGTGGGGTCCCCCTCAAAATCCATACCAGATCCTTTATCCGAGCACGCAACCTGGCAGGCCGCAGGAAAAGAGGGGGGGACCACCACGATTTTTTTTATCAATGACTTCAATGAATGACTGTTCTCTGTGTTACGGATCCGACAATTCATTTGCCGGCAATAGCCGCGAGTGATTTTAAATAGCTTTTTTTTCCTGCAAAAATGACACCTTGTACAGAGACAGTTCTAAGCACGGGAAACATGCGGGGGGCATGTTTCCCGTGTCACTTCATAGACATACTATAGAGTATATAGTATATATATATATATATATATATATATATATATATATATATATATATATATATATATATATATATATATATATATATATATATATATATATATATATATATATATATATATATAGTATGTCTATGAAGGGGGCGTGTTTCCTGTGTTAGAACTGTCTCTGTACAAGGTGTCATTTTTGCAGGAAAAAAAAGCTATTTAAAATCACTCGCGGCTAATTGCCGTTTCCCGTAACACAGAGAACAATTCGAATCCAACAACTAACAAATATCTAATTTCAACTAATATGAAAGAAATTATAATAGCGGATATAACGAATGCTTCGAATGATTCAAATGCATTCGACATTCAGTATATCTAATATAGAGAACTGTTCCTGCACAATGTCATTTTTGCAGGAAAAAAAAGCTATTTAAAATCACTCGCGGCTATTGCCGGCAAATGAATTTTCGGATCCGTAACACAGAGAACAGTCATTCATTGAAGTCATTGATTAAAAAAAGCGAAAAATTCAATAACCAGGCCCTTCAGGTCTGCTATGGATATTAAGGGGAACCCCAGCCAAAAAAAAAAAAAAAAAAAATGGCGTGGGGTCCCCCTAAATATCCATACCAGACCCTTGAGGTCTGGGATGGATTTTAAGGGGAACCCCAGCCAAAAAAATGGCGTGGGGTCCCCCTCAAAATCCATACCAGACCCTTATCCGAGCACGCAACCTGGCAGGCCGCAGGAAAAGAGGGGGGGACAAGAGCGGCCCCCCTCCCGCCTGAACCGTACCAGGCAACATGCCCTCAACATCTGACGTCATGGGGAAAGCCATAGGGAAGTCCCCATGACGTCCCCATGCGTCAGAGGGGTCGGGGTTACCAGGTGCCCTCCGTTATAAAAGACCTGTCAGACGGAGCGAAGCCTCACACAGCGGGAGCCTCCCATTGCGAGGAGCGGCCCAAGAACAGACGCCGACGCCGGACGAGAAGACCGGAGCAAGAAGAAGCGGATCGGAGGAAGAAGAAGATGGAAGAAGATGCCGGAAGGAGAAGATGAAGAAACCGAAGGATGAAGAAAGGAAGACCAGAAGAAAGAAGATTTTAATAAAGGAATTGTCAAAGACCGTCTCCTGTAATTTTTACAATTTTTGACACTTTTTTGGTGAAATGGTAGGGGTACTTTTGTACCCCCTTACCATTTCACACAGGGGGGGGCCGGGATCTGGGAGTCCCCTTGTTAAAGGGGGCTTTCAGATTCCGATAAGCCCCCCGCCCGCAGACCCCCACAACCACCGGCCAGGGTTGTGGGGATGAGGCCCTTGTCCCCATCAACATGGGGACAAGGTGCTTTGGGGGTCTCAGACCCCCAAAGCACACTCCCAATGTTGAGGGCATGTGGCCTGGTACGGTTCAGGCGGCAGGGGGGGCGCTCTCGTCCCCCCCTCTTTTCCTGCGGCCTGCCAGGTTGCGTGTTCGGATAAAGGGTCTGGTATGGATTTTGAGGGGGACCCCACGCTATTTTTTTTTTTTTTTTGGCCGGGTTCCCCTTAAAATCCATCCCAGACCTGAAGGGTCTGGGATGGATATTTAGGGGGGACCCCACGCCATTTTTTATTTTTTTTGGCTGGGGAGGCCTGGTTATTGAATTTGGGGGGACCCCCACGCTTTTTTTTTTATATCAATGAATGACTGTTCTCTGTGTTACGGAGCCGACAATTCATTTGCCGGCAATAGCCGCGAGTGATTTTAAATAGCTTTTTTTCCTGCAAAAATGACACTTTGTCATTCGAATCATTCGAATTCATTCGAATTCATTCGTTATATCCACTATAATAATTTCTTTCGAATTAGTTGAAATTCGATATTGGTAGTTGGATTCGAATAATTTGGAGCTGAAATTCGTAAACGGAATTTTTCCTGCAAAAATGACACTTTGTCATTCGAATCATTCGTTATATCCGCTATAATAATTTCTTTCATATTAGTTGAAATTCGATATTTGGTAGTCGGATTTGAATAAATTCGGCGACGAAATTCGTAAACGGAATTTCGTATTTTGTATCGAATTCATATTAGAAAAAATTCGTACAACGGATTCGTAAATTCGTACGAATTTCGAAAAATTCGTACGAATTTCGAAAAATTCGTACGAATTACGAATTCGTACGAAACTAATCGCACATGTCTAATAGCTTTGCAAAAATTCATCTTCACCAGATTCCAACCGGAGCATGCAATGATACTGCTCCCAACATTTCCTGCAGGAAAACAAAGATTCATTGGTATTAGAATTCCATAGCATCATGACCTCCAGAATATCTCATATCAATATCCAAAAATAATAAAAATCAAAAAAATAATAATAGTAAAAGTCCATGAGGTATACCACCAATCATATGCCGTGTATCATAGGAACAAATACAAATCATAATCTCTGTTCATTCTGCTCAGGCTCAAAGATTGTATTCGATTAATCCACCAAACCTCCCTCTTTCTCAGTTTAAGAATCTGATCACCACCTCTTTTATTCCTAATAACTTCCTCAAGGACCATATATTGCAGATCAGAATCGCAGTGTCCCTTTTCCATAAAATGCTTGGATACAGGGAAAGTCGGCTGTTTAAGTCGAATTGTACTGCGATGCTGTGCGATCCTATCCTTGATTTTCTGTGTGGTCTCCCCAACATATAATAACCCACAGGGACATATTAGAATATAAATAACATAGGAAAACTGGCAAGTATAGAATCCATTGATTGTGATTTTGTCACCACATGTAGGATGTATAAAGTGGTCACCTTTAACAAGTAGACTGCATTGAATGCATTTCAAGCAAGGGAAACATCCCTTCCTTTTGCTGCCAAGAAATGTCATTTTAGATACCTTCTTCTCATCCCTAAATTCTGATTTTACTAACCAGTCTCTTATGGTCCTATTACGGCGATATGCCAGCATGGGAGTTTGCTGTAGGATTTCAATCTGGGGGTATGATCTTTTCAGAAGGGGCCAATGTTTTTTTATAATATTAAATATCTTTTCACTATAGCTATTAAACTGAAAACTAAAGGGGAGTCTAGGTTTATCCATATCATGGTGTCGATTCCTGACCACTACCACATCATTAACTACCTTTGCAAGTTCCTGCCTGATTAGATTATCTGGATATCCCCGTTCTTTAAATTTGCAACACATCTCATCTAGTCTAGCTTTTCTTATAGTCTCATCACTCACTATCTGTTTCACCCTCAACAGTTGGCTTTTTATAATTGGTTCCTATCTGTTGGTTTGACATATAGATCCGACTCAACACGACATTGATGAATGTATATTCGGGTATCCAGAAATGGAATGGAGTTACCTTCAATATTTATCTTAAATTGGATCTCCGGAGAAAAAACATTTAGTATCTCATCAAAAGCCATAAGGGATTCAATGTTGCTCCGCCATACAGCAAAGACATCGTCTATATACCGCCACCAGGTGGCGCAGTATCGCTGAAAAACCTCATTCACAAAAACATATTTATGCTCAAACTCATTCATAAATGAGCAAGCGTATGGCGGGGCAACATTGGATCCCATGGCAACTCCATTCTGCTGCACATAAAACTGATCCTTGAAAAGAAAATAGTTATTCGATAGCAGAATATTAAACAGATTTTCATACAGTCTAACTTGAGCCTCAGAATAAGTGTCACTGCGTATAATGAGTCCAATGGCTGCATCAATTCCTTCCCTATGTGGAATGCAGGTATACAAAGTGGTCACATCCCAGGTTACAACGTCCCAGCGTGTTTAGTCTCAGCATGTTCCAGTCTCAGCGGGTGCTGACATAGTATGTTCCAGTCATAGTGCTTATGTCATAGCATGTTCTGTCATAGCATGTCGGTGTTATGCAGTCACGGCATACACCAACAGCCATTGCATCTTCGTTTTGTTTCCTTGTCTCATCGTGCTTTTCATTCAGGTTTCTCGTATACCTGGGTTTAGTTAGCCAGTGCTCACATCTCAGGATCTGTCACGTCTACAGATCCATCCAGGCTGAGGTTTCACGATGCACGTTCATTTCTTACACCTGTACGAGTACCCACCATGGTCTGTGGGTACAATGGCACTGAGTGTTTTGTTTTTAATCACCTGTCTCTGCACAGTAGGTTACTCGGGCTCACTTACTACATACACTAGGGTGGGAGCTGTCATCAGGTTCATTCACACGCTGTGGTCTGGTCATTACTGCTCACGTCCTTATGCTCAGGTAGGTACAGAGGGGTGGTGTTCTCATGTCTGGTTGTCTGTTGTCACTTTCTTTGTGTTTTCCTTGGGTTGGGCATGCCGCACATTTTGGGGTACATATTCACGTTCATCCCTTCTTCTCCACGTGGGGGTACTGAACATGGTAGCACTCCGTCACCAAGGAGTTGGTCCATACTTAAGCACAGCGCCGCTTCGGCACAGGGGTTTCCTTTTCCGACCTCAGCCGGGAAGGCGGTGCGCTTCGGATTGTTTCCAATTGCATCCCAGCTACTCTCATACACCAGCATGGTACATGGGCATTATTCTTTAAGTACAGATTCATGCGTGCTAAACATGCTCTCCACAGCCTCTTACAATTACAGGACAGGATGGAGGTGATCGAAACTCATCAGTCAGAGGTGGGGTGTCAGTGCACCCCCAGCCCCTGCATTCCTGCAGGCAAGATCAGCATCTCCTTAGTTCACCGGTCTTGTCAATCCTTCTGGTTCAATATGTCTGAGCCAAGCAATGTTTCTTGTCAGGGGCTAGGTTGGAATCTCTCGTCCCCAGGCTTCAGACAACCCCTGCCGGAAGAATTTTTCAGGTCCGCACGCGGGCCTCTTCACTATCTCGCCTGAGTCTTTTGTATTTAGTATCTTGGCGTCAGCAGACAGTCATGCTTTCATTGTTAATCAAGGTACTGGAGGCAGTAATTTCCATGGGTCCCTTGGTCTGGATCTTCCCCTTCGTTCCGAAGAGGGTGGGTCTGCCCACCAGGGTGTCCAGTGGCAAATTTTCAACATCGTTTGTTAAATTTTGTCTGTCTCTTTTCTGCGGAAATATTTTCATCGAAGTACTCGTCCATAGAGTTTGATGATTCAGCACTTTCTTCAGTTGGGGGGGGGGGGGGGGTGTTTTGGCTATCCAAGCTGATTTCACTAATGCTTTGAAGCTTTCATCAGACCTGCCCGCTGCTAGGGTAAGATTAGTAGCACTAGAGTCGTTTTCACCACTAGGTTACCCTTGGGTCAAAGGAAGTCCTTGCTTTGACACCAACGTCCCTTTGTCGGCCCACAAAATGGTAGATCCGGGCCAAATATTGATTATATTATGTGAATTGGTCAGGTACGTCAGACCATTCATCTTTGTCCGATCCCCAGCCTGTTCCTAGGGGGGCTCACAGTCACTTGGGTATGCTGAATCAGGCCTTGAGATTTATTCCTCAGGATGGAGTCTGGCCCTCCTTCCCCTCTTTCAGGACTCCGACTCGTTTGTCAAGTTACAAGCGGAAGCACAACTTGATTTAATTCATGTGGGACCAGTTTTCTGTGTTTCTGGTATGTTTTTCTCCATGTTATGGATGCATATTACCACAGCGTGTTGGCCTTATACATCAACACCAGCAAACATTTCTATCAGGTATCCAGCACTTCCCTGCAAACTCCTGTCAGTTCATCCATTTATGCAGCTCACCCTCTCAAACTTCCCCATACCAAGTATAGATAGGCAAGCCAGGGGTTTGTGGGTATTCACAAAGCAACTTGTCTGACATCTGGTTTTCAAGTGTGGTCGACCTTTGCAATTATTTTGCAAGGCTTCTCTGGGTCAGCCCTTGCTCCCTTTTCCCCTATGTATCCTCTCGCTACAAGCAGTTTGATTCCATGCCTGTGTTTCTCAGAAAGTTCCAAACAGGGGGGTCTCTTCTTATCATCTATTCATAGGATGCTGGTTTTCCTGCTGTTATAACTGATAGATACCGGATCCATACACTGAGGCCATCCAGGCGTGTGCTGCTTTACTAGACGGATTGTTACCTACCCTTCATCAAGCTTTCTTATCACACCAACTTTCGTGTCTTTTTTGCTCTCTTTCAGGCGTACTGACCAGCAAGGCCAAGGCACACCTCAGGCCTTGATAGTTAGGGTATTGCATTTCCAAGTGAAGACTCTGACTACAAATTATTACAACAAAGTATTGTAGAAAAGATCACACCATAGAAAATGGGGGAAAGTAGAAAATAAACCCGGATATGAAGGTGACATTTGTGTACGAGGAACACCTTAACAATTACCACCATTTTATTCTCCAGGGCCTCTGCTTTCAGAAAATATATGTTTGGGGATTTTATCTAATCTTCAGGCCCAAAATCTGCATTTTACCATGTGTGAAAAATAATGCAAAACCAGCTCTGGCGGTGAAAGGGTTAATGTGAGCTAGATGGGATCACTCTGCTGTGGTCACACTCTAATCATTAGAGCTCCCCTAGCTGCAGCCTGGTAATAACATTGCTAGGAGGTCTATTAATTTATCCGCTACATACTTCCCATCTTTATATAAACGTCTCCTGACATTTAGGGGTCTATTCATAAATAATTTACATAATAATTCACCCAATGAAAATACATGTACATTCCTTCTGAATGAATGAGGGGAAAATGGAGTTTAATTGGCTATTTGCTGGTCGAATAATTTCCATTGATTTAAAATAGAAAATACTACATTTGCCACTAGCTGGAGATAATTGCTATTATACTTAGCGCCATCTAAAGTCCAAACATGGTATTTCTCATTTTAATTCAATGGTTAGTCTAATAGTGTTGGCTTATTTAAGTTCTATCCTTCAGTGTGTACTGTACTGATAAGTGTATGAGTATGATCTCAGGTATTAGTATGAAGACATGTCTGATGAAGGAGACTAAGAGGTCTATTTTTCAAAAAATGTATTGGACTAATGTGACAATCATTCATCCAGCTGTTACAATTTCTGGCTGTGATTTAACACAGTGATTTCCTATGATCATCAGCTCCATCTAGTGGCCATAATCGGGTATTTTTCCTGTAATACCTCAATTAGTGCAATACTGCATTATGGTCATTAGATGGAGTCAAGGAAATCAGTGTATGAAATAAAATACGACCAATATTCATCACAGCTGGGTGAATGCGGCTCACATTCATTCAACTATTTTTATTTTATTTTTATAGACCTCTAAGTGTTTGTGAAATCTTACACCACAAAATGTACTCAGCCAATGAGAGGTAATGACTCCATTTTTATTTTTCTCCTGCTATCAATGGCCAACACAGTACAACACTTCATCCATGTCTTTGGTGATCTCTCATCTCCTTATGAACTGTTTCTTACATGATGGAGATCAGCCATGGAGTATATCTGAGGTGTATATCAGGGTGTGCTTCTTCCCCACATGAGAGCTGTGATGTCCAGCAACATTCATATAGAAGACATTTCCCGCACTCAAGCCACTAATACACCTCAAGGGTTGTGTGGAATCCCTGATGTACAGGGAGACAGGACTTCAGTGAGGAACAATTCCCTCACTCAGGACAGGAATATGGCTTCTCCCCCATGTGAGATCTCTGATGTCTGTAAAGATGGGACTTCTGTGAAAAACATTTCCCACACACAGGACAGGAATACGGCTTCTGCCCCGTGTGAGATCTCTGATGTCTGTTAACACTGGAATTGGCTGAAAAACATTTCCCGCACTCAGGACAGGAATACGGTTTCTCCCCCATGTGAGATCTCTGATGTGTGGAGAGATCGAATTTCCTTGAAAAACATTTCCCGCACTCAGTACAGGAATATGGCTTCTCCCCCTTATGTGATCTCTGATGTGTGTAAAGATTGGACTTCTGTGAAAAACTTTTCCCGCACTCAGGACAGGAATACGGCTTCTCCCCTGTGTGAGATCTCTGATGTTTGTAAAGACTGGAGTTCTGTGAAAAACATTTCCCGCACTCAGGACAGGAATGCGGCTTCTCCCCCGTGTGAGATCTCTGATGTATGTAAAGATTGGACTTATCTGAAAAACATTTCCTGCACTCAGGACAGGAATACGGCTTCTGTCCCGTGTGAGATCTCCGATGTGTGGAAAGACTGAACATCCGTGAAAAACATTTCCCGCACTCAGAACAGGAATACTGCTTTTCCCCCGTGTGAGATCTCTGATGTGTGGAAAGACTGGACTTCCTTGAAAAAAATTTCTTGCACTCAGAACAGGAATACGGCTTCTCCCCTGTGTGAGATCTGTTATGCACATGAAGAGTGGATTTAAAACGGAAACACTTCCCACACTCAGTACAGGAAAGCCGCTTCTCTGTTGGAAGGACGGCACCGTCCCTCACAGTCTGAGGTTCCTCAGGATAAGAGGAATACGATGGTCCATCTACACTGTGTGGTGCCGGATGGACATTTGAGGTAGTCGGGTTTTCTCCTGGACTATACTGTGTGATGTCCTCATCTTCTACTTTACAGTCTGGAGACAAAGTGAGACAATCCTCTGAGGTTTTCCTCATCTCCCGTCCATCTACTAAAATAGAAATACAAAGATTATTACTAGACATGAGCTGATTGGTTCCCCTAAACCAGGACTCCGCCCACATCAGGCAGCTTTGTCTCTGAGGATCTTACAATTCCCCCTCAAGGTAACTAGTAAATGGGTCCTCTGTAGGGCGGCAACTAATGATTATTTTCAGAATTGATTAGTTGGCTGATTATTGTTTTGATTAATCAACTAATTGGATAAAAACCTAAAAAAAAAAAAGGTTGGTGTATAATTGAGTTAATATTCTTGAATATCTATATACAGCGGTAAATATACATTTTCAGATATATAGTTGGATATTTAATCCACTCTGAGAATAACAGACAGATAGATGTATTATTAGAGGGAGAATCTGCTACATATCAGAATCAGAGATCAACATTATTAAAATGTAAAAAAGAGGTAAAACGCTGTTTTGCAGATGATCAGACAGGAGTGTAATATAATATGATGGATGACAGACTCCCTTGTCATAGACAGGTAGGTGGGTACAAGCTCCCTGCACCTGATGTCACTTATGCTGGCCGAACACAAACTCATTTTTCTTTCAAAAAAACATTCATCCAATTTTCTAACCATTAGTGGATGAAATTGGCGTTCATTTCCCACCACAGTGATGGGAAAATTCGAAGGAGCAGAACAGAAAACTTTTCTTCATCGAACAAATTTTCACATTGTGTATGTGGTTTGTGGTCAGAAGTTACATTCATTTTAGAATTGAATGTTAAAAGCAAGTGGAATTTTCTAATCACACTCGTCCATTCATCGAATGTACAAATCATTTTCATGCAAATATTTGTATATCAAAAATCGATCCGTGTATGGCCAGCATAGGACATTTAGAAGCATCAGCATGATTTTTTTTTAATCATCTGTTATAATGGGGTTAAAAATAATCCTTTATAGTACAAAAACGGCAGATAATCACTACTATAAGGGATTCATTTATACTGTGAAATAGTGAAAGTAATATATCTTATATCATATATATATATATATATATATATAATAAATATACCCAGAAGTAGGATATATGGGGATGTTACCTGGGAGTCACACATGAAAATATATGGAGGTTAGAGGGGGAGGGGGGACTTTTATATTAAAGTAATACTGAAAGCTGAGACTTTTTTATGGATATAATAATTTTATATATAATACACAATACTAGTAAACTTTTACTTTATGTAATAGTAATGCCTTCTATCACCTCCAGTCTATCGGCCTCCACCTTCTCTGGGGTCAGATGCTGATCTTCCCTGCACAGAGACCTTAAAGTCATTGTAAATGTTTGATTTCTTTTTTAAACAAACTTGTCATACTTACCTCTAGGGATGCACAGAAATTTTGGCTGCCGAAAAAAAAATGCCCAAAATTGTGTTTTCAGCACATTACCGAGAGACAAATATTGCCGATAATCGAGCAGAAAATGGTGCCACCCATTGCAGGGGTTTCATCCTGGCATGCCCCAGTCCTCCCCTCCCTCTTCTCCTCCCTCCCACAGTGCGGTGATCTCTGTGTGCCAAGGAGCAGAATTGCCCGGGTTGCAGTAACAACGTCCCGCCTCCTGTGATAGACATCACAATGATCCAATGGTGGGACATTGACTTTGTGATGTGATCACAGGAGGCGGTATATTGTCTGCCTAGTGCATCCTTAATTTTCCATTTTGGCACCAAAGTTTCCATTCGGTGCACCCCTACTTACCTCCTCCGTGTAATGGTTTTGCCCTGATTCTCCTCTTCTGGACCGCCCCCCCCCCCCCGGGACTTTTGGCTCCTCCTGCCTTCAGAGTTCTCCTATAGGAAGCCACAAAGTATAGTATAGAGTTCCCCTATAGGAAGGTACAAAGTATAGTATAGAGTTCTCCTATAGGAAGGTACAAAAAAACTTCTGCCCTTAGAATCACTTGCTTCCTTCTTTTGCCCAGTACTACATGTCCCATGAGGCATTGCTCCTTGCACATTTAAGTTCTCAGGCATTTACTGACATGTATGGATGGTGTACTGAGCTGTATTTTCTGTATGCAGGCCAATTAATCGACTGACCAACTAATCGATTATGAAAATAGTTGACAACTATTTTCCTAATTGATTCGTTGTTTCAGCCTTACATTTCTGAATCTCCACCCAGTTCATTTCTTTATTCATGGACCTTAGTCAGAGTGAGGAAACAACGAGAACTGTCTTTCATAGGAGTGACAGTGATAAGGGGATTATAGGACGAGTGTTCCCTCCCCCTCTATCACTCATTGCCATCTTCCCAACACAAGAAGTCCTGCACTTCATTATTTAGTCCATGATTTAGTCATGAATAACAGAGGGGCTGAGCCCCACCAGAGGTCAGAGAGTGAGGATGGGGGAGAACAACCAAGATGAAGACTGGACTGATCCTGAAGACCACCATCATTGGGTTATTGACTCCTCCCTCATTATCACTTTCTGTTTAAGGTTCCAAAGTTTGAGGATGTCATCGCATTATTATCAACATGTAAAAGGTCTGTGCTCCAATCATATCATCAGATATAAAAAGTCCAGCTGGTAGGAAATGGGTATAAAAGAAATCAGGACTATGTAATGTACAACTTATTATATAAGATACAACGGTTAGGATTTTATAGTATCAAAATAATTTAATGTACAACATAGAGTATATAGTGCAGGGGTCAGGAATATGTAATGTACAATATAAATTATACAGTGTAAGGGTTTAGGACTCATAATATTGGTATTCAGTAATCAGTGGAAGATTAAATGTTTACATGAGACAAGTTGCAGAGGTCCCACACCGCTGCCTCCCATCTCCTGAGACTGCACTCAGTGACTTGTGTCTGAGACTATACAGACATATCCCTCCACCCGGCACAGCCAGCAGACAACAGAACAAGTAATCCTGGGAGAATTGTTCTGTCAGAGATCATGCTATACCCGGGTATGGGGCAGAAGAGCCAAAACACATACCCCAGGTGCCTAGGTCTAGTAGCTCCTATGCTGAAAATGAACATTTTGCTGCCAGCTGAACCCCAGAATCTCCATAAATCCAGTCTAGATACATAAATTGTGTCTGCAGCACAGAGAAGGAGGATTATCACCAAGTCCCCACCCTACTCTGGACCAATCAGTGAGCAGTATGGGTGGAGGAATGTATTTAGTGTTAATGACCCACCTGTGCTGATCTCTGTATGAGTGTCCTCCTCTATAAATGTCCCCGTTATTCCATCCTCCTCCATAGACTGCTGATCATCCCTCACATACCTCTCTTCTTCTTCTGATTTAACCTCAAATTCTATATCGATTGGATCTCCACTCTAAATCAAGAAAATGAGAGAAAATATCATCTGTAAGATATAAGCTTTATTATTGTGACATCACATATAAAATCTACACATTGGTGTTGATTTACTAAAGGCAAATCCACTACACACTACAAGTGCACATGGAAGTGCAGTTGCTGTAGATCTGAGGGGAAGATCTGAAATGAGGGGAAGCTCTGCTGATTTCTATCATCCAATCATATGAAAGCAAAAATGCATTTTTTTAAAATTTTCCTTCTATGTTCCCCTCAGATCTGCAGCGACTGCACCTCCAACTGCACAGTGGATTTGCCTTTAGTAAATAAACCCCCCTGTCTCCTCAAGTTCATGTTCTAGATGATCCATCCCACCAACCTTATAACAGTGAGGGATGGTGTGATCTTCCTGTGTGGAATCCCGGGAATACAGAGGATGGGGACATCTCTCTGGTGGGTTCCTGGTATTTGGTGGCTCCATCATATCCTTGTGTCCTTCTGAAAACTCCTCCATCACTCCATACTCCTCATTCTCTTGTTTAACATCAATATTATCATCCCTGAGGTTTCCACTCTGAATATATAATAAAACATTCATTGTAACAAACATGCTGTGTATAAATCAGAACTACCAATAATTGTCAATCATCTACCTGATGATGGTGAGGGATGGTGTGACCTTCCTGTGTGGAATCTCGGGAATACAGAGGACGGGGACATCTCTCTGGTGGGTTTCTGTAGCTGGATGACTCCACCATGGTGTCCTGGTACAGATCTTTGTGTTCTTTTGGAAACTCTGACTCCTCCTTTACAATAAAGTCTCCTCTTACCCGGTGATGTGAGGGGCGGCTGATTGTCCATCATGACGTCCTTGTAGAGATCCTTGTGTCCTTCTACATACTCCCACTCCTCCATGGAGAAATAGACAGTGACATCCTGACACCTTATAGGAACCTGACACACACAATGATACAGTCACCATCCAGACACATCCCTTGTCTGTTACTGGATAATGTCCCAGAATTCCCAGCACCGCTCACCTCTCCTGTCAGCAGCTCCATCATCTTCTTGGTGACTTCTAGAATCTTCTGCATGTTGTGTCTCTCAGGTTTTAGGGAGGCACATGGAGGCACTGTGATGGTCATATAATCACCTGACTTCACAAGAGGAAATCTCTGTATTGGAGAACCAATAAGAATATCATGTTAGAATCCCAGAATCCTCCTCACCTCTCCGGTCAGGTCTGTGTTTTATTAATAGAGATAAGAGTGATGTCATGTGACCTCCCAGAATACCCTCACCTCTCCGGTCAGGTCTGTGTTTTATTAATAGAGATAAGAGTGATGTCATGTGACCTCCCAGAATCCCCTCACCTCTCCGGTCAGGTCTGTGTTTTATTAATAGAGATAAGAGTGATGTCATGTGACCTCCCAGAATCCTCCTCACCTCTCCGGTCAGCAGGTAGATGATCTCCAGGGTGAGGTTTAGTATCCTCTTAGTCATGTGACTCCGGTCCTCCTCCATCCTCATTGGTGCCGTCATCTATGAAGGTTTCCCTGTAGACAGATAACATTGATAACAGAGAATTATCTGTATCGGTTGTACAATAATGGGATGAGGATATAAGGAGGTAATATGAAGGTCAGTATGTATTTAACTAGTTGCCGACCGAGCGCCCGCCCGCCACAGTTATACGGTGGCAGGTTGTCTCTCCTGAGCAAATCGGCGTTCCTGCACTCTGTGGGAGCGTGTTCGCGGGTCGGGTGGATTCGATCTCTGCCGGCGACCCGCGATTGCCTTGTACACAGGCAGAATGTAAAGAAGGCATTCCCCGTTCTGCCTAGTGACATGTCAGAGATCTATTGCATCCAGTGATCGGGAAAAGTGATCTCTGTCATGTCACTGGTAGCCCATCCCCCCTACAGTTAGAACACGCTGAGGGAACACAGTTAAGACATATGCTGTTTTAAATCTTTGATCTTGTAAGTGTGCCTGTTTTGGGGCTGTTTTCATAAAGTAACAAGCAGAGATCACTATGGAGTCTATGTTTGTGATTACATGTCAATAAGGGATTTGAGAGAATCTATGTGAAGTTATCAGCACAAGCACCCAGTGGGGAGAGCGTAGGAGAATCGGCTGTTATGGCGTGGATGAGAGAGATCGTGAGGGAGAAAAAGAGTGACCATTATTTGATTTTTTTATACTCATCTGTGAGGTGATCCGGCAATCTGGCTGGTGGTGGTGTGCAGTTGATACTGGTCCCAGTGAGGATGGATGAGCACAGCGGGGCAGTACCATCTTAAGAGCATTATAGGCCCCCGGGCAATACAATGCACTGGGCTCTGTCTACACAATCACGCACGATTGCCCATCAAATAAAGCTTTACTGTGCCCATGAATGCAGCCTCACTGTGTCCATGAATGCAACCTCACTGTGCCAACCATTGCAGCCTCACTGTGCAGCCTCACTGTGACCATTGCAGCCTCACTGTGCCCACCATTGCAGCCTCACTGTACCCATGAATGTAGCCTCACTGTGCCCACCATTGCAGCCTCACTGGGCCCACCATTGCAGCCTCACTGGGCCCATGAGTGCAGCCTCACTGGGCCCACCATTGCAGCCTCTCTGGGCCCGTGAATGCAGCCTCACTGGGCCCACCATTGCAGTCTAACTTTGCCCATGCATGCAGCCTCACTGTGCCCATGAATGCAGCATCACTGTGCCCACCATTTCAGCCTCACTGTGCCTGTGAGTGCAGCCTCACTGTGCCCACCATTGCAGCCTCACTGTGCCCACCATTGCAGCCTCACTGTGCCTGTGAATGCAGCCTCACTGTACCCACCATTGCAGTCTCACTGTGCCCATGAATGCAGCATCACTGTGTCAATTAATACAGACTCACCATTGCCTGGTAACACACCCACAGCGGGCATCTCCTCCTGTGTATCATGGAGCTGGGTGGGTCTGTGTTTGGCGGCCGTGCTGTAACAAGGTCCCGCCCCCTAGACCGGCTCGTGTGATAGGCGAAACACTGATTCAATCTACAATTACACAAGCCAGTCTAGGAGGGCGGGACCTTATTACAGCGCGGCCGGCGAACACAGGCCCAGCCAGCTCCGTGATACACAGGAGGAGGAGGAGAGATGGAAAGAGCGGAGCGCTGAAGCCGCAACTCAAAGCGGCCCCAAGGCAGATGGCCTACTGGGAAATTTCCTGGTATCCCGGTAGGCCAGTCCGGCCTTGGCTCGAGTCGCTGGACAGGTGGGGCCCCCGGGCAGCTGCCCAGCATACCCATGCAAAAAGACGGCCCTGCAGCGGGGGATGGTCTCACACACGCAATGTGTCTGGTGGTGGTGTGCACATGATACTGGTCCCAGTGAAGACGGATGAGCACAGCGGGGGATGGTCTCACACACTGTTTGATATAAACTAGTTCTCTATCAACACTGATGTTATTTAACACATGAAATCTTATATATATGGACTGCTTGCACTGTGCTTTTAATTACGTATATAAGAATACACTGTAGGGATTATTGCATTTAGTTATTTCCATTTTATTTATTGGTGTTTCATAGAATGATATATAGGTTATACAGCGCTGCACTATTATTTATTATTATTATTTAAGGTACTTATATAGCGCCATAAATTTACGCAGCGCTTTACATATACATTGTACATTCACATCGGTCCCTACCCTCTTACAATCTAAGGTCCCCAACTCACATTCATACACTAGGGCCAATTTAGACAGCATCTAATTAACCTACCAACATGGAGACATGTGCGATTAGTTTCGTACGAATCGAAAATTTGTACGAATTTCCGTAAATTTGTACATTTGGGAGGATCCGAAATACGAATTGCTATGCTTCCGAATTTTGTACGAAATTTTGTTTAAGAATTTCGGATCCAAATTCCGTTACAACGGAAACGTGACTGGTGTTTTGTCGACCAATCAGAGGTTTTCTTCTGCTGCTGAGTGGGGGTTGGGAAAATGACCTTTTATAATATGGGAGTGGGACACTGGTACTGGTAGATGGGAGATTCAGAATCTGACAAAATAAGAATGTTCGTTACTTTCGGACACGAATTACGAATGGTAAATGATAAATTACAAACAAATTTTTATTGACGGCGCACCTGTCTACCAACATGCCTTTGGCGTTTGAAAAACGAATTCATTTTAATACAAAACAAATCTATTGACGGCGCACCTGTCTACCAACATGTCTTTGGAGTGTGGGAGGAAACCCACGCCGGCACAGGGAGAACATGCAAACTGCAGGCAG
Organism: Lithobates sylvaticus; assembly: GCA_028564925.1. NCBI lineage: Eukaryota > Metazoa > Chordata > Amphibia > Anura > Ranidae > Lithobates > Lithobates sylvaticus. The sequence goes on along the minus strand of CM053028.1, from coordinate 562,739,645 downwards.
GGAGTGTCGGGGTTGGGATTCGAACCAGCGACACTACAGCAACTTTACTGCTAGGCGAGAGCGCTACCCACTACACCACTGTACCTCCCGCATAATAATAGAACTGTGTAAAATGTGTGTGGTGGTTATTTATTATTACTTTTATTTGTTATAATTGTTGCACATTAGATTGCTATTATACACTTTATATTAACCCCTTGTTCGCCCCCCTAGTGTTAACCCCTTCCCTGCCAGTGTAATTTTTACATTGATCAGCACATTTTTATAGCTCTGATCAATGTAATAATGTCACTGCTCCCCAAAAAGTGTCATTTGGGGTCAGATTTGTCCGCTGCAATGTCGCAGTCCCGTTAAAAAAATTGCAGATCGCCGCCATTAGTAGTAAAAGCAATAAAAAATAAATAAAAGGTTCCGAGATCTATCCCCTATTTTGTAGAGGCGATAACTTTTGCGCAAACCAATCAATATATGCCCGTTGCAATTTTTTTTTTTGTACCAAAAATATTTAGAAGAATATATCGGCCTAAACTGAGGAATACATTTGTTTTTTATATTTTTTTGGGATATGTATTATAGCAAAAAGTAAAAGAAAAATTGTTTTGTTTTTTCAAAATTGTCGCTCTTTGTGAAAAAAAAGACGCAGAGGTGGTCAAATACCACCAAAAGAAAGTTCTATTTGTGGGGAAAAATGGTTGTCAATTTTGTTTGGGTACAACGTCGCACGACCTCGCAATTGTCAGTTAAAGCGACGCAGTGCAGAATCGCAAAAAACGGCCTGGTCATTAAGGGGGTAAATCCTTCCGGGGGCTGAAGTGGTTAAGCACTATGGTCCCCAGTGGGAAAATATTTAATCTGGACAGTTTAGTGTTCACTATGATTCTTGGGGTCCCGGAGTCTCGTAAAATGTGGCCTTCTGGATCACAAATTCCATTCTCTATGTTGGGTGTGAGAGGAGGAGGAGATCCAGGAATCAGGATAAAGGTCAGGACAAGCAACAGACGAGCGCATCCAAGAGATGAAGCCGGGGTCACTACACAGAAAATCAATCCAAGGAAACAGCAGGCAGGACGAGGAATAGCAAGAAGGAGCTCAGAGACAAATGAGAATATTGCTCAGCCAATGGGAGATTATCTCAGCATGACTTACATAATGAAGGAGATGAGGGGGAGGAGAGGAAGTCACTTATGGTGACCATAGAGACATGGAAATACAGCTGGTTCAGCAGGGATCGGTCACATTTCCATCCATGTGTGGTCACTGCCGGATAAAAGTCACTCGATCAGCGGCTGCAGCCAATAGCTTCATCACTGATCTGTGTATTCTGAGAGAGGAGGAGCGCCCCCCATTGTCAGAATACAATAGTGCATCGGAGAGGATTCCCCCATCCCCCTCCAATGTGTGGATGGGGGAATCACTTCAGTTTTTTCCTCTCATCCCGCTGGATGAACGATGAACGATAAAACTGAACCATGTATGGCCAGCTTTGGAAGGAAGATATATTCCAAACATCAACTGATCCCCCTGAAGGGGTTAATCTACATTTCCGCACTATATATGTGTGTATCATCATCTGCTGGAGATAAAAGACATCACAGTGACTATGGAGGAAGAGGACGGACATGACGGGGGGTTACTGGGTGTAAATAGAAGATAAGATCTTATTACCTCCTCTGCTGCCACTTCCAGCAACGTCTCCTCTCTACTTCCTCCCGACTCACCTCTCACCCGGAACTTCCTGTCTGTATCTGACATCACTTCCTGTCTTCCATAGAGACTTCCTGTCTGGGTAGAGGTGAGATCACCACCTAGTGGAGTTCAGAGGAACTGCAGAATCGTCTGGTAATGTGAACACGGCCTTGTGCTGTGTGTATGTACTGTATATCCTTATAGATGGGGTCATCTCCACTCCCACCAAGGGCGATAGAAATATATTACTGCTCGGGGGGGAGGGGGGGGGCATTTTGGCCTCTTTGATTTTGCAGTAAAATTGATGTCAGATTTAGTCATGTAGAACATCTGTTATATGGATACAAAGATCCCCAGCCGAGAGTAAAGGGTGGAAATGGCTCCTGATCCCAGGATTTGGGCAATTATGTCACCAATATAAATAGAATAAAACCTGCGCTATGTGTAACAACTCAAATACCTACAGAAATAACTTATACCGGACTGCTGCTGTAACAAAGGTGAGTATTCCCTTTATCAACTAGAAGAGCATTATGTGTCACAGCGCTGTCCTATTGTGTGTGCACATAAATCATCACAAATACACTAAAATATGTGGAGACATTCATATATAAAGTGCTAGGGGCTCAAATAATATTCTCTGCAGATCTACTGCTTCCACTTTACACCTACTTCATTGATCTTATGGTGTTTATCGATAAATGAAGTAAACTGATCCATGTGCAAATTCATATACAACATAAAGTGCTTTGTGCTCAAGATGCTGTTCCCTGCAGATCCACTGCTTCCACTTTACACCTACTTCTTTAATCTCATAATGTTTGCTGGTATATTAAAGTAGAAACCTGTAAAAAAATGTATGTAATCATACAATATTTTGTGCTCAATATAGTGTTCTCTGCAAGTCCACTGCTTCCACTTTGCATCTATTTCAATGAACTTATTAAAAAAATAAAATAAATCCACCAATCAATGAAAAGTTGATAAGGTGTAAAGTTCTCGGTGCTCCAAACTGTGCCAGCTGTAGTGTAGCCACGCCTTCTTCCACCTCTTACACACGTGATGATGAGGGCGCCCCCTTAGTGGTGCTTCCCCACTCACAGAGCAATATGACTCCCAGCTTTTCATCTACCAGAGTCACCAACATCCTTCACACTCTCCTCACCTCCGATGGCAAAGGAACTGGATCCTCCTCACTCACTCCTGCAAGTCTGCTGCGCTTTCTGTCAGTCTCCCTCCTAGACTCCTCCTCCTCCTCCTCCTCCTCCGCCTCCTCCTACACACTCAGAGCTCCTCCTCTTCATACAAACTCAGAGCTCCTCCTCTTCTCTCCTCCTCCTCCTCTTCATACACACTCAGAGCTCCGCTTCTTCATACACACTCAGAGCTCGGCCTCTTCATACACACTCAGGGCTCCTCCTCTTCATACACACTCAGAGCTCCGCCTCTTCCTACACACTCAGGGCTCCGCCTCTTCATACACACTCAGAGCTCCGCCTCTTCATACACACTCAGAGCTCCGCCTCTTCATACACACTCAGAGCTCCGCCTCTTCATACACACTCAGAGCTCCCCCTCTTCATACACACTCAGAGCTCTGCCTCTTCATACACACTCAGGAGCTCCGCCTCTTAATACAAACTCAGGGAGAAGAGAAAGGGGAATGATATACAGTACATACACACACAGCACAAGACCGTGTTCACACTACTAGACATTTCTTAGGACTGCAGTTCCTCGGAGCTCCACAAGGTGGTGATCTCACTTCTCCCCAGACAGGAAGTCTCTATGGAATACAGGAAGTTCCGGGAGAAGGGGGTGAGTCTGGTGAGAGTCGCCTTCCATGATGGACACAGAGAGGAAGAGGAGACTTTGCTGGAAGTGGCAGCAGAGGAGGTAATAAGATCTTATTTTCTGTGTGAGGCTCTGAGCTATGGTTAGACCCTCCAAGAGCCCCCTGGACTTCACCCTGCCTGTCCTGCTTCAGCTACCAGCCCCTACCCTGTTAGCCCAGATATCTGTCCTGTTCTGGGCTTAGCCCTGCCTGTCTGGATCTCTGCCCTGTTCTGGACTTAGCCCTGCCTGGATCTCTGCCCTGTTCTGGACTTAGCCCTGTCTGCCTGGATCTCTGCCCTGTTCTGGGCTTAGCCCTGTCTGCCTGGATCTCTGCCCTGTTCTGGGCTTAGCCCTGTCTGCCTGGATCTCTGCCCTGTTCTGGGCTTAGCCCTGTCTGCCTGGATCTCTGCCCTGTTCTGGGCTTAGCCCTCCCTGCCTGGATCTCTGCTCTGTTCTGGACTTAGCCCTGTCTGCCTGGATCTCTGCCCCTTTCTGGACTTAGCCTTGTCTGCCTGGATCTCTGCCCCTTTCTGGACTTAGCCCTGTCTGTCTGGATCTCTGCCCTTTTCTGGACTTAGCCCTGTCTGCCTGGATCTCTGCCCTTTTCTGGACTTAGCCCTGTCTGCCTGGATCTCTGCCCTGTTCTGGGCTTAGCCCTGCCTGCCTGGATCTCTGCCCTGTTCTGGGCTTACCCCTGCCTGCCTGGATCTCTGCCCTGTTCTGGGCTTACCCCTGTCTGCATGGATCTCTGCCCTGTTCCAGGCTTAGCCCTGCATGCCTGGATCTCTGCCCTGTTCTGGACTTAGCCCTGTCTGTATGGATCTCTGCCCTGTTCTGGGCTTAGCCCTGTCTGCCTGGATCTATGCTCTGTTCTGTACTTAGCCCTGTCTGCCTGGATCTCTGCCCTGTTCTGGACTTAGCCCTGTCTGCCTGAATCTCTGCCCTGTTCTGGACTTAGCCCTGTCTGCCTGAATCTCTGCCCTGTTCTGGACTTAGCCCTGTCTGCCTGAATCTCTGCCCTGTTCTGGACTTAGCCCTGTCTGCCTGGATCTCTGCCCTGTTCTGTACTTAGCCCTGTCTGCCTGGATCTCTGCCCTGTTCTGGACTTAGCCCTGTCTGCCTGGATCTCTGCCCTGTTCTGGACTTAGCCCTGCCTGCCTGGATCTCTGCCCTGTTCTGGACTTAGCCCTGCCTGCCTGGATCTCTGCCCTGTTCTGGACTTAGCCCTGTCTGCCTGGATCTCTGCCCTGTTCTGGACTTAGCCCTGCCTGCCTGGATCTCTGCCCTGTTCTGGACTTAGCCCTGCCTGCCTGGATCTCTGCCCTGTTCTGGACTTAGCCCTGCCTGCCTGGATCTCTGCCCTGTTCTGGACTTAGCCCTGTCTGCCTGGATCTCTGCACTGTTCTGGACTTAGCCCTGCCTGCCTGGATCTCTGCCCTGTTCTGGACTTAGCCCTGCCTGCCTGGATCTCTGCCCTGTTCTGGACTTAGCCCTGCCTGCCTGGATCTCTGCCCTGTTCTGGACTTAGCCCTGCCTGCCTGGATCTCTGCCCTGTTCTGGACTTAGCCCTGCTTGCCTGGATCTCTGCCCTGTTCTGGACTTAGCCCTGCCTGCCTGGATCTCTGCCCTGTTCTGGACTTAGCCCTGCCTGCCTGGATCTCTGCCCTGTTCTGGACTTAGCCCTGCTTGCCTGGATATCTGCCCTGTTCTGGACGTAGCCCTGCCTGCCTGGATATCTGCCCTGTTCTGGACTTAGCCCTGTCTGGATCTCTGCCCTGTTCTGGACTTAGCCCTGTCTGCCTGGATCTCTGCCCTTTTATGGACTTAGCCCTGCCTGCCTGGATCTCTGCCCTGTTCTGGACTTAGCCCTGCCTGCCTGGATCTCTGCCCTGTTCTGGACTTAGCCCTGCCTGCCTGGATCTCTGCCCTGTTCTGGACTTAGCCCTGCCTGCCTGGATATCTGCCCTGTTCTGGACTTAGCCCTGTCTGGATCTCTGCCCTGTTCTGGACTTAGCCCTGTCTGCCTGGATCTCTGCCCTTTTATGGACTTACCCCTGTCTGCCTGGATCTCTGCCCATGAGTACAGGTTTCCCATTTCTGCTGGGCCATCCTATGTGGATTATCTGTGTGGTGTTACATTGCCACCCAGAGGAATGTTTCTTTCTACTGTGTCTTCCCACCCTGATGTGCCAACACTGCTCTGCCCATTTGCCAATGACTCTAACCCCCGCTGTACCAAACACTGCTCTGCCCTGTGGACTATCACCCCTTTGCTGTCCCATATTGTTGTCCTGAGGAGCTTCATTGCTGTGCCTTATATTTTCCCTGTGGACTACCCCCCCATTTGATGTCCCATATTGCCTCCCTGAGGATCTCTCTTCATTGCTGTGTCTATTGTTTGTTCTGTGAACTAATTCTCCTTCTGCCTGTACCCCGAGTCCCCCAATAAATGCCAGCGTGTCGGGTTCCTGGTGATTTTCCTCTGTGTGCTCTCTCTCTGCACTCTTCGTTCATCACACCCCCGTCATGTTCATCCTCTTCCTCCATAGTCACTGTGATGTCTTTTATCTCCAGCAGATGATGATACACACATATATAGTGTGGAAACCAAGAATAATCCTTCAGGGGGATCAGCACAAGGGTTGCCACCTCATCCCATAAAAACTGAACACATATTGATTACACAGGTTCTGTGGCTGAACTCACTTAGTGCCTTATCTGCATTTAATTGTCCTCAGAACCCGTGTAATTCATATGTGTTTGGATTTAATGGGAAGGGGAGACAACCCTACGTGGCTGCACTATTGTATTCTTGTTTCCACACTATATATGTGTAAATCATCATAGAATACATGAAGGTAAGAAACCTGGAGCCTTTAGAACCACTTTAAGTCATGCTGAGATCATCTCCCATTGGCTGAACAATATTCTCATTTGTCTCTGATTGGCTCCTTCTTGCTATTCCTCGTCCTGCCTGTTGTTTCCTTGGATTGATTTTCTGTGTAGTGACCCCGGCTTCATCTCTTAGATGCGCTCGTCTGTTGCTTGTCCTGACCTTTATCCTGATTCCTGGATCTCCTCCTCCTCTCACACCCAACATAGAGAATGGAATTTGTGATCCAGAAGGCCACATTTTACGAGACTCCCGGACCCCAAGAATCATAGTGATCACTAAACTGTCCAGATTAAATATTTTCTCACAGGGGACCATAGTGCTTAACAACTTCAGCCCCGGAAGGATTTACCCCCTTAATGACCAGGCCATTTTTTGTGATTCGGCACTGCATCACTTTAGCTGACATTTGCGCGGTCGTGCGACGTTGTACCCAAACAAAATTGACAACCTTTTTTCCTAACAAATGGAGCTTTCTTTTGGTGGTATTTTTTTTTAACAGAGGAGCTTTTGGTGGTATTTGATCACCTCTGTGTTTGTTTTGTATAGCACAAAAAAAAAATGCGACATTTTTGAAAAAACAAATCAATTTTTTTTAACGTTTTGCTATAATACATATCACAAAAAAATATAAAAAACTAGTTTATTCTACAGTTTAGGCAGATATGTATTCTTCTACATATTTTTGGTAAAAAAAATCGCAACAGGCTTATATTAATTGGTTTGCGCAAAAGTTATCAGGTCTACAAAATAGGGGATAGATTTAGGATTTTTTTATTTATTGTTTTTACTACTAATGGCAGCGATCTGCGATTTTTATTTTTTAACGGGACTGCGACATTCCGGCGGACAAGTCTCACCCCAAATGACACTTTTTAGGGAGCAGTGACATTATAACATTGATCAGTGCTATAAAAATGTACTGATCAGTGTAAAAATTACACTGGCAGAGAAGGGGTTAACACTAGGGGGTGATCAAGAGGTTAACTATGTTCCCTCAGCATGTTCTAACTGTAGGGGGGATGGGCTACCAGTGACATGACAGAAATCAGTGTTCCCGATCACTAGAAACAATAGATCTTTGACATGTCACTAGGCAGAACGGGAAATGCCTTCTTTACATTCTGCCTGTGTACAAGGCAATCGCAGGTTACCAGCAGAGATCGAAACCGCCTGACCCACGGGCAGGCTCCCACAGCGTGCAGGAACAGCGATTCCCACAGGAGAGCCAACCTGCCGCCGTATAACTGTGGCGGTCGGTCGGCAACTAGTTAAATACATACTGACCTTCATATTACCTCCTGATATCTTCATCATATTATTGTACAACCAATCCAGATAATTCTCTGTTATCAATGTTATCTGTCTACAGGGAAACCTTCATAGATGACGGCACCAATGAGGATGGAGGAGGACCGGAGTCACATGATTGAGAAGATACTAAACCTCACCCTGGAGATCATCTACCTGCTGACCGGAGAGGTGAGGAGGATTCTGGGAGGTCACATGACATCACTCTTAACTCTATTAATAAAACACAGACCTGACCGGAGAGGTGAGGAGGATTCTGGGATTCTAACATGATATTCCTATTGGTTCCTCAATATAGAGATTTCCTCCTGTGAAGTCAGGTGATCATATGACCATCACAGTCCCTCCATGTGACTCCCTAAAACCTGAGAGACACAACATGCAGAAGATTCTAGAAGTCACCAAGAAGATGATGGAGCTGCTGACAGGAGAGGTGAGCGGTGCTGGGAATTCTGGGACATTATCCAGTAACAGACAAGGGATGTGTCTGGATGGTGACTGTATCATTGTGTGTGTCAGGTTCCTATAAGGTGTCAGGATGTCACTGTCTATTTCTCCATGGAGGAGTGGGAGTATTTAGAAGGACACAAGGATCTCTACAAGGACGTCATGATGGACAATCAGCCGCCCCTCACATCACTGGGTAAGAGGAGACTTTATTGTAAAGGAGAGAGCAGTACGGAGGCTCCACCTAGATCCCCCATCATCTGATAAACACATAGAAACAATGTATTCAGTCAGTGTGTGTGTTTCCTACAGATGGATCCAGTAATGGGAACCCACCAGAGAGATGTCCCCGTCCTCTGTATTCCCGGGATTCCACACAGGAAGGTCACACCATCCCCCACCATCATCAGGTAGATGAGGAACAATCACTGATAGTATCATTAGGATCTGTACATTATCTGCATTGTTACCATTGATGTCATTTTTATTATATCTTCAGAGTGGAAACCTGAGAGATTCTAAAGTTGAGGTTAAATCAGAAGAAGAAGAAGAAGAAGAGAGGTATGTGAGGGATGATCAGCAGTCTATGGAGGAGGATGGAATAACGGGGACATTTATAGAGGAGGACACTCCTACAGAGATCAGCACAGGTGGGTCATTAACACTAAATACATTCCTCCACCCATACTGCTCACTGATTGGTCCAGAGTAGGGCTGGGACTGGGTGATATCAGCCTGTAATCCCCTGGTCACTTTCCTGAGCTGTGTTCCCCGTCCTGTATTCCTGTATTTCTCTCGGATAATCTTCCTTCTCTGTGCTGCAGACACAATTTATGTATCTAGACTGGATTTATGGAGATTCTGGGGTTCAGCTGGCAGCAAAATGTTCATTTTCAAAATAGACATCTACCAAGATCTCTGACAGAACAATCCCCCAGGATTCCTTGCTCTGTTGTCTGCTGGCTGTGCCGGGTGGAGGGATATGTCTGTATAGTCTCAGACCCAAGTCACTGAGTGCAGTCTCAGGAGATGGGAGGCAGCGGTGTGGGACCTCTGCAACTTGTCTCATGGAAACATTTAATCTTCCACTGATTACTGAATACCAATATTATGAGTCCTGACCCTTACACTGTATCATTTATATTGTACATTACATACTCCTGACCCCTGCACTATATACTCTATGGTGTACATTACATCATTCTGATACTATATAGTCCTATCTGTTGTATCTTATACAATATGTTGTACATTACACAGTCCTGACTTCTGCTCTCTCCCCTCTACCCACTGCTATATATACACATAATATGTATTGTCCTTTGTTACACCCATTTTCTACCAGCTGGACATTTTATATCTGATGATTTGATTGGAGCACAGACTTTTACATGTTGATGATAATGTGATAACATCCTCCAACTTTGGACCCTTAAACAGAAAGTGATAATGGGGGAGGAGTCAATAACCCAATGATGGAGGTCTTCAGGATCAGTCCAGTCTTCATCTTGGTTGTTTTCCCCCCATCCTCACTCTCTGACCTCTGGTGGGGCTCCGCCCCGCTGTTAATCATGACTAAATCATGGACTAACTAAGGAAGTGCAGGACTTCTTGTGTTGGGAAGATGGCAATGAGTGATAGAGGGGGTGGGGACACTCGTCCTATAATCCCCTCATCACTGTCACTCCTATAAAAGACAGTTCTCGTTGTTTCCTCACTCTCTGACTAAGGTCCATGAATAAAGAAATGAACTGGTAGGAGATCAGAGGACCCATTTACTAGTTACCTTGAGGGGGGAATTGTAAGATCCTCAGAGACAAAGCTGCCTGATGTGGGCGGAGTCCTGGTTTAGGGGAACCAATCTGCTCATGTCTAGTAATAATCTTTTTATTTCTATTTTAGTAGATGGACGGGAGATGAGGAAAACCTCAGAGGATTGTCTCACTTTGTCTCCAGACTGTAAAGTAGAAGATGAGGACATCACACAGTATAGTCCAGGAGAAAACCCGACTACCTCAAATGTCCATCCGGCACCACACAGTGTAGATGGACCATCGTATTCCTCTCATCCTGAGGAACCTCAGACTGTGAGGGACGGTGCCGTCCTTCCAACAGAGAAGAGCTTTTCCTGTACTGAGTGCGGGAAGTGTTTCCCTTCTAAATCCAAACTTGATGTGCATATAAGATCTCATACAGGGGAAAAGCCGTATTCCTGTCCTGAGTGCGAGAAATGTTTTTTACTAAAGTCCAATCTTTACACACATCAGAGATCTCACACGGTGGAGAAGCCGTATTTTTGTACTGAGTGCGGGAAATGTTTTTCACAGAAGTCCCATCTTTACACACATCAAAGATCTTACATGGGGGAGAAGCCGTATTCCTGTCCTGAGTGCGGGAAATGTTTTTCACAGAAATCCCATCTTTACAGACATCAGAGATCTCACAAGGGGGAGAAGCTGTATTCCTGTCCTGAGTGTGGGAAATGCTTTGTACTAAAGTCACAACTTTTTATACATCAGAGTTCGCATAACGGAAATAGTCCAGGAGAAAACCCGGCTACCTCAAATGTCCATCCGGCACCACACATTGTAGATGGACCATCGTATTCCTCTTATCCTGAGGAACCTCAGACTGTGAGGGACGGTGCCGTCCTTCCAACAGATAAGAGGTTTTCCTGTACTGAGTGCGGGAAGTGTTTCCCTTCTAAATACAAATTTAATGTGCATATAAGATCTCACACAGGAGAGAAGCCATATTCCTGTCCTGAGTGCGGGAAGTGTTTTCATACTAAATCCAATCTCAATGTGCATATAAGATCTCATACAGAAGAGAAGCCATATTCCTGTCCTGAGTGCGGGAAATGTTTTTCAGATAAGTCCCATCTTTACAGACATCAGAGATCTCACATGGGGGAGAAGCCGTATTCCTGTCCTGAGTGCGGGAAATGTTTTTCACAGAAGTACAATCTTCACAAACATCAGAGATCTCACACGGGGGAGAAGCCGTATTCCTGTCCTGAGTGCGGGAAATGTTTTTCAGATAAGTCTAATCTTTACACACATCAGAGATCTCACACGGGGGAGAAGCCGTATTCCTGTCCTGAGTGCGGGAAATGTTTTTCACAGAAGTCCGATCTTAACACACATCAGAGATCTCACACTGGGGAGAAGCCGTATTCCTGTCCTGAGTGCGGGAAATGTTTTTCACAGAAGTGCAGTCTTCACAAACATCAGAGATCTCACACGGGGGAGAAGCCATATTCCTGTCCTGAGTGCGGGAAATGTTTTTCAGATAAGTCCAGTCTTAACAGACATCAGAGATCTCACACGGTGGAGAAGCCACTTTCCTGTCCTGAGTGAGGGAAATGTGCCTCACTGAATTCCTGTCTTCCTGTACATCAGGGATCCCACATAACCCTTGAGGTGTATTAGTGCCTTGAGTGCGGGGAATGTCTTCTATATGAATGTTGCTGGACATCACAGGTCTCATGTGGGGAAGAAGCACACCCTGATATACACCTCAGATATACTCCATGGCTGATCTTCATCATGTAAGAAACAGTTGATAAGGAGATCAGAGATCACCAAAGACATGGATGAAGTGTTGTACCGTGTTGGCTATTGATAGCAGGAGAAAAATAAAAAGAGTACATTTTGTGGTGGAAGATTTCACAAACACTTAGAGGTCTATTAAAAATAAAAAAAATAGTTGAATGAATGTGAGCCGCATTCACCCGGCTGTGATAAATATTGGATGTGTTTTATTTCATACACTGATTTCCTTGGCTCCATCTAGTGGCCATTATGTGATATTGTGCTATTTTTATTGAGGTATTTCAGGAAAAATACCCCATTATGGTCACTAGATGGAGCTGATGGTCATAGGAAATCACTGAGGTAAATTCTGGCTAGTAGAGCCCTTAATTTTCATTTGTCAGGCATGGTTTGATTGTAATATGTGAGATTGGACTCAGCACTTGTGAGTTAAGTAGACATTGAAGGATAAAAGTGCAATGGAGCGCATTGGTAACCAGCCTCTGATGAAGACGACAGAGATGGGTGAAAGCGGTCAGGCCAGCGCGGCCCATCTCTGGACTACATGCCTTTGACCCATATGTGGTTCTACACACTTTACAAGAGAGGCCCTTCCCCCGGGACCCTGGAGCTGTGGACTTGATGACAAGCTGATAAGTACAGTATAAATACATTTACCATTCTTTGGAAAGGACTATTACTTTCTGGAAAGGATCACCTCTTCACATTGCTCTTTCAATTGGGGTTTGAGAGCGAGTCCTCATAGGGACTCTGATTGGTACAGTGAGAGGGAGGCCAAGGAGGACCATGTTCTTCTGGTTTTAGTGAGCCCCACATCACTTTATTGGACCCCCATATTCATTACTATTCCACTTGTACATCTCCTCCTGACCACTGTTACCCAGCAACGCCCCCCTATTTCTTTACACCTACCTTCCAGATCAATACAATCATCTACTTGTCCACCTTTTTCCAATGCAGATCGGGAGAACCAATCATATCATCTCATAGCTTCCACTTTGTGGTCTGACTTTATCCATCCTCCCTTTTTCAATATCAGTTCAACACTTGGGTCACTCTTCAGAGGTCGCTTAGACCTGGGGATATAATCCCAGCTGTATTACAGCATTTTTACAACTCCTGCAACTTGGGTGGAATGGCACCACCTGTCCAGAGATGTCCTTTTGTTTTTATAGCTTTAATGCTAATGTATGCATGATGTTTTTTATGTCTTTCTTATCTTTGACACCAATAAATCTTTTTTGCCAATCATGTTTGTATGGTGAGTGAAGTTCCATAGATATGTGCTACCACAGGCTTGGTTGAGCTATTACAGGTTTTTATTTCAAGTTTGCCATTTGATCTTCATCAAAGAAAGAAGGGAATATTTGGGACTTTAAATGAGACGCAACAGGGAATATTACGCCTCCATCCCTGGTTGCTTTTGCAAAAAAGGGGGGGGGGGGGTGGTGGGTTGGGGGGGGGGTAGGGGTGGTACTTTAGATGAGGTGTGTGGGGTAGAGCCAGTCACAACTATATACATATGTAAAAAATATTATATTCTTTATTAGACCAAAGATAGGGCATGGATCAACCCATATAAACGCATAATAGCACATTGGCATATAAAATACAAAGTATCAACATACATATTGAGGATAGTCCCCAACATGACACAGAAAGTGAATATTGTACATCACAGTCCCCCAAATGGAGTAGGCATAACATTATATCAGGGTGGGAGAGGAATAAAAAACATCTAGAATCATATATATGAGATGGATGCACCAAAATAAGCTCGACGACGTTTCGTGGACTCTATCCACTCATCAGGAGCATGTGCATCCATATACTAAAAGGGGGATAAAAAAAATCACCACTATAGTTTAATATAGCCACAGACTGGAGGGGTGGAGGGATTAAGGATGATGATGAACAGATAGACGGCCATAACTGAAAGTACTCACATAAGAGCCGATACTAGGCCATGCGATACCACCTGCCAGAGATCAGCCAGATAAATATGTCCAGCACGGGAGCTGAGGAAAGGACCCAAGCATGGACCAGGAGCACACGCAGTCCCCCAAAAAAGTGTGTATAGAAAAATAATTGATGTAGCTGTGGATGGGTTTTCTGTATTGTATACAATAAAGTAATTGGTTTGTTACCATATTGGTATAAATAAAAAGAAATGTCATATAGAGTAGACCCATCACCACAGTATAGAAGTATATTATAGAGCATATCAACAAGGTGAACAGAATGAAAAGATAGGGTGTCCATATGGTAAGAATAGGGAAGGGGACTGCGATGTACAATATTCACTTTCTGTGTCATGTTGGGGACTATCCTCAATATGTATTTGATACTTTGTATATTATATGCCAATGTGCTATTATGCGTTTATATGGGTTGATTCATGCCCTATCTTTGGTCTAATAAAGAATATAATTTTTTACATATGTATATGGTTGTGTCTGACTTTACCCCACGCATCTCATCTAAAGTCCCACCCTCCCCCCTCTTTTTTGCAAAAGCAACCAGGCATGGAGGCATAATATTCCCCGTTGCGTCTCATTTAAATTCCCAAATATTCCCTTTTTTCTTTGATACTGATTAGGAATGGAGTAGTGACTCCATCCTAGTCATCCTAGTGACGCCACTGCCCTATATGTCAGCAGACGTTTATATCAAGATGGGAAGTATGAAAATGAATAGACCTCCTAGTAATGTTATTACCACAGCAGAGTGATCCCATCTAGCTCACATTAACCCTTTCACTGCCAGAGCTGGTTTTGCCTTATTTTTGCACACATGGTAATATGGAGATTTTGGGCCTGAAGATTAGATAAAACCCCCAAACATATATTTTCTGAAAGCAGAGACCCTGAAGAATAAAATGGTGATTTCAATTTTTTTATGTCACATTACTGATGATGTCAATCAGTAAAAAAATACACTAAATGGAAGTTTAAAACACACAAATACAATGCTTTGCCAATTTTTGGGTAAAATATAAAGATGAGGTTGTGCTAAGTGAATAGATAACCAACATTTGGTGTGCCGTTGAAATGAAGAATAACTTAGGTACTCAAAAACAGCCCATAGATGACACTTTAACCCAGGGGTACCCAACCCTCTGAAGAGCGAGGGCCACTTTAGCGACTTGGTAACCAGTTGGGGGCCACAATGAGTGTAGCGGGCGGATGACAGGTCTGTGTCCCCTCTACATATGCAGAGCAGACACGGACACAGCCCGCTCTACTCTATGCACCTTCCAGTCCTTTCCACCAAGACAGAAAGGGACGGATCCACCTTCTGTTTTTTTTAATGGGATTGGGATTGGAGATAGGCGGGTGTAAAAGGACACAAGTCCGTTTACATCTGACGCTCTATAGAGGTAATTGAAGGGTCCGATTAGGTCTGCACGAAAAACGGACAGGCGGACCCAATCGGCCTGATCAAGTGAAATGGACCTAAGACTGCTTTCACACTAATGCAGCTCAACTGACCTCAATCTTCACTTCTTCCTCAGGATTCCTGCAGGTATCACTGGCTGGTGGGTATGGGTTGCGGCTGTTTCTGTTCCCCAGGTTTGTATGGGTGGCGGCTGCTTCTGTCCCCCAGGTGGGTATGGGTGGCGGCTGCTGCTGTTCCTCAGGTGGGTATGGATGGCGGCTGCTGCTGTCCCCCAGGTGGGTATGGACAGCGGCTGCTTCTGTCCCCCAGGTGGGTATGGGTGGTGGCTGCTGCTGTAGACCCTCCCGGGGGTATTGGAAGCATGGAGAAGAAAAAAGGCTGGGTCGTCTGGAATCGTTCTGTGAATTTTCTGAGCGATACGCCTAACTTCATTCCAGAAGTGTTCTATCTTGGGACAGGTCCAAAAAATGTGTAGAAGTGTGCCCCGTTCCTCCTGGCACCGCCAGCAGCAATCTAAAGTTGTGTACCATCTGGTTAAGATTTTAAAATTAGTTTCCTGCACTCTCGCGCTGATGCAAATTTTATATGTAAAATGAAGTATATGTTGCCTTTGTTGCAAAGTAAAAGTGTGACTAAGATCCAGTTCCCACTCCCCAAGGCAGTGTAGGGAATAGGTCTCTGGGGGTATGATCAATAGATTATAGGTGGTCGATAGTGTATGTGGCATCACCCCCTCCTCCTCCTCTGAACAATACTACTCCAGAGTTGTGAGATGTTTGCAAAATTTGCTTGGGGGAGGGGAGGGATCTGAAGAAATTAGTGAGTTGGAGAGCCCTCCAAAACTCCAGGCAGAAGAATCCCGAGGGGTTATTGAGATCAGAGATCGATGGCCAACCTTTATCCTTCACAAAATGATAGGCCTGGTAACAGCCAGACACCCTCATATTCCGAAAGGCTGCATCTTGGTATCCCGGGGTAAAGAGCGGGCTCCCCAATATTGGGAAGAGTGGCAAAGTCGGGGAAAAGAGAGGCGCTGGCACAAACAGAAATGAACAAAGTCTTGTGGTCTGAACAATAGGAGGATGTTTTTTTCATGTCCCTAGTCAATGAATGGTAACACCAGGGGGGTCTACCGAGAGATATGTAAAAGAGGTAGTGCTGCGCTGTATACTAAAGGTTCAAGTATATAAGTGCAATAAAATATATAAGTGCAATAAAATAAATATAAGGTGCTTAAGAGGACAACATTCACTTTTTTTTCAAAACTCTTTATTCCAAATGTTTCATTACATAATAATTTACATTATACATTTTTATATACTTTTACATTTCTTTATATAATACAAATTATAATTACATTAGAGGACAACATTCACTTATTGGTGAAAAGTGACTAAAAGTGCATCCTGTGCAAAATGTAAACTTAGTATAAAATCCAAATCTAAAATCTAAAAATCGCATGTGAAAATAGCTAAGTAAGTTACGCTTCGTAAAAAATTGATTTTGAGATTGGAGAGGGCTTCATACCTCTCAAAATCATTAAGGAGGTTCGGGAGTGAGATCAGGGGATTAGTAAGGGAAAATAACATGTCATCGGTGTAGACCTTCTGTTGTATGTCTCCAACGTTTATGCCAGTAACATCCGGATTGAGACATACAGTACATAAAAAAAGTTCCAGTGACAGGCGAAGAGGAAAGGCGACACTGGACAGCCCTGTCATGTCCCATTCATAATTTTGAAAGGGTCCAACAGGACCCCGTTGGCTCGGACCTGAACTGTGGGGCATGAGTAGATTGTAGAAATCCACCGGAGCATATTGATACCAAAACCTGCATACCGAAGAACTGAAAGCATGTACCTTCCAATTCACCCTGTCAAAGGCCTTCTCAGCGTCTGTACCTAGAAACACACATTGGGCGTGGGATTTGTTGGCTAAATGTAGCAAGTTTGGGACCTTGGTGGTATTATCCCTAGTTTCTGGGGTTGGGATGAAACCTACTTGGTCTAAGTGGCTCAGATGTGGC